>CM039664.1:10927600-12127600 GCA_022405105.1 Aristolochia contorta
CTGCCCCTTTTCTTTTTTTACTTTTCCCTCTCTGCTTTTTCATTCTTGTTGGTATTAAGAAGTAGGTACAGATCCTTTCTTGTCATCCTCTTTTCTCATCCTCTAAACCTTCTTCACTAGCCTTTTCATCTAAAATAATATATGGAAGAGTGGTGCTTACTGTGACCTTTTACTGTGAAGCCGCTTGCTTTGAATGTTCCTTTGTTCACAAACAAGCAGCTAAGATTTTTGTTCGGTTGATTATAGAAGGGATAAGAGGCAAATGAATCTGAAGCAGCGCCAGTTTTTTAATATTTTATTTGTTCCTCACAGCTGGGGAAATGGATCCATCAGGAGTAACCCCTTGGGCATCCCAGTTCTTCTTTTAAAACATAAAAAAGATGGATCACCAACTAGCTCTTTAGAATTATTTTTCTGGGTTGATTGTGAAATGTGGGAAAAAAAAGTTATCATCCATCAACTAGAAAGAATAATGATAATAAGTTAACATGTTCAAAATACTAAGTAGCGGAATAAAATATGTGTCATGTTCATGCCGGAAATAAGAGGCTATGGATCTCCTTAATTGTCATTGATATGAGTTTAATATATGTTCATAAATAACATACAAATGGTTATACACAAAAAATACGAGGTTATTAGTCTCCTTATACAGTATTTATCGAGGGGTCTTCAGTTTTTGTCGACACAATCTGGGTGAGTTGCCATCATTTAGTCCGCGAATGATAGTTCTTCATAAAATGTTAAAAGACAGAGACCTACCTGAGACTCCATAGAGAAACTGGTCTTGAAGATCCCACCAGAGACTGGTCTTGATCATTTAGATGGAAATGGGTACGAAGGTTACCCTTTCTGCTGTGGAGCATCAACCCAATCAGAAGGATGCCCCAACAACATGTCTGAGAAGGAGCAGCTTTGGATTCTCTACCACAGCGGAAATTATATCAGAAGATAAGGGTCAGAGTGGTCCAAGGATTCCCGGCCCTGATCCCACACATACCAGTAATTCCCGAAACACCAGACAGTGCAGCAGGTATGGAGATGGTGCCATTGCACAACCGAGTTTTAATTTCTTCAGACTGGGCCACCACAACCACACGCATAAAAAGAAAAGCATGGAGAAGAAAGACAGCGCAAAGTGGAGCTGCATGCGGTGATTCTATTCTATCTCCATGAATGCTGAGATTCCTAGTGCTCATTTATGCTCATCAAATCAACAAACAGGTTGCGGGCGCTCAGAGGAAGAGCAAAAGAATCTGACATGTAAAGAAACAAAAGTGATATGAAAGCTTTTGCAGAGGAAGAAAAATCTGGGTGATTGATGTCTCCCTTGAAAACTAGCTTTCCCAGGATTATTACCAAGTGCAACGGTAAATGAAATGACGCTTTTCTTCCTTCAAGCTGATGATGAAAGTAGATTTCTAACATGGAAGGAAAATCGTCTAATTCAATTTTGTCCTCCCAAAGTTCACTACTTTCGTTTCACTCTGTTTTTTTTTTTTTTTTCTTATTTCCTCTTTTCTAGCTTACCTCGTCCCCTGCTATGACCTCCTGCCGGCTACTGGACTCGACTCCCGGCGAGCGGTTCCCGGCCTCCAGCTCCGTCACCGGTCGATCCTGCAGCAAGGAGTTCCGGCAAGTGGGGCAGGAGGAATGCGAAGTGAGCCATGTGTCGATGCATCTGACATGGAACTCGTGCTTGCATTTGGGCAGGACCCTGACCTTTTCGCCGTCCATAAACTCCCCCAAACAAATCGGGCAATCGGTGGGACTCCCGGCAGCGTTCACGCCGGAGCCGTAGACGGTGACCGGAATCTGGCGAAGGGCTCGTTTCTTCAGTCCGGTGGCCGCGAGGCGGGCGGCGGCCTCGTCTGGGGTCTCGAAGGCCATTCGGCGGCCGCAACGCAGGGCACATCTCACAATCGAGTTCAAGCCGAGGACGCAGATGAGTGCACAGAGCAGAGCTGCTAAAATGATGACCATGTTCGTGTCGAAGTTGGCCTCGTTGCTGTACCCCTGTGTCTTGTTCGTGTGCGTCGGTGCTGGCTCGATGCCCAGAAGTAGCCTGTGGTGGCGGAAATAATGGCCATCCTGTATACTGATCATGGCGAACACGGATACAATTAAGTACCCAATTCTTCTCTGTTAGCTTGAGCAATCGACGAACTCACCCAGATTATGTAACAGAGATTTCATAGCAGCACCCCATGACCACGAGCAGCCGCTTCAAAGAGATCATCAACCACTGTAAGAGATGGGAAAGAAGAAAAAGAGGAGGAGGAGGAGGAGAAGGAGGAGGAGAATGGAAGTGGAGAATTTGTTTCCCCTGTTCTGGGAGGCCAAAGGCCGAAGAGGGTGTTTAGGACTGTTAATGTTCTGGAGATTCCCGGTAGAAAAGGACTTTAAAGGAGCATCTTCTACGCTAGCTCGTGAAGATAAGGAAGAGCAAGAAGTGGGCCGAATTCTCCCAACAAGAACAAAAACAGGAAAAGATCAAGCCAAGTAACAAAGACAGACAGACAGGGATCAAAAGGGTAGAGAGATTTGGACCTCAAAACAGCAACTTGCTCGGTTCTTCTCCGAATTTTCGTCTCCTTTTCTCTTGTCGTCTGATCACCTGCTAAGACCAGGGGAGATTTTTTTTTTTTTTTCCTTTCTTGCGAGTGAAGAAGAAGGTGTACAGTCTGCCGTCCACAATCTAGAACCAAAGTTTTTAATGCTTGGTAGTTGAAGGGACTGAGATAGATACACACGACAGGGGTGGAAAGCGAAGGGCAAGATAGTGAGACTTGAGCCCTCTTGGCCTCGCTTGGAGGATGATATGACAGTGGCTTTTTCTTAGACGGAAAAAAATTAGTTAAAAAAAAAAAAAAGTGGTGAAGAATTTTGATTATGGCACCTGATCCCTACCTAATCACCATTTATACTAACAGACGAAACCAAAAGGAAATGCTTATTCCAGGCACCAAATCCCTCTCCCACCTCAACCCCCAACAATTACTGTCAAAATAAGGAAACCCAAACCCCACATTTAGGAGAAACACAGACCGTCGATCCAGACACTCACGGTCGAGATCGACCCGTTTGGGATCTTGATTTGTCTCTCGTAATGGGTACATTTGTCGGTTAATCAATAATTAGACCGATCAACATTTGCTTTGTTACAAAGCTTTCAAAAGCTGTTAGCCATTCTGTTTCCTCTGATTTGAAATTGGGAAGTTGGAAGAAGGTACCTCAGCCAAATCAAAAATCACTAGACTGCGTGGCCCACACATGTGCCGCCACGTGGGTGGTAAAGAGGAACATAAGAATGGTTTGCGTGGTTAAGAGTCGAGCCAAAGCATGCATCTTAGAGGTCTTAATAAATGTGTAGTTTACGCTGTATTTATGTTGGGCGGGACCCTCGGCTTTAAACCAACCACCTTTTACAACATTATCGAGTACTCGATTTAGGCCGGGGAAAACAACAGCAAACGCAAAATAAAAATCTCGGTAGGCCAGGCTCATCAGTACTAGACGGGATAGTGGTGTTGGCATTAGCTCATTATGTGGGACCTCCTTCCCGTCATCGATCATCAGGCTCTACATCTCGTGGTCCTGGACTTTGACGCAAATATATATCTGGGGGGACACTCGAGGCTACACGAAGTGCTGCTGTACGTGGACAGTGCAGGTAGCTGAGCGAGAACGCAAAGGTACGCGTTCCTTCTTCTTTGCTAAGGTTGCTCCCACTGAAGAGTCCTTAACTCAACGGCTATCTCACTCGCATATTCTTAACACGTCCCTCCTTGGCATGATTTTAGGATTTTTGTGTACCTACTTCTTTCGTTTATTGTTTATGTGTACGTAGTTTGTGCCTTGTTCAATCCAACAGCGCGACAAAATTATGAAAACATGTAGAGTAATGCTTGCTGCACCTAAGATGCAGTAAATGTACCAACCAATTAGAAATAGTTAAAAAGATAAAAAAAAATATTTTGTTTTATTAATCCTAGGTAAAATAAAATATTTACTATTTTAAGGCATATTTTCAGAATTTTGGTAATTTATCCTAATCTTCAATTAATATAATGTAGTTAATTGATGTGTTTAGTATAATTTAGACTACATATTGGTATTTTAGATAATTATGTGGTTTGTTTTTTAAAATATTTATTTCAATAAAAATATTATGTTTTTAATATTAATAATATTAATGAATTTTTATATTTTCCTTATTTTCTTAAAGTTTTTATACTCATTAAATATGTATTTTAGCATATACATGCGTAACCACAATACTTATGTGTTTCCTTGATGACCGATACTTTGAGTATCTTCCATACTACAAATGATGCCCTCAACACAATTATTGGTAAGAAGTGCTAAAAACAAGATAGAATAAACGACCAACCATATAATTCAATCCAAAAAAAGTTTGTTGTAACCTGATCCTTCTAGGATTAGGGGCTTTGTAATTGAGGTCTATTGATGTGACCCTCACTCATTAAGTTGTAAAATACATAAATCGGAAATTTAGAGAGCAAGTGGTGCTCATAGTTTCAGATTAAAATTCTCTCTCAATAATTTTTTTCTCCTTCTTTCTTCCTTCTACGCTTCGATTTGTTTTTCTATGCCAACTAAACTATCTACATAAAGACTTCAATTAGCTCCTAAAACAATTGATTAACTCATAATGAAAATGTAATATATAAAACATATATATTTCTAAAATTTAAAACAACTTAATAACAATGTTTTGAAAACCGAACCTGACCAGTCTGATCCGGTTGAAGCTGAACCGGAGGTTATTCCGATTTGATTTAAGCCTCAAACCCTTTTGCCTCAAAACATTTGGACCCGACGGGTTGGTCTGATCTGATGGCTATTAAATCTGGCTAGATCTGGTCCTCTTTACCAAAATATAATATATAAGGGATTTTGGAGGTAAATTTTTTACTATTGCAAGGGGGATTTAAATCTGAAACCTTTGGTGAAATGTTTGGTTAAGCAGTTTTAAACATACTAAACTATTACAACATTACCTCAAACAATTCAACCATTGCTCCAACCCGGTTCGACCAAAACCAGACATATTACCCGTTTGATGGTCGATTTTTAAAACATTGCTTAATAAGACAAATATAGAACTAAGATAAGGAGAAAACAACTTGCCACTTTATTGCTCTTGGTAGCCTTTGAAGATAAACCAAAGTGAAGAAGTTGCACTTTTTCCCCAAGTTGTAGGTGCATCCCTAACATTGAAGTTGAAAGCTAGTCTACTCCACTCTCCTACTAAGAAGCGACAATTAATTTTTCTGTCCTCAGCAAAAATCCATTAGAAATCCCTTCTAAAACGAGCTTAATGGGAGCTTAAACTAGATTACTTTTTGAGGTTGCACAAAACAGGTGCATGGTGCAGTTAATGGTAAATAAGATCCTTCTTGTAATTATCTTTCCTTGGTTGTTATACTGGAAACACCAGTGTATAGATTAGTACTAATGGGTATATTATATATAAGGACACTGCAACTGGATATAGTCAATATCCCATTTAGGTCAAGTTAGTGGCGGCTCGTTCGTCGTAAAGCAGAAGATGCGAGTCAGATCCTTGTAACCCGATGTTGCACAAATCCGACTAAAGGTAACCCAATCTCCGGCGGACTATCCGAAAGGGTGGTCAAATTAATTAATAGAGCAAATCTGAGCTACAGGGGCTATGGCCTCTCTAATTAAACATCTTTTAGGCATCAAATAAAAAGAAAAGATAGACGCGTTAGCGTTTCGTACGGCCATCACATGGTCCCGATTCCACCTATCACGTGCGCGTCCGCTTTCTCATGCCAAGTGGAATTTCGACTCGGGTCCCACATGTTGGAGGGTTTTTCTCTCCATTTGGGATAGGCGACATGCCATGTTGGCACGTGCGGAAGCAGACCACGTGGTACGGGGGACCCAGAGGGTCCCGCAGAGACAAAAGGACCTTTAATGTCGCGGGCGCACGTGGACGACTCACACGACGTGAGAGCGTGGAGTCCCGGAGCGAACTCTGAAATGAACGACCCGATGATGAAATCATCGGGAATACCACGCTGGTGGGCCCGGCACGATCCCGGACCGAGAAAGATGGACGAAAAACGGAGTTCCTTTCTTGTGTCCAAAGACAGAAATTTTATCTCTGCGGTGTCTTCTTCTCCTTCGCTGTGGGATCACAATTTCGCAAATCCTTTCTGGGGAGTGGTGGGACAGCTTCTCTTTTCCCTCTTCCTCTCTCGTTGCTATGCTAAGAAAAAACTCGAGTCCGCGATCTTCTCTGTGACATCGACGGGGAGCGGGGGAAGAGAGAGAGAGAGAGAGAGAGAGAGAGAGAGAGAGAGAGAGAGAGAGAGAGAGAGAGAGAGAGAGAGAGAGAGAGAGAGAGAATTTAGGGGTAGCGCGAGGTGAGGAAGAAGAAAGGGGGGAGGAAAAAATGCAAATGCCAGATACGGACCCTCCGATCCCTACTCCGAATCGACCAAAACCCCCCATCTCTAACCTGGCTAACGCGAATCCTCACCCTTTCCGACCAACCCATCACCGGAGGGCTCAGTCCGAGGTGGCATTTCGGATCCCGGACGACATCGATCTTGTGGCAGACCCATTTGCCCCCGCCAACGGGTCCTCCTCCTCGAACCTTGATGAGATCGGATCGGAAGACGACTTCTTTTGCACCTACATGGATATAGAGAATTTTGGTTCCAGAACGGAGGATTCCATCGGCCAAGGGAGCCAGAATGGTGGCCCGGCGAAAAGCGACGAGAAATCGCCTCCCCTCAGGCCTAGGCATCGCCATAGTAACTCCGTCGATGGGTCGATGACCACGCCCAAAGGGGAGAGCGTCTTCGGCGAAATTGCCGAGGCTAAGAAGGCAATGGCTGCCGATAAGCTCGCCGAGCTAGCTGCCATTGATCCAAAACGCGCAAAGAGGTCAGTCAATGTTTTTTTTTATTATCGTTTTTATGTAGTTTGTTTTTTTCCCTGAAATTAGAATTTGCGGTCTCCCTGAAACGAGCCGTCTTTCTTCTTCTCTTCTTTTATCGTGAAGTTGGATTGGCTCTGAATGGATTTTATCTTCCATTTCATGACTGTTCTATCATTAAAATTTTCTGGATAATGATTATCTGCGACCGGGGTTTCTCAAACAGAAAAGAAGTAGCCAACTTTGTTTTGAAATCATCATTGCGAAAATTGTCATTAGCATTGCGAAAAAGTATCCATTTGCCTCAAGCCTCGCATACATATTTTAAACCCGTAGCCCACAATATTTCGTCTGCAGCATACTTTGGTGAATGTAGTTTGTTAAAAGTATCACGGATACTTCAGTTATTTCCTAGCTCGAGATACGTGGTGATTGGATTGCGTAGTTGCGTAGATCTCACTGTTCTGAAATGGAATTGTGCTCTCAGATACATTTGTTGTCTGTTTGAATGTCCTAGTTGCCTGGTTAACCTTGTACCCCAAAATATTTTCTGTGGAGGTACTTTGGCGAATGTAAATTTTTAGGAGTTAAAGAACGGAGGATAGGATGGGTTGCGCTTCCCCATTCAGTTATTTCCTTAGCTGATAAATTTGCAAAATCTGGAGTTGTGAGGCAGGATTTAGTCACTAGTCACTCTGTAACACAGCTTATTGCAAACTGTTAAGTGATCCTAGGTCACTCAAAAATTTATTAACTGCAATAAATTCATCGTCATTCAAAAACAATTTTAAGAAGATTAATGCTTGCCGCACCTAGGGAGCAGTACCTATCCAACGTACCATCTAATTGAAAAACTTAAAAAACATAAAAAAATATTTTTGTATTTATAATATCCTAAATTCTAAAGGATAAACCCTAGGTAGCCATGTTTCGGAGTGGCTAATACTTCAGATAGGTTCTGTACATAGATGCAGCTAGCATTTTCCTTTTAAAAATAATGTATCATGGTGAACTTGAGCATAGCTCACTGGTCACACTGAGGGTTTTGTAATGGGAGGTCTCGTGTTCGACTCTCTTGGAGTATGGAAGTTGGATTAGCGCTTTACTCAAAAAAAAATATGTATTATGAGTCGTTAAGTAATTTCCAGGCATAGCTCAAGATGCGTGGTGCTTGGATTGCATGATTACATAGATCTCACTGTTCTGAGTTGATTGATGAGTATTTTCTCTCATTTGATGTTTATTAATAATCTGATAGCATATTGGTGGAGGGACATTTTCTTCGTTTCTTGTAATTGTCACTTAAATGATTAGTAAAGAGGTTCGGGAAGATTGTAATCCTCGACGAGGACCAGGGTGCTAGCGGCAACACCGATTGTCCGTCCAGGCATTTCTCTTTTATTGCTCTCTCCTTGTTCTCTCCTTTCTCTCTCCTTTCTCTCTCCTTTCTCTCTCCTTTCTCTCTCCTTTCTCTCTCCTTTCTCTCTCTTCTCTCCAATTTAACGCAGTATGGTCCTGATGCATAGGTTTAAAGAGGCCATTTGATTTCTTCTTATAGTGGACTGCTTCTTCTGGTATAAACACCAATCTTCTAGTATATCCAGTGGAGTAGAATGGGATTTCAAAATCTGATAAGGATGGCATATATTGCTGAGTTGTTGATCCACCACTTTTTGGACTTTTGCTAGATCTGATTTCGTTAAACCCTAGGGTTTGTATAGTTAGTTCAGATGTTTTGACTACTGATCTGGTGACTTGTGCGGACTAATTATGAGTTTCTGCTCCCCACTATATTATAATAACATTGTTCATAGAGTTGAAGTTTCTTTTTCTTTTTTGCTCATTGTTGAATGTATGCATTCATTTGCTATTTTTTTTTCTGCATTTCTGCATTTTCTGTGGGTGACTGGCAGGTTTAAAAATGTGTTTTACAAGATTGTTTACTTTCTTGTTAAAATAGCAAATGGTATGGTTTGACGCCTTTACTTTAGTGAATTGATCATCCATTGACAGCATAGAGAAATGTGCAGGATTCTGGCAAATCGGCAATCTGCTGCTCGTTCAAAGGAAAGGAAAGCCCGTTACATATCAGAGCTGGAAAGAAAAGTGCAGACCCTTCAAACTGAAGCGACAACTCTCTCAGCACAGTTAACACTATTCCAGGTACACTCTTAAGATAAGATTATTTCTTTTGCCCCCTTCATCATTGTATTGAGATTTCATTCTTTCCTGCTGTTGATCTTTTACAGAGGCACCTTTCTTATGGAATATGTGAAAAATGGTTGCATGGGTATTATGTGATCTCCCATTTGTGATAATTGGGCTGATCGTAAAAACAACTTCCTCAAAAAAAATAAAATAATAATAATAATTGGGCTAATCGTCTTTTCTTATAACTCCTGTGGCTGAAGCTCCTTTTGTTAAAACTGATTCCTGAACCACTTGGCAAAACTGAAAATACCTCTTAATTTTGAACGGTGGAAGCAACGTTTTTTACTTTTTTTTTTTTTTAAAAAAAGCCTTTTTACTTTTTCTTCATGTTTCTTTGTGTTTGCTTGAACCAGACTCGGACTTTACGAAATTTTATATCGTGGATTATCCTCTTTGGCTCCTATTCTGCATATTAGGGACTGTCATTTTGCAGTCACCTAAATTCTCTAACTGTAGATCATAGGTCTTATTTTGCATCCCCGTTTCTGAACTTGTATATAACTAATTCTGCAGTGTAGGTTTTCCAAAACTCTGTACCTGCCCATGCAAGTGCAGTTTTTAATCATCCTTTAGGTTGTGGCTATTTGGGCATTAAATCAGTGTCTATGCATTAAGCAGATTGCTGAGAATTTTACATTGTTGGTCTTGCTATATTCCTGGTTGAATCCCTATGCATGTAGTAATGTAAACTTCTTTAACAGAGCATCAAGGCATTCACATCTTGATTTTTAAACGTGAAACATACATGTTATTTTCTTCTTTTTTTCCTTTTTTTGCTCTTTAACATCTACCTGCTGATTCTTTCAACCATGTTAAATTCTTGGTGAGCTGTCAAGTGAGAATGTTTTCATGCTTCTTTCTACCCATTGGTTGATAAAGATGCAATGTTGGAGTAATCAGTATTCTATGGAGAAGAAAAAAGTATTTCTTCAACTGTTCATATCTTGCTGATAAATTGGTGGATTGATCTTAAAATGCTTTCTTGTCTACTAAATCATGACTGATGTGATTTTTATTGATTCCATTGCATTATATTTTTGAACTTTCTAAAGGTATTTTTTCTGACCTTTCATTGTTTTGATTTAGAGAGACACCTCAGGGTTGAGTACTGAAAACACAGAGCTTAAGTTGCGGTTACAAGCTATGGAACAACAAGCCCAATTGCGTGATGGTTAGTTTCTTCCATAAGTTCCTGAGAATCTTGAAATATGATCATCCCTTAAGTTGTTTTAGGTGTTTGTCAATGTGCCCATTTATTCAATTGACTTATTGCACAAGAATTGAGACTTATTTGTCAAAGTATCCAATGCGAATTTTATTAATGCATTCAAATGCTTAACAAGTGAAACTTATCTGGCAAAATACTCAATTTAAGGTTGGGTCGAAGTCTTAAATGCTTTTGTTCATGGTATAGTTAACTTGATGCCAAAGGGAGACAAACTGGCTACATCACCCAGTCCTCCGGATTGTTTCTAATGGGATTGCCTAGCTTATGTGCCAAGCGTAGGTTTTGAGCTAACTGTGAATTGTTTATTTTGATAAATGAGTTTCATTTTGATGTAATGAGTCGATTGAAAATTTTTTAAATAAGGTACCTTGATGAGAGCATCTTTTATTTTTTTCCAGGGAAACTGCAACTTGCTATAAAAAACTCACTACATTCTGTACCTTATGTTGTAACTGAGTTGTAATTGCTTATGCAGCCTTGAACGAAGCACTGAAACAAGAGGTTGAGAGGCTGAAAATTGCAACTGGGGAGATATTGAACCCTGGCGAGTCATTCAACTTAGGCATGCATCACATGTCATACAGCCAATCGTCTTTCTTTTCTCTGCCGCAGCAACCTCTCCCTGCCACCATGCCACTGCCACCATATCATCATCCTACCCAGCCTAACGTGTCCCATAACCAATTGTTTGCACAGTCCCACCCCTTCTCAGATGTGATGCAGCAAGATTCCCTCGGCCGACTCCAAGGGCTGGACATTGGTAGAAGTTCACATCTCGTGAAAACAGAGGGTCCATCCATCTCAGCCAGTGAGAGCAGCAGCACATTTTAACTGTTAGATTGTCCATAAACATCTATCATCTCCATGAGCGTCTTAACGTTAATTGATTTTTTATTCCATTGGTTCTTTTTGTGGCAATCATTTCTTTACCTTGTAGGCCTTTTTTTTTGTCTTTCTGCATAGTTCCCTAGTTTTTAACTGCATATTCTCTGACTCAATTCTTTTCATCCTGTGTTCAATTTAATTCATTTTGCGGATGTTGTAACTTTGGAATGGAATGATCGTGGTTCTGGACTTGTAACTTCACTCGATTGTATAAACTTCTATCTATTTTGATGGTCTTAGGATGATATGTTACCTTTTTTTTTTGTTTTTTTAGGATGACTTGTAATTTTGTTTTAGGATGAATGAACTGTAGTACTTGAATTTCCTCTTTTCTTATTTGATTTGTTAGATTACAGATTCAAAAGGGAGCATTTCGGTAGCACCATGTAGCATATATTTTTTCATTGCTGTTGTTTTTTGGAGCTGCATCATAAAACACACTCCCTCATTGTTGACAAGAAATTCGATGGAAATAGAATCAGAGGTCCACAACTACTATCGATCTACGATTTGTACGTAATTGGAAAGGGTTTTTCCTTATAAATTGGGAGTTAAACTGAGCATATTGACCACCACGATATTGGGGTTTAATCGAAAGCTGGATAACAATCGAGATCAAATCTGGATAAGTAGTAGTACCAAGTTGCCTCGCAGCTTAAGAGGGAAAAGCCTAAGTCATTTGCCAAAACGAAGCTTTCGAGTAGAAAAAAAAAACAAAAAAAGTGTTATCTTTTATAAACTCGAGCATGCCCCCTTACCTCAATTGACCATACGCAGGTGGCACGGCTATAGCGCGAATACACCCAACACCTGTCTCTGCCGAATGGCTTCGATTGCTCATGCAAAGTCACCACTCAGGTTTTTTTTTTTGTAATCTTATGGTCAGTACTTCGCAGGGCAGTGTCATTTTCGTAATACAGATGTTCAAAATTGCTATGTATTCTCCTCTGGCTGCGTAGTAGCGTTATCATTTAGTCAGCAGCCTCCGCCTCACCTCCCCTCTGCGACATTTTCCTCGTTCGCTGCAGAAAGACATCCCCATTCAATGGCTCTTCGAACTCTCTTCCGTACTAGGAATCGATTAGGGTTAGGACTTGGTGTTCGGAATCTGCAGACGGTTTCTCTTCCGGACCTTCCTTACGATTATGGGGCTCTGGAGCCCGCCATTAGCGGCGAGATCATGAAACTCCATCACCAGAAGCACCATCAGACCTATGTCAACAACTACAACAATGCTCTTGAACAGCTCGAGACGGCCATGAACAAGGGGGATGTCCCGACTATTGTGAAGTTGCAAAGCGCCATCAAATTCAACGGCGGAGGTTTGGTTTTGCTAGTAATTCTTATGTTTGTCTTCCAGTATATGAATCGGCTTTTACTTTTGGACTGAATCTGTTTCTCGTCACCGCTGATTTCTTCTACCTGTCCGTGATCACTGTTTTTTTCTTTTTTATTTTTTGTGGTCTGGGAGATTGGTACTGTAATGAACTCACCTAATATAACTGTTAAGAACAGGGGAATTTCGTAATTTTCCAGCACAACCAATTGCTAGGAGTTCCAGTTTTTTTGCAACTCTGAAGGGGAAGTTGCTTCCCACAGTACAACAAACGACGGGTTTATTTTGCTCAGTTTGCAGATGTTCAAGGCATTTCCTACGAGTCAAATATTTGGGTTCCAGAAAAATGGGTGGATTCCACTTGTCCACTGGTTTTACTTCTAGCACAGCGTATAGAAGTTATTAATTCTCTACTGAGCACCCGTGTTCATGATGTAATGCTTTATACACATTTTAAGTGCCCTCTATAACTAATGTTGTCTTACCACAACTTTCAAAAAAAAAAAAAAAAATTTTTTTTTTCTTCCGACAACTTTGCCTTTCCTTTGGAAAAAGTTATTTGGTGTGGTAGGATACAATTAGTCAGGCATAGACATTATAGTGGAATAAATTCCTAGATCGACTGGTGACTAGAAGAAGGTGAATGAATGCAATGATTTCGAAAAATAGACCTCTTAGCTGGTCAATTTGGATAAAAACGGTCTCAACCCAATATTGGTATTAGAACAGGATGTATGTGTGGGCTGAGGGCCGTTCAATTCTATCATGATGTTTTCTTTATGGATTTCATGCAGTGAGAAGTCGGTTATGTATTCCATTTGGAGATTGTGCCTACATCGATGTGATAGGCATTGAGTGGAAAGAGTTTCACATTGAAATTAATAGAAAAGTGGGTAGGAATGAGCAATATACCGCTTGAATGGTTATTCATTTTGAGATTGAAGCGATCTCAACCCATGAATAGTCCTTATGTAGGTATAGTATTTCGTACTCAAACAAACTCTTTCTTGTGTGAGAACAAATAACACCATTTACAAGTCTTGAACTTCTAGCACCTTTATTCATGAAATGGGAATTTTAGGTTTTTTAAGAAGAGAAGAAACAGACTGATGGAGAAGAGAAGAGGTGGTCGAGAAATAATTAAAGTGTTCATGACCTGTTTCAAGACTTCCTCTACCAACCACCATCTGCTTCTTGCTTCTCTGGCTGATTAAATTGCAATAAAAAAATATGAAGAAGCTTAAAGTGAACTTCCTATTATCTGGAGAGCCAATCAATCTGCATATGCAAATCCTTCAATATTAAAGTGTTCATGATCTCAAGTATCTTAAATTCTGTCAACTGCTTGTAAATGAGACGGGCATTCTACAGGATTTCAGATAAAAGAAGTTTTCGGTTAACTTCATTTCGTATGTCTTTAACTAAGTGATCATCTTCTCCCCGAGTAGTTCATGAAGAATCACGGACTCATAGAAGAAGATTGAGAGCAATTTATGCCTGTAAAAAATGAAATGAGGGGTTATCCATTAAGTTATTCAACTTAGGTACCATGAAAGGCTATGTGAGCTTATGGTCTCGTATGTCTGACTTGTGGAAAGCGAGTCCTACATGTTATATCTTTATCCTTGTACTTTTTGATTTATTGGGGTCATAAGTGCACTCTTCTTTCAGGTCATATCAATCACTCAATTTTCTGGAAGAATCTTACTCCAGTTAATGTAAGTCCTTCCTTCTCTTCTGCTTTAATGAGATATGTTTAGTCACTGAACCTTTTCCCCAGCTTGAGACATTTACATCTTCCATTTTGTTAATTATTCAGGAAGGAGGTGGAGAACCTCCTCAGGGCGATCTTGCTTTGGCAATCGACAAACACTTTGGCTCTATGGAGGCCCTTGTGCAGAAAATTAATGCTGAAGGGGCTGCGTTGCAGGGCTCTGGTTGGGTGGTAAGTCTTTCGACTGTCTAGGGTTTTACAGTTACCTTGCTGGGCTTTTACAATACTTATATTTGGATAAAAGCATTATAAAGAAATAGTCTGAAGCTCTTAACAACTTGTGACAGTGGCTAGCCCTCGATAAAGCCGAAGAGGTTCTTCTTATTGAAACTACAGCAAATCAGGTAGCTTTTCTTCTCTCAAGAAGAACATCAGTCAGTATTTATGATTGGTTATCATGTGACTTTAGTTGGGACAACCTAAAGCTTGAAGCATGTTGATTGTAGGACCCACTGGTGACTAAAGGTGCAGCTTTAGTTCCCTTGCTTGGAATAGATGTGTGGGAGCACGCCTACTATCTACAGGTATATCTTCATAGAAAATTAGTCTTGGTAGAGCTGTGTTGCAGTATTATGATTTGATCTCATGATAATGACGATAAGTTGTTGATGTTACAGTACAAAAATGTGAAACCAGACTACTTGAAGAACATATGGAAAGTTATTAACTGGAAGTATGCTGCTGAAGCATATGTGTCGTCTAAATAGGAGTACAGAAAGTTTGCGAAATAGTGAAAGACTTGACTATTGTCACCGTGAGAAGTTGGCCTCATGTGAGTCTGTTCTTAAGAGTAATGGACTGCAACAGTATTTTAATAAGCAGCTGTTGACGTTTATGTTAATAAGCAGCTGTTGACGTTTATGTTAATAAGCATAAACAGCTATGGTGATTTTTGTTCTGGGTAGTGTAAATGGTAAATGAAAGAAACGAATTTTATTTCGTATAGCATTTTATGTTCCGTTTTCGTTTTATCCCCTTTTGTTTCAACAGGGGTTCTGTTTACGTTCATTATCCATTTCTCTACTGGTTAAATGGATAATGAAAAAAAAGTAATATACATGATGAAAAATGTTATTTTCGAAAAAAAATTCAGGAAAATATAAATGTAACAATATATCATGAACGTATAGAAAACTTTTATACGAGTTCTAGCTAACGCGTGAAGAAGTATGGAGAGAAAAATGTTTGTTTCAAAAATATTTTTAAAATTATAGTTGTTAGAAAAGGACTTAAAAACCACTACAAATAAAAAACTTGGTTTGATCTGGGCTGTAAAGCCCAAGCTTGTTAACTCGATCTTAATATCTCCCTTTGGAGAGAGAAGTATGATCTATTGCAATGATAATATTTAAAAGTTTAATGAAATTAAATTATTTAACATTCTAAATAAAGGGTTCTCAGACGACCACATGTAATAATACTAGGTTCCACTGATTCAACATAATAGAAGTACTTTCATTAAAAAAAATTATTCACTATCTTGTATGTGTTTTCTGAATTTAAGTAGGATATTCTACTAAGTAATTATTTGATTTGTTTGCAATATTTTATGTCAAAAAATTGCTTTATTCAGGTACCTTGAAAAAAATAATTTATTTTTTAAATTATTTTCTTGTTTCTTCTGTAGAATACGCAGCAGACATCCCTAATCTTTGAGAATAATTCAAATTTAAGAAATAAAAAAGATTATTATGAAAAATTACCCAATGAATCTCAGTAACGCGCACCGCTGCATCGAGCACATATAAATCGAGCGCGGTGCGTCTTAACCCTACATATAAATTGTCGCAGTGACTTCCTTGCGCTCCTGGAAACCCTAGAACCTTTGGAGGCTTGAGGCAATCCCATCGCTCAAGGGTTAGGGTGTCCAGGCAGGCTCCAGAAGCTAGCTCCAATGGTGAGAGCAGTGTACAGAAGCCAAATCCCAATTTCGTTGGTTGTTGCCTTGTTCTCCTCCCTTACTGGTTTGTTTGTTGATTGCTTTTGCGCAGACTTTCAAGCGTAGGAATGGTGGTCGCAACAAACATGGCCGTGGCCATGTGAAATTCATACGCTGCTCCAACTGCGGGAAATGCTGCCCGAAGGTATGGTTCTTCTTTTTAGGTTTTGTTTTGGCTTATTTTGAAGTTCGATAGATCTCTCTATTTCTTATATTGAAGTTGTCCGACATGCAAAGAGCTCTCGTGTTTGCTGGAAAATTTTCTTGCTGCAATTTATTTTTACAGTAACAGAGAACCGATGGGTCAAATTCAGGACAACTAGTTTGTTCATCAAGAGTTGGATATTCATGTTTACAGTCCCTGTTGTGATTTTGAGTTTATGAAGTTCGAAAGATGTTTTATCTACTGATGCGGTGCCTGTTTTTCGATCCTGCTTTTAGTTTGTTACCGTCAAAATAGTCCTATTATATTGCTTGTGGCTTCTTATTCATATTTTTTTTAACGAGGAAAATGTATGTTATGAATATTTTTCTTTGAATTTATTGTTCTGGGGTTTCTTTCTTCATATTTACTCAATATATGTTATCTTGATTCATAGGACAAGGCCATCAAGAGATTCCTTGTCAGGAACATTGTTGAGCAAGCTGCAGTGCGAGATGTGCAAGAAGCCAGTGTCTATGATGGTAGTTGTTCCTTTTTTTAATTTAATCTTTCCTCGAATGATATTTTCTGTGAGTGATTTGCTAACTAAATGGGTATGTTAGGATATACGCTCCCCAAGCTGTATGCTAAGATGCAGTATTGTGTTTCATGTGCCATCCACTCTCATGTGGTGAGGGTTCGATCTCGTGAGGCCAGGAGGAACCGTGAGCCCCCTCAGAGATTCAGACGCAGGGTATTTTCTCAACCTCGCATCTCACTGGGCTTTGTGGTCATTTATTTTGTGCTAAATCCCTTTAACCTTTGCTTTTTTTTTTGTTTCTTATAATATCCTGAATTGATCCTTTGGCTGCATCTACAAGCGCTTGATGCTTTCTTTGACTTTTGAATTATTGCGTCTCAGGAAGTAATTGATTATGGTTTTTTACTTTGTGTAAAACCTTTCATTCTTCAAAATGAAATGAAACTATCGTGCTGAATGCACCTTTGGCTGTCTTTATTAGGGGGATTGTGGTTATGGAATATGATGAAGGAATAAATAAATACTGTCATGAGGATATTAGAACATGATACTACAATGGTGCAGTCTTGATAATATGGTTTTAAATTCTTTGAGCTTTATAAAAAAGTTGATCTTCTTCCTCAGGACATTTACTGTTTTAAATAGTTATGTACTTAAGTAGATGGAACCAATATTAAATTTGGGTTGGGCGAGATTATCCTGTTGGAATATCTATCACGTGTTATCTATATCTCAAAAGAAAATATCCATGTCTGAATGCATTATCTTTTGCCTCTAAATCTGTTCTTTTAACACTTACGACCCAGAAACGATATTTTGAAATTGCACCATTAGTGGATTCTACGCTCTTCTCGTTGGTTGAGTGGAGGGCGCGCTAGGTCAAATAACTGTCAAACTACCTTTTTCTTAAAATGAAATCAGTGCCTGAAAATTTTGGTCTGTGGCATACCATTTGTTCATTGTGTTCTAATGGACGAGAAACTATAATAGTTCACACTTTTGCTTTCTTTAATTTCATGTGTATGGTATCAATTAAGTCTTATGGTATGTGCATCTGTAATGTGAGCCTTGCCTTTGTTACCTTTAGAAGAGGTTTTAACTTGGAAAGCTTTATTAATCAACTACCTCAATTAACACAAAATATCAATTTCCGACAACCTGAAGCGTGGCTTCTAATTTTTCGTTACCCTTATTCTAATACAGTTACAATAATTAAATGTTCTTTACGTTATTGCAGGATGACATGCCTAAGCCCGGACAAGGACCCCGCCCTGCTGGAGCTGCAAATCCAGTGCGTCCATGATGAGAAAAATGTCTCTGCAGTAGTGATCTTTGTTAGCTTTATGTGGAACTTCGTAGTCTTCCTTGAAATTCTGTAGGAGATTTTGTTTTGATCTCCTGTATTTGAAAGAATATGACCTCTTCATTCTGTTAAGAATTTCTTTGGCTTCATAGAGAATTGCTTATGCTGAATGTTTTTGTGTGTTTCTTACTTCTAGAGCAGTACAGAAGTCAGATTTTACTGAGTTTCGGTTACGTCTAGCTTGAAAGTTATGGTAGAGTGCTTTTTTTGCTGATTAATCATCTTGCAAGGTGTGTTGATGAATAGAGTATCTGTTTACTCGCGCATGGGGAAATGAGTGCAAGTTATGCATGTATTAATTTACAAATTGTTCCTCATTTCTGGGGTTGCTTGTGGTTCGTTTATTTGTGGCAAACCATCAATATCTTTGGGCGGTTCAGATAAAATTGCCGTGCCATCTGGCTCAACAACTAAATTTCTTATATGTTTACTAGCGTCATCTTCGCTAGATACCACGTAATTGTGTTATCTAGGCTGGGTACTAACCAACTATTGATAACTGATATTTCAATGATAAATGCTAGCTGCACTTATGTGTAGTAACTATGGGACGATACTAGTCAATCAGAAACACAGCTGCCTAAAATTATATTTTAGAATTGAGTGATGTTAGTGGATCATGGGACTCACTATCCCTATTCGCCTTCAATATGTGCGGCTCCACCTCACCCGTGCTGTAGCGCGTGTGCAAGCATTGCTCTATTTCTATTGCCCTTTAAAATAGATTTAGAATTCATATTTCACAAAAAATACAAAGTATGAGAGGATAAACCCTAGGCAATTGTGTTTCAGATTGGTTGGTTAATTTCTATGAGAAAAAAGAGTAATGCTATCAGGGATAAAGGGTAAAGTATCTAAGGGTACCAGGGGTACATATCAGGATACATAGGGTACTTAGGATACATGGGGTGCGTATCAAGGATACATGGGGTCCATATCAAATATACATGGGGTATGTATTAGGGATACACAAGGTACATATCAGGGATACATGGGGTCCATATCAAATATACATGGGGTATGTATTAGGGATACACAGGGTACATATCAGGGATACATGGGATACATATTAGGGATAAATGGGGTGGGGGTACATATCGGCCATATCAGCCCATATCGATAGCTCCCAATTAGAGTGCTAATATGCGTGCGGCCATGTTTTACTGTGAGGGTTTGCAGTGTGACGTGGCATCCTCGTTAGCAGTCTAGGTAAGAGAAAGTAGAATCTATTTTCTGATTTTATTGGTAACTCTAAACCCTAAACCTTATCTAGACTGCCAACAAGGCTGCTCGGACGACAACCACATCACAATAAAAAACCTCACAGTAAAATATGACATTACTGATATTATATTCCCAAAATTAATACACAGGTTCATTTCCTTTTCGCACCTAGTTAAAACATGCTATGTGATGAAATCAATACTGCCATATTTTAACGTGAGGTTTTACATTGTGATGCAATTGTCCTCTTGGCAGCCTAGTTGGCCGTCTAGATAAGGTTTAGGGTTTAAAGTTACCTATAGAATAGGTAGGTAGATCTAACTTTATCTCCTATTTGGACTGCCAATGAGAACGCCACGTAACGCTATAAATCGACGCAATAAAATATGGTCATACGCATATCACCACTCTTTACTATAATTGACTTTGTTGTAAAAAATATCTTTATATCAACTTAGCCATTAAATATCTTACACACAAAAGATCAGCCAGCTACATCTTCATATAGGTGTTAAGTTTTATAAAGCTTACTTGATTGGCTTAGCAATATTGTAGTTGTCTTTACAACAAACATAGCTTAGTGTCACATTGTCGTATTAACGAAGACCCAACCATATCTTCTATAGCGTGCGGCCTAGCTTTCAAATCCGTCTAAGGACTAGTAAGTCTAACTCCACCCAAGACATTAACAAAAATTGATAAAACTACATTCAAAACTCTATTCGAATTCAAATGGTGTTTATCCTCTACTCCAATTCACTACTGTCCGTTTACCTTTGACCCGTCCTCCCGTTGCACGGTTCGAGGTTGGTTCGGGTTAGATGGATATGTACGATTTTGGTTGGGTGCACCCATTGCCCCTGGCTTAGTCGCTCCCATTGCCCCTGGCTTAGTCGCGCCCATTGCCACTAGCTTAGTCGCACCCCTTAACATACTCCCACGGCCATAATGCAAACATCCTCGTTGCATTACTCCACTATTTTCAAACCTTCTGATTTGGAACGTCAGCCTTTGTTATTGGAATAGAAACTCCATCTTCGAGACCCTCTATTCTCGCCTCTCTTGAACAAGGTTCATTGTGTTTGTGCAAATATTCTCCAGATACTCCAATCTAGAGACAAACGAGTTAAGAAAAACTTCAGAGCTCAGATTCCCTTTACCATTACTTGTCATTTTGTCAATATGCTCTGATACCAGTTGGCATACCGTCGGATTGGCAAAGACCCAAACCATATATTCTATAGCTTGCAGCCTAGTTCTCACGTCTGTCTAAGGGCTAGTAATCCCAACTCCACCCAAGACTTTAACGAAAATTAACAAAACTACACTCAAAAGGTGAAGCGAAAAATCTACTCTATTATTCCAACAAAGATAGGTTTTTCTGAGCTACAAATTCCAGATGATAATTAAGAAAATACACCACATATTTAAGGTGTCCAACTAGTGTATAAAAAGACATAAAACCCCTAAGTAGACAAGATTTATCCTATTTTAAAATCAAATACAAAGATATCTTTTCTAAATTCGAATTCAGGTCCATCTAAATCCAAACTGCCTACATCCCATTTGAATTGAAAACTTATTCGAATTCAAATGGTGTTCATCCTCTGGTCCAGTTGACTACGATCTGTTTACCTCTAACCCATTTGACGGTTGTAGGATTTGAGGTTGGTTCGGGTCGGATGGAAACTCAAACTAAACAATCCGCCTTTAGATATGTACAGTTGCGGTTGAGTGCGCCCATTGCCACTGGCTTCATCGCGCCCTAGCACTTAACTTACTTTTGCAACATAACAATACTCTTGACTCAGCCACGTAGATATGGGAGGGGTTCATCATGTTAGTTAGTTGTGTAAAGGGTCAGACTCTTTTAGTCAGAATCCTGTCACAACTAACTCTTTTTCAGGCCCAAGTGGGTTTCTGATTCTGGGCTGAGAATCTTGCATCTTACATTTGCATTAACAACCAGTCACATACGATGACCTCAGAAAGGAGAAAGTAGGATGCTGGACTTGAATGTACAAGTGCTCTATATTCATGCAGTATAAAGCACGTTGCAGAAATTTGCTTTTGTTTTTTTTTTATGTTAGGAGTATTCTTCTACCCATACCAAAAGTATCGTCAACATTATTACCACATGTACAGAAACAAAATAAGCTACAACATATGAATGTCACTGCTTTTGCAATTCCGCCGCTATTTGAACCAGCATCGTCATGTGGCAGTTTGTCTTGATTGCGTTTAGAGAGATGTGTGATCTGCATGCTGCAAATCCAGCCTGAAGCAAAACACAAAATGTTAAGCTTTCTCTGGGCAGGGGATTTACAAGCACCAATGGGACAAGCAAATTATTCAATACTATCATTTTAGAGTGACTGAGGAACGATATTTTGGCTCTCTAGAAATCTAGGTAAAATAGATCCAGTAACTGAAGAATGATCTGCACCTCAAGTTTCAAATGCTATGCACCACTAAATTAGTAGCCAGGTATTTAAAGGAGCCAGATGGCTCAAAAATCTCTTTATCTATGAAATAAGCAGTTTAGCACTTACAAACTTCCAAATCTTAGCTATGGTGTAACTTGTCGGCAGTTTTGTGCTATCAACCGTTAGAGAAGCTTGCTTCTAGTGCCGTGGTGAAAACAAAACAGGGTTTCTCATTTAGAGAACCAAGACAGTGCAGAGAAAACAAGAAGTGCTTATACTATATCCAAGACTATGATGACTCACAACTCTAGAGCTTTACCATGTTCTGCACTCATAATTAACTCATTTGGGACAGAAAGGACGAAAAAGGAACCATCTTAGGTGATTTCTGCTCTCGATGTTATGCAGATATGTACATGCAACATAGGAACAGTTGCAGGGAAGTTACCTTGCGTAAGATACCTATCATAGTTTGAAGTGAAGGAGAATTGACTTTTGCTCGACTAGCTACCTACAGAACAAACATACAAAGTGTTATTTAAAACAATTAACAGTAGATACTCAACCACTGAACTTAGGTGTTTTGCCTTTTCAGCATACTAAAAAATAATGGACAAATGACAACCAAAGAACGGCATAGAATATGAAGAAAAAGAATATGAACAACCTCATCAAGCTTTATGTAGCCGAATGTTAATTGAGGATCACTTTCATCTATAATTAGCTTCAAAATTTTTTCTAAATCAGCGTCTTCAGTGCCTTTGGTACCAGTGCACGCCCATCCCCATTTTTTAGCCAAGTTTAGCATGTCAGTCACATAATCAGCATCATGAAGTGGCCCAGTCCAAAGAGGACCACTCACAATCAGTGACCTAGATACCTGCAAGGATTGGATGATGATAAAGTGGAAAATATTTTCATTCAAAAAGGCATATCACTTTGAAGATAGCTTTAGGATTTTGTACCTAAATCAGAGCGAATTAAGGCATTTATATAGAAGCAAAAATCATAATAGTAAGACACCACTCTTTAGCTATTTATCATAAAGAGTAGTTTCTAACCTCTCTATTGCCACAAGGACAGCAAATAAGACCAAGTTTGTCCCAAGAAAACTCATGAGAATTTCCACATTTGTTACAGTAACTGATGAAACCATAATGTCTGCCAACATGAGAATATCAATAAATCTCATCTCCACAATGTAACTAAGAAGACAAACAGCTGAAGATAATAAACCTACTTCTGCGGAAGCTTGCCACGGTTCACTCTCAATAAGACTCTGAAAACAGGCCCATGATAAGAGTAATAAGAGAAAAGTGGAGATACAGAATAGCCTAAAGCAGCAGCATCCCGTACAGCCCCACCTATGAGCATTCGCAAGCCAATCTCATTTGAATATGGCACAGGGCGAACAAATGCTCCATAAGAAGCTAAAGAACTACAGAAGAGGAGTTTTAAATGTCATAATAGAGTTAACATGCACGCAAGATACATCCCCACCTGAACATTAATTTATGTAAGGCTAAAAGGATCAATTGATTGAGCAGAAACCTAGATGATAAACAAAGAGTTACAGCGCCAGTCACCAAGTTATAATATATTACTCTCAGGCGTTACATACGATTGCCCAAAAGCATTGATTTTTGGTTCCTGTGAACTGTACAATTCGTCGAACTAGAGAAAATAATAAAATCTAAATACAGTACGATTACGAAGGATAGACTAATTGTTGAAAGATATTAGTTTTAGTTAATCAGGCTTCTATCTATTTCCTAGAAAAGTTGATTCTTATACAACAGTTGAATTATGGAAACAGAGAAGACGGATAAGGACAACAGAAAGATACTCACTGGTAAGGTCTATGTCCGCCTGACGAATAGCCATCCGTCGAGGTGACGTACAGCAAACCTCCGAGCTTGACTGCCTCCAAAGCCGGCCTTAAAAACGAAGAATCGCTCCCAAAGGAATCCACATCAATAAAATCAAAGAACTCTCTATGAAGATAACTCTCCACCAAAACTTTCCTCGCATCCGAATGAGTCACCAGCCACCTCCTCCTCCCGTCATCCGACAACCGGGTTTCCACCCCAAGGTTCATCAAAATGGTTTTCCGGCATTCGTCGTTGGCGTCGTTTGCCCACACAAAATCGGCTTCAGACTGGACGAGATAACGGAGTGAACGCACCCCACAACCGCACAAAGCGTCGAGGACACGTAGACGACCCGTTGATTGCTTGTGTAAAGCTGCAGCAAGAACACCTAGGTCACGGCCGGTGGCGCTCTCCGGCCGGAAAAAGGATTCGCCGACCTCGAACTGGACCCCCCTTTCGGACATTTTACTCTGCCCGGGGTTGGTGTCGAGTGCAAGAGGGAGTCCAGATACAGATTTGGGGATTGTGACTCCAGGAGAGAGAGGACGAGGAGAGAAAGAGAAGGGTTTGGGGAGTGTGAAGCGCATGGCGATGGGATAGTTCAAATTTGTGGCGGGAGTGGGCATCAGTACTGGCACTCAACATTGCAGTTTTCAGGCAGCGAGAGCGAGCAGAGGATAAAGAATTGAGCTACACCGCAGTACCCATCCGACGTACTAGCCAGAAAACTTAAAATAAATAAATAAAATTATTTTATTAAATTCTAAAAGATAAACCTTAGGCTGGTACGTCTTGTGTTTTAGCTATGATTACTCACTCTTAATTTAAGCAAATGGATCTAGTGGTTTAATTTGTGAATGAAGGTCCTACTGTTTTTAATATCCATCCATGGGATCGACCTGGTACTCTAGTGAAACTATTTGCAGTATTTTGAAGTGAGCAAATTTGTATCGTAGTCCCATCCTTCTTGTAGGATATATAGTAGTAGTCTAACACTTCAATCTTGAGGATGTAATCAATCATAATTGAAAGTCAAATTCTAACTTTCACCACCACGCTATACTTGTCTTTTTTGCTCAGTTCACTATAACACCCTCAACTTGTACAAATCAACGCAGTCATGGAACATGCTATAGAATTTCCCACATCGTCACCACCATAGCAGAAATGAGGAGAAGGTGATTACATGATATATGAGATTCCACTACTCTCTGAAGAATCATGTTTTGAATTTACTTTGGAGCAACATATTTCCCCAGCATGCCAGTCCTGTATATGAACGTCCTAGTATGAGTCCATATGTGAGCATGCATCATGTTTGGGAGACGTGGATAAATGGTGTCTTTCCCCTCTGCAAAGGTTTAGACTTCATCTCCTCCACTTGGAACAAGTGATGATAATTACAATACAACGAGAACAGCATCAATGCTAAAAAGAAACATTGCCAAAGAAATGATGAGCGAGCCTAACTTTTAGAACATATATACACAACTTGAAACAAGATAAATTAAAGAAATAAACAAAAACATCTCAAGTTTACATGTTCACATTGACTGGGACAACACTACGTTTAATTTTCTATCACCCACCAAGGGGAAAACTGGGTTGAAATAACACTCGGCAAATCATTCCTATATCTCCCTTTGATGAAAAGGGGAAACTGATGTCACCGATTATCTAAAAACAACAAAGAATTAGAAGAATGTACAAAAAGGAATTCGAGACCAGAATCACGAAAACCCTTTCACCACAACAATAATCAAGGCTGTGCTAGCTAAGGCCTGATTCGTTAGCAAGTTTACTGTCCTCTTGCTGTGTCCTCTTGCTGTTTGCTGTCCTCTTGCTGTTTACTGTGCTCTTGCTGTTTCTATAATCCTTTTTCCTCTATATACGCAACTCCTCCTCCTACTCAATTCAGACAGACAGTGGTGGAAAATCCTCTTCATCTTTCAGATGGTATGCTTGCGGAACCCTGGTGTTGGAATAAAATAAATGAATAAGTTTCTGGTTATAAAATTTAACAATCAAAGATGCTCCTAAATTAGAAATCATACAAAAGGGCAGAAAAAAGTGTATGTGCATCTTAGATCATCACATCCAGGATATTCAGTTCCACTTTCGCTCTCTGAGGGCCACAAGTTATCCAGAATCTGCAGTCCCATCTAGATTTGTAAGAGGAAAGCCCTCGCAAGACGACTAACCTTTCCAGGCAGTGAGAGACCAGAACATAAATATGACCCAGAGTAGCAGTCAAGATCAATAGCCGTGGATGCATAGCCCCAAAAAACAATAAAGGGGGACATAAACAGGAAACGAGTACTATGTAAAATTTGCATGTTGATACCTTTCCTCCTTCATAACCAACTCAGGTCTTGGCATTGTTGTTGTAGACAGTGATCCAGAGCCACGAGAGTACTTTACAGGACCAGAATCTCCATGCCTTCCTTGTTCAGACAAGTGAACACCAATCTGAACAGGCCCAAAAGTTCCAAATTCCAGCCGTTCAGGTGGGATTGTGAAGCCATTGGAATGAGAAACCCCCCTTTCAAGGGAACGATGGGCTGGAATAAACTCCACTGGGTTGGTCTTTCCACGTCCAGCCCCACCAAAAGCTGAAAGCTGCAATGGTGGAGGTGGAGGTGGAGATGGAGGTTCATTGCTTCCTTTCTCTGGCAAGGCTACAGAATCCGCTTGTGTCGCAGAACGGCCATTGTTACGGGATCTTGGGAACTGGTTATGGTTGGCCGATGGAGGGCCTTGTGCTGTATTCTTCCCTCCTCTACTGAGAGAGTTCCTCTCCTTGTACGAACGATGGTTCTGCAAGATCCAAATTTAGTTAACATTTATAAAATGTTAGAGATTTTTTATACCAGTATATCAGCAAGAAGACCCCAGCTAGCAGAGAGCCAATATCTACTAATAATGAAACACAAGTGAGAAATACTCAACCGTGTTAGGAAAGTATGTGC
Source organism: Aristolochia contorta (assembly GCA_022405105.1). Taxonomy (NCBI): domain Eukaryota; kingdom Viridiplantae; phylum Streptophyta; class Magnoliopsida; order Piperales; family Aristolochiaceae; genus Aristolochia; species Aristolochia contorta. The sequence goes on from CM039664.1 coordinate 10,954,447, forward strand.
CAGTCCCACGCGTCTTTGGTAGATCTTCCATATTGAAAGCGCCAGAAATCACGGGTGAGGACACTGGATAATAGGCACGTCCAGGAGGAAACTGGAGCCCAGGGACAAACCCGTTGAGGCTCACATGTGGAAAAGCGCCACGCTTCAAGGCTGTTGAACGACGAGGGTGTTCCCGTGAAAGGTCCCAAGATTTGCCCCGAAAACCAGATGGAGATACTGGTGCATTAGGATATATAGGTGCATTCCATACATATTCATGACAATAATTGCCATAAAGAAGACACTTGAGGTGACTATCAAAATCCCCACTAAGATCTGACAAGCTAGCCAGTCCTTCAGAATTTTCACTTCGACCCTTTTTGCCATTTTCAAAGGCAGTAGAATTGCCAAAATATGGCTTGGCACCATGAAATTGTTTCAATGGATCTGCATTTTGTCTCCAAAACGTAAACCCTCTAGTTCCTGAGCTGGTAAAGCATGTATTCAGACCCTGATAATCTGCCTCCTCGTCGGATGGAGCCACAGTAGAATATTCTGCTGCTAGCACACTTGACTTCTTCGCCTTGGTCCAATCATGTTTTTCATCTGCAAAAAGATGTTTCTTTTCTGAAGCCTTCCCATCCTCAGAAAATTGGCCAGAGAAATACAGATGAGGAGCATGATGGACCTTTGGCACTAATGAGCTACAAGTTTCAGTACTACCCAAAATAGAAGATGGTTTACAAGATTCATTGGTTGTCCTAAAGCCTGATAGGCGAGCAGTAGCCAAATCTTGTGCATCGCCAGATAAACGACAGCCGGAAACAGAACTCACTTCCTTAGAACTGTTTGACTGTACAGCTGTTGAGTCACCCCCATATTTAGTGGCACTCTGTATTTCATCTCCCACCTCATTTTTCTTTTCTGTAACAGAAATTTTCATATTTTTAAAATCCTCTATAAGTGCTCTTTTATAATCTGCCTTACTCTCCCAAGTTGTGAAAGCACTAGAATCAATTGAAGGAAAGCGCACAACAACCTTTTCATTTTTCTCCTCAATAGAATTTTCCTCATCAACACTTCTAAATGAGATGGAATCAATCCCACCAGCACTGTAAGGCATGGCAGGAATGTGATCATTTACATCAGGCCTCTGCCCGCTTCCATGTCTCTCTAGAGTGTTTTGAAAGAACTTTCTTAGTTCATCTCCAATATTTTCAGGTGGCAATAAAAGGATTCGCCCAAGCTTTCGAGCTCCATAAGCAAATGCACTTCGTATTCTATAGAAATTACCTACATAAGAATAACAAAAAAATAAGATGAAAAGGAAGCAAATTTATCATTGTATCCAAACAAATATCTAACCTCCTATATATGACCATTATCATTAACAAAACATTTAAATTTCCAAAAGAACTAATTCACCTAGAAAAAACATCTGCTGAACACTTGCCAAAGGAAGCCAACATAGTGAATCTAATCATCAACATGATGAATATTAAAAGAGAGATGACCACATACCTTTACTCACACTTCTTCCGAGATTATTGTTCTCTTTCATTGGATCAATTATGTTAAGATACTTCTGGGGAAAGACCCTTGAATTTGCCTCAACAACTCTGGATGGGGTTGAAAACATTTCTACACAGTTTTTAAGAAAGTCCTTGCTAAGTAACAAGTCACCACCATCCGTCTCTGGTGTCTCACCTAAAGGAAAACATAAGTATCATTTAGTACTTTGATCAGTTCAAGTAAATTAGAAATAAGTAATCACCTTCTTACCCACTATATCTGGAAGTGATGAAATTGCAACAGGACCATGTAGGCTGATGCAGTAGTTGTCCCAATCGAAATTGCAAAAGTAGTCCAAGAACCTGTACAAAACCTGGGTACAATATAACTAGTTCAATAGGGCCCTAAAAGTCCTTGGCCCATATTTAAAAATATTGACACGTGTTATACCAAAGACTCACCGCCAAAGGGCCATTTAAGGAAGTATGGAAAAGATGGAAGATGTACAAGACCAATGTTTCCAAGGCATACGTAGAAATCAAACCATGGTGAGCACCAAGAATACGACTCTCATAATAGCACCAGGCTTTGATCAGTATAATACTTCGCTTAAAGAGATGATTCTTGCCGATTACATGGTCCATCTGTAAAGGGACATCCACAACGTTTTTTAAGACATTTCTAGAGAAGATTCTAGAATAAGTACGACAAAATCAACTCCTTTATCTGGATTTTTGGAAAATACCCTAAAGCAAAAGGAATATAGAACTAAAAAATTACCCAAAAAGAAGGTAAGGTAATCAGTAGAGCAGAAAATTTTACAGATTATATTCTTACTTGCTCAAGAAAACATAGTGTGCAAAGTCCCCCTAATTGATTAAAGGAGATGTCAATCACAATATTCTGGACAAGGCATTTGACAAGCTTGACCTGACAACAAAAGAATTTAATATCAGAGCATTGTGCATATCTTAAATACCAGCTGACACAGAAATCCTAGTTGTTTTTACACTTCAGAAAAAAAGTTTAAGCTTTAGTTTCTTAAAACGATGTAGCCATATAATTTTATCCAAAACAAAACAATGACATCGATGACGGAAAACATGACAAACAACGAAGTCCAAATGTGCGCAGCATTTAAACTACATCAAGAGCTTGAAATCTGATAGTGATAAATCTCAAACATGCTCTATGCAAATAAAGAAGAAAACAAAACAACGGAGGGAAGAACCTCAGCATGAATGTACTGCACATCCTTTACTTCAAATTCACTATCTGGATTTTGCTCTTCTCCTTCAAGAACTGCACGAACTTCGTTTGCCAAAGCCTCTTGAACATTCAAACAACTAACCGTGGTTAAATCAATGTCACCATCTGGAAGATATGTTTTGAGTGGCACAGACCCAAACGAGAAGACCTACAATAAATTTTTCAAGAAAGTCAATGTAAATTAATTGGAATTAGGCAGCTTTGGAGCCATTACAACTTTCACTGACCATAATCGACAACCAACAATGGAAAAATATGCAAGTCATATCTTCATCAACAAAGTAATGAAGTGGACATCAGTTTTAGAAACATCAGGGTGAACCATTTTTCCATTTTGAAAACAAAATGAACCAATTCACACTATGGGTTTCCATAAGCAACCACCATCTCATTTTTAATGAGGCATGAGTCAGAAGTGGATACAGCAAACATTTTGTAATCTCACACAATTTTGCCTTCTACCAAAGAATCCATAGCTTGTCAACAAACTGTCCTCTTCAGACTTGTCATTTCATGAGTCAGATAAGAGCAAAAACACCAAGTAACAAGGGTCATCCAACATGTGACTGATAAAAAAAACAGAAAAGCAGGTAGTCCATTTAACTGGAATTTATGGCCGCAAAAGTAAATAAGTAAAATAAATAAAATACATAAAATCAAATAAAACCAACGCTATGAAAGCCAACTGAGACACTGACCAGAAAAGTGATCTGGTTGGGTTTAAATGGTTCAGCTGTGTGGGCCACCAGTTAGTTCGTGCTGGTGCCATAACGACATCAGTGTGATATTTTTAGAAGATAAAAAAATCAACAAGAGGAGAGAAAAAAAACAACATCACCAGTTCAGCAGTCAATCTGGAAAAACCCAATCCTTAAATGGGTTTCAACCAAAACCAAATTTTGCTTGGCTCAGACACAGAAAGACTCCAGATCTGAGCCAGACAGGCCAAGCCAGGTTTTGTGATAAAGAATAAAACTAAAGAAAAGATGATATAGTATTAAAATAAATAAAAGATTATATAGAATTGACAATTTTGGCAATATGCCCTCAACAAAATTGCTACTTCAGAGAGAAGAACCCTTAACCAAAGTCATTCTCATTCTCAAGATATAATCCAACCCTACTGAAAAATATCTTTCAAACTCCATTCCTACATATTATAAAGCAATTCTCAATCTGAAAACCCCCACAATGACATTTCCAAGTAAAATAAAGCAAAGTGGCATAAAATAAATAATTTTTTTAATAATATATAAACAACATTTACAATCAACCATGTCTGAGATGTAATAACTAACCAAATCGTAGTACAACTCCTAGGTGGCATGAAATGCCAAGAGACAGCTAAGTACAGAAGGCCACTTTTCTTTGCCTTAATACATCTGAGAAACTATACTAGCAACACACTTGGCCAGCTATACCCGCGCATCAATGGCAGAAAGGAAGAATACGACATAGCTTCAAACAAACCACTTCACAAGTTGTACTAACAGAAGCATATACCCAATGCATCACCAAGAAACCGTTTGTGCATTAAGTCAGGGGTGACGTGTTTCAGTCAACCCAATGGCTGTATAATCACCTTTTCCAGACGCTCTATAACAAATAGAAGAACATATTCAAAAGGAGAAAGTATTACACAGAGTGCAATAGAAACTTCATCAATATATCATCCGTCATTTAGATCAAAAACACCAAATAGCCTGGTCTTCCAAAACTAACCACAAAAGCCCCAGGGAGGACTTAGTTATTGTTGTCTCAAATAAAGATTCTGCTAATTATTCCACCACTTTCTCCAAAATTATAAACAGATGCTCCTCAAGAAGAGCATTTAAACATACATAAAGATGTAATTATGACTCAGACCACGATTATGCAATTGCTTTTTTCATTTCTCGTTTTCTCCATGGCATAAAGCCAAAGAAGCCTGTATTGCAGTGCATGTCATCTGTCACAAATTGCTTCCACAATTAAGTGAAATATGGCAGCCAAAGAAAAAATATTTCCCAATGAAAGAAATTCAGGGAATGCATAGAACCCCTTGAAGTGATGGGCCATGAGAACAACCAGAAATGCGCAGGACCACTGCATAAAGCGACTAAGCTGCTGGAATAGCCCACTGGCACTGCCACGATAGGACTAACAAGTAAAATCCCTTAACCATTTAAGTACACAAAAAAATCAGGGAAGAAAAAAGGAGGAAAGGAAAGGAAAGGAATAGAAAAGAAGAATAATGTGGAAAATGAGCGAAAATAATATCTTGGATCCAAATCCAGTTAAATCCAAAATTAAACATAAATCAAAATATCTGACATCTCTTATTGAAGATGATGTAAGAATCAATCAGCAGAAGATCTAAAATAAGTACTGAAACACTTACAGAAGATGGCTCCTAAGATTTTACTCCACCAGAGGTGGGAAAATAAGTTTGAAACACCTCTTTGTTCCTACAAACCTACTTCCAGCCAAACCAGCAAATGACACCATACTGCTTATTTTTGCATGACGCACACTCCTAAGAGATTCACTAAACCTTTTTATAAAAGATTCATGCAGAGCAGTTGCTTCTCATACCACAAAAAAAAAAAAACAGGATTTCCTGAATCATCCAAGAAAGAAATGTTCAAGTTTCCGACGACTGTATACTCCACAGCAAACAGATTTTCTAATTTCAAGCTAAGGATGCATAAGACAATAATTGGTCTTTTAAACATAAAGCATAAGATCGAGGGAGGCATTTGTATACCCTGTAAGATTGTGCAATGTAATATCACCCAATCACGTCAGGCTACAACATATCTCACTCAAATAAGTGAGCAGCTGGTGATAAAGCAATAGGATGAAGCAATAAATCAGAGAATTTGTAACTAGTGAACCCATAATCAGGTACTGATAAAACCTAATACTACCATGATTATAGCCTTAACTAAATTACACAATTGTAAAGCGAATGCTAAAGTTGGAAAAAAATCAGTTGAGAACAACGCACGATGCACTAGAAACATAATTCCCTTCCATAATCTCTAATATTATACTTTATACAGAAAAAGCCAAAGACTAATGCTGGTTAGCAGGTTACTGAGCCTGGTAAAGGTCAACATCCAAGCTCACACATAAATAACCAGGTAACTTTTGAATCATTGGAGACTCTTCATATCCTAGGATAATGGCAAAAGGGTGTTATCAAGAACAGAAACAATTTAGAAACACATAGCTGAGAGAAAAAAGAAAAAGAAGAACAGATAAAAGCAAAACAAAAAGCTTATAGATTTTCATAAAAAATTTCAAAGATCAATTTGCACCCAACTTCATCAGCAAAGAGATATACCTCACATCAGCAAGTAAACAAGAATAAAGTAATTTAGAAAAACAAAAGTCTTATATAATATCAATTGGAAAATATCGATTTCCACCCGAACATCATCGGCAAGAAAATCTGCCTTAAATTTGCCATGCATTAAATATCAAGTAATATTGAAGATAGGAGTTCTTGAATCCTATCAATCACGAAATCAATTACAACAGTAACACAAGAGTGCCCGTGTTTATGTGATTCTCAGCAAGAGCAAATATCTGCAGCTGAGGAGATAATTTGGGCTCTCTTGGGAAGGGATTAAACTCACTACCTCCATATCATCAAAGGCAACTAAAGTTATAAAAGAAAGAAGATAGAACAATTGGTTGTTAACTCCACCACAAAAAGCTCAGAGGAGAGCTGGTTCGTCAAAAGTTAACAATTGGTTGTTAACTCCTCCTTTTTTTTTCTTTTTTGCAGCTAAGGTGCATTAATGGTGTTTTACAGGTTCCATAAGAGCATGTTCCAAGAGATAACACAATTTCAGATGCCCTAGCAAAAGCAAGTGTTTCTAGATCATGGTTTGTTGAGGCATCTTCTTTGGCTCATTCAGGCTGAAGGATTCAGTTTCTCCAGTTTATATTAAGGATTTCACCAGAAGTACATCCTCACCAGAATGTAATACAAGAATGCCGGAGGGTTCGAGTATAAATGCATATCGAGCTATACAATATTCTGCTTTGCTGATATTCCAAAATTAATTTCTTGAGAGGAGAAAGGTGACAAGCATTTTAAGATAATAGTACGCAAGATACTAGCTTTTGGTATTTTCTGATGATCATAGCAAAAGGAGGAGATAACCCTGGAAAGGGAGGAAAAAAGGAAAAGAAGAAAAACCCTGGATTGGAGGGCAAAAAAGAAAAACGAAAAAAGATTACACTTTTAAGGAAACGGCTGCCTGGATCAGGCACTAAGAGCAAACAATTCAAACTTTACTATTAACCACCTCTCAAATTGCAACACATGGCACAGAAAAATAAATGTAATTGACCGATAAAATTTGTATAAATAATTACACTGACACAAGTATCAATCAATATTGTAACGGAGAAAATAAAAAATGAAAGGACCAAGGAACGTGAAAATGGAAGAGCATCAAGCAAACTGAAGTACTGCAAAACTACCTCAATACCGTAAACCGAAAAATAATGCATGTGAATTCACTGTAAAGGATCGAAACTACCGCATGCGCAATAAAAAGAGACACTGAGAAAGTACAAGAAGACATGTACGACAGCATACAGTACATTAAACAGGGAAAAAGTAAAAACGGTTAAAAAGCAGAAAGAGGTGTCAGACATGCCTGCAGAGGACAGCCACATGAAACGGAAAACAGGACAAGAAGAAAGAAGCAACAAAAACTACTTCAATACAACGGAATGTTCATCGGTCAAGAAAGAGAAGAACTTGAACCGATCAACATGCAAAATAAGCAACCTGCACATCGATCACATTACTAAACGTGAAAGTACTTTATAAAAGAATAGCTTTAGTCGATAGAAAAAAAAGAGACGCCTTTTCAAAACGTGTGATGAACTTAAACTCCGGTCAAGTTCCCACTAAACAACAAAGCATTAAGTGACTGAAAAACCAAGGAGCGGTTCATTAAATGTCAGGAAAGAGAGGGAAAACAGAGAGAGAGAGAGAGAGAGAGAGAGAGAGAGAGAGAGAGAGAGAGGGAGAGAGAGAGAAGAAAGAGAGAGAGAGACGGAGGGGGAGAGAAGAAGAAGAGGAAATAACGGAAAAAGAAGAAAAACGCACAGGCGAGCTCAGACAGAGAGAAGCACTCACAAGCAAAGACGAGAAAAGAAAAGATAAACGATAACTTTAAAAATAAATAAATAAGAAAACTCACCTCACAGCCAACCCATCCTCTGATGAGCCTCTGTATGTAGTCTACAACATCTCTTCTCCTTTGCTCAGAGACAACAGTCGGTTGAATCCGATAAATGATCTCACAAGTAGTTTCTTCACCTCTCTGGAAGCACTCTGAAGCAATGGACAACGGAGGGGGGTTGGATGAAGAAGATGAAGACGAAGTTAATAGACGGGAAGAGGACGGGCTGTTCAAGAAGCCAGTCGGCTGCGGGGCCCAATCTTGAAGATCGCCCATGCAATCAAATGCTGGAATTCAACCACCCACGAAAATTTTATAGAAATTCTCAGAGGCCGACCATGCCGACGGGACCCCTTACAGCCAAAGGCATAAACATCATTACTAATGGAATGGATTGAAGGGGATTTTAGTATACACGACTTCCAGATCGTTCAGAATCCGTACAGGAGGAACAAAAAAGCGAGCGAAAAGCGAAAAAATGGGTACAGGCAGCCTGCAATCGATTAAACCACGCCCAAAAGACGATTGAGATAATGCAAAACAGGAACGAAGAAACAATGGGCAGTCTCTACAATATAGAGACTAAAATGAGATTTTGCAGAAACAAAAAAGGCTGTGGGTTTAATTCGATCCGCCGCTTCCTTCTTTCCAACAGATTTTTGTACTCTCTCTCTCTCTCTCTGTTCTTTTCGTCCCTTTCCTCGGAATAAAAAGAGAAAACCCAAAGCTCTCTCCCACTCTCTCCTCTCTCCCTCTCTCTCCTCTCTCCCTCTCTCTCCTCTCTCCCTCTCTCTCCTCTCTCTCTCTCCTCTCCCTCTCTCTCCTCTCTCCCTCTCTCTCCTCTCTCCCTCTCTCTCCTCTCTCCCTCTCTCTCCTCTCTCCCTCTCTCCCTCTCCGTCCTGAGAATCTGTCGAGAGAAAAACGCAGTGAGAGAGACCCTTGTTTTACTTTAACTGCGCTAATTGTCCGTTCCTTCTTTGAGGGCACGTATGTCCCATAGGATCATACCTACTCTCTCTCTCTCTCCCTTTCTCTCTCCAGACAGCCTCGCAAGGGGTTCGCCGGGTATTCTTCGATTACTCTCGCAGTGAAAGTCCTTTTTTCCTTCCTTTTTCTTTTGGGTAACTCACTGAAAGCTCTTTTTTATGGCATGCTGCTCATGGGAGTAAGAAAAGGGAAAACAGGGAATTCTTTTGGATAAATAATAAATTATTTAGTAAATAATCCATTAGAGCATGGGATAATGTCTTCCTGCTATCCTATAGCTCTCTATGGGGCAAACTCTTTAGCACAAATCTTTAGCACAAACTCTTTAGCACAAATCTTTAGCACAAACTCTTTAGCACAAATCTTTAGCACAAACTCTTTAGCACAAATCTTTAGCACAAACTCTTTAGCACAAACTTAATGGCGAAACAATTTCTAGTACAATTTATCTATCATACACAAATTGATTTGGATAATACGCATCAAGATCCGACAAGATGCGCAGGTTTATCCTCATAGATTTAATTTTGGAACATCTCCAATTTGTTGTTTTTCTTAAGGCACATTATTGGTTCCATTTGAGTTAGATTTGTCGGAATCTAATCGGTACCTTAAGAAGTGTTGGTCGTCAACGACAAAGATATTCGAAAGCAATTAATCGTAGAAATTAGGGTTTACGTGTCAAATTTATCGAGTCGTGTAATTATTGCCTCTAACTGTGTTGAATAACGGTATTACGATACAACAATGATTCTTTTGTTGCATACGTGTTTCATTTTCCGTATTTTGTCCCATTCTGAGAGATTCTTTTAAATGTGCATGCGTAAATATGATTTAATTCATTTTATGTTGGGTGAAAAATGAATAAATCTTGCAACAAGATCAAGAATATATACATAGATACATAGGTAATGTAGATACCTATATTCCAAAGAAAAATGATATCAGTACCATTAAATTTATTATGAAGCTTTACATAGTGATGTGGTTGTCCTCCCGTAGCCTAGTTGGTAGCCTAGATAGAGTGTAGGGTTTAGGTTACCCATATAATAGGAAAATAAATCCAACTTTAACCCTTGCCTAGATGGGCAACAAGAACGCCACGCCACACTATAAACCCTTGCTGTAAAATATGGTCGTACATATATCAAAAAGTTGGAGTTTCGAAATGTTGTACTCCTGCTAGGTATGCACACAGTAAGGTACGATGTAGAGATACCTCAATGAGGCACCCTTATCACTAGTATGTTCTAATCGTAAGTGTTTGAGTATAGCATTATCTAGTTTGCGTTGTACTCTTGCTATGTATACACACAATAAGGTATGATGTAGAGATACCTCAATGAGGCACCCTTATCACTACTACGTTCTAATCGTAAGTGTTTGAGTATAGCATTATCTAGTTTGCAAAAGCAAAATCTATAGTGAATGGTAATGAACTCTGAAAGATTGCTTTTTGTTTGTTACATTTTTCTTTTCACTTCATACCTCAAATAACACAAAAATACTTCTTTTAGTGTTATGCTTATGTTGATAGTTTTAGATTATAATTAAATTATTTTTATAGAAAAATATAAATGAACTTGTTTGTAGTTGAATTGCCTAAAGTTTTTGCTAGTAGAAGATCGATAGATTCAAAGTAATATGTATTTGAAAAAAAAAAGACTCTCTCTCTCTCTCAATATATAGATAAATAAGTACACACAAAGAGATACACGCATATACATAGGTACAAACATATATCTAGAGACATATTTAAATTAAGGCATATATGGAGACTTTGGTAAAAAAAAAAAAAGAAAGAAATAAGTTGCATAGAATGATTTAGGAGGAAAATAAGAAGAAAATAAGAATAAATTGTTGAAATAAGAAGTTCTAGAGTAACACACCTAAACACCTATGATTTTAAGCAATAACTGCATTAAAAATTTCCAAAAAATACCTTCAACAACATTATAGAAGAACATTTATCTGAAAAAAATTTAAATAAAAGATCTTTTAATAGTGGTTTCATGGCTGCTTTTTTTTTTGAGGGGTATAAGCATCATTGCAGTTGAAATCTCTAACATTTTAAATCTATTTTCTAATGTAAAAATGTTTGATATGATCTTTATTTTTAAGAGAGTGGCCCAAATTATACTTGCGGTTATGGTAATTTAACAACTAGGGTAAAAGAAAGTCATTTAAGCAAAATTTATAATTAAATACCTAAATTAAAGAATACTTATAACAAGATACATTTACTTATTTGTAGAAAAGGAGGCAATTATTAATTGTATATATAGTTTACTAGAACAATGAAAGTAAAATAGTAATGTTATCTTGTATCCTGAAATATGTAATATCAAACTCTTGGTGGTAAAAGCAATAAGTCTACCATTCTCTAAGAATTTTGACAAGATAAACTTTTTGAAATGTTTTAAGCTTATGCCATCTTCTTTAATTATAAATAAAACTTTGAAGTATTTATTGGAAACAAACCTTTGACAGACTCGAATAGTTTAAATAATTAAAAGTAACCAAACAACCTTAACATTCACAAACACAATCCCGTCGAGACACTTTATTGATAGTTGGGCATAATAAAATGTCATACATACCCCTTGAACGGCTTTCTCGGTGAGGGCTTCTGGTGCTTTATATTCCACGACCACAAAGTCAAGAATCAAAAGGCCTTTTTGGTGGTAAAATGACTTTCTTCTTTGTCCGCGTATTTATTCCTTAACAAATTCAACTAACAATGTGGGCCCCATTTAAGAATATTATAATTACAATACGACACATCAAAATTCAAAAGCGTATCGGCGAAGGCCGTTTTACTTTCCCTTGAAATCTCCACCAATTTCTCGGTGAGACTTACATGTGGCAATGTTCAACAACCAAGTCTCTTAAAAGCGCCAACAAATTTTGTTTCCCACTAGAAGCAAAAGCAGAGACTGTTGAAGTCTCAACGTGTAGAAATAAATTATTTCTTCCACTTGTGAGTAAACAAAGAGGAGGTAAAATAGGTGACTTTGACTTTCATAATGGAGGAGAGAGAGACCAGAGAGAGAGAGAGACAAGTCTCACCATAGTGAGAGAAGTTATGAGAAGTGATATAATTACTGTGAGTTTTTATTTCTAAGACTTTATATGTGGCGTCGCTTAGTAAGAAAAATTCGGAAATAAAATTTATAAGATTTTAGTTTTTTAATAAAATATTACAAACCTATTCTATGGTAAATCCTAAACTCTAGATTTTTTTGATTGCCAATTATACGTATGTATGTCAGGATGTAAAACCTAGAAGTAAAATAAAAAAATACTAATATTATTTTTCTAATAACATTATACGTATCAATTTATCACTTACATTATTTTGATACAGAAAATTAAGACTTTATTGGGCATATAAACTTCCCAAAGAAATTTGAACTTTTATTATCATGTTTTAATCTAACTCTAGCCACATATTATCTCCACATCCAAACGTTTACATTGAGCAAGGATATGAGAATAGAAATTTTAACATTGAGATTAAACTACATGTAAATCGATTTTTTTACTATGCCTCATGGATTCTTGGGAGCTCACTCATTCTCAATAGAAGTTTTTTGTTGTATCTTTATCTTTCGGAACTGGAAGACTTACAGAAGACACATATCATTGTTAAAGTTGTTGTTGTATTCTTATGCTAAAAATATTAATAAATAAACTACATAAATCATCATTAATGTCCTCGAAATTTTCTTGATTGTTTTTTATATGACGTCTAAGATCAGAACATGATTTACACGGATCTAAGTCGCGGGACTGAAAGGACTCGGCTCCGTACCAGACAGGTTCTTGTTTCCTCGGTCGTGCAGCTCGCGGCAAAGGCAAACCATAGCCTCCTGCAGTCTCTCTCTCGCTGAGTCGTCATGGCTGCAGATTGGAGGCTTCTTCTTCTCAAGTTTTACCTTCTTTTATTTTCTTTACCCTCGTCTGTGTTACTCACTGTTGCATACAGGCCTGGTGACATCGTCCCATTGAGCAAGATGGGTCAATATCACGCCGTGAGGGCTCTGAAGTTTGCTCATTTCGTTGCAAATCCTTTTATAGTAGCTGCTGATCTAATATAAGGTCTGTTTGAATTTCAGTCAAGAACCGTTTGGCAGGACGTCATTGGCCGCCACTGCCCAATTTTTGCTGTAAATCGAGAGGTACCTTTTCCGAATCGTGTTTTATGGGTTACGAGTTTCATCCTTGTGGTTCATGTGGATTTGATGAAGGTTTATATCTTGGATTTCTGGTTTTCTGGTTCCCTGGTGCGGTATTTAATATCTATTAATAAATAATAATACTTTTCCCCTGAAATTCAGGTCTTAATTCCTATAGCGAAACCCACAGGTTACACCGGCGCAGATCCTTATAAAATGTAAGTTCTTGCTGTATATATTCCTGAGGCTTCTGGACATTAAAGTTTTTTTTTTTTTGTTTTGAAAGTTGGTATTTTATTTCATTCCTTGATGCCCAAAAAGGCACCAAAAAGGGTACATGGCCCTAGGCCTTACAATATGAAATCAATTGAGCATTACAATAAGGTTATGTTCCATGACTCTCTTTTTAGCTAATACATCAGCCCTCCCGTTTGCAGTCCTAAAAACATGTGACCAAGATGTAACGATGGTTGTAAAATCATGAATTTCATTCATGACAGATCTTAACCTCCAAGGCGGCTTTAGATCCTTCTTACACCATTGGATAATGAGCATGGAATCACCTTCAACATGCAAAGGTCCCATAAGCTGGGCATTTAGGAAACATTTTAAACCCTGTAAGAGGCTCATTGCCTCAGCCATGTTGGAGTCAGCAATACCAATCGGTGCTGCATATGATATAATGATTTCCCCATGGTGATTTCTAATGAGGCCACCCACACCAGCCGGTCCCGGGTTACCAAAGGAGGAGCCATCAAAATTCAGTTTATATGACGATATTGGCGGCGGCACCGATAATTGCATTTTGATCATTTTTCCACTACCATCATGGGCATGATCAGCCCATGAGTCCATATGGTATTGCAGACCATCTCTTTGAAGGGTTTCTGTAATTTTAGCCATCCGATAACATGATAGATAATTACATTGCAAATGTCCCTCCACCCTTTAGACTTAATGGAAAAAATACGGCTATTCCTCTCTTTCCATATCAACCAAGGAATAAAGCCAAGGCAGCACTTTAACATCAACATCCCTTTCTTTGATAGACAAAAAGAATTAATTAGATCAAGGAGGCCACAGAAATTTTGAGGCATAACCATATCAATACCAAATTTACTAAGAAAGAAGAGCCAAATTTTCCAACTATAGTGACAATGGATGAGTAAGTGATTTGCAACTTCTTCTTCGGCATTACATAGAGGGCACAAGCTTGAAGTGATTTGCATTCCCTTTCTACACAACAAAGCGCGGGTAGGCAATCTGTCCCATAAAAGACACCAAGCGAAAAATAATTGCTTCCTTGGACAGGAGAGTTTCCAAGAGGCTGATGGTTAATGAGGACGTCTTCCATGACCCGTGAGACACGAGTAACCAGAGCTAGCAGTATATTCCCCAATATGATGGGGTTTCCAAAGCAATTCATTGTTCTGGTACCTCCTTAAATATAATCTAGACAGTTCATCTTGTAGGCTTACGATCTCAATGGCTTCATCATCTGTTAAATTCCTGTGTAGGTGTTGAGTCCAATTAATATCCTTCAGTTGACCCCTAGGAACCAAATTAGCAATAGCACAGTTTTGATCCCTAGCCAAAAGATAAATTCTAGAGTATCTTTCAGCTAGAGGGGCCTCTCCCAACCAGCAGTCAGTCCAGAAAAAAGTCGTCCCCTATTCCCGGTTGGATAGTAACATTCTGACGAAAGAAAGGAAGGAGCTTGATTATTCTCCTCCAAATGGGGGAGAGTCTCAGGGTTCTCCCAGCCTCTAGCCACCAACGTCTGCTCCTGCTGCCCAGAGCAAGGCTAACGAGACTCTTCCAAGCTGAAAAATCAGTGTCATTCAGTTTCCAAATCCATTTAATCAACAATGCCTCATTCATCTCTTTGATTCTTCTGATGCCCAGCCCTCCATCAGGTTTGGATTGACTAATGTCAACCCAATTTAGGAGATGTATTTTTGATCTTTCTAATGATCCTGACCACAAAAAATTCCTTATGATCACTTCCATACGCTTTGCAATAGAGAGGGGCCAATTCATAAATGAGAGGAAATAGGCTGGAATGCCCAATAAGCACGATTTTATCAATGTAAATCTGCCGACTTTAGTGAGGAATTTTCCTTGCCAAGTGTTCAATCTGTTATTTAGCTTTTCAATGACTGTGTCCCATAGATTCTTTGGAGCCTTCTTTATATTTAGGGGAAGCCCAAGGTAAGTGGTTGGAAGTGTTCCAACTTGACATCCAAGGGTGCTGGCCAATTCATTAATTCTATTTCCATCCATTGCAAAACCAAATATTGCAGACTTACTCCAATTGATCCTGAAGCCTGAAGCCAATTCAAATATAGTCAAGAGACATTTAATGGTTCTTATTTGCTTCTTGGTGCCTTTGCAAAATAGTATTGTGTCATGCGCAAACTGAACAAGTGGGGCATGAAGATGTTCCCTGTCAATGATAGGATCGAGCCATCCTTCATCCATAGCCCAGTGTAGTAGACTTCTCAGCCCTTCTCCAGCAATATTAAAAAGCATTGGTGATAGTGGGTCTCCCTGTGTAAGACCTCTGGAAGGCTTAATATAACTATGAGCACCACCATTTATCATAATAGAATATCGTGCGGTTGATACACAAGACATAATCCATTTGATCCATCTATGACCAAAACCGAGCTGCACCATCATGAATTTCAGATAGCTCCAAGAGACTAAATCAAAAGCTTTTTCGAAATCAAGCTTTAGTACAACTCTTGGTTCAGTGGCTTGTTGACATAGATGAATGACTTCATGGGTGTTCATGGCTGCATCTAGAATAACTCTACCCTTTATAAAAGCATGTTGTTCATGGCTTATGACTGTCCCCATTACTGTTTGCAACCTTGCTGCAAGAAGTCTAGCAATGATCTTATAAGAGCCACTGGCTAAGCTTATGGGTTGGAAATCTTTAACATGCTCAACACACTGTCGCTTAGGAATCAAGGTAATAAAAGTAGCACCAAGGGCAGAACAGGTCAAGCCATGTTGATAAAAATGAGTAATAAGGCTTACCACATCCTCTCGAACAATGGGCCATAAAGAGCTGAAAAACTCACCATTGTAGCCATCCGGGCTGGGAGCTTTATTTTTAGGCATTCCTTGTCCAGTAACATCAATTTCTTCTTGGGTGAAAGATCTCTCAAGTGCTTCAGCAGAGTCTAATGATAACCTCTTATAGGGAAGTCCTTTCAAGAGTGGTCGAGAAGGGGATTCCTCCGTAAAGAGGTCAGTAAAGTAAGATACAATGCTGTTAACAATTACATCGTTATCATCAGAGATCACTCCATCAATTGACAGGTATGAGATTCTGTTCACCCTCCTTCTGCGAGAAGCTACATGGAAGAATTTTGTATTGCCGTCACTTATGTCTAGCTTTTTGCTTCCATTTCATAGCCTCCATTCTCAAGATATTATTTACTTCTGTTACAGCCGAGAGCCTTGTGGCCAATTCATCTTCATTTAGAGCTCTTGATTCCTCAAGAAGGTCTAGAGAACAGATTTGTGCACTCAGTTCCTCTCTTCTGGCCCTCTGCTCCACCTTGTGCGCTTTGGATCATTCTTGTAAATTCTTTTTCAATGCTTTTAGCTTTCTAAATAATACTCCCCCAGCCGGTCCCATATCAGTCATATTATGCCACCAATTTTCAATTTTCTGGTAAAAATCCTCAAGCTCTAGCCATTGACTTTCAAACCGAAAAGGAATTCCCCCCCAATTTGTAGAACAAGTATCAAGGTGAATAGGCCAGTGATCTGAGACAATTTTAGCTAAAACTTTGCAACATGTATCAGGGTACATTTCCAGCCAATCCGAGGTATATAAAAATCTGTCCAGTCTTGATAGTATAGGCCTGCTTCTTTCATTAGTCCATGTGATGGATTTTCCGGATACTGGAAGATCAATGAGCTCCATGGAACCAATGAAATCAGAGAAAGCTCTCATACTAGATGTGAAGGACCTAGCAGCAGGGAATCTTTCACTCCTTAATTTGGTTGCATTAAAGTCACCCCTCAGTATCCAAGGGTTCCTCCAATGCTCCATCAAAGATACAAGCTCCTCCCAAAAATTGTTCCTGCCCACATATGTGCTTGGGCCGTATACACTACCAATACACCAAGTTTTGTTATTGGAGATGTCCATGAGTTTTAAAGAAACACAGTAGTCCTCCTGATTTATATTTTGAACATCCAAATGGTCTGAATCCTAGATAATCACTATACCACCAGCAGATCCCGTGGCTTTTACTTCCTTCCAACCAGGTCTTCTAAAAGGGACAAGACTCCTGATTATGAATTCTGATATTTCCTCTAACTTTGTTTCTTGCAGCAAGATAACCTTGGGTTTATTTCTACTAATAGTACTTCTTACTATAGTCCGCTTATTTGGATTGCGGACTCCTCTTACATTCCAAGAAAGAATTATCATTTCCTGTTTTTCTGAGGCCCAACAACTCCCTTGCTCCTCCCTCTAGTCCTCCTTTTCTCAACCTGAGGTACAGGTTCAATCTGGGATTCTTTGGCGGCTTCATCTAGCTTAGCAAAGAAAGCCAGTGCTTCCTCGAACTCCTTTTCTGGTATTGTCCCTTTCCTCCTCATGAGTTGAGCAACCCATGATTCAGAATTTCCCCCATCATCCTGTCTAGCTCCATAAAAAGTATCATTTGCAGCAGTCACATCATTATTATGTGCTTCTACTCCCCTTTGATCCACTTCAATTTCTTCTTCATTAGCCTGAAAATTGGGGTTACAAATAGCATTGACTGAGTGTGGAGATGGGTTAAGAATCAGCTGTTGTTGTGGCTGTGGAGAAATTCGTCTAGAATAAGTAGTGGGAGGAGTGCTGATACGGTTGATATGAACTGGTGAATTTGGTAAATGCCCCTGATGGAGAGATGAGAGGTGAAAATTGTCCTGCACACTGGTATTTTGTGCTGATGGGACAATTTGCAACTCAAAAAAATTTCTGTGAAGAGAGGAAATAGGTAATGTAATTAAAGGGGAATAAGGTACTTCCTGAGTTGTAGTAGCTGGCAGCAGGATAGTCGGATTGGAGAGTGCTGGAGGGGCAGGTAAAAATCCTTCTGAGTTCAGCTGGTCAGTGCTTGTCTTCGCCAATTCCCGTGTGAGAGTTCGTTGAGCTTCAGCACGGACAGGCTGACTGGTGCGTGCTTGGTCGGGGGGCATTGAGTTGCAGCTCCTTCCAGAATTCTAAGGATGGCACAATATCTCTTTCCGAGTTGACTCGATCGAGTTCCGAGTTAGGCAAGTTAACTCAGACCGAGTTGACTCGGCCAGCTGGTGATGTGGGGCGAGTGGACTCATCATCTTCCTCGCGCCTCTTTTTACAGATTACGCTGAATGGGGGTGTGAATTCCTCAGGTCGCAGTAGTATGGCGAAGAAGTCCTCTCCAATTTTGACATCGACCCATTGCTCTGCAACTGGCCATCGGACTGGTCTCACTCGAACCTAGGCGTACAGGAGGTTCCTTTCTTCAGTCGAATCTACATCGAGCTCCAGCACTGTGCCCACATAACTTGCAAACATCTTCAAGGGTTCTGCATCCCAGATTTCCGGGGGGATCCCCCAAATTTGATACCATACAGATAACAGCCCTGTTGCTTTAGAGGGTTTCCATTTCCTTGTTTCCCAGCATGGAATCTCCTCCGCGTGACTCCATTGGAGGAGTTTAGCTTGTGTTTCTTCATCCGCCACTGAGATTAGCCAATCGCCCTGCCCCAAGTATGAAGCTTGAGGCTTGTATTGCAGTCCCCAGTGATTTTTGATCCACTCTCCGAGATCAACTGCCCTTTGAGTGTCCCAATCTATGTTTACGATTACGCTGTTCTTCAAAAATTGGGTCTTGCGTGCTCATTTTTCTTCAAATCGACTCTTCGAAGCATCGAAGCCATGTTCCCTTCTTATCTCTCCATTGCAGATATCCTTCCAGCGTAGATCAAGATGGGTCGGTGGTACTGAAGGAAGTTCCTGCTGAGCTCTTGGAAATAGCTTTACGGAACTCCATATAGTAGCTCCATCGTCTCCAATGTTTGGAAAATAAATCCGAGCAAGAACCTTCCTTGCTCTGAAGTGCACAAGCTTGCACTCCCATGAGCGTCGCTTGAATACAGAAATCATAAATTGAGAGCTCTCCCACCAAACTTCTTTTGAGATAGTCCTTTGTGCCTCAAGGATAGTCTGTAATTGTAATACGTATAGTTCGCCGACCTCCATGGGAAACCTAATGAAAGCTCTCTTCTCTCCCGTCTCCAGCAAAAAGCAAAAAGCTTTCCTTCCAACATCGTGCTCCAGTTTTAGCACCGATCCCCAAATCGCCATGAGCCAAGGGGTTTGGCTCATCCTCCTGTTCTTCTGCTTCGCCTTTCAACCTTTTTCCATTCTTCGCCATCATCGCACGAAGCCACTGGTCTTCCGCCACCACCGGAAGGTCGTCTTCCTTCACCGCCGGAAGAGAAGGGTTCTTTTCGCTGTCGTTCGTCGCTTCGACCGCCCCCGCTCGCCATAACTGGACATTAAAGTTTCTAAGAGTAGACATTTTTTGTGTTAAATGTTGTGCCTATATATTTGAGTTAGTAGACTTAATATTTATAACTATCTTAAATCTTTTTCTTCAACCTGAATTTTACAGTCTTCCTAGAAATTCAGAGGGATTTAAACAAATCATCCTCTCCAACATCAGCTGTGGACATTATTAGAATTTTACTTGATCCAAAAATTATTAGAAAATCTTGGCCCTTGTGACAAAGCCCTTAGGAAATTTTATGGCTCATGATGTTCTCGAGAGATACTAGATGTATAATTGCTCTACTGGAAGCAAGTCTTATACAAATGACTTAGCGAGTGAGAAAATTTGAACTTCACCAAACTACTGTTTCTCTCATTGAGGAAAAAATGGCCTTGAGGATTTATGTCTTTATGCCAACCGATTTTCGTTTCATTGATTATGTTCTTGTTGATGTCAAAAGACTTCTCCCCATGGCCCATGGCCTTGAGTTTCTCAATCTATATTGTTGATGGATGCCTGCTGTCTTCAGCCTCCCTTCACATGCATGGAATTTCTCTAATCCTTTTCTCCCCTTGTTAAGGCATCTGGTCCCAGCAGTTTTGGGATTCTATCCAATGCAGAAGGTTTCCAATTCATGGTACATAAATAATATTGTCCTTATACCTATCGAATTTGTGATTGGCATAATCCACTGTCTATACCTCATGGTGGGTGTCTTTTGTATGTAGAATAATCGTCCTTCTCCAAAGCAGATGTTTATGGCAGCAATGCATGCCTTCTCCTTGAAGTGGTTTATTATCCAAACCACCAAAGTTGGTTGTCCATTGTTTTGACCACACATGCTCATATTCGGTAGTTTGCTAGATTTTAGGGCCATAAATTATGTTGTAGAAGATTTAGGAGAAGTGAGGAGTAAAGGAGAATATGGGTGGAAGAAGGCAAAGTTGTGGTCCAATAGGAAGTAGAAGAAGAGAGTAAGTTTTGGGGTTAGGGTTGAAGCTCTCCAGCACCCCCTCGAGCCGGTACATAAACACACCAACCTTGATTCAAGACGTTTGAAGTTGGTTGACCGCAACTACCTTGTTAACAACATATGCAAATTGAATATTGGAATGTGTGTTGCACATGCAAATGATATCTGGTTCTAAAATCCTTTTGAATGAAGTGATAGTCTATTTCAATGTGCTAAGTCATTCCGTGAAAGCTTGAATTTGTGGTGTTCTATATGCCAAGTTGGACATGTATCTCAATTTTAGAATAGAATTTTAAACCCGAAGCATTCATTTACTACACAAACCATAGTTTGTGTTCAACCTCATTTCTTGATCTATCATTAGCATTTTGCTTCTTGCTCCTCCATAAGTCTAAGTTACCACCGACATAGTAGAAAGTTTAAAGTAGAATTGCTTGGAGGTTAAGCTTAATCTACATTAACAAAACCATTAATGTGAAGGCGTCCGTGATCTTTTATAAGAATTTAAGCACGTGTTGTTTTTTTTTTTGAAGTGCCTCAAAGTTCTCTTGAGAACTTGTGGATGAGACAATTGATGCATAAATTGACTAATAAAAGTTACAAAAAAAGTGATCTTTGGTTTTGTAATTATGAAATAATTGATGCATGAATTGACGAATAACACTTACAACAAAAAGGATCTTTGGTCTAGTAGATAGATCAACATTTTTTTTTTTTTGAGAAGGTTGATCTCAGTAGATAGATCAACTTACACGGAAACTTTTGAAACTTGCTAACATCCATGTCCCTTCTAGGTTCAATTCTAAGTTCTATATTTGGATCCGTAAGTGTCCAATGAGTATGAGTGAAAGTGAGAGATAGGGAGGCTGGAGGGGAGCAAGAGCAATCATTCGGGGGAGCTCCAAAAAGGGTCTGTGAAACAACATCAATGATGCAATTTTTCCTTAAAAATAATAGCGATAATGCAATTCTCTATAGTAGGCAAAGCTTGAACTACAACATATGATGGCATGCTCTTTGAGGAGGACAAAAGGGACGGCTTTTGGACAGCAAATATGATCAGAAAGCAGCAGATAATGGAGGGACTTACGGGCTAGAAGCCTGCCTTGAGACGCTTTCACATTCTGAATGGAGGAAACTGGAGCGCTTAATAGGAAGTGTTTGGGACTCAAGTTGACGATGGAGATCCTTCTTAAAGTCCCTCATTGAACCGTGTAGGATTTTGTCTAGAGGCTTAATCATGTTCCTGTTAAAGGGCATATGACGGGAAGCTGAGAGCTTTGGTTGGAGGATTCTAGATGTATCAACTCCACCTTCTCTGATGGGCTGTGTGAAAAATCATGCATTGAGTGGGGGTGAGTGAGTCATTTTGTGACTAGCTTCAGATTGTTTGGGTGTTGCAGTATCTTTCAAAGTTATCAAAGCGTGCCAGAAGAGAATGGTTTCTCCACCTTAAATTTGAAGAGGAGTATCATTTGTTGGTTTCCTGGGGGATAGAAATGGTGATAGCATGTATGGAGATCAGGAGTTGGTCAAATACCCCTCCATTAGATGATTCCTGCACATGCTGAAATTTTTGGATCAAGGAAGTTGATGAATCTACTTCGAGAGATACCAGGTGAGAATTATAGATATGTATCCACTTGCAAAAGTGGCCACTGACAAAGGTGGCTGCTAAGATCATCTTGAAATCAGGGAGCTTCATTGTTTGATGTTGGCCGGAGATTGAGAGGATGAAGGATGTCCGTGCCGTGGCTAGAATTAGCAACCCAAGTCAGGTGACTCCACTGAGCTGGCGGTCCAAGTCTCTTGAGTTGTCACTCAATCGCTGGGGGTTGTTTGAAAATTAAACATTTAGGTCATTAGTGGAGCTCATTCTACCAAATAACTTGACAACCCTAATTTGTTTTATTGGAACCCCTACCTTTCTGCCAATTCACCCCAAAGTTGTATTTTGACAGTAGGCTACAAATAGAACTCTCAATGTCCTTCTTATACAAAATACCAATGCTACAGCTGACAACCCTTCTCTCTCGTTGTTGGCTAGCAACCCAATGTTTGGTGAGAATTTTGCCCTTTCAATATGCTCTGAAAATATCACACTAACGAGTCCTCTTTTTCTATATATGCCTGAAAACAGCCTTTTAGCATCCAACAACATTTTTCTCCTTCCAAACAAACTCTCTATCTGCCAACCAAGTGCAACATATTTCTGTCAGGTCTTCTAGAAGATGTTCAAGCAATGATGCTAGGACAGCAAATGATGACGAGCCAGCTCGAAGGTCCCTGTGGTTGGACAACAGAACGATGAGGGCACACATGGTGCTGAAGCTGTAAAGAGAGTGATAACTAGAGCTATAGGCAAAGAATAGGATGGGAGTTTAGAAGTAGAGCACCCTAGAGTCATTACCAATTCATGGGTGGAGGTGATTGATAGTTAATAAGATTCTGATGTGAAGTCATCATTTAAAATGATGAATCTGCTAAGAGGATGGATGTAGTTGCAGAAATGAAGAAGAAGACGAGTTAGAGGCAAAAAGAAGGTAGAATGATTGTTCTCTCGTAGAACATTCGAGGGGCTAATAATCATTATTTTAAAGTAATAATTAAAATTGTAGTTGAAGCTCAAAGGTCCAAATAATAAATCTCCAAGGTGTAGGAGATGTAGGAAGACTTGGTTAGGAGCCTTTGCCACCTTAATGCTCCTGAGTGGCACATTGTTGTGGGCACTACTGTTGGTGTCCTGATTATTTGGGAAACAGATTTGCGGTCTGTAATCATGAGATGGATGTTAAATATATTTTAGGATGGGGGGTGGGGCCGTTTTTTTCCGTGGTGCTATGGTTTCCAGCTGGATCTTAGGAAGAGTTTTTTAACCTTATCTTGGCTTCGGATGTTCCACAACTGCTTCCAGGTGATTTCGATACCATTCGTTTTTGAAGTGAGAAGAGCCCTCCGACTTGATCTATATCATTTTCCACGAGGGTATCCAATGATTTCTTTGATACCCACAACTTTGAGGAATCCAAACATCAGGGAAGAATTTTTTACTTGGAGTAACGAGTAACAACAATTTCTCTGAAGGCTTGATTGCTTCCCTGCCACATCTAGCTGGCTTTGGTTCTATTTAAGATCCACAGGTGGTGTATTTGGGAAGGTGACCTTTGATAACTGTTTCATTATTGTTAACACCAAGACTGGTGGTCGGGTCGATAGTCCTTACATTTTTGAGAATCATTGGATAGAAAATTTGGATCTTAAAAAGCTTCTGGAGGATTTGTGGAAGGAATTCATTGTGCTTGGGCTTGTTAATCGGTTTGTGGCGATAGACCTGAAGTCTTGAAATAAAAGCTCCCTATGTGGGAAAAGGGTTCGAAAGTTGCATTTGCAGCCCAAAAAAGCTGCTCCGCTTGCAAGTTGGGGCACTTGATGCTTTGGAGGAAGGTGCAAATTCTTCTTTTGAATTCTTTTATTCAGTCTGCGCTTCTATGCAATTACAAAACATCGAATCTCTTAAAAGCAACTTATCCGTTATAGGTGGCTGATGGAGGGGGATGGGCTTTTGCTTTCCCACTCCATTGCATTGGTATCTACTTGATAGGGCCTTCTTATCTCTTTATTATAATACTAGGGTGATCTGCCAGACAATAAATTCACCGCCCAAGACTGTATTAGCTTTTATGTTCTCTCTCTAGAAATTAGATCTTAATTGACTGCATCTTTGTGGTCGATCCCTCAATGTATATTGATCTGTCAATGGATATCAATCTGGTTGATCTATCTATGTGTGATTCACTGTTGCAAGTCTTTCTTTTCTTCTGAATGAAGTTTTCTTAGTTCTTGAAAGTAGCTTTCCGGCTCTTTTGAGCATGTTATCTTCTAAAATCAGAGTTATTTGCTTTCAATCTTTAAGAGACCTTGCTAGTGAGTAAAAATATGCTTTTTGAAACCCTAACCATTGCACTGAAATTGAGTCAGATGAGCAAGCAGAGTAAACTATTTTCATTTTTTCCTTTTTTCCTTGCATTCTTAATGGTCAACTGAGTGGGATTGCTTCACATTATGACCTTTTGTAAACCTTATAGCGGGCTGACTATCAAGCTTTTCCCTGCTTGATTATTTGATTATTGAGTTTCATGCATTTAATATTAATTGTGATAATTTTTATGCAGATCTTTTCAGGTAGGAAGAGAGAAATTTCTTATTCCATGGCTTCTGGTGATAAACCGCAAGAGCACTGAAGTGCCAATGATAGATGTAGAACTGGTAATAATAATTTAATTAGCTACATTACGAACCACTCTGATCATTTCTCAATTAGCACTTGTAAAGCATATTAGTTCTCTCTTTATATTATCAGTTGAATGCATGAGCTTAGATGCTGAAGTTTGGATTTTGTTGTGTGGGATGGAAGGCTTAATGTTGAAGTTGAACCTTTCACAGAGGTACTCGGGAAGCGATTTACATGGTGTGACAGCCAAAGTCGTAGACATGCCTCACCATTGTATGTAAAGCGACCATCTCTTATATTTCATCGTGTGCATTCCCTTACATGAGATTGATATCTATCACAAGCTTCTTTTTCTCTATTTTTTTCTTTTTTTGAAATGCTGTGATCTTATTTGAATGTCAAAATAAGAATACAAAGAGTTCATGTTACAAAGGTAGGGGTGTCCCATAGGCACACTAGCTAGTCCCTATGCACTCCACTTCGGGCTAAGCCATCTGCCATTGCATTGGCTGTTCAAGGGGTTTTGGACCATATAATAGTATGACTCATTACATTGTCTGTGATTTCATCGAAGATTGGCTTTAGTTGCCATGGATGTGCTGTTGACTTGCTTGCCCAAGCAAGGACAACAGCAGAGTCCCCTTCTACTTTTGCTGGTCTTCATACTGTTTTAGAAGCTTGATTCCCCCCAAAACTGCTTTCGATTCGACTCTATTTGATGAGCATGAACCAGCGGGGCCAGTGAAGATAACTTTTGGAAAACCATGCAGTCCATTATGGCTCCTCTTGTCCATGTTGGCCCTGGATACCTTAAGGATGACCATCAAAATTGAATTTAACCAATCCTTCTGGGGGGGGGGGGATTGGAGTCTCCAAGCTTGTAATCTGGTTGTATTTTCCATGCAATAATAAACATTTGCTTCACTCTAAGAAAGGAGCTAGAGAGAGAAAAAGAAAGTAAAGCCAGAAGCAGTGTCTGAGCTCTCTGGATTAAGGGAAAGAAACCTAATGCTGTTTGTATGACTTAACTGAAAAATTAAATGACTGACAAAGATGCCCTTACATAATTAAAAAGCTCTTAACTCATTTCCTCCATCTCTGAATTAAACCAAGACAGACACAACAACTTAAACAGTTTGCCTGGCACGGTTGAATTATTCATGTTTAGCTTTCAAAAAAGGGATGCCTACAAAATAGGGAGGAGACTGGTAGGTTGTGTGCATGTATAGAGCTTCTGATTCGGGATACAAGTTTCTTATTTCAAAGATTCTTTTTTTTTTGAAAATTGTTATTTTAAAGATTCTTATTGTGTGCTTGTGCGAGAGCTTATAATGATTCTTTCTTGTTGTTAACAGATGTCGAGATTCATCCTGACATTCATAAGCATTTTTGGGATGGGGAACGATGGCCAAAACATATACTTGTCAGATATACATGGTTTGTATCAGTTGAATTTCATTTTTTGTTAGCAACCAAAAATATTAATTTAACTAAGAACAAAATGCTGTATTAGTTTTGTCTTCTTCTGCTTTATTGGAGAAATGTGAAATTTTCCTAATGTCACTGTTGTTCTTACTAAATTAATATGACCAGATCACCTGCAAGCAAAGCAGGAAGACTCACTCTGATTAAAACATGTCTATCTGGTATCCCTACCTATTATCTCTCCTTTCTTCATTGCCCCCTTTCAGTGGTGAATACAATTGAAAAGATTATGAGAAATTTTTTATGGTCCGGTACTTTAGAGAGGTCCAAGCTTCATCTTATAAACTGGAATGATGTTTGTCGGACCAAGATAGATGGTGGATTGGGAATTCGGAAAATAAAACTCATGAATGAGGCTCTCCTGACAAAATGGCTTTGGAAACTAAATATGAACGGGGGGGACTATTTGGAGGAGTTTGATCTCAAGAGCTTTGGATAGCAGGTCGGTTCAGTGCCTCTACGCAGTGGAGACTTTCTTCTCTTTGGAA
This sequence comes from Aristolochia contorta, assembly GCA_022405105.1. Taxonomy (NCBI): domain Eukaryota; kingdom Viridiplantae; phylum Streptophyta; class Magnoliopsida; order Piperales; family Aristolochiaceae; genus Aristolochia; species Aristolochia contorta. The sequence continues at coordinate 10,981,295 of CM039664.1, forward strand.
GAAAATTATCAAGTTGTTCCCATTCTTTGTCCAACATATTTTTGTGCAGCCGGGCCGTGGCAACAAAACTTATTTTTGGACTGGAGATATTACATTTGCTGAAAAATTCAACAAAATTTTTCTCTTGGCTAGAAATCAAGAATGCCTTATTAGTGATGTGGCTCCAAGTGAACAATTGAAGGAGGTAGATTGGACACCCTTACTTAGAAGACATCTCAATGATGATGAGGCTGTTGAGGCAGCTACATTATTAGAGGAGTTGAGCAAATCTGATCTACGAAGAGATCAGGAGGATGAATTAAGTTGGAAGCCACATCCACAGGGTTGTTACTCAGTTAGCTCGGCTTACTCTTGTCTAGCAAATCGAGGTCAGCAACCTCATCACGTGGCTGTGGCTTGGTCCCTCTCTTACCCAAAGAAGCTGTTATTCTTTGGGTGGTGTTGCCTAAGAAAGAGGTTACCCACAAGGGATCATTTGTTGAGAAGGGGAATTCAGCTTCAAGATATTACTTGTCCACTATGCAATATTGAGACTGAATCAAATGACCATCTATTACTACACTGCCCCTTCAGTTGGAAAGTTTGGACCTTTTTTATGGAAAGGTTTGGACTCATTCTCCCGATTCCTCATGACTTGCATAGTATTATTTCACTTGCTACTTCCTTGGGACTCGTCGCCAAGGGAAGACTTATGTTTGCCTCTTGCTTGGGTTATATTCCATGGCTAATATGGAAGGAAAGGAATAGCAGAATTTTCTCAAATAAAACCTCTACTTGGAAGGATGTATGCAGCCGTATCACTCATTTAATTGTCTACTGGCTCAAAGCTCAAAAATTGTTTAGAAATATTGATTGCGGTGTAATTTGGAGTAACTGGAATGCTATTGCCAAAGAGGGGGATGGAAAACAGACTAGAATCATCGCTTGGTCACCTCCTCCTTCGCACTCTTACAAATTAAATTTTGATGGATCCTCCTTTGGTAATCCGGGTCTTGCGGGTGTAGGAGGACTGATAAGGAACTCCTATGGTGATATCATGCTTACATATTCTGGGCCTATTGGTATCACTGAATCCACAATCGCCAAAGCCATGAGTCTCCTTCATAGGTTCAAGTATTTACTTAACTTCCACTTCATTGGACCACCACATGTTGAGGGGGATTCCCAAGTGCTAATTCAATGGTGCAAGAAGGACTTAAAACCTCATTGGAGGCTTCGACATATTATTGATGAGATAAGGGACTTAGCTCATTTTGTTATTAGCTGGACTCATGTACTAAGGAGTGCCAATGGTAGGGCCGATGAATTGGCTAAGCATGGGGTCCATGGGCAGCATTTTGTTGTTCGGACCACCTAGCTATCCATGTTTCTTGTAACATGTATGCTTGTTGTATCTTTTAGCCCATTGGGCTACAATCAATAAAATCACAATTTTCAAAAAAAAAAAAGTTTAGATAATAATAATAATAATAATAATAATATAAATTCATAATAAATATAAAAATTTTCTTTTAAAAAATTTGAAATAATATAAAATGATATTAAGCATATACCTTTTTCTTCTTTTTAATAAAGTGTAAATTCCAAATGAACAGAAGTACTAAGACAGCATAAAATGCTATCTAGAACTCGGTCCATAACAAGAAGCTGCCTTGGAGATTTGTGTTTCTAAATGAAATTCAGTTGGTGTTGTTATATCTTGGATGTGTTATTCAGGGGTATTTTAGTAATTATGCTGTGTTAAGATGGTTTTAGGTGTCTTATTAGACTAATATTTGTTTATTAGTTCAGTATTAGCACATGTATTAGTGCTTAGCTTTTATGTTTTCTTGCTCAACAAGCCATGCTGTGGCATTCTTGTAATTTTGTGCTTCCACACATACAATTAGGGTCTCGAGTCAATTACAGACTTCACGACCCCTTCTCTATTGTCTCCTTTGAACTCTCTCTCTCTCTCTCTCACACACACACACACACTTTTTCTTCTCTTGCACTTAAGTTTACTAGATGCATGTAAAAGGGATCTCCTAATAGCCTTGCTGACAAGTTGGCTGGGGAGGAGATTTCTTTCCAGCGTCTTGTTGTGAGGGGCCCTTCTTGAAATGTCTTTGCTTGTATATTGGTTTCCTTTTGGCTTCAACCTCGTGAAATGCACTTTTTAGGGAAAAAACCAGTAACTCAATGTTATTTAAATAAATTTCTCCTCAAGGGGGAGAATCAGTGAGAAAAATTGGCACATTTAACTATATACTTCCTAAAATATTTCAACCTTCGACAAAGAGGATATATATCATTCCTAAAACAAAAGTGCACCCAAGACGGGTTTTTCAAACTTTGTAAGCCTACCCCTGATGATGGCAGAATCTTCTCCTGCTACAAGGGGAGACAAGAAGAATTGATTATAAAGCCTTGAGTCGAGTGGAGCGTGGAACCCTGTTATCATCGAGTTGCAGACTTGAAAGGGAGCTGACATAAACATGAAGCCTGAGTGGTCTTGAAAGATATCTACCACTGTTGTAGATCCTAGATTACCACTAAAACTGCATCAAGTTTTACTTTAACCATTCCTTTGGCCGAGAAGATCATGAAACCACTTATGTGGCCACCTCTCTCTGGTGCTCTGCATGGGCTGCAATATGGTAGATGAAGCTTTATATGTTTACTTATGAAAATCTGGGTAAAATGAATCCTACGCTAGACAACATCTCCTGTAGTTCTTGATTTTCCTTCTAATGTTGTGTACTTAAATTTTTTAACTTCCTATAGTTTTATCTTTAACAAATATGCTCTTAATAAGTTATATATTATATGGGAGGTTTCTTTATTACTTTTGCGTGGAGCTACAAACAAAAGTAACATGTTCTGTATTTGGGGAAATGTGTAGCCTGTTGTGAACTGACCTATTATTCATATTTGTTTCATTTAATTGTTTTATTTGTTTGATTGCACCATAAGCTTATAACTTTGTGCAATGCCTGTTTATAAATGGTTGTGTAGTATTAGGAAATAGGCTAAATTATGAGTCTATCTGGATTCAGTCTGCCCGATCAAGTTATACTTCAATGCTGGTGTCCTAAATGTTTTTTAATACATTTTTTCCTGTTCATTTTGGTACCTTTCATTTTCAATGATAATGGTTCTGATAGATTGATTTACCAGGAAGGAGCAGTCTGAGATAGATGTTGCAAGTGGGTTCTATGTTCTATTTGGATCAGGTGAACAGCTTTTTATCATAGACTTCTGATTTATGAAAGTTCAAATTTCAATCATTTTGGTTATTGATATGCCAAATCTGGGTTTTTTTTAATGATAGAGGGCTGAAGCTGGACTTTTTCCCAGACAGCTATTACTTCTACCCAAATTTTTCACTCTTTAAGTCGCATCATAATTACAATGACAATATTTCTTCATCTTATTTTATTGTTTCAAAAGAATATATTGAGGTTTTGGGTTGAAGACTCACCAGAGGCAAGGGGTGTGTGCATGTGTAAACAACTTTCAGAAAGAATAATAAATCGAAAGGGACATGATGCATAAAGCCATTGGGATTGAATAAGGTGTTAACTTTCCATACATGAGTTGGTTTAGGCAAACCAAGAGTCATATGTGTCAATCGCAGAGTTACAAAACTATCTGAAATCAAATCTTGTAAATAGTCCAAGAGTTGGAATCTTTGTCAGAGTAGAACTCCTTTGTTCCACTGTGACCCAAAGTCTACTTTTTTAATTAGACAAAACAAATTATATAAACTAGGACAGTGATACATTCCAAACTCCTTTTGGCTTTTTTTTTTTTTTTTTTTTGTAAGACTTGTCTTCTTAGATGTATCTTAGACTCAAATTTTGTCTCATGGGATGTGCTTGCTAGAGGAAAGAATAATAAATCGAAAGGGACATGATGCATAAAGCCATTGGGATTGAATAAGGTGTTAACTTTCCGTAACATGAGTTGGTTTAGGCAAACCAAGAGTCATATGTATATAAGGTCAAGAGCAGAGTTACAAAACTATCTGAATCATATCATGCAAATTGTCCAAGAGTTGGAATCTTTTAGCAGAGTAGAACTCCCTTAGTTCCATTTAACCCAAAATCTGCTTTCTTTTTTTGAAAGTCTACTTTTTTAATTAGACAAAAATTACATTAAACTAGGATACTGATCTATTCCAAACTCCTTTTGACTTCGTTTTTTCTTGTAGGTCTCGTCTACTTAGATGTACCTTAGACTCACATTTTGTCTTTTGGATGTGCTTGCAAGAGATGTCTCTTGGACTCGATACTTAATAAAAAAGTTTAGGGAAAGACAAGATGAATATAGGTGTATCATTCTCGCACATACTCTGTTCACTTGTCTACTTTCTCAGGTTTCATAAATGAGGCATAGTTGATAGATATGCCTCTGATTTCAAGACAGTACCCATGGTCAAGTAATCAAGCACATTCAATTTTCTCAAGAGTGGCCAGAAATGTTCCCCTCTACCCGTGTGACTACTCTCCCTCAGCTGGCCTTGGACCATTGCCCCATTGCTCTCTCATAGCCTCCCCCAAGGAATGGATCCTTGTGATTTCAGATTTGAACTAACATGGCTGGAAGAGCCTAATTTTGCTAATCTCCTAGGGGATTGGTGGAAACAGGCCAGATTCGTAGGGTCCTCAAGGAGGACTGCACTCGTAGACCATTCCCCTCATCCCTTTAGTTTACTGTCCTCCCCTCTTCAATAGCTACCATGTTGGAACTGCCTTCCACAATATAGGAAATTGGAGCGGTTATAGATGCTCTCCCAACCGGCAAGGCCCTGGGTCCAGATGGATATTTCAACGACTTCTTCCAAAATGAAATTACAAGTAACATTTCTGGTTTTTTTTTGATTGCTCCATAGAAAAGATAGGAGCCGACGTGCCTAGTTATTCTGTCCGATAAGCCTGAGTGCAAAACCCTATAGACTAGAGCTAAGGTTCTATCGTGCAAGTTAGGTAAAGCTTTTCCAAAAGTCATCGATATGTGTTCCTTAAAGATTGGCAAATCCTTGATGCAGCCTTCTCAGCTCATAAGCTGGATATGGAGAAGGCATTTGATCTGATCAGTTGGTCTTTTATGGACAACTTCCTATTCCGAATGGGATTTTGGGAATGGAGGAGAAAGTGGATTTTGGGTGTCTCCTCCGCCACATTCTCGCTACTCATAAAGGTTCCATCAAAGGCCACTTTGAAAGCTCAGGCGGGCTACATCAAGGCGACCCATTATTCCACCCGCTATTCAGTATCATTGGCGAGGCCCTTGCTACCCTATTTGGCTTGGTTACTAATTGCATAAGGCAATATACTATATCTTTTTAATGTAAGGTCAAACTACAGTTCAACTGTTGGTCTAATCTTGGTCTAACAGGGTACGATTTTCAAAACATCGGTTCAAACTCCTAACTCTACTTTTTTCTACTTGCCGTAAACCCCTAGGAACATAACAAAAAGTAGTTAAAATTACGTTATTATACTCTAACAAAGACAAAGAGAACCTGCTTTGTTTCTTACTAGAGTGTTTTCAACAAGATCCTACAACAAATCCATCTCTGCCTCATGTGGCAGGATAATTTGAACAAGCAGTAAATATTTACTGATACTTGTTTCTTACCGGGGCTTGTGTTTTGTGTGACAGGTCTTCTGTTATCATTTATTCTTGCAATTTATGTCTTGCAGTCCTCCCAGGACAAACTCGCAAGGTACACTTTTGTTTCGTTATTACTTTATGAAATTGTCATGGTTAGAATGTGCTAGGAGGTGACTGTTTTATACTAATGACTTTGCCACTAGAGCTCAAAGTCGAATTTTAAGTCTTACTGAAATTTTAGTGGTTCTTCAGAAATCCATGTGCGATGAACCGAACATATCCCCCTCCCCTCCCTTTCTCTAATTCTCTCTCGCTTGACTTGCATTTCTATTTACCAGGTTTGTTAGAGAGACAGTTGCAGAAAGCAGCATGCCCGGGGGTGGCGTGGCAAAGGTTGAATGATGGCTCTCTTGGTATTCTTACTGCAACTTACTGGCTATAAAAAAGCTGCTTGTTTTATAAAATTTCAGCATTTCAAGTGTTTGATTTAGTTTTGAGTAGGTTATGTTGTATGCTGTACTTTTATAGCAATTGATGTAAATTTAATACTAACCTAAGAGGATTGTTTCGTGCTCTTCAATGGAAATTTTAACCTAGAATTCCTGTCTAGGTCATATTAGTGGAAGTAAACAGTCATCGAGGATCATTTTTTCCCATGTAGCTACAGTTTAAGAAAAGAGTAATGCTATTACTGACCCTATCATATTTCTCCTGTCAGGTACATATCACAAATTTCATTTTATTATATAAAATTACAAAATTACCCGATCATATTTCTCCGGTCAATTACATATCGTAATTTTCATTTAATAAAATAAAAATTACAAAATTGCCCGATCACATTTCTCCTGTCAATTCCTGTCTAGGTCATATTTCTCAAGCTATGAGTGTGGGCTTCTCCCTTGCTGTATAGCTCTCTTCGTCTGCCTTATATACGGAGCCGATTTGTAGCTGCCGAATGGGTGCTCTCAAGTTTAAGAAAGAAATAGCCGAACATAGTGTTTTAACTGTGCTGCTCGACAGGTAAGAGCAATAGGTCTGAGGGCTCTCTATTTCAGTCCGCATTAGCCACGACCTGACGAAATGAGGCACCGATTTCTTCAGAGGGACGATCGAATTCCTTGCCACGAGCTCCTGCACCTAAAATATTTGCACTTATTCTCTTTCTATGACCTCTGATCTATCTTAATACATTCACACCTGAACTGTCCGTTCCATTTGATGCCTAACTTGATAAATCATTCCTACTAAATATTCTATGAGCATGCGAGAATTAGTCTCCTCTGTACGCCGCCGCCAGCCTCCTCGTGTGGACTACTCTCGACGTAGCTTCTTTGTTCGGGCGTGATCGGTGCAGTACACGGGATGATGACCGGTGATGGGGATGCTTTGAGGCAGCATTCCATGGTTCACAATGATGACTCTTCACAAAAAGTCCGCACCCAATTACCTTATTCAATCGTTTGATATGTATAGACCCGCAAGAAATATATTGTCGGCTTTGGGCCTAAGCCCGCACGGTTTTACCAATGGGTTTTACCCCAAAAAGCTTCATTACAATTGAGACATAGGTTTCTTCTTTTTTGCCCATGATTTTTTTCACTTCATTTCAATGTGGGACTGAACAATTACAAGAATCTCATGCTTACTTGAGTGAAATATAATCTGCATCAAACAAGACTGATAACAACCGTCCCCTATCAACTCATAAAATCTCCAATTGTGTGGTCTTGTTTAACTGAAAGGAATCTTATTAGGATACTTACAAGAAGAAATGCAGACCTCTCAGACATCAATCTCCAGTCAAGCGCGACCAATCTAGCCCAGGAATCAAACAAATTAGGGCGGCTGGAAATCTTTGGTCCTTGTAGAAATTATCTGAACGTGGCTTTTGTCTTTTACCAATCTATCTTCACAAAGAGCTTCCTCGAAGTCTCTCCCGGAATATCGTTGATCAAAATCTGTTCCTTTCATTCGAACAGTTGCATGCTTCTCAATTAACCTCTATATATAGCAGCTACACTTGTTGCTTCAAATACACGTACAGGAAAATACTGATCAGAGTGATCAATATGCAGGGTCGTCGTAGTACTTTTGATGCTCTTCTTCTCCTCTTCAACATTGGGTTCGTATCGTTCTTACTAAATGCGAACCCATTTGCAGAGGCGGCGGCCATGATGTCGTGTCCCCAGATGTCCATGGAAGTGGTGCCATGTTTCGGGTACATTGTTACGGGCGGGGAAGTGCCGGCGGAGTGCTGCTCCGGCCTGAAGGCCGTCAAGGCGGCGACCCCCACGACGGAGCTGTGCCGACAGGCCTGTGCATGTTTGCAGAAGACGGCGGCGTTGATCCCCGGCGTCAACTACGATCTCGTTAATACTCTACCCGAGAAATGCAAGATCTCAGTTCCCTTCAAACTCACTCCTTCCACCGACTGCTCCAAGTAAGTGATCAATCTGTTTCTTAATTCTTTTCCCCGTGATCAATCAATGTTTAACATTGAAAATTGTATGTATGTTCTCCTACTTTTTTTTTATATAGTATTATCCATATTGAAAACAAGGACTCGTGTTCGGAATTTAAATATTTTCTGACCCGGTTATAAACTACTTGGGATGAATGCAGGGTGGCTTAATCACATTGAGGCTGCAGTCAGTATATATACTTGAAGAGAGTTAATTGGGTGCTGGCTTGTTCATCCTCGGGAGAAAAGTGATCTTTTGGATCAGAATGACATATTTATATATCATATACAGTTCAAGCATATGATTCTGTTATGTATGTGGATCTGTACAACTGGAACAGATCTATACTTGTTCCTTAGAATAATGATATTATTTGGAGTGTCCAATATGTACACTAGACGGATTTCTCACTGACCGGTGTAAGGAGGACGCTACTCTTCCGCTTATTAGTCCAACTGACGGGACGAGTGCTGGGATTGGAACCCTAATGCCAGCCGAGACAACTTTTGCATACTCATTATGAACTTAATTAAATTATTAATTTTTGCTTAGTAAATTCATATTTTGTTAAACAAATAAAAAGTACTTAATGAACAACTTTTCTCAAACGTATTATTTATAAAAAAAAAACCACCATAAAGAACCGATTAAACATTAGTTTTTAATAGATTAAACCAAAAACCAAAACCAAAGATCATTCAATCAGTGAATCGTGAATCCATTGGATACTCCTACCAACAAATGTTCTGAACAAACACTTTCTTTGAAAACCCTTCCATTCATGATTTTTCCTCTAAATTTTTGGTTTGACGCAATGACAGTAAACAATTCTCCCACGAAGGGCTAAAAAGTTCTACCCTGGCAGCAGCTGTGTACAAAAAGATGTGTCCCGTTCCCTACTGGAATGACAATGGATGAGAAAATCTTAAAGACTTTTTTTCTTCGAGTAAAATCTAAACCAAGATGATGTTCTACACGATATTGGTTAAGGTCTTCAATAATCCATTCCTCCCATGCCAGGAGCCATTGCAGGAGCCTCTTCAGCTTTGGGAAGTTCAACAACCACGGCCTCAGTTGTAGTCAACAGAGACGAGACACTGAAGAGAGAACAACATACAATATTCAGCTCAAGCAGAAAGTACGTCATTTAAATTTCCTACAGATCTAGTCAGGTTAATAACTACCTGGCTGCATCAACCAACGCGGTTCTAATCACCTTCAGTGGGTCAATGATACCCGCTTTAACCATATCAACGTACTCACCTGATCAAGCAAAACCAAATTTAAAATCAAACTCTTGCAGACAGTTGTCAGTAATGCGAAACATAAAAGTAATGAATCGTCGAGGCTATTCTTCTAGGACACCATGATTAATCACCTTTTGCAGCATCATATCCAAGGTCGTAGTTATCTTGCTCCAACAATTTGCCGACTACTACTGCCCCTTCTACTCCAGCGTTAGAAGCAATAGTGTGCACAGGTGTCTATCATTCAATAGACTTTGCATCAGTAAAAGCGTAAATAACACCACAGCACCTTTCACAGATTCAATATCATTGCAGAGTAAAGACAAACCTTGAGAGCGTTCTGGATAATTTGAACACCAATCTTCTGATCAAAGTTAGCCGTATGCAACTTATCTAGCTCTTTTGATGCGTACAAAAGAGCTACACCACCACCAGGAACTATTCCCTCCTCAACAGCCGCCTTTGTTGCATTTAGTGCATCATTAACTCTATCTTTTTTCTCTCCTACTTCTGCTTCACTTGCTCCACCAATCTGTACAAACTCATCGAAGAAGAAAGAAAAATATTGAATCATTTCTCTACCAAACGAGAAAGAAAAAATACCATTTCTCAAAGACACAATGCATGATAATCAGACCTTGAGCACAGCAACCCCTCCTAAAAGCTTTGCTAATCTTTCTTGCAGCTTCTCCTTGTCATAGTCTGAAGAGCTATTATCAATAGCTGATCTCAGCTGCAAACAGTGCGTAAACACCCAAAATTAAAAAGTGATAACACCAAACGCCATCCACTTTTCTGATAAACAAACGGGTTGCCTCTATATTGTCCTATCATCTAGACACCAACTTAGCTACTATAACATTAGAAAAGTATAAACAAGTACTACGAGAGAGGAGAACAACAAATACCTGCTCACACCTTTCTTCGAGAGCTTTTTTCTCACCAGCTCCATCAAGAATTATGGTGTCATCTTTAGAAACAGTCACCTGTCAGCAAGATAATTTCCCATCAGAATGTTTTTTTAATCTCATATTGATGGCATCGGCAACAAATGCTTCCAGCTGGCATATTCCATACATGAATAACAAGGTAACGAGTAAAAAACATTAACCGAATCGAATTTTCCTCACCTTTTTGCATGCACCCAGCATTTTTGCTTCCACTTTCTCAAGGTTCATGCCAAGTTCTTCAGTTATAAGCTGCAGTGCAAGACAAAAAGGTACAGCATTAGCTGAAAACATGCAAGCAGAAAATCTAAAAAAAGGAAAACGTGTAGAAGCAAAACACATACCTCACCACCTGTGAGTATCGCAAGATCCTGCAGACTAGCTTTCCTGTTTTCTCCAAAACCAGGGGCTTTAATGGCACATACCTACAATAACACGGACAATTAATTATGCATCAATGGAAAAAACATTAAGGAACAACTAAAGTTCCATGTGTGACTTAGTACCTTAATTCCTGCACGAAGCTTATTCACGATGAGGGTAGCCAGTGGTTCACTTTCAATATCTTCTGCAACAATTAATAAAGGTCTTTGCTTCTGAGCAGCAAAGGTAATCTTAGTTAGCTCAAATTTATGCAAACACCAATCACTTTTGCTGATAAAGATATATTTACATTTGAGAGAAGCCATTACCTTCAAAGCCAACTCCAACACCTTCACCATAGCGTGAAGACTTGAAATTTTCTTCTCATGGATGAGAATTAGTGGATCTTCCAACTCCTGCAAGGGCAATTATTAGATTTTCCCAGGAAATTCATAAGAATTCCAGACAGATGAAATCACTTGAGCACATAGAACAAAAGTACTAGCAAAGAGAAAAGTAAATGACAAAGATGTTTCCAATAAAAGCATAAGGAAAAAACTTACACATTTTTGGTTTTTCTGATTGGTGATGAAATAGGGTGAGATATAACCTCTATCCAATTTCATTCCTTCCACAATTTCCAGCTCATTGTCAAGAGTTTTTCCGTCCTGGAGAATAACCCAAACTGTAAGTGTTAAAAACCGGAAATCAAAGCCTAAAAGTAAACAAAATATAAATGTGTTCTATGTCAAACAAAGAAAAAGAGAAGCATAAACAGCAGATGTTCATAAGAACAACTACTACAATCATATCAAAGAAAATATCGTGCAAATGAGAATAATGCTACTCACAGCAATAGTGATGACTCCTTCTTTGCCAACTTTCTCCATGGCTTTTGCAATCAGCTCACCTATCTCTCTTTCCCCATTTGCTGATATTGTACCAACCTGTTCCAAATCCAGTCAATGAGGGTCCACTTAAATCCTACAATTTGGTTCAAAAGCAAAGACTAGACATATTGCAAACACACTGAATCACCAATAAATGCCAAGGTATAAATAAAAATTAAAATGATATAAACCTGTGCTATCTCTTCGGATGTGCTGATCATTCGAGCTCTGCTTTTTAAGTTAGTTACTACTGCATCAACGGCCATTGTGATTCCTCGCCTGAGATCCATTGCATTCATCCCCGCCGCAACAGACTTGCATCCTTCAGTAAATATCGCACGTGTAAGAACTGTTGCACATGTGGTACCTGAAAGCAAAACATTACCACAACCACTATTCAGCGACAAAATATTCCATGACTTGACTACCAGTTAAACAACCCGGTAAAGCACATATTCCTGGCTTAAAAGAATAGTTCCAATAATTCTGCAAGACAACAATATTCACCATCTCCTGCCACATCATTAGTTGCATTAGCAACTTGCTTAACAAGGTTTGCTCCGACATTCTTAACTCTATCCTTGAATTCTACACTCTTTGCTACTGTGACACCATCTTTTGTCACTTTGGGTGCTCCGTAACTTGATTCTATGACCACATTACGACCCTGCATGCCAAAAGTCCAACCATGAGAAAATAACCAAAAATGAAAATCCCATAATAATTATAAACAAGACATGAAAAGGTAAACTATCTTACTGTGAACCAAAATAATCAATGAACGCATACGGCTAAGATTTGATAAAATTTGAACATAATACTGTTGGGAATATTGGAATTCTCATATGGGACGACAAACCAATGGGTTTCATAGTCAATATCCACAAACATATGAAAGTGAAAACCTTAACAGAATAAATGTCACGATCCTCACCACTTTCTAATTACTGTATCCTAGGAGACAATCACAAACACTTGTCTTCGTAGCAAAGATGTTATCATTAATATGAGGCACAAGATCATGATCCAAAAGCTCCGGGTGTTATCGCGATCAAGAAAAATATGAAAAAAATTGTGGGATCACGGTCAAATGAGAGAGAAAAAATAAGTGCTGAAAACGATTGGTACCTTTGGTCCCATAGTGACTTTTACAGCATCTGCAAGGTCTTCAACACCTTTGAGCATCAAAGCACGCGCCTCCACACCAAATTTGATCTCTTTAGCAGCATAATTCCTTTTCCAATTTAAATGACTTCCCAACTAAGAACCAAAGGGAAGTCAGTTTAGCTTTCACCAAAGAAACATTACAAAGAAAATGGGATAGAAGGGGCCGACAAATGAAAATCTAACGTGCAAGATAAAGAGAGCATCATTTACCTGTTGGGTGCCATGTCTTACGCTCCTAGAGAATCACAAGATTAATAAAGCGTGAGTAAATCAGCACATTGACATAAAGTCTAATAGCAGAAAATACAGACGAAGGGCAATGAGAAAAGATCAGTGCGCACATAGGAGAATCAATAAAAAAAAAAAAAAAAAAAAAAAAAAGCCAAAGAAGCAAAATCACATCCGAAGAAAACGCAAAATGAAGAATGATAAACCTTAAAGCCTTCCTACAACCAATGCAAAACTTAGAGCCTTTCTACACACTTACTTGGCTCTTGATGCAAGGCTTGCTGCAGCACGGTACATGATGCAAAGAGTACTTGTCCTGCAAATGAAGACTCTGTGACACAAGAGGTAGGAAGTAGAAGTTAAGAGCTAGGGACCTTGTTCGAAAATGAGAGAAGGAATTGGAACGGGGAAGGTGTAAATAGGCGAGTGGCGCTCAGGCAGAAGAGGTTCTGGAGAGAAGAGAAGGGTCTAGAAGCGCCGTCAAGGGTTTAGGGTTTAAGGCGTTTCGTTATGAACACGGGTAAAATGGCGATGCAGGATCCTGAGTCGTGACTCGTTCGACCTCGGACCGGTCAACATTAATCCTATGCAAAAAACTCTCCTTTTCATATTGAATAATGCTATGCGCAGGACTCTCGTGCAAGAATTTGTACACGCTATATACAGTGCACAGGATATACGTGGATGGCCATGTCATGCGCACGTGGCAGAGACCTCCTGTCCGGCACGGCTTCCCGCAGTGGCTGCGGACTCCCGTCCCGTTGTGGCGGAGGCCGCTGGACGGGAGGCCGCTGGACGGGAGGCCGCAAGAGGCCGTAGGAGGCGACGGCAGGCCGCAAGAGGCCGTAGGAGGCGACGGCAGGCCGCAGCCGTGGGAGGCCACAGCTGTGGGAGGGGAGGCCGCTCCCGCGAGAGGTTGCGGGACAGGAGGCTTCGGCCATGTGCGCATGATGTGGATGCCACCTAAGCCCTCCATGTAGATCCGTGCATAAATTACTAATATAATTTTTTTTCTTTTTTTCGATAATTTAGACGTAAATAAAAATTAATATTTGGCTGAGATGGACGTAATTCAGTTGAACCAAGATGGATTTTAAGATTTTCGGGTTAAATTTAGGGATAATCTCGTTTCTATTAATAAGGCACAACTCCTCAGGGTCGAACCGATCTGACCCGGTTTTTATAGGATCCCATGTCGGGTCGGAATTCGGAACGGGTCGGATAGCAAATCCGCCTCGTTGCGTTCCTGCTAAAAAATCGCATTGCAGTCTTGCAGCAGAAGGTTTAACTGGCACAACGCAACACTGCAAATGGTTCATGCTCCTTTCGAATTCGCTCCTTCGCTTCTAGTTTCGAATTCGCTCCTTCGCTTCTAGTTTCGAATTCGCTCCTTCGCTTCTAGTTTCGAATTCGCTCCTTCGCTTCTAGTTTCGAATTCGCTCCTTCGCTTCTAGTTTCGAATTCGCTCCTTCGCTTCTAGTTTCGAATTCGCTCCTTCGCTTCTAGTTTCGAATTCGCTCCTTCGCTTCTAGTTTCGAATTCGCTCCTTCGCTTCTAGTTTCGAATTCGCTCCTTCGCTTCTAGTTTCGAATTCGCTCCTTCGCTTCTAGTTTCGAATTCGCTCCTTCGCTTCTAGTTTCGAATTCGCTCCTTCGCTTCTAGTTTCGAATTCGCTCCTTCGCTTCTAGTTTCGAATTCGCTCCTTCGCTTCTAGTTTCGAATTCGCTCCTTCGCTTCTAGTTTCGAATTCACTCCTGTGTCTTCCTGATGCTCATCAGCTACTTTTGCCGTCAACGAGCTCGATCTCTTCCCCTCCATTCTCCTCGTTTTTTTTCGAGGCTCGCCGATTACGGCTTCAAAAGTCCGCCGTCCTTTCTTCAGGAGAATACTCAAAACCCTAGTCGTTTTGGTGAAACCGAAACCGGAAAGAAAAAAAAGGAGAAACCCCGATACAAGCCTCCGTCGTCGCTAAACGTGGTGGGTCTGAAGCCCGTTCATTCAGACCTACCCTTTGATTTCAGATTCAGTTACACTGAAAGCAATCCCGCAACCAAGCCAATCGGACTGCGTGAGCCCAAGTACTCTCCTTTCGGGCCTGGGCGAGTCGATCGCCCTTGGACTGGAATTTGTGCTCCCGCTGCTGACCACAGAGTGAAGTCGGTCGATGGCGATGAGAAGCTGAATGAGGAGGATAAGTTAAAGAAATGGAGGGACAAGATTCAAGGGGAACCGCTGAGTGAAGCTGAGAGGAAGATTCTTGTTGAGGAGAGTCTGAGACATCGCACAAAACGTCAAGTGAATTTAGGTAAGCACTTATTTTTCCTTGTCAATTTATTCGGATGTTTTGAAGCTGAATATCATAGTTAATTTGGCAGAAGCACTTGTAAACCACATGAAACCAGTATTCCGCTGTCCCAGTGTCAGTTTTTTTTTTTCATATATATATATATGCATTTAAGATGGTCTGGTGGAAATGGGAGTTGAGCCGTTACTTTGCTCACTCACATTGAAAGCTGATGGGTGCAGTTGCACATCAACAAACAAAAACTAAAAACAAAAGTTGCGTATTGATGTGTCTTCTCTTACTATCCTTTTCCTAGGTTGTAAGGTCTATCCTAAAATGACTAGACGAATGAGATATAGCTCTACTCATAAATCTATGTAGGACTAGTCTCTAACTCACCCCTCATGTGTGAGACTTCTTTAGACTCATATATGTGCACATCATGGGTGGAGGCCTATGTACGCGTGTTTTGCCCTTATTCCTTGTAAATTTGCGTCGAGGTCTATCTCAAAATGAATTGCTATTGTACGAAGCCTCTTTTCTCACTTATAAACCAAGAATATTTTTACTCATAAATCTATAATGAGATTAATGTACAGTATTCATCACTTCTTGATGAATTGTTTGACAGGAAGAGATGGCCTAACCCATAATATGTTGAATGATGTCCACAATAATTGGAAATCTGTTGAGGCTGTACGCATAAAATGTCTTGGTGTTCCAACTGTTGATATGAAGAATGTTTGCACACAGATTGAGGTATTTCCCCTTCTATGAGAGTATCTCCCTTTCTACAATAGTATTTTGAACTTTTTCTCAAGAATGGTGTTGATTGAACGACTTTCTGATGGTCTTAGTCAAAATTAGTTTTTCTTTTGTTTCTGCCTTTTTTTAAGCATTGCTACCGCATCCTTAGCCGTATTTTAAATATGACAAGATATGCTTCCGCTTCCGAGTTATTCCCATACGTTCATAAGGTTTAAATGCAAATGATATGTTTCATTTTCGGAAAAATTATTTCCTGACTGTATATATGAACATTTCATTTGTAGGAAAAAACTGGTGGGAAGATCATACATAGACAATGTGGTCTTGTTGTTTTGTACAGAGGAAGAAATTACAATCCTAAGAACCGACCTATAATTCCAATAATGTTGTGGAAACCTCAGGAGCCCATATACCCGAGATTGATTAAAACCACAATTGAGGGGTTGACAATTGAAGAAACAAAAGAAATGAGAAAGAGAGGTCTTGCAGTTCCTGCCTTGACCAAACTTGGTAATGTGTTTTCCTGAAGACGCAGCTTTCATGTTTTTTTTTTTTTTTTTGCGTACTTCTAACAAGAAAATGATCTTTTTCAGCAAAGAATGGTTACTATGGGAGTTTGGTACCTATGGTACGTGATGCATTCTTAACTGATGAGTTGGTGAGAATAGACTGCGATGGACTTGAAAAAAGTGATTACAAGAAAATTGGATGTAAGCTAAGGGTAAGTTTGAGTTATAAATTCAATTTTTTCTTGAGGAAATTATAAATTGAACTTTAATTTTCTTAGTTGTATCACGACTATAAATTTCCTTGTTGAATAGAAACATTTACATGCTTATAGGGATCACATTTTAAGTTGTCTTTGTGTCAAAGAACAGGGGTATTTTGGTTTCCTTTTCAGAGTACTTATTTATTTATTTTTGTTTGAAAGTTGGTATTTCTTCTAAGGAAACTTGAACCTAAGACCTCCCAACCCCCCCCAACTCCCAACAATGTGACCACTGAGCTATGCTCAAGTTCACTTTTCCGAGTACTTATTATGTGCTGGTTTTGTCATAGTTAGTTAAGCAACGTTGCTAAATTTTTAATGATATAATTTTTGCAGTTTTTGGCTTTGTTTAGCTTATTTAGTAGTAGAATTTTTATACAAGGATATACTTATAATATTTTATTGGTCTCAAGTGAGAATAATTGAGGTTTAGGGATCGAAGTCCCCTCCTAACCTATTTCACATGCCTTATACAATTTCCCTCCTCCTCCCTCCCTCCCTCCCTCCATGGCATTTTAGTTATTTCTAAAACTTCAAGGGTATACATGTAATTTGGTCGACTAGTCCTCTTTGGGCCTTGTATGTCTGATTCAATCCCATTCTGCTGATTCGATTTGGATTTTCAAATGCCCAAGCTGGTTCCCGAGTTGTAGTCATACAACTATGTTAAAGGATAGATAACTATAATCTCACTCTTGCTTATTTTCCTTGAAATTTTAATAAATCCCATTTCAACTATGATAATATTTATTGGTGATGGTATATGAGATGTAATTACTATAAACACAATTTTTTATCGGATGTGCTTGAGCAGTTTCATGGCTATTTTGTGGTGGTGTTGAGCATGTCATGGTACAATTCCTTTAAGAGCATTTTATTAACAAGAGAAACTTTGTATTTCACGTAAATTCCTTCCTCAGAACAAAATCCAAGAGCTCTCCTTTTTCTTTTTCCTTCTCACTGCTTAACTGTCTTAACAGGATTGTAAGTATTGTTTGTGTTCCTTCTGTAGCTGAAACAAAAATATTGAAGGTGTTAGGCTTGGTTGTTTGTTGCAGGACTTAGTTCCTTGTGTTCTTGTGACATTTGAGAAAGAGAACATTGTTGTGTGGAGGGGAAAGAATTATGGTACCACAGCCCCTCAGATGCCCATTGATGATGATTTGTTCTCTTCACTTTCCAAAACGGAAGACAACTTGGAGAAGAAGAGCTGCGATAATGGCACAGTACCAACCTCTGATGGTGATTATACTGATTCAGACTCAGAATAGGAGATACTTGAACCGCCTTACATGTATACCTCATGTGGTTGGAGGTATTTAGTCACACTACATATAGCTTGCTCTCTTCTGGACAAAAAAGTTGTGGCCCCAAACTTTTGCTTGCCAGCATAATTATGAAGCACAGAGGTTTGCTCCCATTGATCTGACAACCCTGTTCAGGAGAAGAAACTGAGGCCGCACCAAAGGGTGTTAAATGGGCGCAAAACCCATATATTGTCAGACGACCATTTTAACTTTATTTTTTTGTAGTTAGAGGAAATGCCTTTACGTGGAACCGGTGAAAATAGGTGAAAAGTTTCATTTGTTCTGTACAGTGTTACTTGTATTGTTGATACATTCCTGATAATTGATGTTGGTGATATGATGCAGAACACTGGTGCAGAAGTTTCATCTTTTAGTGGTGTGTTGGTGATACGATGTTGATGTCGGTGTCGTACATTGAACTTTAATGGTCTTGGTAATGGTAACAACAGGTCCAACTTGAAAAGTCTATGGAATTGTCAGGTAAGGCTTGTTTGCTTCCACACGAATAACCAACCAGCTCGATATAGAGCAAGTGAATAAACTACTGGTAAATTCTATTCCATGGAGGGGAGTGTTTATCACGACCCAAATAATTGATAAAAGAATAATGCTAGTTGTATTTAATCCACGCGCCGAATTTGTTAATCTAAATAATTGCTTAGGGTTTATCTTTTAGAAAATAGAATTTTATAAAAATATATATATATTTATAAGGGTTTAGATTAATATGTACTTCGGATAGGTGTATCTAACATTACTCTCGCTACTAATCTCCTATTTTCTCCTTTCAAAGTTAGAATTTGTTTATAATTCAAGCCTCTTTCCTCAAGTTAAATTTTTTTTTATTTAATAATCTCTTTATACTAGTTTGGTGTATAACAAACATCCTAATTCCCATCCCATGATTAGGTGACAACTCTGCAATAACTTCACCAAGTCTTGCACCTTCCGGGGAGTGTTTTCAATTCCATCAGACTATCCACTTCATCGAATTATCTCTTCTGACTCTCTTCTTATCTTATTAGGACAAAATATGCATTTAAGGTGATACTGGACATACAAATAATGAAAGCTGGTTGAGGCAAGTACTCCAAGGCCCAACCAACAAAATTTATAATATTAATTTTATTACTTAATCTATCAACACTGCTGAGCTCCTTCATAAAACATTCCATCTATTTGAACAGAGATGTCTTTTTGTACATAACTGTATAAAATATGATTAGGGGCGTGATTCCCACCTCCAAAATCTTTCAGAGTGGTAATATAGTAAAACATACATAATTTGAGTCTCAAAAGAAGAAAGGTTCTATCTTTTCCCAGTTCACCTAGCTCGATCCCGCGAGTTATGGTGGCCCCTCGGGGTTAAGGAAGGACATTATGAATCATCGTCCCCCAAGTTTTGGAGGGCCCGCGGGACACGGGAACCTTTTGACCCACTCGGCCCGGTCCAACAGTCAATTCTAGTCCTGGCCCACCTGCATAGGGACTTTTATTTGATTACCTACCAACTGGGACCCACCACCTGGCTTATGCGAAATCTCCTGACTTTAGTGAAATAATATTTTGTTAGATTCCTTGTGTTTTAATTTAAAGATTAGTGACCAGATTAAGTTAACTAATTATGCTACACGTGGCAAAGATTTTAGAGGAAGCAAGCAACCATCAAAATACAATTTAAAAAAAAAAAAAAAAATTTGATCCGTGTATAATATTGCTTATTTAATGTCTCGGACGAAAGGTGAGAAGGGAATTAAATAGGTAATTTGGTAATAAAGAGAAAATAAAAGGGTGTAAAGAATGGGAGAATGTACCCACTGGTTCTTCTGAGACGCCTGCTTCCCGGCGTGAAAACGGGGGAGTATAACGTTTTACAGCACAAGGCCATCTCCCCTCCTCTTCACACTTCTTTCTCCATTTCGCAGTATAATACATGAACTCAAATCATTTTGTAAATTTTATTAGCATTTTCTCCACACACTCTTTGCTCTCTCTGTCTCTGTCTCTCTCTCTCTCTCTGGAAATTAGATGAACAGTGCATTCTCACAGCATTCTCAGATATTCGATAAAGTTTCTGTGAAGCAGATCTAGGGCTCCGAGGTTCTTTTTTTCTTTTCCTGTCAGGTTTTCGGTTGTCAAGACTGAGAGCTGATCTCTTTAGAATAAATTCTGTTTAGCTAGTATAGCTCGAGCTTCATAACTTGTTGAGCCAACCTCGGAATGAGGTACTTAATTTTGTTCTTGTTATCGTAATTCTAACTGTCAAATGGGTTTTTGCCATTGGTTTGCTGCTTTTCCTTTTGTTTGGAATGGTGTTCGATGTTCTGATGAGAAAGGAAATGCCAGATCTAGATCGCAAAGATTGTGATACAAGAGCTGAGTGTCGGCAAGATGAGCGAGAACGAGCGATTTCATTTAGGAACTGTTGGAGCATTGACGCTTTCTGTTGTCTCGTCAGTGTCTATCGTCATTTGCAACAAGGCACTTATTAGCACACTTGGTTTTACCTTCGGTAAGCGATCTCTTTTATTCTCTCTCTACGAGGTGTTTCTGGATTTATTCTGCCAATTCTAGTCCGCTTAAGTTTGATTGTTTCTAACTCTACTCAAATCCTGGACTACGCTTGAATTATGGTGTTGTGGAAGTTAATAGGTTTTTGTTTTCCTGGAGATGCAGTTCATTTATATTTGTCTTGGTTATTCTTCAGTTCTGGTACTTTCCCCACTTCTGGACGTATGAATGTCCATATGTGGGGGAGATTACCGAAATATATGTTGGTAAACTAGCCAAATGTTTCAGTTACAGTTTTATTTTTTAGTACAAACTGGTTAATCTGCTATCTTCTTTCGAACGTAAAGTTGGATCTTCAATTTTAAAGACCTTTAGATAATTCCATGTTCTTTTGTCCTTTTTTTTTTTTTATATTTTGTCACTTCCTCCTCAAGTGGTTCCTTCGTAATTCACAGCTATTAATTTTCACTTATCTGATGCCATTTGATGTATTAATCATGTCTAAAGCATTTTGACCTTTTACCCTTAGTATTGCTAAAAAACATACTACAACTGGTGGTTTTTGAAAGAGCCTTTAACTGTCCTCTACACTCGTCTGTTTTGTATGTTTTTGTTTCTGTCTAGCAGTTCTATTGACTTCTGTCAGTAACTAAACGTGCTATTCATTAGGAATTCTTTACCTCTCCATTCTCCTTCTCTTAAAAAAGAACATGTTTTTTCATTTCTCTTTCTCTGTGTTTCTCTTGACACTTTTTGCGTAGCAATTATAAATATAAGTTTAG
This sequence comes from Aristolochia contorta, assembly GCA_022405105.1. Classification (NCBI taxonomy): domain Eukaryota; kingdom Viridiplantae; phylum Streptophyta; class Magnoliopsida; order Piperales; family Aristolochiaceae; genus Aristolochia; species Aristolochia contorta. Next base: position 11,002,624 of record CM039664.1, read on the forward strand.
TTTTTTTGTTTTCGACTGAATTGATTCCTATGTAAATTTTACAGTTACTGGTAACCTGGTTGTTTGTTAGGCTCAAATGAATAGCTATTTTATGCGTGATTTTCTGTGTGTTGAACTTTTTGCACTAGGTTGGGGATGGGAATTAGATGTAAATAAATATGAAATTATGACCATATGGTTTGCAAGACTCTATATTGGCCAATTGATCTGAAAAATTGCACAAGTTCAAAGGGGAACACAGAACATTCTGTTATTGTAATGTACTTTTTCTTGTAAGCAGCATTAGTTAAACAAAATTGATCAGTCGTTTTGAGGTGGCTAGACAAAAGCCTTCTGCAAGATTGGTGGGGTCTTGTGCCTTATCAAGTTGCATTGAGTTAGAAAACTTTTTTTGGTCTTAAATATCTTTGAATTTGTGCAAATAAATGTTGTTACGATTCTTGGAAAGCAATACTTTCTGTCACAAAATTTTCAAAAGAAGGTTTTAAATTCTCATGTATCCTGTTTTGTGTAACTTGTGTTGTCTGCTTTTATCTTGCTAATTCTTCATATATTTTCAGCCACTACTCTCACAAGTTGGCATCTCCTGGTCACATTTTGTTCTCTTCACGTGGCGTTATGGATGAAATTGTTTGAACACAAACCTTTTGATCCAAGAGCTGTAATGGGGTTTGGAATACTTAATGGGATCTCCATCGGACTTCTGAATCTGAGTCTTGGTTTCAACTCTGTAGGTTTTTATCAGGTACGTTTTTAATTTTTTCCTGGTCTGGTGTTTAAGAAATCTCAATTACACTTTTTGTCTAACATTTTGCGGTTGGCTTCTTTTTCAGAAGTTTCTACTATTCTAATCCTCATACTTTTTACCATAGAAGTAGAAGTGTAGAAGATCTAAACCTATGATAATTTGTGTACAGATTCCTTCATGATCTACAGTGTCATGTTATTAAATGCATATGAGATATTATGCATCTTAGACTTGAGTTTCAAAGTCCTTCAACTACAGGCTTTTTAATTTGCACTCTCTCTCTTGTTAAAAGATACTTTTTCCAACTTAAAATATAGGAATTATGTCTTTTTCTTTGGGCTGTATCTGATTGCATTTTAATATTGGCATACGATTGGCATGGTTACTAGTCTGGGCTAGATATTTTGAACTTTTGAAGAGAAAATAAGTAGCTGCTTGATCTTGCTTTCTTTCATGCAGATGACGAAACTCGCGATTATTCCTTGCACTATTCTTCTGGAGACCCTTTTCTTCAGAAAAAAATTCAGGTTTTGAACATAGATCTGCTTCTCATGTTACCCTGCAGTTTTTCTGTTCTATTTTCCTATTTGTGAAATACTGAAAATCACATGCTAGTTCACTCTTGTTGTTATTAACATAACTTTCTTTTCTCATTTTCACAGTAAGACCATCCAGTTCTCCCTTGTTATCCTTCTTTTGGGTGTTGGAATTGCTACTGTGACAGATCTTCAACTGAACATGCTGGGTTCTGTCTTGTCTTTGCTTGCTGTTGTAACAACTTGCGTAGCTCAAATTGTATCCTCATTTTCACAGTAAAGCTTGTTCTCTAGTGCTTTCGGGTTTGTTCCCTTTTGGACAGACCTCTAATCTGAAAGACATTAACTATTACTGTAGATATATCATGGTTTTAACTGACATTTTTCAAAAAAATTAATATTTAGCAAAGACATATTTTCATCTTGCATATTTGTTGGTTAAGACCTTAATCTGTTCTTAGATGACGAATACTATCCAGAAAAGGTTCAAGGTCTCCTCAACTCAACTCCTGTATCAATCTTGCCCCTACCAGGCACTGACTTTGTTCATTTCTGGTCCATTTTTGGATGGGCTTTTAACGAACCAAAATGTCTTTGCTTTCAAGTATACGCCTCAAGTGCTGGTAAACATTGAAAAGGATCTGCTTATTTTCTGTTTCTTTGTTTTCTACTCTTCTGGTCAATAATTCGAGCTTTACTTGTATCTGCAGGTTTTCATTGTGTTGTCTTGCCTCATATCCGTCTCTGTCAACTTTAGCACATTTCTAGTTATTGGAAAGACTTCTCCTGTTACATATCAGGTCCTCGGGCATCTTAAGACATGCTTAGTTTTGGCTTTTGGATATGTGCTCCTTCGTGATCCATTTAGCTGGCGCAACATTTTTGGGATTCTAATTGCATTGGTTGGAATGATCCTTTACTCTTACTACTGCACCCGTGAGAGTCAGCAAAAGTCTAATGAGGCTGCAGGTCAATTATCACAGGTACTCATGTGTATGTACTTCATATTTTCTGAAATTTTGTACTAAGGTTACACCCCATCATTGGAGCCAGAAAGCTCCTCAGTGTAGGTTTATATAAAAGGTGGTTTTTAGCTAAACTTTCTATCTTCCATGGACCTCATGTGAAGGGAACAAAATCCCTGCATTCGAAGAGGCAGACTATCTCACAACAAAGGGGTGCAACTTTTTTATATTTTATGTGACAAAAATTTTCTTTGAGCTTTTGCATGTGGCATATGAAACTCTTTTTGAATAGGGTGTGCCCAAGGTAAAATTGCATCACGATTTCCCTGTGGAGGCTTCAAAGTCTCGGACGAGAACGGGGACAAATGTGCAAATTACTTTCTTTCTGAAGTTTTCCTGCTGGGAAATCTTCATTTTGTTTGCATCTGGTATCTTCTTTATTGTGCGTATAGTAATCTTATTTTATGTACAAACATGCTTCAGTGATGGTAAAGAGTCCAACATCTAGCAAAATGCACATAATTTGAAAAGTCTTGCTATGGAAGGATCCATCTCCCTACACTTTCTTTGTTGTCTTTATCGAAATGCAGCTTGGATGTCATGTAATTGACTTTTCTTCTTTACTTGGAATGGAATAGGACTAAGTTGGCTGGATAAGCATTGCAATTTCATAGTCAATATGATTTGTGTATTACAAAATGGTGCTTCTAGTGTAGGTCCCTTAATGTGTTTTTTGATCTTTTACAGGTCAACGAAACTGAGTCAGATCCTCTGATTAATGTTGAAAATGGAGCTGCTGTCGTTACAGATACTGTTGTACCTCCGGTATGGAGCTCTAACAAAGATCTACATGCGTAAAATCATTAGTCTTATTACTTTATAAATGGTGGGGGAAACTGGTCCAGAAAGCTCTGCAAACCCAGATTGCTTTTCCAAGATAGAGCTCTATTTAATTCTGCAACAGATTGATAGGAGCAACGATCTTCATGAACATCCTACAGAACCCAGTCAAAATGTAATTTGTTTTCCTCAGCAATTTTGCGATATTTGTTACTATCAATAACAATCAGGTCTGTTGAGTGTCCATCCAAACATCTTAAATCCGAGAAAGTTAATTCGTTCTTCCCTACCGTTGCTGCTGTTTGTAACATTCAATTGGCAAAAGCTGTAGAAAGTTTGAAACATAACCCGTCTCCATATTGAATCTGTCCTCTAGAAGGTAATTAAAAATGAACATATGGACTTCTATTCTTCCATTCCTTATATCGTCTGCTTTATTCTGAAAAATTATATCAGGGTTCATTATCCAGAGTCTATGCATCTCAGCAAAGAAGAAGACTAGCTTCCAAGTCGGTCTTGTCTCCCTCAAGACCAGTTTCCGTCAGCTTCTGAGCCCTGTCGGCTTGAAGCGTCCAATCAGTGTGAACGACTACGTAAAGCATCATAGACAGGCAAGAAAATTGAGCTGCCACGAGCCCAATCCAGAGGCCGACAAACCCAACTTTGATTTTGAATGCAGAAATGACAGCAACAGGTAAACCTATCAGGTAGAAAGCGCTGAAATTTATATTTGCTCCCACTTTTGGCCTGGCACTGCCGGTGAGAACCCCACATCCTACCGTTTGAGGACAGTTTCCCAGCTCGCAGAAACCTACAATGGGAAGAGCGATGGAGGTCAGAGCTAGTACCTGCTGTTCACAGGTGAAAATCCTTCCCCATAAGTTCCTCACCATGACTGTGAACACAAAAGCCATAAAACCACAGGTGGTGGCAGTGGCAAGGCCAACTGTGGCTGCCAGCTTGGCTCTTGTGGGACGACCTGCTCCTAATTCATGGCTGATCCTCGTTGACAGCCCAGAGGCCAAAGAGGATGGGAAGACATGGATCAAACCGGTGGTTTGTATCAAAATTCCCATGGCTGCAATGGTGGCGTTGGGATCGTTGAGCCATCCACACAAGATCAACATCACCTCGTACCACCACCACTCCAAACAGACGGAGGCAGCGCTAGGCTGGGCCAGTGTTAGCAACTGTCTCCAACCTTGTAAAAACAAGCCCGTACAGGTACAGCCATCCCAGGGCTTGAGTGCAGTGTCTGAGAAGAGCAAGTAGATTAACAAGGCCAAGATCAAGTTGGAGGTGTTGCAAGCGGAGGCCAATGCAACACCCTTCACTCCTAACTGGAGATAGAAGATGAGCAAATAGTTGATGGGGATGTGCAGGAGGAATGCCAGAACGGCTGCCAGGGTCAGAGGCGTGGTGAGGCCTTGTGCGCGGAAGAAAATTCTGAGAGGGTGCAGGAGAGCCTGGGCAAGCAAATCCGGAAGAGAGAAGGCGGTGTACATTCTGGCTGTTGACGTTATGGCAGGGTCTTGACCTAAGCGTAGTAGGATTGGTTCCATGTTTAGCCAGAGAAATGAGATGGGAATGGTAGCTATGAAGAGGATGGTGAGTGTCCTTCGAAAGGTCAGGCTGAGGAGGGCCCATCTCTTGGCTCCGTAAGCTTGACCGCAGAGAGCTTCCATTCCCATGGCCAGGCCCTTGATGAGTGAGAATCCTGTGATGTTCGCAAACCCAATCGAGAGGGCACCTCCAGCGAGCTCCATTTTACCCAGCTGACCCAGGAAAAACATGGTGATAATGTTCCTCGAGTAAAGGAGGAGGTTAGTGATTACCACGGGGCATGCGATTTTGCCGAGGCTACTCACTTCCTCACACACCTGCAAAGAAATTTAAAAAAACAAAATATGGATCAATCAATCTAGTACTGTAAAAAAAAAAAAAGATAAAAAACAAACAAACTCTTTTGAAAGACAATGATCTGGGAATTAAGCTATGTCGAGAGGTAAAAAGCTATCTACACTCTCGTTGAGGAAAACCCAAACCGAAGACATGTTCTGCAGTCCAGTGTATGATCAGGATAAATTAGCATAGAGAAACTGCCAGCCTTATTTGCACAAACTCGTTGAGCCGGAGGTGTAACGGAGGGAAGATATCCCGGTTTTCAAGCAGATTGGTTCAACCATTATGGCTACCTCCGAGATTTGCTTATCGATGTCTTAGAATGACATTGAATTGTTTGAGGATTGAGTATGAGTATGAGCTGGAATCACGGTTATGAATTTGTAGGTCCATGTGAATGCTTTTCATCTCAGGTTTAAATGCGGCTGCGGGAATCCCGTTATCGAACATCAATGTAGTTGCATCAGTGTGGTCAAAACAAAGAACTACTCAAGCGCCATTTTCGTTTCGAAGGGACACAGCTGATCTATGGGCGGCGTGAAACCAGCGAATAAGATAGACTCTTCCCACTAAGAAAGCTCTATTATCCCCTCGATGGCTGTAAGTGGGGGACCCCTGTTAGAAAAGTGGACCTAGATTTAGCAAACAACTTATATTTTTTTTTTTTTTTGGGAAATGAAAGATGATAAAAATCAGAACATAATTAGAAGTGGTCAAGGAAACCCCACTGATCACTATCTATAATTTCATCGTATTGAAAGTTGAAACCCATACAGTAGGTTAATTCTTATATTTCATTTTCGGAGGACATGCAAAAGAATGAAGGTAACAAAGTCAATTTTCACTGTTTACTTTCTTATAATGGAGGAATAAAGTAATAAAAGAACTATTTGTTCTTATAATGGAATACTGAAGAAATGAAAGAAAAAATATCATTCCCCTTTTCTGCATATATGACTAATTCGATATGGTTGGTTTTTACTAGTATATTTTTATAGTAAATCTTGCATGGCGATGAGAAACTTTACTAGCTAGCGTATTTTTACTAGTATATTTTCTTATAACGTAGGTGTTGTTGCAACAAATTGCATAATATTCATGCATATCCTTCAGTCTATTTTTAATCTGTTTAGTGTTTACACATTAATACGACCAATGTTATTAGCAGTGTTATAACCCCGCTTAGCATATCGGTTTTCCCCATAAGCAATGTGAGCAATATTGCCCCAAGCATATGTTGAAATATGTAGAAAACTTGGAAGACACCCAAAAACAGAAGAGTAATGGATGCACACTTTGTTACAAGAAAGACAAACAGCTAAAGGGATTCGAAAGGAAGGATCTTCGCCTATTATGTTGCACATGAACTGATCCTGCACTTTCGGTGGACACAAAAGATGTGGAGAGAGAGGGAGGGAGGGAGAGTAATAGCCTCCAAACCAAGAAAAACGATCTATTTTGCTTAAAATTCAAAAAAAAACCCAGAAAATCAGCTTACAAGGATCTAAAAGAAGGATCCAAATTGTGGTATTATATATTACCTCAGAGAGGAAAGACCAGTAGAATAATAGTTTGTCCTTCACGATCTTCGGAATTATACTCTTCCTCTTCATTCCAATATCGTTCACCAAATGCTCTTGATCATATAAAGAGACTTGTGATTCCTTCCAAGATTCCATGCTGATGAGCACGCAGAAATCGCAAGAAAGAGAGGAAGGGGGAAGAGAGAGAGAGAGAGAGAGAGAGAGAGATCTTGAGAGGAAGAAAGCAGGAAATGAGAACCAAAGAAGCATCCAAAACAAGAGATTAGGATGTATGCATGGTGAAGGAAAAGAACAAGAAAAAAAGTAAGACAGCACAAGCGTTTGCTGTATGCTGATGAAAACTTCAGGCACGTACTTTCACTCTCTGATGATACTCAGACGCTCAGATTCTCAAAATTCAATGCCACTGTGGAGGTCACAGTACTGATGCTGAGAACCTCCTTAATGTCTGCAAAGTATGGTTTGTCTTTTGCCCGTCAAAGGGACTATTTACGAAGAGGAAGGGACGTATTAATGGGAGTTGAACATGGGAGGTCGCGCTTTGGCCCTCATTCGTTTGTTAATATTTATTAGCTTATGATAATATGGCAAATGCTGTCGTAAATGCAAGCTTTCTCTGCACATACTTGTGTTAGTGGAGGTCAAGAGCAATCTCAAGATGAATTTGTTTGTTTAATTGTTTCCTCGAAACAGAAAACATTACTTTGGGCATGAATTTATGATTGCCGGTTAGTCATTGAAAAATTAAGACTAACATTAGATATACTTTGACTTGTTCACCAACCTTGTGAGGTGAAGTGGGTTCCATGAATTTTGAACATTGGTCTATTTGGGATTTTTAAATAATTTATACAAGATTGATTGTATTACACTCCGTTGGCTTCCAACCAAGTGCATTTGTATGGTTTCAATAATACGAAGATTAAATTCAGATTTATATCAGAGATATACCTTAGATCAGCATGATGCTAGATTTTATGGTTTCAAAATAAGTGGTCTTTTAGTTGAACTAAAATTTCATGACTGAACAGGAGTATAATTTAGTTCCTGTTAAGAGTTCAAGTAATCCTCTCTCAAGAGACCCATTAAATAAACCAAAAACATTTAATTAGACCAATCTGGTCCCATACTCGGTATGAATTTTTTTAACATGATCCTCGACGGGAAGTTTTCATTCTAATAATCCCTGACCTCACTCAGACACTATTGTCCACAGCATAACAGATACTCGTAAGCATTTTAACAAATGAACTGCAGTTAAAATCTTGTGCTGTGTTTCTACTTCCATCTTTGATTGCAAGCCATCTGCTACGCTCATTTCTTTAGACACATCATATTTCGTTAATCAAATGAGAGCGGTATATGTTCCAATTCTTTAAGGGACCTAAAACTAAGTAGTAATATAAGCAAGATTGCTTTCGCTTCTTTTCATGTGTTTTACTATACAAATACTCGTGGTTGCGGTAATTGATTGGGGTCTATACATTGCAGATCGGTATGAAAAGCAAACAAAAGACTGCCCCCACTGTAGTGGCAATTTGCTTCCAGACCTTAAAAAATATCACTTCAACAATTAGCTCGAATTTTTAGTTGTCTTCCTGAGTGGGAAAAGCTGGCGAATGAACGAAAACTTTCGCTTTGCACGCCCAGGCGACTCTGTGTCAATGGAATCAGAAGGCAACGATATGATAGACCCAGCTTCCTGTGGGGGTGGGGGGAGTGTGTAAAGGAAGGCATTGAGCATCCGAACGATCTGTGTAAAGGCTGGTCGCATGTTTGGATCCTCCACCCAGCACGACTGTATTATGAAAATTAAATCCTGGGGCAAATCTTCAGGAATATGTGGCCTCATTTGCTGATTTCAGGAAACATATAACAACTTAGATATTTCCACGCCAGGGAACATATAACAGTATTTTCTAACACTCAGAATTTTACTGTAAAATAAACACCAGCCGAGTTGGCCTGGTTTGACCTGATCCAGGCCCCTGGTTGGTTTATTAACAACCCAAAGAAAAAAGGGTATTTTTAAGGAAAACATTGGCAGGACTTGGCCGGACCAAGTCTGACATTTCGCCTAAGCGGCCCATCGGGATCGACTCCACATGATAAGGCACCGAGTATGAGAGCAGGAAAGAAGGGAAGGATAAGAGGGAGAGAATATGAAGGGCTGAAGTTGTATAGGGGACCGGCCCCCTATTACTAACAGTTCAGAGTGAAGGGAGGCGGAAGAGAGGAATGTCAGGGTGGTTGGTCCAGGCTGGTACAGAGAAAGCTGGTCAGATTGTGCCAGGTACAAGAAATGGGGGTGGGATTGGGCTTGGTACAGAGGAAAGGGCGTTGGAACATACCAAGTAATCTCACTGGCTTGATGACTGTGGCAGGTTTTATAACAATGGTTATATTGGATTTATGACTCATGAAACCGACTTGGTTTTTGGACACTGGGTTCAAGAGGTCAAATTCACCATTATATTTCCAACAGGTCCCCCTGACTCACTTATTGATCAGATTCTACGTTCAGGCAAAGAACCCATCCTAGATGAGCTCACCTGAATTTCACCAGGGTCAAAAAGGGTCAAGGTTTGAATAACAGCTGCATGATAGGAGCGAAAAACATGCATACACATCACAAGGAATATAGTCTTTAAACATCAAGAAAGAACAAATAGAATCCATATGCACACATGTAAGAGTAACTAGAAAAGAAATGGAATCAAGAGGCACAAAATGTTTTTACCTTAAAAGCAGCCGCATATGCAGCCTGCAAATTTGACATCCCCTCAAATGGCATCCGGTTGGTCAATAACTCCCAGAATACAATTCCAAAACTGTAGACATCTACTTTATTGTTATAATGCTTCTTCTCCCCAAGCCGAAGTGTCACAGTGCTGTACAACTGCCAGAAAACAATTCAATGCTGAGTAAACAGGCACACCTATATACATAACTTCTTTTCAGGGAAGATAATTTTTTTAAGGACATAATTTCACTTGTGACCACAATTTCATGTTTTGCCGCCTATTCATGTGAAAAAATCTACATATTGCTATTATATGCTCAATTAATTCATATAGCCTTTCCTGATATTGAATGCACAAATGGATGGATAACACTAGAGGCACGGCACATTATTTCGAAAAGAAGTAAGGATTAAAACCTCAGGAGCCATCCAACGGTAGGTTCCAGTTTCTGCAGTCATCATCTCAGTGACAGATTCTTCCCTTGCAAGCCCAAAGTCGGCAAGCTTGAGAGTCTTTTGATTGGCTGTAAGTAGCAAATTATCTGCAAAGCTCCACGAAAAAGAACATACGTGAACTTCATGCACAAGGAAAATTGGCCTGGAATTTTTAATGTCTACAGAATTCGAAAAAATAAGTAGCTCACGTAAGAAACTTGTAATCATCCTAGTTTTGACATTCCAACAACAGAGGGTGCATATTGCTATTTAGCTGGATGACTTTGTGTATTCATTTTAGTACATCCAACTTCGAAGTCAGAAATGCAACAGAGTACTGAACCAAGAACATAACTTTAGCTGTCTGACAGTCAGCTATCAGAATCACCTGACTCAGCTATTAGAATCACCTGACTCAGTCGAATTATTTTCAAAATACAGCTTGTCCCTTAACACATACTGGACTAAGTTGTTGCAATCTTCTATGCTCTTTGAGGCGTTTGGCTCAATTGCCACAAGCAAGACTTTTTTTTTTTTTTTTTTTTTTTGAAAGTTGTGATTTTTTTCCCATGCCCCTAAGGAGACTTGAACTCAAGACCTCCCACTAGAAAAACCCCCCATGTGACCACTGAGCTATGCTATTGAATTCAAGTGTCAGGAGGTTAGGCAAAACCAGGGTTGCACGAGTAATCAAAATTCAAAAACAGACTGAAGTCATCTTCAAAGCCAAATAGTCACTTCTACCTCTCCTTGAACTGATACCTTCCAATGGATAATGGACAATATAAAACAAATTTCTGCTAAGTTTCTGATCAATGTGTCCTGCCTACTACAATTCATGTTACAGACTATAAACATACCCATTATTTTGCAACCCTAATACATACCATATTTAGGCTCAAAATCCAACTCAAACTTCCGGCACCAGCCAATCATTCCTAAGTCCAAACTACACTAAATATATCCCACAGCATAACACGATGTAGACAGTCGTCATAACAGGTCATACAAAGAATTCAAAAATACATAAATCCACCCATTAACTTTGATCATTCTCCATATTTTTTACAAAATATCTGCACATTACCAGAGGGCAAACGCTGAAGTCGTCTTTTCAGTGCCCATTTTTTCTGCTAGTGATTGCATACAATAGTAAAAGCTGCAGAAACTGTTGAAATTATACTACAACAGCAAAGACATGGACCTGAAAAGAGGACTTCAATAACTATAAATGATAATTTAAAAAGACACTTCACGGTGTTTGACAGGGTTATGATATACTAATGCCTTCAGTCACTGTTATATATTCCCAGAAAACTGAGTCGGGAGGAGGTACTATCTCCTTATGAATCTATTAGCCAATCAACCAGTTCAATGATCTAACAAGTCTCAAGTAATGACATACATGCAAATTCTCTGAGTAGGCTCAGTCTTTTTACAACATTTGTATCAATGGAAATGAAGGAGTAGGCTGTGGAAACCAATAAACAAATGTGAATTACATTAGGGAACAGCAGATCTTGACATCTTCAAAACATTCCAAAACATAAGGAGCAGTCCCAGTTATTAGCCTGATAATCAGCAAAGTAAACATCCAAGCCAGTATAATCAGTAAAATCATTGTCAGCACACAGAACACTTGCAAAGCCAGAAAGTGATTCAGGATGCAACATCAGTAAACACTTCTATTTTAATAAAGACCACACCACCCTCAACAAGATCTTATGACTTTAAACAAAGAGAATATTTTTACCAGGTTTTAGATCTCTGTGTATTATGCCATTAGCATGCAAGCATTCCATTGCACGAGCAATATCAAGCGCAAAACTAATTGCCAGATGAAGATCCAGCTTTTTGGGTCGAATGCTAGCCAAATACTTTTTAAGAGACATTCCAGGTAATAATTCTGTAGCTATCACCATAAACGGTTCCTTACAAGCTCCAATAAACTGCATTAGAGAAAGCGTTCACTTGTATGAGTTAATTGCACCTATCAGTAGCATCTCATTTCAGTAAAAGAAAGTGCACTAATGTACAATGATGCTACATGCACATTACGAAGCAAGATGCTCACCTTAACAAGGTTCTCATGTTTAACTCTAGCCATCATAGTAACTTCTCGAACAAAACGACCTTCATATGCAGCTCTTTCTTCAGCAGTGCTTCCAGGATGAAGAACCTTGACTGCAATAATTTGGTCCCTATACCTGGACAAAGTAAGCGGGTAGCACAATCTTGGGGTTCAGCATCTAAGTTAGAGAATCAATGTCCATAAACAAAATAAAGGAACAAGGAAAAGAAATGCGATCAACACAGCCATCAGCGTTTAGACCAAAGGATGAGTATGAGTTTCACTGCTCGTGATCATAACTTCTTATTATTTCCTCAAAGTCCGAACCACTCATCCTTTCAATTCTGAGAACATGCAGAGTAAGCTTCAAGAATCTCATTTCTTAACGAGAAAGCAATTTTGAGTTCAATTAGAAAGAAGGCTCAAGAGCTATTGTGATTGTGCATTATTGATTTGATTAGGACCATTGAGAGAGTAGCATGAGTATTCCGAACTTGCTTGGAAGACTAAAAGATGCAGATTCTATGGTTCAAGCAGTTGGGACAGACTGGAATCAGCACAACAGAAATCCAATTTTGCAGACAAGTGGGTTATTATGCAGGCAGCTTTTAGAGGTTTGCACAGAAGCATTAACAGCCAACCTAAAGCCCATACAGATTAGTGCATAAGGTTCACAACAAGCATAAAACTTCAGGCAGTAGTTGACATGGATCTATATTCATTATCAAGTAGGCCAAGAAAAGTCCCTGCAGTCAAGCTCCACTTATTTGTGACAACTCTGTTAATGAGGAGGAAGATGAACATGCAGAGACAGACTGCTAATCAATGAGATAATCAAGCATTGAAATCTGCATACTTGCAAGTGAAATTGACTTGGGGGTAAAGTGAGATAGTCAAATCAACCAGTACACGAGCTTTAAGGATTTGTTTCTATTTACGAAAACACTAGACCGTAAGAATCAAATTCATGAGAAGTACAAGAAAGCTATTTATTCCTATCGAGATGGTTTACTTACTTTCCCTCGTAGACTTTTCCATGAGCTCCCTCTCCAATCTTGGATCCGACAAATAGTAGGTTGGGGTCGATGAGAAGTTTGTTATCAATACTAAACTGCGTAACTTGATCAGACCCACGAGAACAGTGACAAAGATTGGATCCTTCGTCCACAGTTTTTTCTAGCTCCAGTTGTCCAGACACAGCCTCTGCTCTACCTTCTATTTTCTCATCCTCACAACTCATGTTTTTCCTAGTGTCAAGAAAGTCCCCGACACCAGAGCGTTTACACTTTTCTCTAAAAAATAATACCTTTAGTTTCTGATTTACACAGTTCTAATCTGTACTCTTAACTAATATATTCTTGCGACATAAATCGCTGGCATCTCCGACATGTAGCAGAGGTGTATAGCTCATGTACAGTATCTTCTTCTTCTTGTTTCTTAAATACAGTTGGAAACCCAAAAGACAGACGTGATACTATACATAATCATCTATATACCCTATATACACCAGCTTCCTTCCATATCACACGTCTCTTCCGACCTCCTCTCAAATCACAGCAAGAAATGGAAAAGCTATACATCCTTTGTTCAATTCCGATACTCTTCTACATATCAACCACGTCTCTCCACCCAAATCCATCAACTTCCTCCACTTAAAAAAACTAATATTTCCATCATATGCAGCTCACCCCTACTTCGGAACCAGCGCTTCCTCACCGAAATCCCCGCAAAGAGCTCCCCACACTCAAACTTCAATAACTCCTTTTCATCAAAAAGTGACTCAATCCGATCCAAGTTCCAACTCCAGCTTCTCCACAACGACGTCAGTCACACTTTTCCCACGACATAAGCGAAAAACACCATAAAAACACGAGGAGAGGTCCTCCTCCCCACTGAGAACCCTCAACGGAATTCTCAGGCATCCGAACAGATTAAACAAGCCTTCCTCCGTATTCAACAAACGGGAATCGGACAGTAAGAACCCAGAAAAAAAAAATAAATGAAACAAAAAAACAGAAAAGAAAACTCCAGAATCTCCCACACAGAGTCTCAGAGAAACGTTATGAACTCGAGCTTCTTCCTCTGTATTCTCTTTCTTCAGTCCTTTGCAATGCTAACCTTAATCTTTTTTCAGATTAGAGAAACTCGAAAGGGAAAACAAAAAGAGAGCAAGAGGGAGAAAATAAAGCAGAAGGAAGACGCTTGTAGCAGAAGATATTCGAAGTGGAGGCTGAGGAAACCATATATATATATGTATAAATCTTTTTAATTTTTTATTATGTGCATGTAATATATATACTAAATATATATTGACACGAGGAAGTAAGAAAGGTGCGTGGAAACCTTTCAGCTAATGAGAATGTGCCACGTGTTCGATGAACGGAAAACTGGCCTCCGGTCACCGCATCAGCGATTTGGACGTTCTTGGCGCAACTCAACTACGACCAGCGGAAAACGACAAGGGATCTCGGGCCGCGGTGACAGGACAGGGCCCGGCTCGGGCCGGCTCACTCGGCTCAGCTTTTTGATTCCCCTGTATTCGTGTCGATCTCTTAAGTGAAGTGGGTCCACGTGATCCATACACATCCGAATTGAGGAACGTTAAGATTCTGTCCAAGGACTTTGAACCACCGTCCGGGTAACAAGACTCGGAAGCGATTCGCCCGAGTCGACCCGGAAATATTAGTTCAATTTCTTGGGTACGTAAACTAAATTTCACAGAAGTGGGGAAGAATATAAATTTATAAGAGAGGACAATATGTCTATTAATAAAGTCGGTTAACATGATCTAATATACGAAAGATTCTACGAAAGTGGAAAACCAATACCTGATTTGACTTAAATTATAAAGAATCTTAGTTGGTCCGGCCGAGTAGCCTCCAACCCGATAGAGACGTTGTACATTTCGTGAAGTCGACTCAGACTTTTGGGTTTCATATCGACTCGGGATCAGACTCATAAATTTCTTATAAATCCCTGCCTACTCGGGGCTGAGTATAGTTGAAGCAAAAAATAAAACCCACCCGATTTAGTAATTGATCCATTTTGATTTTCCATTATTAGAGTCAAGTCTGAATTAAAAACCATGGTTTTTATAAGGCATATTAATTACTATCCATGATATTTAATATGCCAAACAAAAGCAAAAATTAACCATCCCTAAGTTTGATGTTTTTGACAAAAAAAAAAAAGGGATTAACCATCCCCAAGTTTGATATTTTTGAAAAAAAGAAAGAAGGAGATTTGATGTTTAAGTTCAAACGGCTGTATCATGATCCCAATATTCTAATCAACAAAAACTGAAAAAAAAATATTATAAACACTAATTTTACTTTTTTTAAGCCTTCTCGTTCATTAAAATAATCTTTAATAGTTTATATACTTATTCTGTTATATTTATACTGAAGAGCATCTTTGATAAACACCATGACGTTTTGTTTATATTAAATACTAGCATAATCATCCACTAAATCAATTGTATAACTCAAGAGGTGTCGAGCATGAAGGCACTAACAAGCAGTACATGGTCCAAATTTAATAAGAATATTAGAGCATCCACATTTTGAGTTAACAAAAATCTATCTAAACAAGGCAAGTAGCTTTTTAGATTAAATAGGTAAAATTTTCATTATAAGGCAATTCACTAACAAATGGAGTTTGATCACATCTGTACTATTATTCTCTATCGGTGTTTTTCTAATTATCAGCTTTGTCGTACCATATAAGAACCCCCTATCATTTTTATTTTGTTTTTACAAACCAGTACTTCATCTTTAGAAGTACAAAGCTAGTTTTTAAATTTTAGTTTTCTAATATAAAGTGTTATCTTTTACTCCGAAAAGTAATTTTTTTTCAAAAATAAAGGCAGTGCTCTTGATTCTTTAAGAAAATAAAATAAACATTATCACACTAAGCCTCCAATGGATAAAGATGTGTGAGGAAGTGGAGGCCTTAAATGATTCATGGGTGTGATAAATGGAAGCATGAAAGAGAGAGATGTGCTTCAAGTTTAGACTTCACACCAAAAAAACCAATAAACAAAGAAAAAAAGAGGAAAGGGTGAGGAAAGTCATGGTGTGCATTAAGTAGAACTAAGAGGCCCTTTTCAGTTTTCAATGGTCAATATCACCAATGCCCATCATTCTTGTTGGCAAATCCCTTTCAATTGTAGAATTTTTTTGCATAGGTGACTTTGGGTGCAATGGCCACTACAAAGAGAGAAAAGAAAAAGAGAGAAAAGTGACTAAAGTCATAAAAAAATTCCGTCAAAGGTGGTTGTCACTTGGCAACTTGTTAAAGAGGGCATGGAATGAGTTGTGGGAGGGTCTAAATCCAAACCTTCCAATATATTCAAAAATAGACTTTGGGTACTATCGGTGGATGGTGGGTCATCACCAGACTCACTTTATACATTTGACCCAAGTTTTTTTTGTTTTCCTTTAGGAAACTTTCATAGGAATTTGGCTTGGTTAGAATTAGTCATTTGAAGAGATGTTTACCAAATTCTTATTGTGAGAACAGTACAAATAACGCGAAAAGTTAATCGAGTGAATTGGTGGAATTGTAATCCTCATGATATTACTTTTTGATACCCTTGCACCATTTGCCATAATTTTACTCAAAATTCTTTCAGTTTGCATTGTTTTCCTAAGCACATACAGGACTTGCTCTAGAGTTAGAGAGAGATTTTGTAGGTTTTACTGCAAAAGTTTGAAGTATAGATAGTGAATCGTTATACCATCATTTATTGCACTAAATGATTGATGTTATCCTACATCCAAAGCCTCCTCAAGGAAATAAGGCATTCTTTCTTCTATTCCAGAATTTTATACCATTTATTTTTTTAGTTATTTCTCTAATACTTCAAAAACAAAACTACAAAAAATGAAATATAGTTTTATGCGCATCAATATATTGCATAAAAACTAGAAAAAAAATAACTCAAGCAAAAGAGAATGATTCATTTCATGATTGTTAACTGAGTCTATACACGAAAATACTTGTAAGGATTTAAGGATAATCAAATGCCCTAAAACATTCGATAGGCAAGTATGTTAGGCCGAAGGTATATCTTAACCTAGAAAGTGGGGAGCCAAAGGGGTTGAATAAGTTTATACTAGTGAAAGTGATTGAAAATTTTAACTTAGTTTTTACTTTAAGTTGTGTTATTTAAACATTGTGAATATTATTAGATCAACCTCATAAGCACAAAAATATTTTAGAAAAACTACCTAGATTGATTTGATTATTCCGTTTCAAAATCGAAATTCTCTCTTAGGGATAGATTCCAAAGAGAGTTTGAGTAAAAGACATTTGATCAGCCAGTAGTCAATCAACCATTCTGTCCTTGTGCTGATTATAACCCGATAATGTATAACAAAAAATGAATATGCATAATATATATAATGAGCAAAGCACTATTGAGGAAAAAGATCTAATAGGATCTCATCGTTGGTCTCCAAAGTGGCATCAACTTTGGGTACGTAGATGGGCTCAACACGAGACAAGGACTCCAATGTAAATTGACCAATATTGATACACATGTTGTGTTTGTGTAACATGCAGACCATTGTGACAAAATTGGACTAAGAACGTTTTTCCAAATGAGTAGTGCTAGCTGCACCCAAGTCGCAGTATGTAAAACTGTAAACTCTGATTTATTTCATTGATGATCAATATGTGTACATATATACAAAGAGTTACGAGTGGTTTAGGTAACATTCTTTAAACCAATAAGGAAACCAAAGAAAGACATGTACAACACATTTTGCAGATGTACAAGTATGGTAGAAGTTCAATTAAGGTAGGACATTAAGAGAAGGATCTTCCAAAGGATTTCTTTCTTGATTACCAAGACTGTCTTTAACATTCCCATCTTCAGAGAAACACGAAGCTTGGAAATCAACCTATTGTACTGAATTCGAGAAAGGTCTTTGGTAAAAACATCAGCTAGCTGATCTTGTGTGGAGATGTATATAATCTGTAGAAGACCAGAGGTTACTCACTCTCGGAGAAAATGATAATCGAGCTCCACATGCTTGACACGACCATGGAAAACTGGATTCACTGCAATATAAGTTGCAGAAAGACTCACACCACAAGATAGGAGGCTCTTGAAGAAAAATACGAAGTTCTTTAAAGACTTTTAGCACCCAATGAGCTTCTGCAGCATCGAGCCAAAGCTCTATATTCGGCCTCAACACTAGATCGAGTAACAGTAGGTTGCTTTTTAGAAGACCATGAAATGAGATAAACGCCAAATAGAATACAAAACCTGGTTACTGAGGGACGATCATTGGGGTAGCTTCCCCAATCCGCATAAGAGAAAATATTAAGGCAAAAATCTCGAGCTGGTTGAATTAGACACCCATATAAAAGTGTAGCTTTTAAATAATGCAAGATGCGCTTAACTGCAGACCAGTGAACATCTGTGGGGGCCTGCTGAAATTGACAGGCTTGATTCACGACATATTGAATATCGGGGGGCATGATAGTAAAATATTGCAGTGCGCCAACAATGGATCAATATTTTGTAGCATCGGCGAGTGGAGAACCATCATTCTTGGACAATTTGGAGCCCACAACCACTGGAGTGGATAGTGGCTTAACATTTGAGAGACCAAGATGAGTTAACAGATTATAGGTATATTTTGATTAAAAGAGATGAAGATCCGAGGGAGTACGAACAACTTTCAATAACCAGAAAATAATGTAGAGCACCCAGATCTTTAATGGACAACTCAGTCTGCAACTTCAGTAAAATTTGTCGAATGATACTAGGTGAGCTGTCATTCACTATAATGGCATCCACATAAATTAGAATATAGACAGTAGAACCAAAATCATATTGATATAGTAATGAGGAATCAGCCTTAGAAAGAGTGAAGCCGAGTTCAACTAGAAAACAAGTGAGACGATGATATCAAACATGTGGACTCTGCTTGAGGCCACATAGTGACTTGTGTAGACGACAGACAACATGAGGTCGAGACTGCTCAATAAAGGCAGGGAGCTGGACCATATAGACCACCAGACTGAAAGTTTCAAAGTAATCATGTCCTTCTCTTTGATTGAAACCTTTTGCTACCAAACGAGCCTTAAGACTATCGATCAAACCATCAGATTTGGTCTTGAGGCGAAAAACTCATTTGCAACCAATATCACGCCTCCTCTGTGTCAGAGAAACAAGCGTCCATGTTCGGTTAGCAATAATGCATTAAATTCATCTTTCATGACCTCTTGTCATTCTGGTTGTTTCATAGCCCGACTAAAACATGTTGGCTTAATAGGACTCAATGGAAGGGCAGGAGGATGGCGAGTGGAGGTGAAGACTCTCAGTTTAAGGTTACCAATCTTAGACCTGGTTGTCATGGGATGTGTAGCTAAAGGAGCACTAGGACGAGCATTAGAAGGAGGGGGTAGGCTAGGGGCTGGTGTGGGATCTGAATCCAAGGAAACACTTGAAGAAGTGGGACCATAATATGAAGTACCAATCGGTGGTGAAGGAGAAGAAGGGAGAGAAGTAAAACTGTAAACTCTGATTGATTTCATTGATGATCAATGTGTGTACATATATACAAAGAGTTACAAGTGGTTTAGATAACTTTCTCTAAACCAATAAGGAAACCAAAGAAAGACATGTACAATATGTTTTATATATGTACAACTATGGTAGAAGTTTAATTAAGGTAGGACACAGGAGAAGGATCTTTCGAATGATCTCTTTCTTGATTACCAAGATTGTCTTTAACACAATACTTTGAGGTACCATCCAATCGAAAAACTTATAAAAAATTCTAAATTCTAAAGGATAAACCCTAGGCAAAGTATACGCTCAAAACTGGGTAGTGTTAGAATCTATTGTGATCTTCTATCCTTAGGCCACAAACCTCATGTGCTCCACAATGTGGAGATTGGAATACCTAGGATAAAAATATCGGAAACAAACTTTTGGTTTTTACCTTGTCGTCATATTGTCAACTATTGTTGTGTTTGTAGTTTGAGGTATACACATTTGCCCACTTTGAATACTATTTGGGCGGCACACATGCCCTAGTTAGTTGTTTAATTTTGTTTTAAGTGTCATTACATCTAACCACTTAATTTATACTCTTAAAATCAATATGGGACTAATATTATCTAACCCCCCAACCCATGTGAGACCGTCACAATATGAGTGGAAATTCACTGAGATGACCTTATTCCTATAATAATTAGCTGAAGTTAAAAAAAAAATTCAATCCCATTAATAAATTCTTCTCTAATTAATAAAAACTTCTTTCCCATTAATAAACCAATAATATTTGTACTCCTAAATCAATGTAAGACATATTAACAAATAATAATAGCTGGATTGGATAGAATGCCTGTTTACCAAACTCACGACCATCTTCATTTCAAAACTTATTCTAGCTGGTCAACCTTGCCCAAAATGTGGGCCTCACGGTCAACTTTATTTGAAGCTTCAAATAAAAGAGAAGATATATATCTAACGCTTTAAAACATTACTTAATGACAAATGGCAACGCCTTCTACCAGCTCCTTCCTTTTAAGAAACAGAGGGAGGCCGGCCGGCCTCTGCAACTCCATCCAAACACGCCAAATGAAACTGAGTGTCGTCATGCAAGCCACTACGTGGATACCCTTCCATCGGTATTTTCATCACAGACTCACATACATTATATAATTATTTAAGTTATATATATAAATTGTAGAACTTAAAATCGCCTAGAAAGTATTCATGTCAACAATTCAAATGCATGGTAAGCAGATTCAATTATAAATTTATAATACTTATAGCGACTTGTTTAACCATCGAACCCGGATGAGTTATTTTCAGTTAAGCATGCATATTCCATAAATTAAATTAAATGAACATTAAAGCCTTTTTCTATTAGGTAAAATAGAAGCAAATATATACATTCATTTTTTTAGAAAGTATAAAATACAGATGTAGAAATTGTTATATCTAAAATCACTTTTGAATGAAATGATCTTATTTTAATAAAATATTTTGAACCCCTTATCACATATAATATTATATACCACTAACACCAGTAGTTTAAGAATTAAAATACCTCAAATAACTTACTAGATATCTTAAATCTAAGACAAAAATATATATACATTATAGATTTTAAAAACCGATTTATTATTTCCCGCCTCGGGTCGCCGACGCGCCATATTTAATTTACCTTGTTGCCCCTACGATTTTAAGAAAAGGACAGGGGCCCTTTGGAAACTCACCTTCTTCAAACAGCTTAAAGAACTTCCGACAGCCGAGAAGAAAAGTTTCAACAACTTTCAGCCTTTTTCATTTCGTCCGACACAATCAGCAATCTCCGAGGTCAATGCTCAGTATTCATCTGCTTGTTGCCTGATTCTCCTGAAAAAAACCACATAAGGTGTGTTTTTAGCCTTATTTTTTAGCCTTTTGTGCTTCAATGTTTTTATTTTCATGTTTGTGTTAATGCTGAATTCCTCGGTCGTTACCATCTAAATATCTTCTTTTTATTCGAATCGTTTTTCATTTTTCCCAAATAATCGGCAATCGATGCTTATTACTCATCTACTGCTTTTTCGTTTCTACTAAAGAAGCCATGAAAGGTTAGCTTTATGCTCTATAATCTCTTTATTTTCGTCTCTGTGCGGAAGCTGAACGCTTCTCCTTTTAATTATCTTCTTCTTTTTTCTAAAAAAAAAAAGATTCGATCTCTTCTGTCTTCCCAAATTGAAGTAGTTTCATTTCCTTCAGTACTACAAAAGAATGAGCGGTTGATCGATCTCACTCTTCTATCAAGTCGATTTTTTATTTTCTGTTCGTTTCTTGTATTTTGGCCGAGTTCGACACCTTAATATCTCGAATACGACTTGGCTTCTTGGTTTGGATATTGTTTCTCTTCCTTTCCTGGTGACAAGACGAATCTGGAATTTCTTTTCTTCTTTTGTTGAGGTTTAGCAATCATAGGCGAATCATGGGAGTATCTTCTCAGATGTTGTTGCTGGGAGCTACGATGGAGGACAGGGCTTCATTGGACGAACAGGGACGGGGTTGAGAGATCAAATTTTCCCCGATTATATCGTTATGGGGATGGGGTCCTGGTGTGCCGTGTGCGGACGGGGTGGTGCTTTCCAGCAGCTCAACCGAACCTACCTCGCTGCTGCTTTGAGAGACTAGGACCCGGAGCTACGGCTCAATTTTTTTCACCTTTTTCTGTACCTCTCAGCTGGAACCCGCAGCTATATCGACACCAGAGAATGCAATCAGCCGTTTGATATCTCCAAGTGATTCTACAATAGCTGGGCTCAGTCATAACAGAATGAGAGGAGATCTGGAGGTCATCTCGTCAGATTTTCTTCAACTTCACGGGTTGCTATTGTAGATAGAGTGACTTTCTGGCGGGAATAATTTTTCGTTCTTCTTTTGGGTTTTTACTGGGTCACTCCATCGTTCAGTTTGTTTGCAAAAAGAATTATAATCGTGCAGTTTCATTCAAATGCTAAAAAAGAAAAGATGAGCGCAGACAGACCTGTATCAGTTCAAGAAAATGTGGATGTGCCTATGTTGGATGTAGGTTCTGAACAGAAGAAGGTGGAGGCAGTCATAGAAGGTGGTCTGTTATTCTCCTGTGGGTTATGCGACATAGAATTGGTCCACAAGTTGGCACAGGTCTTGCTTATGGGACTTTCTGCTGCTTGTGTTGATAATACCACTGGGGATCTCTTCAAATCCCCCGCTTTGGTGGCAGTTGATGTGAGGAAAGAAATGGTGGAATATCTTATCCAACGGAGTGAAGCATTTGTCGCTGAAACACTGATTGCAGAGCGTAATGAGGAAACTGAAATTTGTGAGAGCCCTATTGAGGTCATCTCTATCTTTCTAGATGATTTTTTTGGATTAAAGAGGAATCTTCTAAGTCGAGTCTCAAGTTGGTTAATTAGTGAAAGGAGAGAAGACAAAATTGATGAATTTGTGCAAGAGATGGTAATTAATGGATTTTGGTCGATGGATAGAAGAAAATCAGCAGCTGAAATGCTTTTGAAGAATGTAGATCACCAGAGTATTTATCACTGTAACATGAAAATTGATTCCATTGAAGAGCTTCAAGCACATAAGATGCAATGCAAATTTAGGGTTGTCAGCTGCAGTAGTGAAGGGTGTCGTGCTACTTTCTGTGCAATAAATTTAGGGAAGCATGAATCTACTTGTCCGTTTAAGTTGCTCCAATGTGAGCAAAACTGTCCAGAAATTATCATGAGGTGTGAGATGGATAAGCATTGCATTACTGTCTGCCCTATGAGGATTATAAACTGCCCTTTTTACCAAGTTGGCTGCCAATCTGCTATTCCAAAATGTACACTTGAGCAGCATTGCTCTAAAAATCTTCAAGCCCATGTCATGCAAGTTCTGCGTTTAATACATAAGGATGAACCAGTGGATGAACTACGGTTGCGGCTGGAACAACTGAAGCAGGTGAGCCTTTCTGGTTTGATTAACTGTATTCTTGACCTTATGTTTGTCTCTACCTGATTACATTGCATTGAAACAACTAATGGATAAGGTGAGTTGTCCTGTTTTACTTATCTGATATCCTTGTTCTTTTTTCACTTTCATGATTATATTACTTTAACACAGAAATAAACATTACCTCGTTGAGAAGGTGAAGTTTCAAGATTTCAACAAATACATGCTTTTCATGTGGATATCTGTTCAGGAAACTTTGTTGATTACCTTTCTTTTCCTGGTACTCCAAATTTATTTGTTTCATGTGTTATTTTAGAAGTGCAAAACTAGAGATCATAAAACTAAATATATTTTCTGGTACAAGAGTTCTCTTCCCTTGCTGTTAGAAGCTAAGATTATGGAGTAACCTAGTCAGTCTCAATCTGCCACATTCATTAGTCATTTGAAAGACATGGTAAAAGTACTTGCGGACTGTAGAGAAAGACTAGATATGTATAGAATATTATTGACTCAGATAAAAAATAATTAGTAAAAATAATGGACAGTTATATAGTGTTGAAGAATCCTTTTCAAATGGAGAAAGTTGATGAATGCTTTCAAAAACTGCTTATTAATTTGAGTGTTGTTAAGCCCTATTAGATATAATTTGTTTATTTATCTTGATGTATTTTGTTTGGAGATGCATCCATTTCCAGTAGAGGAATTTGCTGATATTGGTTTTGTTGATTTTGCCAGTTTTCATCATTCAATCAGTTAGCTGAGGGTCAAACTGTGAGAACTTTAACCTGGAAGCTCAAAGACCTTGAAATTGAATTGACAACACATGAAAATGGCCATAAAAAGGAGAAATGAAAGAGCCCATAGTTCCCATCCAAGTGCTAGATGCACATGAGTGTGTTTCTGCAGAAAAAAAAAATCTCATTTGCAAAATTTTGAGTTACTCGCCTTCTCTAAGAGGATAAGGTATAAAGAGCTTATTTAATATTCTTGGCTTTGAGCATCAGTGTAGATGGTCTTATGTTCTTTTCAATATAATTATAGTTGGGTTTTTATTTTTTTGTTCTTTAATTGGGTATAAATAAAAGTCTTAGTTTTACAAGTGGGGTGGTTTGATATGACCATTCTAGCTTCCCTTGCATCAAGTACACAACTGTGGGTTAAGTGTTGCAAATTAATATTAGAAAACCAAAAGAGGGATTTTGAATTGGAGTGATTAAAATTTGCGAAATCATCAGCTGCTGTCTGAAAGTGGTGATCTTGTCATATAGACGTGGCTTAGGAACTTTTCATTGGCAACAACGAGTTAGGTTATTTTGGACCTATGGATGTTGAAACCTACAAAATATATCTGATGACAAAAGTCATTGGCATTATCGTGCTAGTGCAATTATGAACACATAATAGAAGTTCAAATTCATGAGTACAAAAACTGCAAAAGGTTAGTTTTGGTTTGCATCCCTTTTAATTTGGATGAGTAGGTTAGTATTAGGACATACATGTAATCTCAAAAACTTTATTAGGGACTGAATATGTGTGGGTGGGGGTGGGGTTAAGGACTTTGATGAAATAATTTCCGGTGTCTCCTATGATCATTCATAAAATTTATCAATGAGGATTCAACTTTGGTTCAGGAATTTGAAGACAGCCCATATTATGTTCTTTCCCCTTAAATGTGGATTAACAAGAGTATTTTCTTTATGTATCATAAGCACAAAGGATAGTCATACTAGTGACCAATCATCCAATTGTACTTCACGTTGTAACTCTTCAGTTTTTGGTTATTGGCTTTTTAAGGTTCAATTAAATTTGGTTTTAGAATTGCTTATTAATTTGACCACCCATGTGTTCATTATTATCTTAGTTGTAATCATTTTTAAATATGAGATTTTCATTATTAAATTGAATAAAAATTCTAATATCATATTTTGATAAATTAAATTTTAATGGTACATGAAACTATGTTAAATCTTCGAACAACCTTGTAATTGATCAAAGACCATGTAAGTGATATTTTGGCCTCATGAAAGAAATTGAAGAAAAGGATAAGCGATATAATTACTGTGGGTTTTTACTTCCAAGACTTTACATCTTGACGGAGCATCTACGCAAGTAAGAGATAAACTCAAAATAAAATTAGTAAGATTTAATTTTTCTAATAATATATTATTTACTTATTCTATAGGTAAACCTTAAACCTTAGATTTTCCCTTCCCTAGATTGCCAACTATGCAACCACGTCACGATGTAAAACCTTGTAGTAAATTCAGGAAGAACTTATATCATTATAAGTTATTTTGTTACCATTTAATGGGTTATTTATATAATGGGCAATTATGTAACAAAAAAATAATAAGAAATAATATATATCCTCAAAAAAAAATCTCTGAATAACATATCTTAAGTATATGCATAATGTTTAAAAAATAAAAAATAGTTAAATAACAAAATTTACAAACTAATATTACATATATTTTAGAAAAACTGAATCATGATTTGGAAAATTAAAACATATTTCATCTTTAACATAAGTAATCTTAGACAAACATATTTTTTAACTTTATTGGTAAAAAGATAAAATAAGTACAAAATAAATTTTTTGTTTGATAAATAATATCAGTACTGTCATATTTTACAGTGAGATTTTATATTGTGACATTGTTGTCCTCCCGATTCCCTAGTTGGCAGTCTAGATAAGGTTTAGAGTTAGGGTTACCCATAAAATAGGAAGATAGATCCGACTTTATCTCTTATGAGGATGCCACACAATTATGTAAATCTTCATAATAAAATATGGTTGTGCGCATGTCACTTGGGGTGTAAACGGCACGTAAACGAAATGACAGAGGCCTTTTTGCATACCGTATTCGATTACACAAATGCTCCATTATCATTTCGTCCAATTGACTTTTACCTTGTGTTGTTTCTGATTATTTCCGACAGCAATTGGACCGTTATTGGGAATAATCAAAAAAATTTACTAAAAATGTCAAAAATTTGAAATAAAGTGAAAAAAATATTAAAACATCAAAACTAAAAGAAAAAAAATATTCTCAACATTTATCAATTGAAACACAATAAAAATTACAAAATGACATTAATTTCGGAGCAATTCAACACTACAAACAACATTCACTATATTGAATCATTAATATTAAAAAATATATCTTGCATATATATCAAATAAAATTAAAAGGTCAATATTCATATTAAATAGTAATACATAAACTAAGAGTCTAAGGTATTAACTACTGAGGTTGATAAAGTGATAAATTATGTTGATTCATGATTGTTGGACTTTTGGAATTTAGAACATGAATTCCTTAGTGATGCTTATGTACTGCTTAAGTTATGTATATATGTACAACCGTTATGTCTTATCACTTAGTAAATTAATAATGTTTACATGACTTGTGATTCATGAATCAAGAATCATGATTTACGCTATTATATCTAAGTCAATGAGTTATACAAACAGGATATAGTTGATAATTATAATTATATGATATCTCAATTAGGGAAATATTAAAAATTTAAAATTAGAAAATTTAATAAATTTACTATATTACTATTATTTAATAGGTTGAACGGATTCAGAATAGTTATTTCTATTTCTGTTCCGTTTATTGATTGAAAAAGCAGTAAACACTAGAATGGTAAATGTGTCTTTTATTAATCAGATGGTAGAGTAGACAATGGGCTGCCGTTTACATCCCTACCTATCACCACTTTTTATAAATAATAAGTAAAATTATCATTTTGCTATTCATTAACTTTTGTCTTCCGTTCACTTTAATAATCGACGGATGGTAGAATGGGCCACAGGGTAAGACTTACACCTACCTCCGTGTCCACCTCCCGTTTAAATTCTTTACGAAAATGGGATTCAAAGGGAAAAAACTTGATCAAAGAATTCTCTCAAGGATTATATAATCGATGGAATCACAAAACAAGTTAAAAAGAAATAAGGAAGAATAAAATAGAGAGAGGAAGCCATGAGATATGTATGTATCTATACGTACTTGGAGGAAGTCGTGCCGAAAGAGTACTCCTCACAAAAATGGTGGCTTTCGTTTTCTTCTCCGTCTCCCATCACAAATTGGTGTCTTTTGTTGCGTCGATTTCACAGAAGAGGGAAGCGAGATTTTTTTGGTCTCAATAGATCGTGACCCCCGGTAGCCAATCTTGACTGGTTTAGCGTCGTCGACCGAATGAATACAACATGGGTCAGAGTTCGACGGAATTTATTCTAATAGAATTATAGAATACGGAAGTTTTTGTTTTACCTCACGTAAAAAAAGATTTCAGACGTCGCGCGCAAAAGAACTAAGAAACTTTGTTGACAGATACGCAGAATTCCTGCCCTGATTCTTTCCGTTGCCATTTCGAAGGTTGGTTCAGTTCAAATTTTATTTCTTCCTGTCCCATGACGATAGCTTTCTGAAATGGAGGTGAGCTTGGTACATGTTACTGCTCTCTTATTACAGAACTAATCAGGTTTTTCGTTTTTTTATATATATATTTTTTATGCGAATTGTTTTCTCTAACGGAGCTCCTCATTGAAATCTTCACCTCCCGGACGTGGTCAGACCTGTTTTTTTTTTTGTCGAAAAATGTATAAATTTCTTGATTACGATTATTAGTATTTTGCCTTTCACTAAAATTTAGCATTCACAAAGAAAAAGATTCTGTCAGCGTGATTTCTTTTTTTCTCTTTTCGTTACTTATGCATGTCGATTCAAATCTTTGACGTCAGGTCAGGAAGGTACTGCAAATTTGCATCAGTAGGTTTATTTTTTATTTTAATTCTTTATATATTTTGATTTCATAATATCCGGCTTTTGGTAATTAGTTCTTTTGGCCTCTTAAGAGAAATTTTAGCCGAGATTCCGCTTCAAGTAGTCTGTTTACTTAGTATCTTTACGAGATTTGTGTTTAAGTTTCCTAATTACATTCACGTGCAGCAGTCTGTTTTTCAGAAAACATGTAGGACCAATATTGTGTGATTTCATTTTCCTTATACTCTAGGTTTAGCTTCCCAGATGATTTTATGAGTGACCCTCATATATTTTTCGTTTCTGTAATTTTAGCTTGTCTTGTAAACGAGTCGCTCTCGTGCTTTAACAGAACTGATGGACAGTTCTCAAGGTGATTTAGCTGTGGATGGTAATGGTGACACAAGAAGGGAGCGAGCAGTGGAGAATCTCAGTGGTTCGGTTCCTGCTGCCTCATGTTATCGTTTGTTTGATCGTCAGAGGTCGATTCGTCAGATAATGGGTGGAGGG
This sequence comes from Aristolochia contorta, assembly GCA_022405105.1. Classification (NCBI taxonomy): domain Eukaryota; kingdom Viridiplantae; phylum Streptophyta; class Magnoliopsida; order Piperales; family Aristolochiaceae; genus Aristolochia; species Aristolochia contorta. Next base: position 11,031,154 of record CM039664.1, read on the forward strand.
AAAGGTAGCACGGTTCATATTATTCATATATCTTTTTTTTTGTCAGTAAAATATTTATGTAATAATTACAAGCCACTTTCATCTTATTGTATAAAATTTTGTGTTTTGCTTCTATTATTTCCTTCTTAAGAACCATACTCAGTTTATCAGGAAATGAATACATGAAAAGACCTGAAATTATATGTTTGAATACTTGAGAAATTTTTATGTTTTAGCTGCATTGTATATCATGTTCACATTGTACTTTCCTTTCTACCAAAGAAAATGAAGAACCACTATTATTTCTCCAGATATGTAGTGAGAGGAAGAATATGGGTATTTTGGTCTTTTTACCCCTATTCCTGATGGTTTTTTATCCTGATTATATTATATATCACTAGGTCTTGTTGCTGGGATCTTTTTTTATGTAATTTTATGGTTTCTGGTAATGTTTAGTCATTCTAGCTGTTATCTTTTATATATGGATATTTACATCATTGTTGTACCTTTTACTTCAAGTTGGTAAAAGTGGTTACAGGTCAAATTTCACTTAATCATTTCCGCCCTTTATATGGCAGTTCCTTCCCTTTTCTTTTCATTCTTTTCTCTCTTCTATCTCTTCTCTCTCTTCTCTCTTTTCTCTGATTCTTTATCTGCCTTCACAAGATAATCAGTTCACAGGGACTCTCCTCTGAAAAAAACTTTGAAATGACGGAACTATAATACATCTTAGGAAGAACTTTGATGATTCAAACGATGATCCAATAATTTAATCTCTGTTATGTCATTTGTATGCAGCTGCTGATGTCATCCTATGGAAACAGTGGCAAATTTCCTTTGGAATAATAGTTGTTGCTACAGTTGGATGGCTTCTATTTGAGTGGTCTGGAATTTCGTTCTTATCACTCTGTTCTGATATTCTGCTAATTTTAGTTGTGATCCAATTTATTCGGTCCAATGGAGCGGCTCTTCTAAACAAGTAAGATTAATCTCATTGCACCTTTTGTTCCATCACTTTTTCTGATGGATCTGTAAAATTACTATGCAAAATGCTATTTGCACATCATTGTGCTGTTGACACTTCAGCAATATTTTACATGCCTATACTGTGAAATACTGTGATTCCACCACTTTTTGTGCACTAGACCAGAAAAAAGAAAGTGCATAATTGATTCAAATAATCTAATTTAACTAACTTGAATTATTTTTAGTTTTTATTAAATTTTTCTTGGGATGTCTACCGACAGGCAGCTGCAACCATTGCCTGAATTGGTTTTGTCTGAGGAAATGGTTAATAATGCTGCTGCTTCATTTCGTGTTAAAATCAACTATATGTTGCTCATGGCTCATGATATTACTCTCGGGAAGGACTTCAGACTATTTTTCAAGGTAGAAATGTCTATGTTAAGGTGTCAAGCTTTACCTCATCATTTTCAAAGCAAAAGTAAAAGTTTCAAGCTTTACTTTTAAGTGTCACTTTATAATTGATTGGTTGAGAAATTCTTCCTAATCCATCTTTTGGCAGGTGGTGGTTTGCCTTTGGCTTTTATCAGTTGTTGGTAGCTTCTGTTCATTCTTCACTCTTGCATATATAGGTATGTAAATTTTCATATTACGAGTATTACTTAGTCGCTTTTGCTACATAATGAATACTCACTGCTGTTTTTCTGTTGCATTTACTTCTCAATTAATTATCACGTTGCCTGCCTAGAATGATGTACATGTTGACAAAATCATAAAATATGCTTCGGCTTTGATGCGGAAGGTTAAGCATACCTCACCTTTAGCCAAATATACTGCCCACTGGAAAGAGAACATGTTGAACTTGGCAAAAGGAACTCCCAAGGACCGATAGCATGACTGATTTATATATGTGAAGCATGTCATGACAACTGATATATGAAATGTTACACTTGAGAATTGGTGGAGGAGCTGAGTAATGTTACACTTGACAGGGCACATGAGGATGTACTGATTTGGAGGCCCCACCCAAAGGGGGTCTACACTGCGAGTTCTGGATACCTATGCTATGCGGATTGAGGAGGAGTACTAAGCACCCTGCTGCTGCTGCTTGGGCTCTCTTGTGCCCAAGGAAGTAGAAATTTTTTATGTGGTGTGTCATGAGGGGAAGGCTGCCTACCAGAGATATGTTGCAAAGAAGAGGGATGTAAATCTCCTCAAACTTATGTCCTTTGTGTCTTGAAGAAGCAGTATCAGCAACTTACGTTTTGGTGCACTGCCACTATAGCTGGAATATATGGATGTTCTTCCTAGGCATTTTGGGATGGATTATGTTTTGCTTCCTGACTTGATTGCCATTACAGACATGGTTGGCTCCTTAGGACTGGGAGGAAAAGGCCGAATCATGTTTAAATGCTGTGTAGGGTACATCCCAAGGCTTATTTGGAAAGAAAGAAATTACAAGAATTTTCAAGGGCAAAGGGAAAAATTGGAAGACTATTGCTTACAACATTCTACATATTATGGGGGGCTCGCTAAAACTCCAGAAATGTTTTCATGGAGTTGAATCCTCTACTTTCTGGAGTTTATGGAATGAGTATGCAACGGAAAAGAGTGTTGTAAATCAGATATTCGTGCTTGGGTCCCTCCTCCTGAGGCTGTATTTAAACTCAACTTTGATGACTCATCTTTGAGCAATCCAGGCCCAACTGGGGTTGGTGGTCTCATTAGAAATTCAAGAGGTGAAGTGGTGCTGTCATATTCAGGAACAATTGGGGTCCAGGATTCTACTACTGCTGAGGCAAGGAGCTTGCTTCAGGGGCTCAAGTGCTTTGCTTCTCTAGGTCTCATCGGTAATCTCCATGTGAAAGGAGATTCTAGTGTCATCCTCTCTTGGTGTACTAGAAAATCTAAACCACCATGGAGGTTCTGGTATTTATTCAATGAAGTTGCCACCTTTATGGACCCTGTAACAAATTGGTCACATGTTTTAAGATGTGCCCATGGTCATGCTGATTCCCTTGCCAAACAAGGCATTCATCAGCACCACCTTCTTGTTGGTATTCCCTGACCTATCTATTGTAATGGCCCGAATTGGGCCACATCAGATGTAATCTTTGATGATTAATAAAACAATGAAACATAACTTTAAAAAAAAAAACCTGGTATATGAAATGATTGAAAACTAAGAGGTGAACTTTAGCATAGCTCAATGGTCACATGGGGGGTTTGTAATGGGAGGTTTGTAATGGGAGGTTTTGGGTTCAAGTCTCCTGGGCATGGGAATAGGAAAACCAACTTTCAAAAAAAAAAAAAAGATTGAAAACTAAGAGAGAATTGAAGAAAACGATTGAGAAATCAACAAGAGAGAAATAGTTCACAAATATACGCAGGTCTTGTTAGGGAGTTAGATCAATCCCTAACAGCCTCTTATTACCTTTAATTGAAGCAGCAAAAATTATATTATTGCCCTTAATGAAGGATTCTGAGAAAACTAAAATAGAAAATAGAAAAAAGACAAACTTGTACTTCCATAGGTACATTGATGGAAGAGTGTCATCCATTCATGGAAGTCAAGGGGTAATCTTAACACTGTTTGTTCCATCAACATCAATGGACATCAAGTGGACATTAACTGAAGTGAACACTTGTTCCATCGATGGATCATTCTCATCCATCAATGGAACCATCCTTTTATGTTTAGCCTTCGACACTCCCCTTTGTGCCGGAGCTTAGAAAAATAGAAACCTATTTCGTCCGATTATAACAAAGGTTTTTTTGTGTTGGCTGCACCCGGGCCTCTCCTTACATGAAGGGTGACTCATGTTAATTCTGGATGAAAGGTCAGCAGGAACCACGTCTATTACTGATAGCCATTCTGGCAGCTAAAATGTGCAGCTCCTAGGGATGTGGATTCCATGGAGATTGTGCTTAGAAATTTCCTATCAAGTATTCAAGTTCTTATGTATATCTTATTTATTTCCTTTGCTAGTGGGAGTGATTCAATCTTATCACTATAAGAGCAAATGGAAGGTCAGCCCCCTCGTTGAGTAGGGGCTCTTTCATTTTTTCTTTCTTTCTTTTTCTTTTGTCTTTCTTTAATTGGGTGGTACAGGATAGTAGCACCTCTCTGACTGATACTGCATCCAGAGCCAGGGAAGTAGCGGCAATTATGTAGCTGACTGTCTAGCTATAGTGCAAAGTATCATAGATAAATACAGTAGATACCCTTCAAAGTTAGCATTTGTATCTTTTTTTTTCTTCTTTAATTTTGCATTAATTGGTATTTTTGGATGTGTCTTCTTGTCTTTCTCTCTTGTTCTTATCTAAATATTTCACCGATCTCTAAAAATGACAATAAGAAAATACAATTCTTTGTTTCCTTTTCCCTTATTATGTTAACTGTGTTTCCCCATTTTTTTTCTTGACATGTTGGCACTTAGTCAGAATCCTCCAAGGGTTGATGAAAATCTTTTTAGTTCTGTTTGCATGAATGACGGATATGTAACTGAAACAAGTGTATTTGGCCTTGGTTCAATGGTCACTTTTCTAGTTTATGATCACAGTTTGTAGTTTCACCTGGATAGAAGGTTTGACAAAATTAAATTATAGCTGAGATTGGTATTTGTGGATGTGGAGCAGTAGTAAAAGTTTGCTTATTTGCCACATGTACTGAAACTTTCATTCAGCACGGCCTTGAAGATCTCTAATCTGTGAGATTGCAGTTGATAAGATCATCTAAATTCATGCTGACATATATGAATTTCACTAATTATATGCAATTTTAAACCTTGACTGGTTCCAGGTACCATTCTTTCAATCACCATGCCTGCCTTGTATAGTAAGTATGAAGAACACGTGGATAGATATGCTGGGATTGTCCACACAAAAATTTCTGAGCAGTACAACATTGTTGATGCAAATGTAATAAGCAGACTTCCAAGAGGTTTCACTAAGGATAAAGAGAACTAAACTTGTATCAATGTAAGTACACGGCACTTCCTGACTGGAAGGTTTTTGTTGACTTTTTTCTGTACAAATGCATATCTTGTATTTCTTCCTTCATATTTTTAGGCATAGAAATTTGTGTTTTACTTCATGTACATTCCTGAATTGCTTTGGTTTTTTTTTTTTTAAGGTTGATTCCTAACTCTTTCTCTGAGATGTGAAATATTCTGGGACACAATTTGCATGCAAAATTGAGAAATCTAGCCTTCTAATGTGGTGGTTATGAGTGTTATTACATAAAGAACAATAGTTCTTGTGTTGATCAGGTGCGACCAATAGCTTTGTACTGCTCTTTGTTTTCTAGAAACCGTTTTTATGCCATCCAACATGGTGGACTTTTTTTTTATTTTATTTTTTTGAAAGTTGTGTTGTTCATTTCATTCTAAAAAATTACAGCTCTGGAATCAGGGTAACAAATAGTTTAAAGGTCTGAACAACATGGTGTTGATCATGGACTCCTTGGTTAGCTAACTCATCAGCTCTACCATTAGCACTCTTAAATACATGATTTCAACTAAAAACAAGAAAAAGCTAAATCACTTATATCATTGAAGGTGGACCCATGCAATAAGAACTTTTGAATCCCCTTCAACATGAAGAGGCCCAGAGAGCCGAGAATTCTGAAAGTATTTCAACCCTTGCAAAAGACCAAGTGAGAGCGAGAATTCTGAAGGCATTTCAACCATTGCAAAAGTGCCTCTGCATTGTCTGAGTCAGTAATGCCGATAGGAACAATGTAAGTGAGGACCCCATCGCCCTTGGAATTTCTTATAAGCCCTCCAATGCCAGCAGACCCTGGGTTTCCTTTTGAAGAGCTATCAAAATCTTGTTGAGGTAACCATGCCTGGAGAGGTAGCCATGTCTGGAGAGGTAGCCATGCTTGGATAGGTGCCATGTTATTTCTGTATTCTCTTGCATATTCAGCCCATGAACACCATATGACCCTGCTTTTCACACCATGAAATGCATTTTGAATTTTCAGCCACCCAATCATTTGTAGAATCAGAAAATTAATTTCTTTCCATGGCTTTGCAACATTGTGAAAAAGTATAATATTTCTTTCCTTCTATATTAACCATGGCATGTATCCTAAGCAACAATTATGCATCACCCATTGCTTGGGACCCGACCCAAAGTAGCTGGCTAGAGGAATGAATCCACCTAAATCAGAGGGGGTTACATAGTCCTTCCAATGTGGTGGTCTTGCTCGTGTTCTTTCCACCTAAATCATATGAGGTCACATAGTCCTTCCAACGTGGTGGTCTTGCTCTTGTGTTCTTGTCTCTACCTGTTTTCCTTTCTTATTATTCTTTTATAGATAGAGGCTGACTTTGGAATGCCAGTTGGAGTGAGTGGTGCCCGAAAAGTTTCTATATGAGTAGCTTCATACTGTGAAAAACTGTTAAATATGAAAGGCCGACATGTTTGCTCTGTTTACTCTCTCCTTTGTAGAAATGCCACAATTTATCTTCACATTCTCTTACTTAGCCTGTAGTACAAATTTTTCTTCATAGTCTCTTACAATAGCTTTATACAATTTTTTTTTTTCACATTTCCTTCCAATAAACTTCTATAAAAAAATTTCTGTATATTGCCTTACTGTTGCCTTTAATCCCAAATTTCTTCATAATCCCTTTCTGCTGTTTTCCATTCGATTTTTTTTGTCTTATTCGGTTACTATAACTATCTTCCTCCCCTGCTCCCCTGCTTCTAATTGCACGCGTGACATTACCGGTCCACCTTCGTGGGTCTTAGTGAGCAGATGGGGCGACTTCATTTTGGTTGGGAGGAGGCTAATTCTCACTTTCGCTTTCCCCTATACCAGCCACTTCATAATATTAATCTCCTTAATTAATTAAATATATGCGATACTATTTACAATTTTCCATTTTGATTTTCAGTTTGCAATGAAAAGATACAAAATTTTACTTGTTTGTAATCCACATCCCCTCTAATAGCTTCGTCAATATCGTCAGAATTCCAAGGGATTATGTAACTTATGAGTTCACTGACCCATCAAGATCCATAGCTGGCATGTTTTGTCAAATCTGCGGGGACCAATGGCTCTTCAAATGCAGCACTTGGAGTAATAGACAAACCATTGCAGAGGTGGACGATTCCAAATCCATCAATGGAGCCCATTGTAGTAAAGCTTTTCTCTTATATATAAGAAATGCCATTGGACGGAGCCCCTAAAATGCTTACTGTGTGAATTTTCCCATCTTGTCGAGCCCATGGACGATTGATTGACCTGGCTTCTGATAAATGTATTGAGTCGTGATATACGCACTGCGACATTTTACTGTCGATCTTTACAGTCTGACGTGGACGTCTTATGTGGCATCCACGTCAGCTGCCCATTTGGCAAGGAGGGAGAGAGGGAGAGAGGCCGGAGCGGGAGAGAGGCGGAGCGGGAGAGGAGAGAGGCCGGAGCGGGAGAAGGAGAGGCGGAGCGGGAGAGGAGAGAGGAGAGCGGGAGGGAGAGGGAGAGGCCGCCGAGCGGGAGGGAGAGGAGGAGGCCGCCGAGCGGGAGGGGAGAGGAGGAGGCCGAGCGGGAGGGAGAGGAGGAGAGGGAAGGGGAGGCGGCGGGCGGCCGGCCTCCCCTCACTTGCCGCTGCCTGGGCGGGCGGCCTCGGCCTCCCTCACTTGCCGCGGCCTCGCCTCCCCACTTGGGCATGCAAGCGGGCAGAGGCCGCTGATTGGGAGGGAGAGGAAGGGGGGGAGGCGCGGGCGGGCGGCCTCCTTCCATCTCCTCCGCGGCGGCCTCCCTCCTCTCCTCTCCCGCTCCTCTCTCTCTCTCTCTCCGCCTCCTCTCCTCTCCTCTCCCGCCTCCTCTCTCTCTCTCCCTCCCGCTCCTCTCTCTCCTCTCCCGCTCCGCTCTCTCCTCTCCCGCCCGCCTCCTCTCCTCTCCCACCGGCTTTTCTCCCGCTCCCGCCTCGGCCTCTCCCGCTCCCGCTCCGGCCTCTCTTCCTCTCCCGCCCGCCTCTCTCCCTCTCCCGCTCCAGCCTCTCTCCCTCTCCCGCTCCGGCCTCTCTCCCTCTCCCGCTCCCGCCCCGGCCTCTCTCCCTCTCCTGCTCCCGCTCCCGCTCCGGCCTCTCTCCTCTCTCCCTCTTTGCCAAGTAGGCAGCTGACGTGGATGCCACATAAGACATCCACCTCAAACTGTAAAACTTCGAAGTAAAACTTCGAAGTACTGATATCATTTCTCAAATGTATTTGGCCGTCCATATTCATCCCATTTACGAAGTGGTTCATCAAATAGATCCCATATGCAGAGAGAAAATTTTCACTTTTCATAAATTGACCTGCTAATAAATTTACGTGTGGTCTTTTTGTACAAGGATTTTGGGGAACGGTTACAGTCTATCCAGGAGTTGCCAATTGGATAAGAAACTTATAAGAAGGAACGAAAAACTTATGAAGAAGAGGAAATGAAGAAGCAAAAAGACAAGTAAATACACAACAAAAAAAGAAGAGAAGGAAAGCAAAAATAAAAGAGAGGAAATAAATGAGAAAAAAAGAAAAAAAGGAAAATGAAGTAAAAAGAAACTTGAACCAATGTTTTAAAAACCGAACCGGTGATCAAACCGGAGGAGATTCCAATTCTGGTTCAACCGGATCAATCAGGTTCAACTGGTGGTTCAACCGGTATGAGTTTTTTCTAATTAAAAAATACATAATAAGATTTACAAAAAATAAGATTAAAAATACAGAAAACTATTAAAATACTAAAAAGGTAAGTAAACCGGTTCAACCGGTCCGGTCCGATTTCCGGTTCAGCGGTTGAACCGCTCAAAACCAGCCAGTCAACTGGTTTTTTACCATTTCTGGGTCTTTGAGTGAATCGAACCGTTCAAAGTCCAGGTTCCGATTGAACCCGGTCGAACCGGCCGGTTCGGTTCGGTTTTTAAAACACTGACTTGAACAAAACATGACCTATTTTTATGCTAGATCATTTTGCTATTTGGACCGTGCCATCTTTTAGAGAGTTGTCTTTAAACACTTAGTCAATGAGTTTTCCAAAAATACAAAAAAAAAGAAAATTTTGGAGGAAGTTTTAATTATTTTCCTAATGAATAATGCTAGTTGCACTTCGTACAATACCCCTATGGCATACAAGTGGACGCGGATACACAGGTGGCATCCATGTTAGGTGCAGATTATTAGGTTTAGAATTTTAGAAAAAGTTTTAGGGTTTAAAAAAAAATATTCCAAAAAGATGCTGACCAATATCCTGATGTGGATGCCAACTATGTCATCCACATCAGGAGGTACGCCATATGGTACTTGGTCGAGGTGCAGCTAGCATTACTCTTTCCTAATTGAAAGGAAAAAATGATCAGCCCATATAAAAAGGAGATAATAAAAATAAGTGGTGATACCGCACTGTGAAATTTTAGTGCAAAAGTTTACATATTTCTAATGTCCATGTTGCAGTCCGTATAAGAGATAAATTAGGGGCAAAGTTTTATTTTATTTTTTAAATATTACTCTTTTAATACTATGGATAAACTTAAACCCTAAATTTTCTCTTACCTAGATCGTCAATTATATTGCCATGTCACATTGTAAAAGCTTTTAGTAAAATATGGCAGTATTGATATCATTTTTTCTAAAAATAAGATAAATGAAGAAGAATGAAAGACAAGAGAGGAGAGGAGAAAGCAAAACCTATTGCTTGAAACAAGGAGAGTGTTTAGTCAAATGCATGAGAGAAGTAGAGAAGAGATAGCAAACTCTATTGATTGAAACAAGGTGAGAGTGTGGTCTATTGCTTGAATCAAGGGGAGAGTGTCCAGGTCAATATTATGAAACAAGGTGAGAGTTTCAATTGCATGAAACAAGGTGAGAGTGTCCAGTTAATTGCATGGAACAAGGTGAGTGTCCAGTCATTGCATGAAACAAGGTGCGAGTGTCCAGTCAATTAAATGGAACAAGGTGAGAGTGTCCAATCAATTGCATGAAAACGAGGTGAGTGTCCAGTCAATTGAATGAAACAAGGTGAGAGTGTCCGGTCAATTAAATGGAACAAGGTGAGAGTGTCCAGTCAATTGAATGAAACAAGGTGAGAGTGTCCAGTCAATTAAATGGAACAAGGTGAGAGTGTCCAATCAATTGCATGAAAACGAGGTGAGTGTCCAGTCAATTGCATGAAACAAGGTGAGAGTGTCCAGTCAATTAAATGGAACAAGGTGAGAGTGTCCAGTCAATTAAATGGAACAAGGTGAGAGTGTCCAGTCAATTAAATAGAACAAGGTGAGAGTGTCCAGTCAATTGCATCAAACAAGGTGAGAGAATAGTCTATGGCTTTAAACGTGGAGATTGATAGTTCTAATGCATGTGAAAAATGGAAACTTTTAAAAGCCTTTGAATATCAGGGGTGTAACCACCCTCGGTAAATAATGTTTGCCACCAATTCCTTATAATTAGTTTTTGGTAAATCACATCCCAATAGTTCAAAAAAATAGTGAATATATACTATCACGCTCTTCTTGCCTCTCGAAATTTAATGAATTTCTTCTTGGAAAGGGAATCTTAATCTTGTGAATTAAATCCCACAAAAATTGTAATTTTATGCATTTGGGCTTTATATATACACTTTTTAACCTATAGTAAAAAAATATTAAAAAATTTGTGACTAGGTAAATAATTAATTCAATTTGTCTCAAAGATAAAAATAAAAATATAATCTATAGCAAATAATATCACATAATTCATAATATCATATATTTAAAAATTAAAGTTTACTTGATGAATATTAGAATTTATAAGTTTACATTTTGAAAATGGCTTGATCATTGGATGCAATCCCAATACACCCTTAGACTGCTGAAGTTAGTGCTTGGGAAAAAAAATCAGGAAGAAATGAAAATGGGCCTAATATGAGGCTATAAAGGGCCGCCTTACTGAAGACGACTTAGTCCACATAGTAGGGGCAATAGAAGTAAGAATAATACTATGCACACGGCCCTTACAAACATTATTTTAAGAGTGGTGATATGCGTACTATGACTTTTTATTGTGAGTTTTTACAGTATGACGTAGCATCCTCTTTGGTAGTCCAAGTAAGAAATAAAATAAGAACTATCTACCTATTCTATAAGGAAGCCTAAACTCTAGACCTTATCTGGAATGCCAATTAGGCTACCAGGAGGACTGCCACATCAGGATGTAAAACCTCACAGTAAAATGTCAAAGTACTGATATCATTTTTCTTATTTTAATGCGAAAATCGAGGGCATTAAAATAATGCCCAGTGAGGGGACGAGCGCAAAAAATGTGCATAGCTGCCGTGGACATAGCATTACTCTAGAAGTAAAGGTTGAATCTTCTTATGTGGTGAAGGAGGTGTAGAAGGAAATGTATTTCAGGTAGTGTACCTAGGCATTGCTGAAACTTTTTTTTGGGTATGATTCTAAAATCCTCATAAAAGACCTTGCCTAGTGCTCCCTTTTTCTTTTGAAAGAATAAAAGATTTTTTTTTTTAAATTTTCAGTTAGTGTATGATGATGTATTTGTCATTCATTTCAGGTTGCAATGAGAAATATGAAGAAAACTAGTCTTGAGATCATGAATCTAAGGTAGTTAATGTTTTACTTTGTTATCCATAGGTAAAGTGATATAATTATTTTCTTGCACACGTCTGCTTCTAAATGTCCATAGGTAGAAGTGATATAGTTGTTTTCTTGCGCAAGTTTGCTTCTAAATGAGTGTAGTGCCTGAGGAAGGTGAAGCATCTCAATATTTTTCTGTTAGTATATGATAAACCTTCCCGTAGGCTAGGATTGACTAGTAGACTAATGAAAATAGTCTGCTTCTATTGAGTACGTGCAAGATGAAAGGGGAGAGGAGATTGCAACTAAAGTGGAAGAGAAAACCGAATAGATTACAGTTGTCCTGCTTCAGAGAGGAGCTTCCCTTACTATGTGCTAAGTCTGGTATGCATCTTTTGAAGGATTGAATTCCATAAGTTCCTCGGTGCTTTCTTGATGTATAGAGGGTGACCAAGATATACGGATGGTAAGGAGCCTATTTTGCACTTAAGCGTAGTAGTCAATTCATTCAATCTGTCATTATCCATTGCAAAACCATATATGACTGACTTTGCCTAATTAATTCTCATACCCGAAGCCAATTCAAATATCATCAGAATAAAATCTTGATGGTTCTCAATTGTTTAGTGGTTCTAACTGAACAATTGGGCAGGCATGAACTCTCTATCAAGGATAGGGTCAAGTTGATAAAAAAAGCTCAAATTGAAGGCTTAATAGGAGAATTCGAACAACTAAAACTAAAAGGCTCTACAATCGAAGAAAAACTCAAACTGAAGGGTATAGTAAGAGAATTCGAACAAAAATTCAAACTAAAGGCTATGGTAAGGGAATTCAAACAAAAAATCAAACTAAAGGCTATTGAAAGAGAATTCAAACAAAAACTTAAACTTAAAGCAATAGTAAGCAAATTCGAAGGAAAACTAAAAGTGAAGGGTATAGAAAGGGAATTCGAACAAACACTAAAATTGATGGCAATAATATTAATATAATTCCACCAAAAACACAAATTGAAGGCTATACAGTAAGTGAATTTGAACAAAAACTCAAATTGAAGGCTATATATAGTAAGGGAATACGACGAAAAACTCAAATTGAAGGCTATAATAAGGATATTAGAACAACAACTCAAAACGAATGTCATAGTAAGGGAATTCGAATGAAAACTCAAACTGAAGGCTATAGTGAAGGAATTCGAAGAAAAAGTCAAACAGAAGGCTATAAGGGAATTGGAAGAAAAAATTAAAATGAAGGTTATAGTATGGCAATTCGAAGAAACACTCAAATTGAAGGGTATGGTAAGGGAATTCGACAAAAACCTTAAACTAGTAAGGGAATTCGAAGAAAAACTCAAGATGAAGCCTATAGTAATGGAATTCAAAGAAAAACTCTTACTGAAGGCCATAGAAAGGGAATTCAGCATAAACCTCAATCTAAAGGCTATAGTATGAAAATTCAAACAAAAAGCCGAACTAAAGGCTATAATATGGATATTCAAACAGAAAATCAAGCTGATGGCTATAATAAGGGAATTGAATAAAAACTCAATCGAAGGTTATAACAAGGGAATTCAAAGAATAACTCAAAACAAAGGGAATTTCGAGACAAACATAAATGGAAGGCTAAAGTAAGGCAATTAAAAAAACTAAAACTGAAGGCTATAGTAAGGGAATTCGACGAAAACCACTAATTGAATGCAAAGTAAGGGAATTCGAACAAAAAATAAAAATGAAGGAAACCGTAAGAGAATTCAAAGAAAAACTAAAACTGGAGGCTATATAGTAAGGGTATTTGAACAAAAACTGAAAGCGAAGGATATATTAAGGGAATTCGAATAAAAACTAAACGCTATAGAAAGGGAATTCGAAGAAAAACTTAAACTAAAGGCTATAGTAAGGAACTTGAGGAAAAAAATAAACTAAAAACTATAATCGGGCAATTCAAAAGAAATACTCTAACTGAATGCTATTGTCAGGGAATTCGACGAAATCCTCAATTTAAGGCTACATTAAGGGAATTCTTACAAAACCTCAAAGTGAACACTACCGTTTGGGAATTTGAAAAAAATACTCAAACTAGAGGCGATAGTAAGGGAATTCAGCGAAAAACTTAAACTAAAGGCTATTGTAAAAGAATTAGAACAAAAAGCCAAACTGAAGTCTAAAGTAAGGTTAGTTGAACAAAAACTCAATTGAAGGTTGTAGTAAGGAACAAAATAAAAATAAACTAAAAGATAGTGAGGATATTTGAAGAAGAACACAAATCAAAGGCTATTGAAGGGAATTTGAGGAAAAACTTAAATTGATGCCTATAGTAACCAATTTGAAGAAAAACTAATGCTGAAGGCCTATAGTAACGAAATTCGACGAAAAGCTCAACTTGAAGATAAAGGAGTTTGAACAAAAATTAAAGATGAATGCTACTTTAAGGGAATTCGAAGATAAACAAAAACTGAAGGCATTGGGGTATTCGGTGAAAAGCTCAAAAACTCAAACTAAAGACAATGAGGGATTTTGAACAAAAACTCAAAATGATGGTAGTAGTAAGGAATTTCAACATAAACTCAAACAGAAGGCTAAAGAAAAGGAATTCGATAAAAAACTTAAGTTGAATGATATATATAAAGGGAATTCGAACAAAAACTCAAACTGACGGTTATAGTAAGGTAATTCAAACAAAAACTCAAACAGAATGTTGTAGTAAGAGAATTTGACCAAAAACTCAAACTGAAGGCTTTAATATTGGAATTCAACCAAAACCCAAAACATAAGGCTATAGTAATGAATTTTTAATAAAAACTCAAATTGATGGCTACTATAATGGAATTCGAACAAAAAGTCAACTGAAGGCTGTAGTAAGGGTACTCAACGAAAAACACTATTTAAAGAAAATTTAAGGGGATAGTAAATGAATTGAAACAAAATCCAAAAATGAAGGCGATAGTTAGGGAATTAGAAGAAAAATATAAACTAAAGACAAGGAATTCAACGAAGAACTCAAACTGAAGGCTATAATAAGAGAATTTGAACAAAAAATCAAACTGATGTCTATAGTAAAGGAATTCGAACAAAAACTCAAACTGAAGGCTATAGTAAGGAAATTCGAACAAAAACACAAATTGAAGGCAATAGAAAGGGAATTCGAAAAAAAAAACTGAAATTGAAGGCTATAGTAAGGGAATTCGAAAAAAAACTGAAACTGTAGGCTATGGTAAGTGAATTTGATTAAAAAAAAACTCAAAATAATGGGAATAGTTAAGGAATTTGAACAGAAACTCAAAATATACGGCAATAGTAAGGGAATTTGGAAAACAATACCTCAAATTGAAGGCTTATAGTAAGGGCATTCAAACAAAAAACTCAAAGCGAAGGCCATAGTAAGGGAATTCCAACAAAGACTGAAATTGCAGGTTATAGACAAGAAATTGAAAAAAAAAAAAACATAGTCTTAAAGCTATGGTAAGGGAATTCGAACAAAAATTCAAACTTATGGGTATATTTTGGGAATTCGAACAAAAACTCAAACTGAAGGCAATAGTAGAGAATTTTAAAAAAGCACAACTTGAAGGTTTTAGTAAGGGAATTCGAACAAAAACTCAAACATAAGGCTATAAAAAGGGAATTCGAACAAAAACTCAAACAGTATTGTACGCAATACTGTTTTGTGTACAATGCGTACAATATTGTTTTGCATACAATGCATACAACCTCTCACATGCCATTTAATAAAGGCAGAAATCGAGGTGTCATTATTAAATGGCATGGGAGGGGTTGTACGGATTGTACGGAAAAACAGTATTGTACACATAGCATTATTCAAACTCAAACTAAAGGCCATGATAAGGGAATTCGAAAAAAAAAATTCAAAATTAAAGCTATAGTATGGCAATTTAAAGAAAAACTCAAACCGAAGAGTATGGAAAAGGAATTTGAACAAACAATCAAACTGAAGGCTATAGTAAGGGTTTAGGTTATAGAAAAGGAATTTGAACAAATAATCAAACAAAAGGCCATAATAAGAGAATTCAGCGAAAAACCCAAATTGAAGGCTATAGTAAGGGAATTCGAACAAAAACTCAAAATATTGCCTATAGTATGGAATTTCGAAAGGAAAGTCAAAGTAAGGGAATTTGAAGCAAAACTAAAACTAAAGGCTATTGAAAGAAAATTCAAATTGAAGGGTATAATATGGGGATTCGAACAAAATTTCAAACAAAAGGGTATAGTAAGGGAATTCGAAAAAAAAAGGTCAAAATCAAGGCTATGCTAATGGAATTCAAACAATAGTTCAAATTGAAGCCTATTGTAAGGGAATTCGAATAGAAAAAACTAAAATTGAAGGCTATAGAGAAAAAATCAAACTGATAGATATAGTAAAGGAATTTCAAAAAACAAAACTCAAACTGAAGAGAATTAAAAAAAAAACTCAAAATGAAGGCAACTGTAAGGGAATTCATATAAAAACTCAAACTGAAGGCTTTAGTAAAGGAATTCCAACAAAAAGTCACACCGAAGGCTACAAGGTATCATAAGCGAAGTCGAACGAAAACTCAAACTAAATGGTATCATAAGCGAAGTCGAATAAAAACTAAAACTGAGGGCTATAGTATGGGAATTCAAACAAAAACTAAAACTAAAGGCTACAGTAAAGGAATTTGAACAACAACTCAAAGTGAAGGTTATAGTAGGAGATCTGAATAAAAAAACCGAAGGCTAGTAAGTGAATTCGAAGGACTCAAACTGACGGATATCAGAAAGGAATTTAAAGAAATACTTAAACAGAAGGCTAGTAAGGAAATTTGAAGAAAAATTGAAACTGAAACCTATAATAAGAAAATTCAACGGAAGCCTCAAACTAAAGGTTATAGAAAGGGAATTCAAACAAAAACTACAAATGAAGACTACAATTAGGGAATTCGAAGGAAAACTCAATTTGAATACCATAATAAGGGAATTTGGCGAAAAACTCAAACTAAAGGCTATAATATGGGAATTCGGAAAAAAACTCAAATTAATGTCTCTAGTATGGAATTTCTAACAGAAACTCAAACTGTAGGTTACAGTAAGGGAATTCGAACTCAAACTAAACACCGAAGTAAAGGTATTTGAAGCAAAACTCAAACTAAAGGCAATTGTAAGAGAATTTGAAAAAAAAACTTAAATTAAAGGCCAAAGTAAGAGAATTCGACAAAAAACTCAAACTGAAGGTTATAATAACGCAATTCGAATAAAAACTTAACTAGAAGGGTATAGTAAGGGAATTCTTAAAAAACTCGTACTCATGAATAAAGTAAGAAAATTCAAAAAAAAAAACTAAAACTGAAGGCTATAGAAAGGAAGTTCGAACAAAAACTCAAACTGAAGGTTATAATATGGGAATTCAAAAAAAAAAACTCAAACTGAAATATAGTAAGGGAATTCGAACAAAAATTCCAACTAAAGGTTATTACAAGGCATTTCAAAGAAAAACTCAAACTGAAGGCCATAGTAAGGGAATTCAAGAAAAAGCTCAAATCTGAAGGCCATAATATGAAAATTCGATGAAAGACTATAACTAAAGGCTATAGTAAGGGTATTGGAACCAAAACTCAAACTGAAAGCTATAGTAAAGGATCTGAATAAAATCTCAAACTAAAAGCTACAGTAAGAAAATTCGAAGAATACGCAAACCGAAGGCAAGGGAATCTAAAGAAAAAGTTAACCTAAAGGCTATAGTAAGGCAATCCAAAGAAAAAATAAAATTGAAAGCTATAGTAAAAGAATTCAATGAAAACCTCAAACGAAAAGCTATATTAAGGGAATTGCAACAAAAAACTTAAAAAGAAAGCTACAATAAGGAAATTCATAGAAAAACTCAAACCGAAGGCCATAATAAGGGAATTCGACCAAAAACTCAAACTAAAGGTTATAGTAAGGGTATTCGAACTGTAAAGTTGGACCAAGACCTATCCCAAAATGACTAGCCAAATTTTGGAAACCTCTTTCCAACTAATAAGCCGGGAATTATTGTACTCGTTTATCAATGTGGGACCAAACTCTAATAGTCCCCCGCACATGTGAGCCTTCTTTTGGGCTCTGAAACATGGACAACTTGAGTGGAGGCACACGTACGAGCTCCCGCTTTGATTCCATATAAAGTTGCGCTGAGCCGAGGTCTATCCTAATAAGACTAGTCGAAGTTAGCCTCTTTCCAACTAATAAACCAGGAACTTTTCTTTCCACTTTAGTAAAGTTGGACCAAACCGAGGTCTATCCTAAAATAACTAGCCGAAGTTAGAAAGCGGCGAGTCGTAACCAAGGAACTAGTTAAAGACGACAGCCGTGACACTTTGAGCTTCACCAAGACCAAAAAAATGGGAATTCAAACAAAAAATCAAGCAGATAGCAATAGTACGTAATTTCTAACAAAAACTCAAATTGAAAACTACAGTAATGGAATTCGAACAAAACCTCAAACTAAAAACTATATGAAGTAATTCCAAGAAAAATTAAAACTAAAGGCATGAGGAATTTAAACAAAAACTAAAAGTGAAAGTTTAGTAGGGAATCCGAAAAAAAAACTCAAACTGAAGGTATCAATAAGGGAATTCATAAATAAACTTAAACTAAAGGCTATAGTAATGGAATTCCAACAAAAACTCCAACTGAAGGCTATAGTAAGGGAATTCGAACAAAAACTCAGAATGAAGGGTATAGTAAGGGAAATTGAACAAAAACTCAAACTTAAGGCTATAGTAAAGGAATTCGAACAAAAACTAAAACTAAAGGCTACAGTAAGGGAATTCGAATAAAACCTCAAACTGAAGGCTATAATACTGGAATTAAAACAAAAACTCAAACTAAAGGCTATAATAAGAAAACTTGACAATAAACACAAATTGATGGTTATAGTTAGGAATTTAGAACATAAACTCAAACTGAAGGGTATAGAAAGGGAATTCGAATAAAAACTCAAATTGAAGGCAATAGAAAAAAATTTGAAAATAAAACTCAAAAGAATGACTATAATAAGGTGATTCAAGAAAAAACTCCCACTAGAGCATATAATAAGGGAATTCCAACAAAAAACTCAAATTGAAGGTTAAGGTAAGGGAATTCGACAAAAATCTCAAACTGATGGCTATCATAAGGAATTTCGAACTGAAACTCAAATTGAAACATATAGAAGGGAATTTGAACAACTACTCAAACTAAGGGCTATAATAAGGCAATTTATTAAAAAAACTTAAATTGAAGGCTATAGTAAGGTAATTCCAAGAAACAACACAAACTGTTGGCTATAGTTAAAAAATTTGAACATAAACAGAAGGTTATATAGTAAGGGGATTTGCAAAAACTCAAACTGAAGGTTATAATAAGAGTTTTCAAACAAAAAATCAAACAAAAGGATATAATATGGGTATACAAAGAAAACCCAAACTGAATGATATAATTAGGGAATTTGAACAAAAAACTCAAATTCATGGCTATAGTAAGGACTTTCGAACATAAACTCATACAAAAAGATTTTGTAAGGGAATTCGAACAAAAACTCAAATTGAAGGCTAAAGTAAAGGATTTTGAACGAAAACTCAAACTAAAGGTTAATAAGGCAATTGTGAGAAAAACTCAAACAGAAGGCAATAATAAGAGAATTTCAACAAAAACTCAAATTGAATGCGATAGTAGGAGAATTCCAACTAAAAACTCAAACTAAAGGCTCTAGTAAAGGAATTTTTATAAAAACTCAAACCAAATGGTAAACTAAGGGAATTCAAAGAAACACTAAAAATTAAGGCTATAGTAAGGGAATTCGAACAAAAACTCTTACTGAAGGGTATAGTTAGGGAATTTGAAATAAAAAAAACTGAAGGGTATAGGAACATAATTCAAATAAAAGCCAAAGGAAATTCATACAAAAACTTAAACAGAAGGCTATAATAAGGGAATTCAAACAAAAACTCAAATTGAAGGCTATAGTAAAGGAATTCGAACAAAAACTCAAACAAAAGTGTTAATAGTAAGGAAATTCGAACAAAGACTCAAACTGAGGGCTATAGTAAGGGAATTTGAACTAAAATTCAAATTGAAGGCTATAGTAAGGGAATTCGAACAAAAAATCAAATTGAAGGCTACGGTAAGGGAATTCAAATAAAAACTCAAACTTAAGGCTATTATACGGGAATTCGAAGAAAAACTCAAACTGAAGGGTATAGTTAGGGAATTCAAAAAAATATTCAAACTGAAGTCTATTGTAAAGGATTCAAACATAAACTCAAACCGAAGGATAAAGTATGAGAATTCAAACAAAATATCAATTTGAAGGCTATATAATAAGGTATCTAACAAAAGCTCAAATTGAAGGCTAAGGAATTCGAACAAAACTCAAATTTAAGTGTATAGCAAGGGAATTTGAACAAAAACCCAACAATAGGAAGAGTATTTGACCAAAAATTCAAACTAATGGCTATCGAAAGAGAATTTGAAAAAACAAAACTCAAACAGAAGGGTATAAGTAAGAAAATCCGGATAAAAACCCAAAGTGAAGGCTATAATAAAGGATCTCGAGCAAAAACACAAACATATGGCTATAGTAAGCAATTTCGAATAGAAACTCAAACAGTAGAGTATAGTAAGGAAATTCCAACAAAAACTCAAACTGAAGGTTATTGTAAGGGAATTCGAACAAAAACTCAAATTAAAGGCTATAATAAGGCAATTCGAAGAAAACATCAACCTGAAGGCTCTAGTAAGGGAATTTAAAGAAAAACTCAAACTGAATAGTATAGAAAGGGTCCTCAAAGAAAAACTAAAACTTATGGCTATTGTAAGGGAATTCGGAAAAAAAAAACTCAAACCAAAGGGTATAGTAAGGGAATTCAAAAAGCTAAACTAAAACTCAAGGCTATAGTAAGGGAATTCGAACAAGAACTCAAACTAAAGGGTATAGTGCAAGATTTTGAAGAAAACTCAAACTGAAGGCTATAATGAGGGAATTAAAAAAAAACTCAAAGTAAGGCAACAGTAAGGGAATTCGGAGAAAATCCCAAACTGAAGTCTACTATAAGGGAATTCGAACAAAACACAAACTGAAGGCTATAGTAACGAAATTTGAACGAAACACAAATTGAATGCTATATCAAAGGAATTCGGAAAAAATTGAAACTAAAAGGCTATAGTAAAGGAATTGAAAGATAGACTTAAGGCTATAGTAAGGGACATCAAACAAAAACTCAAATTGAAAGGAATAATAAGGGAATTCAAACAAAAAAACAAACTCAAGGCTATAGTATGAAAATTCATGCAAAAACTCAAAGTGAAGGCTCTAGTAATGGAATTTCATGAAAAAGTCAAACTGAAGGGTTTTGTAAGGGAACTCAAAAAAAACTAAAGGCAATAGCAAGAGAATTCGAAGAAAACTCAAACTGAATGGTATTGTAAGGGAACTCCAAAAAAAAAAACTCAATCTCAAGGCTATAAGGGAACTTGAACAAAAGCTCAAACTGAAGGTTGTAGTATAGGAATTCAAACAATAACTAAAACTGAAGGCTAGAGTAAGGCAATTCAAAGAAAATCTCAAACTGAAGGGTGAGGAAATTCGAACAAAAACTCAAGTTGAAGGCTAGGCAAGGGAATTCAACAAAACCTCAAACTAAAAGCTATAGAGTTAGGGAAGACATGCAAACAATCAAATTGATGGCTATAGTAAGGGAATTCGAAATAAAACTTAAACTGAAGGCTATAGTAATGGTATTCGAAGAAAAACTCATACTGAAGGCTATAGTAAGGGAATTCAAACAAAAACTCAAAGTTAAAGCTATAATATGTTAATTTAAACTAAAACTCAAACCGAATGTTATAGCAATTGGAATTCAAAGTAAAAATTGAAACTGAAAGCTATAGTAAAAGAAATTCGACGAAGAACTCAAACTAATGGGTATAATAATGGAATTTAAGAAAAAACTCAAACTAAAGGGTAGGGTATAAAAATATTCCCAAAATTTAATTCACTTCATTTAACATTTTCTTACAATCACTTAGAAATAGACCAAGAATTATTTTGGAATGTCTGTTGTTTACGTATAACATTCATTTTGAATAACAAAAGTTTGTTCACAATATGGTGTTAATTTTTATGATAACAAGGTATAATTTTGCTCTTCTACTTGGTCACCTTTCAACTAATGTAAATGTAAATAAAAGTTTAAAAAGGGTAACATCAAAAAATAACTAATCTTTTGTGAGATATTTTGTATTTGTTATTAGTTTTGTGTTGATCTGAAATTTTTTGTGAAACATGAAATTAATCTCCGCTTCAATGCAGTGATCTTGATCTGTCCATGCAGTCTTGGCGTGCAAAGGTTGCGCCATTTTTGAAAGAAAAATGCTATATGCACTTCTCTTCTTACTGTAATGGTGGGACCCATACCGAAAATATTTTAATGTCCAACCACTACAGTGAGGTGAAGTGCACAAAGTGCATGCACAATAAAGTGCATATAGCATTACTCTTATTTCAAAACCTCAGGGGAATCGCATGTTTCTGTTCTGGCGGGTGTTGGTAGGGATGTAAATGGGTAATAAACGGTACGGGTAATGGGTTTCCGTTTACCGTTTATTTTTTTGAACCCTTTACCCGTTACCGTCCGTATCCGTTTAGTTCCGTGAAAGTCTTACCCGTTTATTACCCGCCGGGTAAACCGGGTAAACGGGTAATAAACGGGTAATAAACGGGTAAATAGTAAAAAATATTAAAATCACCAAAAAAATTAGAATATTAATTAATTAGAGAGTTAGAGAGTTAGAGAGGGAGGGATAAATTAGAATATTAATTAATTAGAGAAGTAAGTAACTAGTAATTAAAATTAATGATATTCCTTATAACTTATTAAGAATTTAGAGTATATGACTTGATATAAATGTCATGAAAGGAATGTTTATCCTAATTTGTTATGGGCCAAAATTGAATTATCAATTATGTAAGCTTATTGAAATAAGATGAAATTATCTCGTGTATTTGTCAATTACTATGTTTATCTTTGTATAATTTTTTATCATAAATTATAATATATTTATATTTGTATGACAATTGTTTATATTTATAAAAATAATTGTTATTTGTATAAAATTTGACATTTGTAAGAAAAATGAAAATATTTTAATCTTAGATTACTAATACTACCTTATGTAGTTAATTATGAATTTATATGATCTATCCTCTATGACTATTAAAATTTGAGTGGATGACTATGATTCCTTGACTCATTGACTTTATGAGACAATGAGTTAAAGTCAATATATATTAATTTCTAATAATAGCCAAAATATAAAAATATTCAAATTCTTTCTAAAGTTTTCAACTCTTCAAAATTTTATAATAAGTGATAAAAAAACATAATAAGGTTATTGATATAAAAAATAAATATTTTATGATTAAATTAAGTAAATATATAAATTTACTATATTACCCTTACTTAAATGGTAAACGGGTAAAACGGGTTCGAAAAAGCTATTTCCGTTTCCGTCCGTTTATTAAACGGTAGAGCGGGTAAACGGTATAACGGTAAATGGATAATAATATTTTATTTCCGTTTTGTTCCGTTTATTAATCGGTCGGACGGTAGAACGGGTAATCGGCTCCCGTTTACATCCCTAGGTGTTGGCTACCTATCAGCTGAGGGGGGAGGGGGACGGGATCGCCAAACATAAGGTTAAAGTAGGATGCTGCAGGTGTTTCACACAATAGAATTTAATTGAAACAACTACAAAGGGAATTTTACTGATTTCAACGGGGTTTAATTTTGGGCAAACCAATAAAACAGCCTCTCATAGCTGTAAAATACGCATCCACTAGATATATCCAAACCATCTTGAGCAAAATATTTATGAGCTTCTGCACCATGAACGGTTTAGCACAATAGACGTTAGCAAGAACCACAACTATATAGCATCCCAAACCAAAGCTCAGACAGCTTTAGTAACAGAAAGAAAACGAGAACCACAATGTGATGATAAACTGACAAAGTAATTTGGGTGGTCTCTTGTTCTTCTGATCTACAGAAGCTCATTGGCTTTTCCAACCAAACATTGTATGTATCATCGGAGAAGAGTACAAAGTGCACCTGCAAGAAAAATCAAGGGGAGCAATACCGAATGATCTCTTGTATATTTCAAAAGTTTAATGAGAATGCAGCAAAAAAATTAAGTGCAATGCAACCCAGTTTTCATTGTACTAAAAGAGAGGGTACATCCAAATTAAATGGAAAGAAAGTATTCTGGTTTTCTGTATCCAATATTTGTATGAAAAAGAACACTGCTAAATCACGAATGTCACTTCTAAGGAAAATTGATAGGCTGCAAAAAAAAACTAAAGTATTAAAAAACGGTGCTAGAAAAATGCATCGCATAATTCAGCTATTACTTCAACAACCATATGCAGACCGTAAGTACCTCTTTGAAGTCAGCAGCAAACTCCTTGATAGTTGAGATGGCTACTCTAGTAGCTTCTTTAAAAGGATAGCTGCATGAAAGGAAGAAAACATTAGACAAATTTGGGTGTTTCCAATTTCATCAATAAAAGAAGTATGATCATTGTCTTCAAAAGTTTGTCGCAGCCATTGCTGAGATTCTTAACGGCATAAGGATATCCTCAGAAAATGTGCTCAAGAAAGGATCTTCCAAA
The DNA here is from genome assembly GCA_022405105.1 of Aristolochia contorta. NCBI lineage: Eukaryota > Viridiplantae > Streptophyta > Magnoliopsida > Piperales > Aristolochiaceae > Aristolochia > Aristolochia contorta. The sequence goes on from CM039664.1 coordinate 11,055,312, forward strand.
AAAGTAAAATGCATAGAATACACGCTGAGACCAACTCGAATTAAATGCATATCTGAACAAAAGAAGAGTGCAACGTCATTCAAAGATTATTGAATTCTGCTCATGTTAATTGACTAAGCCATGCCATATTAGCTCAGTAGAGACTGATCTACTAAAATATTTTATAAATAAACTGCCATCTTTTGTTACTAACAGGGGTAGATTAAGAATTAATCTTTGTTAATTGATAAAATCTTTACATATGCCCATGTTAAATGACTAAACCATCCCTTACAACACCCTAGTAAAATAAAAAGGCAACTTTCTAATACTACCCACCTACACAATATAACCCATCTACTTGTGTAAATTAGAATTATCTATAAGATACAATAGCGTAAAACTGTTTAACAACTCCATAAAGTGGAACACCCCAAACCTCAGGTTTTTTTATATCATGGAATACTTCTTCAGAGCCATTACAATCAGGTCCGAAAGTACAGGAGAAAACATCATAAAAAATAGTACAAGAAAACAAATTAACAGTTACATTTTTTTCTTTTTTTGAAAGTTAGCAGTTAAATTTTGATTATTGCGTAGAAAAATCCACTTAAAAAATAGTACAAGAAAACAAATTAACAGTTACATTTTTTTCTTTTTTTGAAAGTTAGCAGTTAAATTTTGATTATTGCGTAGAAAAATCCACTTAAAAGATAAGCACACTCACCATTTCCAATTTCAAAGGAATAATGGTTCTTATCAAGGACATGTCATGCATCAGTAAAATAAAACCTAGAATTTATATGTACTCACTATCCGTTAATACAGGTTATCTAGTCGTAACCATTGGTTCAATTAAGCACAAATAGTGCACAAGTATACAGCTGTCCAGCCACTTTGCAGAATATTGTCAGGTACGAGATGTGTATAAAATTAGATGAGACAGCTAAAGTAAAAAAAAATTCTCATACGTGGAATTGGAACATGAGATGTGTAAAATGCTCACAACCAGATAAAGAAGGATATGTTCAATCCTCTCTTACCCATATACACCACATGATATGGCAGGAAAAGCAATATACTGAATGTTGTTCTCTCTAGCAAGCCTTAAGGAGTTCCTGTTCCAAAATGTATATCAGAATAAAAATAAATAAAAATTAACCCTATTGCCTGCATCATCAACCTTGACTAATGGACTACCTGTAGGCGTTTTGCAAAGATGTCTCAGGGTGTGGGTCAGAGGCATATATAGGACCAACTGTATGAATTACATGAGATACCGGTAACCTAAAAGCTCTGCAGTACCCAAAAGAGAGATGAGAAGTGATCATATGTGGGTAGGGAGAGGGAGACATTCAACTACAAGGAGAAAATTTCACAAGATTGTGAACGTTTCTCCAAATACATACGGAGTTATCCTGGCTTCCCCAGTGGGACACCGGACACCACGTCGGACCTCTGGGACTTCCCTGCATGCTGCTACTAGTTCTGGGCCAGCAGCTCTGTGTATTGCTGAAGAAAAAAATTTACAACATTTGGGAAAATTCACATTAGCCTTCACTGAGAATTTCATAAGTAGTTTTTGTTGTTTTAAACGGTGAAAATTTTCAACAGGAATTACCTCCATCCACACCTCCGCCTCCAAGCATTTTTTCGTTGGCTGCATTAACCTATAAAAATGGTTCTTTTGTTAGAGTTTAGTCCCGCATAGATAAACGAGTAGAAAAGATCCTGACTTATTAGTTGGAAAGAGGTTTCCTAACTTCGGCTAGTCATTTTGGGATAGACCTCGGCCCAACTTGACATGGTATCAGAGCCACTTTCCGTGCGTCGGCCAGAACCTCCCTATCTGTCTATGGGTTTGACCCAATTTGTTTGTGGGCTTCAGAAGGCGAGACTCAATCTGTTTGTGGATTTCATAAGATGAGGTCCAATTTGTCACGTCTCAGGCCTTTTGAAACCTAGCCTGGACGTGAGGGGGAATGTTAAGAGATTTAATTCCACATTGAAAGTAAATGAGAAAAATTATAGGCATAAAATAAGGAACCCACATCTCCATTGTTTCCACTTGAACATCTTTGTATGAGGACCACAACAACCTATTATTGAATAAAGTATCTTCAAGTACTTCACATGATACACCTTGTTTTCACCCGAAATCAAAATCCATATTCCACGTATGAACCCAACACAAGGATCTATACTGAATAGTGAAAGAGCTAGTAATCCACCCGAGCCAACATATATCCGCACTGTAGATCTCTCAGCTGTAGAGATCCTAACAGGTCACGATTGTACATGAAGTGACATGATCAAGCACAAGCATATTCGCGAAGGACCAGTGGCCTCTGTATGCCACACGGAACGACTTTAAGGAGTGGAAATGCTTGTCATAAGTCTATTGATGGACGATTACCTCCAAAGGAGTTAGATACGCACTCCAATGGCCATTGCAAAGCAACATATAGTTCAACAAGCAGAGGCTTCTAAACCAAAATAATAACTCAAATAACCAAGAAGGGGACCAAGCCCATTTCAAGGTATAAAAGAGTACAATTAATCAACCCAAAATCAAGTACAAGCAAGACTGGATTTTGAAAGAGGCACAATAGCACAGAAAGAAAACTCACAATTGCGTCCGTCTCGCCGTTGACAAACCATTCTGTAATGTCGCCCTTTTGAATTCTGAAGATGCTCGACGGAGACAAGGCGAATGTCGGAATCTCTCCATTGCTTTCTGGTCCGGCGGAAGAGACAACCGAGGTCCGATCACTCGCCATAGCTGTTACACTTGGATACGATTTGAGGGTTCTGCAAGAACCAAGACTTGTAATAATTCTTGGGGGTACGAGACTCCCCGAGGCTTTGGAGAAGCAGCTCTGGAGAAAACGATATGTCCTTCCCGGCATAATAGAAATGGCCATCCTTTCAAAGGAGGCTTAAAAGAGAGGGCCGGATAATAAGATAGGTCGCTCATATTCTCCGTATGTCTGCAGGCCTCTACGTGCCCATAAAATGCACCAAGACGTTTCTAGTACTTCGGAGTGTAGGCACTTGAAACGGAATTGACAAGGGAAGCGAAGAGGAATTCAAATTTATTCATCCCCAATTCTCCATCTGACCCGTCAAAGTCTCTAAAACTTGAGTTGTCGGGTGCCCAGGGCGAGTTTATCCACTGAATAATTCTATGCTTTCTGCCTTAGGGTAACTTTTTTGGTACTTTCTGGCGTGGATGCAACACGTTGAAGGATGATTGGGATTAGGCATAGTGAGTTCAAAACTCCACGTTGGACTGTACCCAACACCATATGCCAACGTTGTACGCATAACATTACTCCTTAAAGGGCTAGGACGAGATCGATCCCCTCCAAATCCTTCACAACTTGCCAATTCACAGTCGATATAAGTGGTTGTAATTTGATTGTAAAGCCAATTTGTATTATGGTTGTTATATATGTAGCCGATAATAAAAGCACTATATGTAGCCAAATTGTGCTAAGGGAGGCATTAACTATGGCCAATAGCAAGACTACAATTTTTACTAGGATAATACTTGTTGCACATGTGAACAATACCTATTTGACGTACATGACGTAACCAGTCAATCCGAAACACGGTTGCCTAGGATTTATTTTTTAGAATTTAGGATTTTATAAAATAATTTTTTTATTATTTTTAAAATTTTTCTATTGGTTGGTTACGTCATCGGATGGTTATTGTGGCCTAGGTACAACTAGCATTACTCTTTTCACTAAGAGTAATAGTAGACGTACCTAGCGGACGCACCTATCCAATGTACATGTCAATCTAAACCGTTAAAAATATAAAAAAAAATATTTTTTATAAAATTCTATTTTCTAGAGGATAAACCCTAGGCACCAATGGTTTAGATTAACAAGTGTGTGGGATAGGTACGTAAGCTAAATGCAACTAGCATTATTCTTTCACTAAATCTTTAGTACGCTTGGTTATGTTTAAATAGTGGGTTGTCTAATTAAGATGGGAACTTTGGATTTATTCTAGAACGGTACTACATTAAATTGTTCGCCAACAAGGGACTAGTAGTTTGTGATTATAATATCTCATGGTCACACATATAGTAGTTCTACCTATACCTTCTTGCATTATATATTTTGCTGCACAAACCTTATGAGGCATCTCTGTCAAATAGTTACATTCGATAAACTATATACAAATTGAAAATGGTATTATGACACTTCTAATCAATCTAAATATCTTCTTTCGACCAAGTATTTATCTTAAACTATATCATGATTAACAAATCATACATACAAAATTTTGTTCGGATTTTTGTAACTTTCTTGAATTTTTTGGGTTTTTCTTTTTCAAATTTTCAGTACAGCTAGGCATAAAATCAAATTAAAACTGAGGGGAGCTACATATTGGGGGAGGGGGGGTGTTGCCCCGTATCTTAGAGGAGGTCGGCAGCACTGGAAGGTACTAGCTAGTAGACTGTAGCGTTAGATATATCAAATACATCACATTAAAGTAGGGCTTAGGCAGCTGAAAGCAAAGAAACAAATAAATGTACACAAGTAGCCATTTAATGGAAAGTGTTGGGAGCAAAAGAAAGAAGACTTTGGCAACCATCTCAAACTCGATGAGCATTATAACTAGTCGAAGCAGTCCAACTAGAAAGCTGTTGAACTAGTACAAGGGTAACTACGTGATTGATGGACATTGACGTCTCTTTATTGCAGTACGTAGCATTTACCACTCGATCAGAGCTGCATTCCATTACCATCTACCAAGTGGAACTACTCGCCCAGAGAACATTAATAATATATAGTTTTCGATATTTCTTAATTTCGTGCTAGTCTCAACTCTCAACACTACATGACAATATGCCTCCCTTGGACCAGTTTTGAAACAGCGCCACTTGGGTTTTAATTCCTTAATTTTATCGTGTCACAACAAGCTCAATTATTGACCATAGTAGATCGGAACATGAGATGATCTATAGCTTTAGACCATATATATCATGGAAGGAGAGGTCAGATTCAAACCAGGCCGTATATACATTATGGTTAGTCAAGAAATGACAGGGAACTGGATCATGTGGCGATTAGCGTGGACACGAAGCTAGTACGTAAACACAGTTAAGTTATTACAATGAATGCATGCAACCGGAATGCTTTTATCGTTGAACTTAGAAAAGTACTTTTGAGGCAAAAGAATTTATGTTACCTACTTGCACATCTTAGTTATTTGATAATTTCATAGAGAAATAGTTAATCAAACAGGCATAATGAAATAAGTAAACCCCCTTTACCAAATTAAGTAAATTTACACATGCTAATTTTCCCTCTCAGGCCAAATATTGATATGGAAGAATTAATCCCACTTGGAAGGAAAAGGGTATGAAACACCCCTTAAGATTCACTCCTCTTGAGTTAGTTTTTTTTTTTTTTTTGTAACTTCATACTCAATTAGTTGGGTCATGAGTTCCAATTTTTCATTAATGTACGAATCGGTTAAAGTATGGATCCAGACACAATTAAGTTGAGCAGGAAACTTGATTGCTGCCTGCTGGACGTAGAAGAATGGTAAACTTGTGACCAAAGAGGATACATTGGAGTGAAGATTCTTCAATATTGAGGTACTTATGATTCACCCCAAACACTCTTTTAAAGGGCACCTGAAAATCAAACAAATAGTAGCATTCAGCTCTCTGCTCATTTAATTGGCTCAACCCCAAACCTGATATATCTCTCTCTCTGCAAATGTCTCACTAGTTTTAGCGTGAATTAGATCCACTTTCTCACCAATCCAAGGACCCGCCCTGGCTCGGTTTAGTTTTGTGGTCAACCTGGAGGGAGAGGAACCTCGAGAGAAAAGGGAGAGGTGTGGAATCCTTTCCCCTATCTCTCTCTCTCTAGAAACAGAGAGGAAAGAAGAGGGACCCTCCCTCTTCCTCTTCAGTGATAAAGTCTTTGTTTGTTTCTTTATGTTTTAAGCTAACATTGTAATGACATCAACATAATTTAATTGGTAGGACAACCCAATTGAACCATTTTGATCCTACTTGAACACTTCTTTTGTTTCAATAACTGGGGTCTAATCTTATTGGTAAGATTACCAAGCAGCTCATTCCTTCACTAAAATTGAGAAAAACAAAAAGTAGAAAAACTGTAAGTACAACTTTTCAAACAATACAATTATAAAGTACAGAGCAAGGTTGCTATCCTTCTCTTTTCCCAACCTTACAAAACAGGGGCCGGTCATTAAAATGACATTTTTGCCCCCTCCTTTGCGTTGGACAGGCTCCATATGTATTTAATACGAGCGAGCCCTTTTGTCTTCCCCACACTCAATTCAATTCAATACCCTCTCTCAATCTCATCAACTGACCGAGGAGGTACAACAAACAATTAATTTCATCTTCTTCTTATATAGAAGCACTTAATTAGAAAAAAAAAGGAACTATTTTAATCAAAGGCCTTTTTTTTTCCGCGGGTGTCGTAGTAACTAAACTTCAATCCACCTCTGCTTTCCAAACGGCCAGAGTCCCCTGCTCTGCTTCTGATAATACAGGAGAGGACAGAGCGCGTTGATTTTTAATGGAAGAAGAAGAAAGAAGAGTAGTAGATCAGAACTGGCCGCCTTGGTACGTCTGGCCGAAGCTCCACCCGGCTGGGGCGACGTTGTAGCTGGTGACGGTGCGGCCGTCGCTAGTGGTGACTTGAAAGGAGAGGCTCTGCCCGTTGAGGTACGAGTTGCTCTGCCAGTTCTGGCCCCAGTTCCGCGACATTGGCTGCCATCCCGTGCGAGACCCCTTGATCGACACCGCGTGCACGTCTCCTGCTCCGGCCACGTTCGTTATCAGCACCAAGTTGAAGTAGGAGTGGCCGTTGACGGTGAACCGGATTCCCCCCTTCTTCACGCACGGCACCCTGTTTCACGAAAGACCCAGTTTAAGAAACTAACATGGATTCTGGATTTGGAATGAATTTTGTGTGTGTTAATTATTTTGGATGAATTACCTTCGGAAGGAGACGGGGACGATTCCGGCGCGGTACTGTGCGATTTGGAGGAAGGCAGGCTGGGCGAGGTCGAAATGCTGGAGAGGGGGGTTGCACCAGCCGCCGTTGTCGTTGGAGAGGCCGAGATTGGGGGGGCAGAAGTTTGTGGCGGTGACGGTGATGCTGCCGGGGAGGCACCATCTCGGGTCGTCGTTGCATCGCATCTCGTAGCAGGACCCGCAGCTGAGGCCATTGTTGAACAGCGCCGTGCTCAGCGCCGCCGTGTTCGTCCCGTACCCTTGGCTGTACAGGTTCCCGTACCCACAAGCCCCTCCTGCATCACATATCATTACCACCACATGAGACCCATTTATATATGATCTCAATTAATCACCGAAATGTAATTTTTTTCCCCCCGCTGAAATGTAATGCATTTGTATGACAATTTTTTACGTACCCATTGTGCCGGAGGCGTCGCCGCCGCCGTAGAAGGTGGCGTGGCCGCCCTCCCAACCGCCGTAGTCGGCCGCGGCGCCGTGGGAGTGGACGGCGAGGAGGAGGAGGAGGAGAGGGAGAGCAAGCTCCAAAGCGGCCATTCTTAACTAGCTAGTACTATAGTACTGATCAAGAAGCAAAACCGGGGGAAGCAAGCAAAGCAGAGGGAGAAGAGAGAAGGAGGTGAGGATTGTGAATGAAGTCCAGTGGTGGTGGAGGGAATGGTATATATAGAAAGAAGATCAGTAGGAACAGTTTGCGGTTTGTAGTAAAATTTAAAATAGAGACGCACAAATGAAGCGCACATGCGTTTGTTCTGGTTAGATAGACGACCAACCGCTTCGCCGCTGGGTCCCAACTGCACATGCAGACTTGCGGTGACCCTTCTCCTCTCCTCTCTCTTACTTACTCTTTTTCCCTTACTTTTGTTCCTTTTCCTCATTTGACCGTTCAAACAAGAGTACCAAAATCCACTCGGTGGGTCCCGTGCCCTTTCCCTCACGGGTTCGGCGACCGACGTTACGTGGTCGCCTCCGCCGCTAATTACGCTCTTATTTGTGTTTTTATTTCTGGCCCGTGAGTCAGTGATTGAATTAAAATAAAAAATCAAAATGTATAGATTCATGGCTTAAATGCGTTGATGATCGTATTGTTGCAGAAATAAAATTTCCACCGAATTGTGCAGAATGGGTAGTTGGTAAATGACGGGCCATAAAAAATTAAATTATTATTGTCTGATAATTTTGCACTTTTTTTTCCCGCGGGTTTAAAAATGCGATTAGTGATAATCGGCGGATAAGATCGGAGACACGGAAAACAGTTGAGTGGGCCCCGGGGCTGGCGGAGGAGGGTCGATCGATAGACCGACGGCGGGGATATGCTTGTAGAAGATGGATGAGATGGACGAGTTGTTCTTTAAGTGAAATCACGTGTGTGTACGAAACACGAGTGAGAGAGATGAGGTGTACACGCATCCGGTTGCAGGTCGAAGTAGATGCGAACGACTTCTGTGAAAGTTGGCACGTGAAAAGACGGGACCAGCTTCGGTTGGGCAGTAATTAGACGGTTTCTCGTTCGCTTAATTTTAGTCCGCGTGGCGTGTCATCCGTCTACGCTTTTGTGGGTCACAACTCAGAAACTCGGAAAAATAACTCGGTTACGTCCATTAATTCTCATTTCCTTTACTAATTATTAAGAAACGGACTTAATTTGTTTATATTTATGATTTTGAAAACCATAAAATGCTGATCAATTACAACAAATTCCAAAGGTCAAAGACACATTCGTAAATATTTTATTCCTGTTGACATTTTTCGACTTTTTGTTACTAAAAAAAGCTCCATCCGTGTTATGAATCTGAAGCTACCCAACTGAACCATCTTCTTTTGTTATTAAATTTTTGTGAAGGACAAACTCGTGGATAAGAATTAAAATAATATTATTTTTAATAAAATAAAGGCTTGGATATTCGTATTGGCTGATTATTGATATATATGCATGCTAACGTGGACAATGTAGCAGCTAGCAGATCGTGTCGGTGCTTCCTCCGGCATCTCATATTGGGCAACTTAATCTAAATTTAGATTCACAAAACATTACTTGATATTAATATGTGTAGTTTTATGCGACCAACCCTACTTATAAAGTCAAGTCATCCATAATTGGTAGGAATTAAGGGAAACTGCAACGTTACGTTAACTCTAACACAAACCTGTAAGCAATAATTGGATAATTAAAATGTGTTATTAAAGTGCCTTCATAAATAGTAAATAAGAAGTTATTTGAATGGGTAACAGGACCCATAATAAGTGATTTGTTGTAGGTATAGTAAACCTCTCCATATGTAAAAATAAACCGATTTCGATGTGCAACACATGATCTTGACTTGGGCAAGACTGTCTTACTACGTATAATTAATCATAATTAGTTAGGTAAGTGAGTTCTATTGATTAAAGAAGACATGACAAGTTGTTTGTACAAGTATAGGAAGAGGAAACTGGGAGTTGGGAAACGGGTCCCTACCACGTTCATGGCACATGCAATTCCCGGGCATTCCGGTCCTCTTATTCATGCATCGTTTTCAAGAAGTTTGGAAGCACTCAGACTAGACTACACCAAATCTTTGAACTCTAGATTAAATATGTGACGCGGACATTGGACAATGACACGAGGAAATACGAAAATCCTTCCCGATCTCATGATTCTATAAAAAATATTTCCCTCACCGAATTCTGAAGGTATGTAATTAGCAAGATATCGGTACACGGACCGCGAATTCACTAATCCAAATTTGTTCAGTCTTAGGAAAAGTGATAAAATATAAGAAAAAAATTTGTTGTTGTTAGTACCAGTGTTTTAAAAACCGAACCGGCCGGTTTGACCGGGTTCAACCGGAATCGGAACTTTAAATGGTTCGATTCGCTTAAAAACCTGGAAATAATAGAAAATGGGTTGACAGGCCGGTTTTGAGCGGTTCAACCGCTGAACCGGAAATCGGACCGGACCAGTTGAACCGTTTTACTTACTTTTTTAGTATTTTAATAGTTTTCTGTATTTTTAATCTTATTTTTTGTATATAGAAATCTTATTATGTATTTTTTAATTAAAAAAACTCATACTGGTTGAACCACTGGTTGAACCCGATTGATCCAATTGAACTAAAATTGGAGGCTCCGGTTCGATCACCGGTTCGCTTTTTAAAATATTGGCTAGTACTACTTGTTATCATTCACTATACATATACTTTTTCATGAGAACTCATTTCAATTGTAGATTTTGGTATAAATTCTATACAAGTACAAATTATAAAGTTCTTTTTGCTTTATTTTTGTTTTGTAGCTTATTATTGGTATAAACAAGCCATTATGTGAATTAGATATGAATTTTATACAACTACAAATTATAAAGTTCTTTTTGCTTTATTTTTATTTTGTAGCTTATTATTGGTATAAACAAGCCATTATGTGAATTAGATATGAACCGATCTGATTGGGACGACGATTTGGCGAGTCATACAAATGGCCGACAATGCATGTTCGGACACATAAATGGGTTTTTGATTAACAAGCAACACCCATTCAATGTAGCTCCCACAACTGGGATCATTGAAAAGGAACCAATTAGAGTGAAGTTTTAGGGTTTAGGGGTCAGAGTTTATCTAAAGAATGCTGTTGGTTGAGAGGCCATGAAGGTGTGGCGTTAACAAGGGGCTGTCTCATGTATGAAGGCCGGCCCTAGGGGGGTATGAGATCATATGTCCCTAGCAAGGAACCAAGTTGTGACTGGGATTTCCCTTGCAATTAAGGGTGGGTAGAGCAGTACGTAGAGACAAAGGGGCAAAGAAAGGTACATGTATCTCCCCTTGTGTCAAGTCTAAAGACTGAAGGAGCCTATGAAAGCGGTTTAAAAGCTTCCCCATGTGGGGCGTGGGTCCGAGATGACACTTAGATGGGCAGGCAGCACGTTCACAGTGTCTGGCCAGGAATGAGCACCGTTTCAAAGCGTCACAATCCCTTGCATGTTGCTGATGTATATGTACGCATGGAAGGGAAGTTATAACAACTCTCTCTCTCTCTCTCTATAACATCCCAATGTTAATGATGAGAGACACTCGTCGTTGTGGTCCAGACGTACCTCTGCCACTTGCTGTCTTTTTTTCGTTTCGATTTTTTTTTTTCCCATTTTAGTTGAGCCAGAAAGGGTACCTCCAGTCCCCATTTACAGACTACAAATAGGTATAAAAAATGGTAAAAACAATGTATACACCATCAGCTAAAATTTGGTATCTAGCTTCGTAGGTTTGATATAATGGGTAAGTTACAATTTATATACTGCTTATTTTAAATAATTTATCTGATATTACATCCGATAATTAGAGATAATAGAATAGAAAAGAATAACTTATATAGTTGTAGAACCATGAAAACTACAAAAATGATATTACTTATCTAGTAAAAATAAACCGGACCAGACTTTTCCATGAATTGGGTTAAGGGGTCAAAGGGCCACTCAACAAAACTGTCAGCATTCTCCCACTTGACTCAAATAGAACAAAGGAGACGAAAAATTTTAGAGATGATTCCATTCAAATGCTCAACAACATTATTATCACTCGTCTGCTACCACCTATTATCTCTATAGAGCTTATCGTTAAATCACCAACTGGATTTCTTAATTTGGACATTTTCTTTCATACAGTTGAATTCACAAATGTCCAATCAATCCCAAAATAAAATCTATATATATTAGTGAAACTATGAATGATTTATATCATAGCATTTCTCTAAAAATCCACTTCACACACAACTTTTGATCATAATATAACAGTTATAATCTTCAACGCAATGACTTACCAGTGTCATCAAAAGTGCAAAATGAGCACCAATGAAATTCATGATCATTTAGATTATTTTACCATTGGAGATTGAGCAATCCTTGACAATCTCTGAAAATAAACTAGTGTATTACGTAATATGAAAATATTAGGGAAAACAGCATATATAGCACCCCGAAAAAGAAACAGACCTTTAATTAGATACTTGCCTTAAAAAATGCTTCTTTTAACTGGTATTACCCACAGTAGGCATAGTCCTTCATCATGATAAATTGACAAAATGAAATAAAAATTGACACTAAACGGCAAAGGAAGAATTTCGTAGCATCAAATGGAATAATCACTTGAAATTTCCAGTTTCTTGATGCTGGCGCGGTGATTCACTCTGAATGCTGCAGAGTCCACCGTTCCAATACTGCAAATATTCTAGCTGTTATTTTCATTTTATCCGTTGAACTCGTTCAACAGAGGCTTGGATAGAACTTGTTAGACCGCTTGAATGCAGCAAGATCCAAGATAACATCCCCAAACTTCGCTTCTTCAACCTCCGCTTCCATGCTTGTATTGCAGCCCCAGACATGAACGGCGAGACTTCTACATTTGGGAGACTCAGACCTCAAGTATGTGTTATACCACCTTATGACTTCATCCTTCTGGATACTCTTCAACTCGTCAGCTTCCATCTTTAGCATATCAAAAGCATACCTGCAATTCCGCAGGTCTAGTCAAATGCCAAGAAATAACTGACAGCTGGTTACCAATGCGTATATAGTAGAAACTAGACACATAAGAAAAAGTCTTTGAGATTTTTTGGAAATTATTGGTTCCAAAATTGTTACCTTACTAGCTTTTTTTTCTTTTTTTTTTACAAAAGGCAAAAAAGGCCAAATAAAATACGGACTTATGTCTATCCAACTAGGCTAGACCCATGTCTGTACTAACTAGATCTTCAAGTAATGGCAAATGCTAAAGACCAAGGATAATCAGGTCATATTACCAGTAGGAATGGTTGTAAGATGCTGATTGTATTTTTCCATTATAGGTATTTGTTTTAGGAATTAATGATATACATTTTCTGAATTTCATTAGGTTATTGAAAGTTGATGGTTAAATACATGTAAAGGAATAATCATTTTCGATCATAAGAAAGACAGAACAGTACTCTCAGTTTCCTTCTCCTTTTCAACCTTTTTCTCCTCTTTAATGGAATAAGAGCAGTGAACACAGGGCTGATATCAGTGTTCATTTTCCTTCCCCATAGCCTCAATTTTTGACTCTGTAACTTCCAACTTAACTTCAAGCAATCTGTTTGTGCTGTTTGACTTCAAAGATGAACCCCATAACCTTAAGATCGATGGTCTCTGCAACACCTCTAAGATGAATTCCTTCATGAGCCTCTAGGAGGTTGAAAGAAGGGACTTTGTACCGTATTTTCTGGATGTACAGGTAACCTGTCTATTGCTGATGTCAGCTTCTGAATTACCAGCATATTCCTGGCCGCTTATGCTTATGTGCCTGTGGAACTACTGCTTTTTTTTTTTTTAGGAAAACATTTTTTTAATCCAATTCTCATTCCCCTAAAGAGACTTGAACTCAAGATCTCCCATTACAAACACCCCATGTGACCATTGAGCTATGGTCAAGTTCACCCTGTGCAACTATTGCTTGTACTGCAATTAGGAGTTGCAAGGCTTTAATTTGTCACTAAGGATTTATTTTTTACATATTGTGGGGCACACAACATGAGGGGTTTTTGAAAGGTCTTGTTTGTGGTTGGGAAGAAACCTTTCAAGATAGAGAATACCTGGATGCTAGATCAATCATTCAAGCAAAATTTACCATTATGGTGGAATGGCATACAAACATCAGGAGGTCCAGGCACATCTATCATTCTAGGTAAACTTAAGCAATTGAAAAACAAAATCATCCAATGGGCTAGGCAAAAAAAGGCAGCCGAGGAAGCCCAAAAAAGGTTACTTGCACATCGATGGTCTTGATTATGCAAAGGAGGATAGACCACTAACACCCGAGGAATTTCACGATAGTAGAAGCTTAAAAAATTTTATGAGTGAATTAATTCATAAAAAGAACATCTTTCAGAAACAGAGAGCTCGATATCGATGGGTCAAGGAGGGAGATTCTCATTCGGCTTTTTTCCACTTTGTGGCCTCCCACAAAAGAAGAATTAACCGTATCAACTCAATGAAGATAGATGGGAAAATCATTTCTAATAAAGATGACATCATTGAAAGCATAGTTAAATATTTTTTTCGAACTCTACAGTGATGAGGGTTGTAAGCCATGCATTGAAGGATTGACATTCCCTAATCTGTCCCCAAAGCAAAGCTCAAATTTAGAAGGGAAAAAATTAAGCAAGCAGACATCTTTATGCCAAAGGATAGGGCTCCTGGCCTAGATGGGTTCAATGTTGAATTTTTTAGAGAATCATGGGAGTTCATGGAGGGGATTTTTTTTTTTGAAAGTTGTAATTTATTTATTGTAGCCCAATTGGGCTAAAAAGTACAACAAACAGGAAAAGCAAGTACAACACAATGGTCATGCCATACTATCTTTTGCTGGACCATTGCCCAGCACTGACTCGGTGGTTGCTGAAACTGTAGCTATGCTACAAGGTTTAAAAACTTTCAAGGAAAGACTCAATGGAAACCTAGAAGTAGAAGGGCATTGCATTAATGACATAAATCGGTGTAACAACGCTTCCACACCTCCATGGAGACTAATGGATTACTACAGGGAAATCTGGTCCCCTGGTCAATCCATAAATTGTAGTTGGACCCATGTTCCTAGAACTGCAAACTCAGCTGTTGATTCCTTAGCTAGAGGAGTTTCACTCCCTCACACAGAAGTGAGAGATCCACCATAGGATCATGCTGTAACTGCAATTGTAACTTGGCAATTTTGCATCAATGAAATACTTACAACCTCTTCAAAAAAAAAAAAAAAAAGGTCTTGTCTGTGGTTTGTTAGGTTTTGGTTGCTGAAATTAATATGGTTAAACTGGAGGGTTGGAACCTATGCTAGCTGTAATTTTCAACGCTGGTGTGGGTCCCACTGTGCACACACCATAATTCAGAACTTTTGTATTGTTAGGAATACTGTTCCAGGTGTATTTTGGTATTGTACTAGTAGTCACATGGGTAGTCTAGGATTAGCTCTAGTGAAGTATTTAATTTATGTTACAATTTTGGGGATTGGGGCGTTTGTCGGTGCGGCTGGAGATGGCGACGGAGACGGCGACTGTCACGGGAGAGGTGCGACAAGCTCCAGGAAACAGAGATCAGTCTCGGTTGCATTCGGAAGGGCGAATCGATGCCTCAAGCGGAGATTGGAGAGTCGTGGAAAGAAGATCGAAGAGGAACGAAACTGTTTGTGGCAGAAATAGGGCCATTGGAGAATGTAAGTTTGGGGATTCTTCCCTTTCTGTGGAGCACGAAATAGGAAGAAGATGTTGTCGTCTTCTGTTGAGGACAGGAGAAAAGTTGTCCTTCATTCGTATTCCCATCGAAGTCGGGGAGTTGTTCCTTTCTCAGGTGAGGGAAGTGATGGATTCTCACCAAACTACATCGAAGGAACTGTGGTGGGAAGACGCACAGTTCACTATTTCGATTTTCAAAAGACGAAACTGGGAATGCAAACTGGGGCCTTTCAGGGGACGGAAGATCTTGGCTCGAATTTACCTTCCGGAAATTGGGGCAAATGGGACATCGCCATGGCAATGTCTCCTGGAGTCGCTGGAGAAGGTCTTTCTACGAACGAATTGCCCTGGGATGCTGACTCAGCCAACTTGGAGTGAAGATTTGGGCAACAATGGGAGCGAAAAATCCCCTCTGGTAGCAAGCGAAGATGAACCCAATTTTCGGCGACTGTTGATGGAAAAATGGCAACAGAATAAATCGACTCTTCAATACAGTGTAATAGCACGAATCGATTGGGAAGTACCAAAAAACGAAGAGCTCGCAACATGGATTCAAACTCGTTGGGGCCTTTCCTATGTGCCAAAAACGGCATTCCTAGGCGGAGGGGAATGGCTCGTGACTGTTCGGGATAATAAGGCTCGTCGTCAATTGCTATCCTGGAGTCACAGTGACTCTATTCCTTGCTGGGAGACACGGATGTGGGAGCCGACTGCATCAACTGGTCCACTTGCTGTGTGGATCCAAATATGGGTAATACCACCCGAACTTTGGGAGAAAGAAGTAGTAGAATTGTTGGCCAAGAAGTTCGGTTCCTTACTGGAAGTAGAGGAGGACTCAATGACAGGGAAGATTATGTCGTACGCGAGAGCCAGGGTTCGCCCTCACAAATGGCCCATAGAGGATCAATGGACGGAGCTGGAATTTGAAGGACATGTCTTTGCGATCCTTCTGAAGCCAGAGGACTTCAATCCTCCATATGGTATCGTTTCCTACAGACGGGAGGAGGATGACGATGAACAGGGGCACGAGTCAGTAACTACAACCAACTCGATAATGGAATGAGTCAACTCGGCACAACTCGGCTGAGTCAACTCGGCGCAACTCGGCCGAGTTGACTCGGTCTCACTCAGTCCGTGGGGAAGTTTGACACTAACTGAAGAACTGCTACAAGAGCCTAACATCCCCACCACTGGTGCATTAACCGAGGTGCAAAGGCATGCAAATATGGTTGAACAAATTGCTGATCCAGCAATGAAAATAGCTGCTGCTGCTAAAGATGGAGTAAATGAGGTACCTCCCACTTTAAATTCGAAATCAGTGGCTTCGCAATACCCCCATCTATCTCCTCTGCCTGCTCAAACCATTTCCCAAATTTCAGACACCAATTTACCTCCACATCATGTCCAACCAGACATTTCTGTCCAACAGCACACCACAGCAATTAGTGTCCAAGACAATTTCTCATTTCCCCCCCATAATCAGACCCTTTACACCCATGCTCCCATTCCTATTACCAATTTAAACAGTCCTCCCACCGTTTATTCAAGAAGGGAAATCCCCCGTTCACAACCATGCGAGCCACTGATTAATAATTCTCCTAATTCTGTCAATGGTAATTGCACTTATGACCAGGATGTGGTGTTGGCAAAATCTATTGAGGTCCAGCAAAAAGGAAAGGAACCAGCAGTCTCTTTGGTAGAATTTCCGCAAAAAATAAAGAACAATATCTCTGATAATGATTATGTCGAAGCACTTAAAATGACCGCTAGATTCGATGAAATGGCGATGGAACAAAGAAATGTTGAGGTGTCGGAGACTGGTCCTCAATTGATCAACCGAGCTGAGGAAGGAAAAGAAGTTTGTGAGGGAAGAAGAATTACTAAAGGAAGGGGGAAAGGAGTTACAACACAAAATAGGGGCAAGAAATGATCATTCTGTCATGGAATGTTAGAGGAGTACGAAGTATGAATAAGAGGATTGTTATAAGGAATACTATATCGAGGAGTAAGGCCCATCTTGTTATCTTCCAAGAAACCAAGATGGGGGATATGCGAGAATCTATTGTTAGGGAGCTTGTCCACTTCCAGCAACCTAAATGGCATTCTCTTAATGCCTCAGGTACGGCTGGAGGAATTTTGGTTGTTTGGGACCCTTGTCGTGTTGTTGTACAAAATGTTATTGTTGGAATTTATTTCATCTCCATGGAAATTTTGGATCTCGCCAATGGTATAAGCTGGTATATTGGTGGTGTTTATGGGCCGAGCACGTATTGTGCCAGATCACTATTTTGGGATGAATTGCTGAATCTCACTTCACAGTGGAATAAGCTGTGGCTTCTGGGAGGAGACTTTAATGCTATAAAGGCGAAAAATGAGATTCTTCCTCTTGCTAGAACTATCACTACTACAATGAGGAAATTTGGAGATTTTTTGCAAGATTCTGGGGCTATCGATTTACCTACATCTGGAAAAGCATATACTTGGAGTAATAATAGAAGCAGGCCAACCTTATCTCGGCTTCATAGATTCCCATGTTCCAATGATTGGCTTGATGTTTACCCGGATACAGGATGTCGGGTGTTGGGCAAGACCATATCTGATCATTGGCCTATTTTACTTGACACAAAGGCCGAAAGTTGGGGGGGAATCCCCTTCAGATTTGAAAATCATTGGATTACGGATAAACTTTTTCTTTCACATGTGGGTGGCTGGTGGGATAGCTTTATTGATGATGGCCCAATTGGTGGCAGGTTATTTCGAAAACTTAAGTTCCTAAAACAGCAACTTCAAACATGGTCAAATATTAACAAGGCAAATCTAGTGGCAAGAAAAGAGAAGCTAAGGAGACAGATTGAGAACATTGATCACTTGGAGGAGGAGAGATCATTAAATGATGACGAGATGGCTGTAAGACTCTCGGCAACAGTGGAGTTTAATAATATTGTGAACAAGGATGCTATCAAATGGAAACAACGGGCTCGATATAAGTGGCTAATGGAAGGGGACGGTAACACAAAATTCTTCCACTCAATTGCATCCCATAGAAGAAGAGTAAACAGAATTTGTTCACTAAATATCAATGGTAATATCTCAGCAGACAAGGAGGCCATTATTAATGCCATTGTTGGGCATTTTACACACATATACACGGAGGAATTTCCTTCTCGGCCACGCCTTGATGGCTTGCCTAATCGTCTCTCCCCAAGCCAAAAAACTGAACTTGAGAGACCCTTCACACATGAGGAGATTGTTGCTACTGGTCAAATGCCCAACGATAAGGTACCGGGACCGGATGGGTTCAATGGAGAGTTTTTCAGAACTTCCTGGCCTATTATTTGGGATGATATACTAGAACTCTTCCAACACTTTTATCATAATGGCTTGACTAGTACAGCTCTAGGGGCAACCTTCATCGCTTTAATTCCAAAAAGACTATGTGTTGAGGGTATTGGTGATTTCCGGCCAATCAGTCTTGCTAGTAGCATTTACAAGGTCATTACTAGACTTCTTGCTGCTAGATTACAATAAATATTGGGTAATATTATCAGTCCAGAACAACATGCTTTCATCAAAGGAAGGCATATTATGGATGCAGCCATGAACACACATGAAATCTTGCATATTTGTCAACAGTCTGTTGAACCGCGGGCTGTACTTAAGCTAGACTTCGAAAAAGCTTTTGACAGAATTTCATGGAGTTATCTGGAATGGATGATGCACCAATTGGGGTTTGGGAGAAGGTGGATTAGGTGGATGATGAGCTGCATATCTTCTGCTCGATACTCTCTCCTCATTAACGGGGGAACCCATGGCTTTATTAAACCCACTCGGGGGCTCAGACAGGGGGATCCTCTTTCCCCAATGCTGTTCAATATTGCAGCAGAGGGGCTGAGGCACCTTCTACATTTGGCTATCAGTGAGGGCTGGCTAGAACCAATTATTCAAAGGGAACACCTCCAAGCGCCCGTAGTACAATTTGCAGATGATACTATTTTATTCTGCAAAGGCACGGTGCAGCAAATTAGAATTATCAAAGCCATTCTTCTTATGTTTGAGATGACTTCTGGACTGAGAATTAATTGGGCTAAATCATCAATCTTTGGTTTTGCAATGAGGGATGATGTAGTTAAATCCCTTGCTGAAGTGCTTGGGTGTAGAATTGGCACATTGCCAACTACCTACCTTGGACTTCCCTTATTCACCAGGAACGCACCAAAAGCCTTATGGAACAATGTGCTTGAAAAGCTCCATGGAAGACTCAATACTTGGCAAGGAAAACTTTTATCAAAGGCTGGTAGGCTTACACTTATTAAGGCCTGCCTTCTGGGTATACTGACATACTACCTCTCCTTCATGCACTGTCCTATCTCGGTGGCAAATGCCATGGAAAAGCTAATGAGATGTTTCCTATGGTCTGGGGTCAGCAGAAAAATTGAAACTGCATCTTATAAATTGGGAGGAGGTTTGCCAAGCACGTGACGTGGGGGGACTAGGAATCCGGAGAATTAAATACATGAATGAGGCTCTTCTAGTCAAGTGGCTTTGGAAGCTCAATGGCCCTGACCAAATGACATGGAAGAACTTGGTTGTCAATGCTCTTGATGGCAGCCACAATAATTGGTGGATGGAGGCTCCTAATACCAGAAAACTCTCTCCAATTTGGAAAAGAATTGTCAAACTAATGTCTTTCTTCCGGCAACGTGTAGCAATACAACCGGGGAAGGGGGATAAGACGTTATTTTGGAATGATTTATGGGTTGGTGATTCACCCTTGGCCGAGAAGTATCCAAGGCTTTTCTTGCTTGCCAGGAATCAGAACTGCACCATTCTGGATCTGGCTCCCAGGGGGCAACTACATGCAATTGATTGGACTTCGTCTCTCAGAAGAAGACTCAATGATATTGAGGCTCTTGACATCTCCATGTTGTTAGAAGAATTAGGGGGCTCTTACCTTAGCAGGGACTAGGAGGATACATTAATTTGGAGGCCACACCCCAGTGGGATATACCTTGTGAAATCAGGTTATTTTTGTTTAACCGATCAGGGAAGACCTTTCCACCATGCGGCTATTGCATGGAAATTGTCTGGCCCTAAGAAACAACTGTTTTTTAGCTGGTGTTGCATGAGGGAAAAACTTCCCACTAGAGATCTATTACTCAGAAGGGGGATGCAGCTACAAACTACAAATTGTCCACTTTGTAATGAAGTGCAAGAATCAGTTAATCACCTAATTATGCAATGTTCATACAGCTGGAGAGTTTGGATTTTCTTCTTGAGGAAATTCAATATGGACTTGGTAATGCCTCAAAACCTTTATTCTCTTGCCAAGCATGGGGCCTCTCTTGGTATTTCTGAGAAAGTAAAAACGATGTTGCAAAGGATTGGCAACATTTATATCATATAATCCTTCAACATATCATTTATTGGTTGAAGCTACAGGATGTTTTCCAAAATGTGGATTGCAATACAATTTGGGTCTCTTGGGTGGAGCATGCAAGGGATCGGAAAAATCGCGTGCTTAAAATTCAGAAATGGATACCTCCTCCTATACACTCTTATAAGTTAAATTTTGATGGTGCTTCTTTTGGCAACCCTGGACCAGCGGGTGTTGGTGGGCTCGTCAGGAATCATTATGGGGAAATTTTGCTAACTTATGCAGGGCCACTTGGTATTGCGGACTTCACTACCGCTGAAGCAATGAGTTTGTTGCAAGGAATCAAGTCTTTCCGAAATTCACACTTTATTGGGCCCCTACATGTGGAGGGAGATTCCATGGTCATCATTCAATGGTGCAAGAAGAGCATTAAACCACCATGGAGACTTGCTGCTATAGTCAATGAAATTCTAGATCTTGCTGATATGGTCATGAGTTGGACTCATATCCTTCGAAGTGCAAATTGTAATGCAGATGAATTAGCTAAAAAGGTGGTTCATGAGGATCACTTTGATCTATGGACCCTCTAGATTATCTTAGTTTTTGACTACCGAATGGTAGTTATGTAATTCATGTATGTTTCACCAAAAAAAAATTTATGTTACAATTTTGGTTTAAGTCTGGGATGTAGTTAGAAAGTTATGATAGGCATAAAAAGCAATCATATCCATTCATATTTGCGCCCTTACTAATGTAAGAAGGATAAAGGTTGTCCAGACATATCCTAACTTGAGATTTTCATATATATACTTTGTCTCGTCCTCTCGGTTTGTCATTTTATCCCTCTCCCCATCTCATAATTCTACATGGTATTAGAGCAGGAGACCCTAGTGTAACAGGTTGTCAAGGTCTTCTTTCTTTGATGTTTTGAAAGTGTTAGGATGTAACTACCATCACTTTCTACTGGTTTGCCAATCAAACAAATGCCCCTTTTCGAGTTCGAGTCCCCTGAAGTATGAAAAATTGAGGTCTGTAAAAGTTGGACTGAAAAACTCTCTCCTTAAAAAAAGAAAAAAAAAAAGAAACGTCCCTTTTCTTGTCTAGAGACCTTCGGTATATGGCCTGTACTACTGCCTAACCATGTCTATGGTCTTCTGCTGTAGTCAGCAGGAGTCCATGCAGGGGAGTCTTCAAGTTTCATTAAATTCGACCTACATCAGCAATGTGTCATGGATTTTTTGCATCCCACTTCCTACAAAATGTGCTCGGGAGGTTTCTAAAGGCTGTTGGAGCAAGAAGCATCGATATTTACAGGTTTTTGCTAATGTCATCATCAGGGTTTTGGCATCCACACAGGTTTTTTACCTCTTTGCCTCCAAAAACTATGTGAAGCCTTCTACAGGTATTGTTTTTTTTTTTTTGACTGAACTCCTAGAGGTGTTTTAGACCCTAAAGACCATAATTTTCAAATTTTCCGTGGACATCATCACCAACATTGCTGATGTCAGTAAGTTTTGCCTTAACCTCTTCCGCTACCTACTCATTCTCCTGTATATGACTCCCCACCATGTTCCTCTAAGTCTAATCTTTCGTCGCTGTCCACCACAACCCATCCCATACAGGTGTACACTTGACGTCAGAACCAGCCTACATCAGTGCCACCACTGGATGCTGGATCATCATCTTGGTTGCCTGCGAGTCTGCCAGTTGAGAACTTGATCATCCCATCACACTTTGTTAAGGTAGCATACTTGTCCTCAACATTCTATTTCACATTTTGAGTCACTTATATCTCACCAAATATCTCGCTTGCAGAGTGGTTAGTCAATTTATTGACAATCCAAAGAAAGTTCATCTAGCTGTAACCCGTCTAATTCTCACAAATCTCAAGAGTGTTCCTGGTATAGGACTTCAGTTTGACTCCTATAGCCATCTTGACATAAACACTGCTGATTATAATAGGCGAAGGAGTGATAGAGAGCCCAATATTTTTTTGCTCAATTTATTTTTCTCTCAGCCGGACATATCCAACTTCATTTTTAAGAGCTTTAGCTTTTGACTCATGAACTTGAATCCCTTGCCACATGATTGCAATTTATCTTTGAAGCCCTTTCCAACAATCACCCGTCTCCATACATGAAAAGGTGGAGCCTACAAGAGTCCTAGGAAGTCTTTGAGGAGAATAGGGGATGGTTAGAAGATGATGCAGGGAGGATCCCACCAGCCATGTTCCCAAGGAGATCCAAACAAGTTGGAGTGATAAGGAATCAGTCCAGCCTTGCCAGAGGTAAAAAACCATATGTTATAATTCAGAGGTATTTTGGTAACTTTGTGCTTTTTCCCTAGGTAGCTCTTTGAGCTTCTCAGCCTGGGCTTGACCAATATCACCTGAGCTTCGGATTGGACACAAATATAAAATTCATTACCGTAATTAGGTCGGCAGGAGAAGTCTGAACCTATTAAATTTAGAATCAATGGTCGTCAGTTCATCTCCAACAGGGTTTGCATTTCTGATGGACTTCTGACCATTGTTCCCCTGCTTCCTTGCTTTAGGTTTCTTCATCTCCTCACCTCTGTTCTTTTGATTTAGAACTTGCTGCCCTTATTTTCTGTCAAAACATTTCAGGCATCGGAGCTCATCTTCTGACTGGTCAGCAATGATTAATGCCTCATATGTGAGCCTTCCAACCAAGATTGGGACTTCCCACTGCCCAGAGAAATCCTCTGAGGCCAGAACATGAGCACAAGTTCTGTCTATTTTTTTCCCTAGAGGTGACTAAAAACTCTTAGGGACGCTAGTTTGAAAGCTCTGTTTGAAAGCACTTAATCATTTTTGGTTTTCCAAACCTTTGCAGTTTAAGTTTACTACTTAAAATGATAAAGAATGATTAGTTAGCACTTGTAAAATAATACTATTCGTTTCACAGAGTCTATAACAAGGATAATTATTGATAATAAACAAAAAAGTAACAATCACCAAATCATTTTACACCCCAAACATATAAAAATCAACTACCTTTTATCGACAATTTGAGTCCAATGGTGATCCGTTTCATGGATAAGAGAAGGATGTTTCTCCAACTTCTGCTCTATTAAACTGGCACGATAATTTTCAAATGATTCTGAATCGAGATTTTCCTGTGATGGAAAAACATCTATTAGAGAGCAGCAAACTTGACAGAAGGAGACCAACTCATATCAACAATTGTAGCCACCTTTTTCCCTTTTAGCATAAGCAGCACATGAAACTATGTTCTAAAATTGTTTTGTGTCCACAAATGAGATTTTTGCAAACCACACAATAAGGAGGAGCTCTCTATCTCTCTCTAACCAACGCTCCTCTCCCTCCAACCTCACCTAAACACTTTCGCTCTTAATTTTGTGAATAAGCTGAGAGAGATTAGTTACAAGCCAACTCTTCAAAGGGAAATCATATACAACAGTGTACGGGATACAAAGGAACCAGTGAATGAGAGTAAGTGCGAATAGCTAGCTCATAAAGGGAAATTCCTACTTGACAAGGCGTAAGAAATCACAGTGGTGGATAAGGGTGAGTGGAGCCCAGTAAAGGTAATGTGTTACATCACACAAAGAACTTTCTCCATAGCTAGCAAACACCGAGGATCAACCCCTTTCTTAGACCACCAATGACATAAGAAGAGTCACATTTCATCTCCAGCAGAAGATAGAACTGACACCAAGAACCTCTAACTCTGTCACTTATATTTGATCTACGAAAATCATAAATAAGCGCTTACATATGGTGTATAACTAACCAAAAATAACACCAGATAAAATGAGAAAAATACATCATTAGTCCTAGAAAGATGAACTAGCTTACTGCAAAATAAGTGACACCAAACCATAGACAAGAATAGGGTAAAATGACCAAACAACACTGCTCTTCAAAAAATGAACTCCAGAAACTCAGCTTCACCATCATTATTGGACGTTTGCCTTTTAAGAAAATATAAACCACCTCAGCAGACAGCTCCCCCATGGAGACTTCTTGTCTACTTCAGGGAAATATGGTCTTTAGGAAGTACTCTCAGATGTACTTGGAATCATATTCCAAGAGTAGCAAACTCCCAAGCTGATAGCTTAGCCCGGGAGGGGGTTTCTCTCACCCAGCTTGAGGTGAGAGAAGCTCCCACACCACCTATGTAATCTTTAGCAACTGAATTTGGCTCTATGAAATCGAACAAACACTTCAAAAAAAAAAAAAAAAAAACAAAAAGTAAAAACCACCTTATGCACATCCATGCCCACATGGAGTGCATACCTCTGATTGATAAAGGTGCATTGTTTCTCGCTTATGGTGTATGGCAGAGCACATTCTCAATCTTTTGGCCAGCACCATTGCAATTGTCTTGCATGGGCCTAACACTAAATTGGATTTGCCTGAAATCAATTACCTTCTCTACAGTTTCTTTTTCAGGCAAGAGGGTAACAAACGAAGCTGATTTCTGTAAGTAATGCCTTGATGGAAGAATTTGCACATCATTACTTTCATCTCCTCAGCCATGAAATTCAAAACTATTTTGAAAAAACTGCCATTACATCCATGTGGGTCAAGAGCCTTATTTGTGGTGAAAGGATGATGTGTGTTAGCTTTTTCCCAATTGTATAGATGAGCCAAATTATTCAAAATCTTCTTAAATTTATTACAATCAAGGATGTATTTTTTTTTAAAGGGCACATTGAAATAATTATTCTGACACTTAGACAAGTTGCATGTTGTTACCTCTGCAGAGAGCATTAGATTATAGATATGTTATTTTCCTGATCGTATAAATGAGTCCAAGTATTCCAAATCTTCTTACATGTGTTACGATAAAGGACTTGCCTTTTCTTTTAATGCTACACTTGGCTATTCAAACTTACACTTACACTATTAATCAATCATGTCGTCAACCATATAGGGATCATAGATATTTTTGAAAGTTAATATAGAGATCACAGATATTTGATATACTATTTTTCTGATTGTATGGATGAGCCAAAGTATTACAAATCCTCTCAAAAAGATAACCTTGGCTATTTCTTTTTATTGGCACACTTAATTATCTGGATCTTACACTATTAATCAGCCATGTCATTACCATGTTGTTTTGAATGTCCTAGTAGTTTGTGGTAGGATACAGGAGACAGACACACCTATTCGGACCAACACAAATCTGTCTCGATCTCCATAGTAATTTGGATAGTAGTATTTCCTTCAGATTATCCAAGCTCCATTATAGGAATAATAAACCAAACAGAATCAGCAATAATAGTCTACAAATTAGCAGTGCTACAAAAGAAAATTTTGCAACTAGTCTAACAAAGAGGATAGAAAACAGGAAAGGGAAGCCAGAGAGAGAGACAAAGAGAGAGAGAGAGAGAGAGAGAGAGAGCAAGAGAGCAGGAGAATATGATCTACCGGTTTGACATCCAAAGATCTAATGATTATGTCTTGTGTTCCTATAAATGAGAGGACAAAAAATACTAATTATGCATAAAACAACATAAATCACTCCCTATAATTGCTAACCACTTGAAATTGAAATCATAACATTGAAACCACTTACTCAACATATTCCTACACACCCAAAACACTTGCAAACTATAAGAAATTATAGTATCAGAGTCACTAAAGTCATAACCTGTATTTTTTAGAACAAAGATTCACTGTTCGGAAAAAAAATAATTTCCAGTATCTTAAAAGCAGTTGAAGCTTTTAGATTCTCTTTCATCAAGCTTTTTAGATAAGTAAACTCCACTTTGACAATCAAAGGAGCAAAAGAAAATTTAAAGGAAAATTTGGAGCCTTGACTTAGAGCCTTGTTTCTTCTTCAACTGATCTTCGCAGCCAATGGGAAAGAAAACAAGCTGGATTTATGATTTCTTGCCTCCAGAGCCAAGCGGCCCCAAGTCGCAAAAGCTTCTATAATAGTTTAGTTTAAAAATCCCAAAGGAAAGCGGTCCCTCGCAACAAGAACTGGGGGCTGATGTCGACCAGGACAAATCTGGACAGGAGCAAACTGATCCAGATCTGTGATTTTGTCTTCCAATATGAGCAATATGATTTAAATCCATTATTTATAACCTTTCTCCAGTTTACATTTTTTGTATTTTTTACACTTTTTATTTTAAAGTGAATTGACAGAAAACTAACCCGAATATAACCTGAACCTAGAGGGTCCATGTTCATGTATACATTCCTGACCAATTTAGTAAACTGGTCAAGCTGACCAATTTGGACCTAACTCATCGTCACCTTCCTTTTCCATCTCTACCTCCTCTATCCCAGGTGCTCTTCTTGACTTACATTCAACTCAATGCATCAATTGCATGATTATGCAATGCATCAATTGCATGATTATGCAATGCTTCAATTGCATGATTATGCAATGCATCAATTGCATGATTATGACAATGCATCAATTGCATGATTATGACAATGCATCAATTGCATGATTTTGCAATGCATCAATTGCATGATTATGCAATGCCAGGCCTACTCTACCTAATTAGATATGCCTAAACATTTTCTACTTCATACTAGTAACCAAAGAGAAATGGCAGTACCAGATACATATTTATATCATTAGTTTACATCATACCAGTAATTCCTGCAAGCTGCTTATAAAATGGATGACTCTCTCATGCAAGTAGATAGGATTATAATCGGAAGATTGAACAAGGAAGCAAAACCCTAGCACCCGATAAGTCATGCGGGTACCACTTTGAACAGTATAACCAAGTTGTTCCTTCGTCCTGGGAAAAAATAATAACAGATATATGAGTGCTCCAAGAACCATTAAATGGGAGGCTGTACCAAGAACAAAAAAATTAAAGAAAGCATCATGTAGAAATTTATTTTTTGAGGAAAGTGCTTACAAACTTCCGATACCCATATACCCCATATAACCCTTAGAAGACTTGAACCCAAGACCTCCCATTACAAACTCCCTCTTGTAACCACTGAGCTACTGCTCAAGTTCACTTCACGTAGAAGTTTATATTAATTGGAGATTCTGATGTAAATATCCTAATCTGGCAGGTTCACCGTTAGCGAGACTACAATTTGGTATTGTACCCTAGCTAGTGGGAAAATTGTGACTCCAAAAATGAGAAAAATGGCCAAGCACTCTTCAAGAGAGGAGAAAAAGCTAGTACTAAAGTACAGTGAAGAAAAATAGTAATATATAACATCTCAAGCCAAGTGCAACGTTATCTCAATAAAAACAAGACTTAATAGACCGAAAAATGAGTTACGACAACTTGAACTGGTTATTTCTGTGCACTTACTTAAATATTGCTTGAAACTGTCGCACAGACCTCAAATATAATTAAATAGAAATAGAAGAAACGTAGTTAACTACTTAGTCTCTTGCCTCAAAGATTCACATGCTTCTTCCCTTATTGTTTCCTTTTCCTTCATTACATTTCTTTCATATGCAAAAATCTACATGATCATAAAGATAACTACTAGGAAACAAATGGAGATACCTCAGTTGATCAAAGAATGGCTCTTCAACTATTTCATCAAACAGGTCAGCTATGGCCCTCAATCTGGTTGCTTCCAATCCAACATCTTGCTCAATTTGAAAATAAAGCTGCAAAATAAACATTGACAAATTCAAAAGGAAAAGAAAACAAATAAATTACATTGTTTCACATTAAGCATATACATGACATTATATTTCAGGCATTATTAAGCCCTTTGTGAGGTCAAGACTTCAATAAACAGAATCTAGGTTTGAAGAGTTCATCATAGCTTTGTTTTATGGTTAGAATGGTAGAATTATTAGTAGTCGCTGGGTCCCGAACCGTACTTTAAATCAAATGAAGGTCAGATGCTATTTGGAAATGACTACAAAAGTGTGCCTGTCTCTCCTCTAGTACTCTTAATTATTCATTTCATCTCACTTTCACCTTGCTATCCTATTATTATCTCTTTTATATAAAAAATAATCACAAATGATTAAAGAACAGATCATTGGCTGGATAAGGTGCATTTAGGATCAAGACCATGTAGGTTTAAAGAAAACTGAAAGAATGAGTACGAATCCAAACCCTGTGCTTTTTTAGAGAAGGTAAAATTTTACTACCTCAACAACAGAATTCGCCTCCAATTTATTCTTCACCGAAATATTTCTGATGAAGCTGGCTCCAAACGGTAGACTTAAAATATTCTCGTGATGCCTCAATTTCATAGGTAGAGGCTGAACTGAAAAAGAATTTTTGAAAATGGTTGATATATTCTTTGCCTCATCCGCAGATAGATTACCATGACAAAGGGCCTCGATGTGCAGCTGCATTTTTCAACATATTAATGTCTTTAATTCAATCTGAAGCAGTAAATGCAGAAAGAGAGTAAAATCACTAAATACAAGATATAAAATGGTCAGAATGTCATTCTCAACATAATTGATGTACCTCAGAGAGAAGCACAGGTATAAAATCTTTTAGATCAGGAAGAGATAAATCACTCAGGCAAGAAAGCTTGTCGTCTACATCCCAAAAATTCTGCCGCAGGGTTTGTAATCTCAAGTAAGTTGCATGAGCTAAGGGCTTCAAATTGGCATTTCTATATGATCTCTCCAAGTCCTCTTTAATGACCTGTTGGGATAAGAGTTATTTATGTTTTAAAAAAATAAACAGGAAAGTCAAAGAGGCTAAGACAGTTCTTTCGCACCTTAAAACGATCAGCTGAAGGAGAAAAACACTTTGATATGTTCAAGATTTGAATCAGTAGAACTTGGAGCTTATCATTGAAACCAAAGAGTTTCAGTTCAAGTTTGTCTCCAATTATAGCCAAAGATGTCTCCAGCTTGGCCACACCTGCCTGGACAGAAAATACAAACTCTCATCAGCTGAATAAGGTATGTCATAGACACAAACAAATACAATTTTTATTTTGAGGAAAGTGCTTTGTTTTATTAATAATATGAGAATCATGTTACAGAAGGTGGGGTTAATCAACTCCAGATCCTAATAAAAGTTGATCCTGAAAAGGCATTTGATCGAGTAGTTTGGAACTAAAACATTATAATGCAAAAGATGGAATGCCCGAGGAGATACTATCTTGTATCTATTCAGCAAGATTTTCCTTAACCATGAAAGGGGGCCGTTCGTCTGCTTCAAAAGCACTCGAGGATTGAGGTAAGGAGGTCCTCTTTCCACATGCTTTTCAACATGATTGGAGAAGGTTTAACTGCAACAGTTAAGAGACCTAACTCACAGGTGGATCAATGAAATTCTTCCACGTAACCTTTCTCCTATAGCTTAATTTGCAGATGACACTATTTTGCTAGGGGAAGGCACCCTTGAACAAGTTCCAAGGTTGAAAAGCTTTATGCATTTATTTGAGATGACCTAGAAGGTGAATTAGGGGAAGACTGTCATATTTGGCTTTAACCTGGAAAGGAGTGATTTAGGATCCCCCGCACAAATATTGAATTGCCAACTTGGATTTTTTTTCCTGCACCTACCTTGGCCTTCCAACGTTCATGAAAAGAAAAACTTCTTCCCCATTATCCAATCATTGAAAGGTTGCAGAACAGACTATCATCTTTTTTTTTCATTTTTTTTTTTTTTTGAAAAGAACAGACTTTCATCTTGAAAAGAAAGATTTCTTTCTAAAGAAGGCAGATTGGTATGGCTTAAAGCATGTTTATCCTACTTATGCTCTATTGTTCCTGCATTGCCCAATAAAAATAGTAAAGCAAATTTGAACAGATCATGAAAATTTTCCACGGAAAGGATTGTCTAATGGTTTTAAACACCATTCGGTAAAAGCGGATGATATACACAAAACAATGTATAAGGGAGGACTTGGAAGCCGAGGAAAAAAGGAGTACAAACCAGGCTCTATTACTCAAGTGATGCTGGAAACTCAACACTAAAAGGGAAAGAGTGTGCACTAAGCTGGTTGACAAGAAATTAATGGTTACTAGAAATTACTGGATTATGGGCACCATAGCTGCAAACAACCTCTTAGTGAGTTGGAGAAAAATTCACAAATTATTTCCCCATTTAAGCAGCACACAAAATACCTCCCAGGAAAAGGTGACATTTTCTCCTTTTGGCGTGACCCTAGGGTAATGGAGAAACCCTGAATGAATCTTATCCCAGATGGTATGTGTTAAGTCCCACATTGAAATAAAGTGAAAAGAATCATGGGCATAAAAGAAGAAACCCATGTCTCCATTGTAATGAGGCCTTTTGGGGTCAAACCCATTAGCAAAACCGTGCGGGCTTAAGCCCATAGTGGACAATATCATTACAATGTGAAGATGTGGGCCCAACGGGCCCATCCAGAATTTTAACAGTATGATGTTGTGAGAAGATCCGAGTTGAAAACCAGTGAAGTCGTGGGAAACAGTTCAACCAACAATATCAATTGGAGTGGCGTTTTTTTGTAGGGAACTGAAGGATGAAGAGGCTGAAGAATTGAAGCTGTTGGATACAGCTATCCAGATATATTATGTAAGCACAGCAGAGGAGAGTGAAATCATTTGGACCCCAGATACCTCAGGCCAATTTAGTGCCGAAATTGCACATAAAAACCTTATCTACCTTTTCCAAAGATTGACACAATGCAGCAGTACCCCGGAAATAGAAAGCTCCTCCTAAGGTATCTTTCTTTATCTGTAGTCCATTACATGGCAAGATTCTTACTCGAAACAATCTGCTGCGTAGCATGCATTGTAACAGGGATAACACTACCCTTGCCCTAGCTTGTATACTAGCATTGGCTGTACTATATGTAATTCTATGTAATCTGTTGTAAGAGACTTTTAGAAATCAATAAAATTTATCATCATTTCAAAAAAAAAAAAAGCAATCTGAAGCGTAGAGGAATAATGCCGCCTTCAGTGTCATGCCCTCTGTGTGAGGTTGATACTGAAACTGTTCGGCATTTCGCTCACCAGTGCCCCTTCTCCAGACAGGTATGGCTGCATTTTGCTGAACTCTTTAAGAGTACAAATAGACCTATCTGTGTCTCCGGAAAATATTCTCCAGCAGGTTACAAGCTGGAACTTGGGACCTAAGCGAAGGATCATGACGCTTGCTAGCATAGCTCACATACCTTGGATCCTTTGAGAGAGAAATTTTCAATCTTCGAAAAGATTAGATTTGCAGAAAACAGGGTCATTAGTTGGCTATGCACCCTTGAGAAATTTAAGGAAATAGAAGGAGAACAACTCAAATCATCCTGGAATGAAGTGGTTCATTTGGGTAGAATCCTCAATTCTGAAAGACAGATATAGACTCCTCCCCATCGGGATATCTAAAACTTAATTTTGATGGTTCATCAAGGAGAATCCTCGGCCATCAGGAGTTGGGGAATTAATTAGAAATCACAGTGGAGATACATTAATGACCTAGTATGGTCCTATTGGCCTAATTGATTCCACTAGAGCAGATGAAATGGCATTATTGCATGGGATTACAAATCATCCAAAGCAAAAGCTTGAACAATAAACATTGACGGAGACTCCTGAGGAAAGAAAAGAGCTGATCCGTCATAGAGTTCCATTCATATCTTCATGAAATTGAATACGTTGCTAATTCCCTAAATGTTATTTGGTGTGAAGTACCTAGAAGTGCTAACACTAGTGCTGCTTGCCGAGCTAGAGACAGGGTTTCCTACCAATAAATTGTTGTAAATGAACCCCCCTTTAGTAAGGACAATATACCTGTCCGTCTTATGATGAAATGAAAAAAGGTAAAAGTTGCGGCATTCCACTCTTAGGAACAACATTTTTCTTGACAATACACTATATACCTTGTAAATGATGTTATTAAAAAGAGGGGTTCATTAGACTCTAATCTGGTAGTTTACGAGTCATGTGATAGCCCAGTACTGTGCTCTGCTTAACTTTTTTCTAGTGTTCGTGGCAAAAGCACACGTATGTGCAGTGTAATCCAATAATAATTTACTGGAAATAAAACCAAATAAAGAAATAGTTTACCTGATATAAAATATCATTTAACTCGTCTTTGAGAAGATTCACAAACAACTCAGTCATGACACAACTTTTAACACTTCTATAAGCATCCTTCACGCTTATTAGGAAGTAAGTATTTGAACGAGGAACATTAAAAATTCGGTCAGGCTTGTACCAAAACTTCACCAATGGTTCATCCACTAAGCATAATGGATGTTCTAAATTGGCAGCTATAAGAGTTGACTCCGCTGGATTTGCAGTTCGGATTGTGAAATCACATGGGATAAACTCATTCTTAGGGGGTAAATGCAAGTCTGGGCAGATAACTGGTGGATCCTTCCAGGTGTTTAAAGCAGATTTTGAGATTTCATCTTCAATGTAAGCTGTTCCAAACCATGGTTCTTTTTGAACACCTGAAAACATAATGAAGTGGAAAAGATGATGTTACCAGCAGTGTCA
Source organism: Aristolochia contorta (assembly GCA_022405105.1). NCBI lineage: Eukaryota > Viridiplantae > Streptophyta > Magnoliopsida > Piperales > Aristolochiaceae > Aristolochia > Aristolochia contorta. Next base: position 11,088,313 of record CM039664.1, read on the forward strand.
GGGAGGAGCATACAAAAAAATAAAAAATTTAAAAATTGTAAATAATGTTGCATCCTGAAAAAAGTCATAGCCAGCCATAGGACATTACCTTCTGACTGGTAATTGAACGATTTGGAAACCAGGTCAACCCTCATGTTTTCTGGTGTAAAAAAACTCAGAACATGTTCTACAAGCTTCGGATCCCAAATTTGGAATACATACTCCCCATAAATGACATGCTCCACAGGATAGACCAACATGTTTTCTACAAATAAACATCATGAATAGCTAAACTTAGTAAAAATATAACATAAATGATACAAAAACCAGTTTTTTTGGTGAAAAGTAACAGATTAACCAGGACTATAGTAACATTATTGAACAACATGCTATATACTGAAACTTTTCTATATGTAGTATCACATACCAACCAATTTCAAAAAATGTAATGAACCAGATTGGTAGAGTACAATAATTTGATGAAATCACTATCTTAGGCCAGAAGTATCAATCACTTTTCTTTAAAAAAAAAAAAAAAAAATATATATATATATACACAAGCAAGTGAAGACAAAATAGCAACTGAATCAAAAACAACCTGCAAGTTCAACTGCATAATCATCCTGGGGTTGCTCTTCTGCATATCTAAATTCCATATTCCCAATATCCTGAAGTTCCCTAAAAATCCACTCTTGTGGACCCGCTTCGCGTAACAGCTTAAGGTATTGATAGACAACTCCAACAACCTCATACACCTGCCGAAGTGTTGCATTCCCAAAAAAAGAACATTTCCAAAATAAATCAATAGAAAATTAAATTCCCTCAACTAGCTTAATAAATGAATCAGTTGCATAAGTTTCCTACAACAAGAAAAAGATTAACTTGACTATTTGGCTCAATTAGGCCCCAAATATAAGTTTGTCTCCATTCTAGTAAATTCAACAACTTTGATTTAATAACTTGTGTTGAAGAACAACAGTATTTGATTATTGCACCCCATAGAGAGTGCCTAGCTTTGATGGTTAAGTTGACTACATAATCCCCTTTTAGAACCTATCTATCTTTTATTGCCTCTTAGAACCCAAGTATGTTTTCAAGCATCTTAGTACTGTTTTGGTGCTTATGTATTTTTTATTACTTCTTAGAATCTATGTATTTTTTTATGCTTCTCAGTCACCATCCTTTGGGGACATTTCTGTAATTTTGAAGTTTTCTCTACCGTGAGGGGAGTCTTCTAATAGCATTGGATGGTGTTACAGATGGAAGTCATTTCTATGGCTGTTTTTAAACAACTGTAACTAAATTCAGACATTGGGTAAGGAAAGGGTGATCCTTCAATAAGGGGCTCTCTTTCTAGCAAGTTTGTATCACTTCATAAAACTTAAAAACAAGCACGCTTCTTCTTCAACCATGTCCGTAAGAGGGTAGCCCATAAAGGTGGGTTTGGTTGGTTTATTCTCCAGCACCATTTCAATAGGAAGGCTTGATTGAATGGCCTTAATTTCCTTATTCCCATACCTCCTTGAATTTTCGGTGTGCAAACTTCATCCCAACTCACTTGATGGAATTTGAAGTCATTGCTTGTACCTCTCCAGAGGAATTGCCTCATGATTTTTTCCATTCCATTGGCAACTCCATTGGGGCATGTGATACAAGGATACGTGCTACCCTTCCATTGGCAAGTGATACAAGGAAGAATTCTAAGAGTGTTAGGCGACCTGCTTTGGATAGGAGTTACCCTTCCACGATGTGAGCCTGCTTCTCATCTTTTCAATTGTGGGGTCCCAAATCTTCTTGTGAATTCTTCCTTGTATCACTTGGAGACCTAGGTGGGTGAAGGGAAATTTTTCAGTGTTGCAACCCAATTCGCTTGCAGCCTCATCCAAGGAGTTCTGGGGGGTGTTAACACCTGTTAAGGACGACTTTCTCCAGTTAATTTTCTGCCCCGTTGTTATTTCCATAAGAGCTAGTCCCACTTTTAATTTCTTAATTTGCTAGATGTTGCCTTCGCAAAAGATCATCATATCATCAGCAAATTGCACGATGGCTGGGCTCTCATCCTGAAAAGGATTTACTAGCCATCCTGTCGCCACCAACTGCCTGAAGAAAGCGGTCATACCTTCCCCCACTAAGTTGAAAAGGAGAGGGGAGAGTGGATCCCCTTACCTGATGCCTCTTGAACTCTTAAAATATCCAAAGAGGCCGCCATTTACTGAGACCGAGAATCTGGACGAGGAGACGCAGGAGAATATCCAACTCCTCCATCTGAGCCCAAAACCCGTTGCCTTCAGTACAAGATCCAGATGCCTCCAGTTTACCGAAAGCTTTCTCCAAGTCCAGCTTTAGAAGGAAGATTGACTTCTTTTTCCTTGTGAACAAATCCACCGCTTCATGTACAAATATGGCCGAGTCAAGGATTTGTCTTGATTGAATAAACGCACTCTGCTCTTTACAGATCACGTGGCCAATGACTCCTTTTAATCTCTTTGATAGTACCCTGGAGATGATTTTATAAACTCCTGAGACCAGGCTGATTGGCCTGCAATCTTTAATCTGATCTGTGCCTTCTTTTTTGGGGATTAAGGCAATGATGGAAGCACCAATTGATTGGTGGGTAATGCCATTCTCATAAAAATCTTCAAACATTTTACTAAAGTCACTTTCCATGAAATCCAAGGATTCTCTGAAAAATTCCCCATTGAACCCATCTGGTCCGGGGGTTTTGTCCTTTGGCATGGATATGACCGCTTGTTTGATCTCTTCAATGAAAAAGGTTCCTCAATACTGGAGCATTGTATCGGGGTCAGTCTTGGGAAGTTCAATCCCTCAATGCATGGTCTGCAGCCATCGTCCTTGTAAAGCTCAGTAAAGTATGCGAGGATGTTTTCAATGATTCCCCCTTTATATGAAATGATTTCGTCGTTGATCTTCATTGAGCTTATTCTGTTTAGTCTTCTTCTGTGGGAAGCCACTAAGTGGAAAAAGGCCATGTTGCAGTCCCCTCCTTAAGCCATTTGTATCTCGCTCTTTGTTTCCAGAAATATTCTCTCTATATATAATCTGACCAAGGAGGTCGGATGATACTCTTCGATCATGATGCTCCTCTGTTGAGAGCAATCTATCTTCTTCACTGAGGTCAATTCCATCGATTTGTAGATTGAGTAATCTTTTTTGGGCTTCCTCAGTTGCCTTTTTTTGCCCTGCCCATAGTATAATCCAGCCTTTTAGGAATTTTAGTTTGCTCGGTATTATAGATGTACCCAAACCCCTTCGGCATTGAATGTCATTCCACCAGGGTGTCAAACTGCACTTACAGGATTCATTAGTCAACCAGGTATTCTCAATTTTGAATGGTTTCTTCCCCCATCTGCACATATTTGTATCATGGAGGATTGGCTAGTGATCTGATAAGACTTAGCCAATTACCTTGGCCATGGAATCCCTGTACAACCCGAGCCAGTCATGCGAGGCCAGGAACCTATCCAGCTTGGATAAGGTTGGTTGCTCCTACTTGTTACTCCACGTAAATTTCTTCCTAGTGGTAGGTATTTCCTCTAGACAAAAATCATCTATTAAGTCATTGAATTTCCTCAAGGTGGTTGTAATTGTTTGAGAGGGGGGGGTTTTCTCATTTTTGAACCGGATAGCATTAAAGTCCCCGGCTAACAACTAGGTCCACTCCATCTGCTTAACAGATCTCCGAGCTCCTCCGAGAATTCATTGCGACCATGGTGAGAGCTTGGTCCATAAATTCCCCCAAAATTCCAGGTGCATTTTTGTAATTTGTCTTTGATTCTTATGCCTAGGCAATACGCCCCTGACTCCGAGTCCTCTAATTCAAAGGTATTTGCGTCCCATATAATTAATATACCTCCTGATGCCCCAATTGCATCAATAGATTTCCATTCGGGTTTAGCAAAAGATGAGATTTCATAGATAATTTCATTGGATACAAAAGGTACTGATGTCTCAAGGAGAATTACAATGTTTAGACCATTTCCTCTCAAAATATTCTTGACATTGGCTTTTTTAAAGGATCCGCCTAACCCTCTCACATTCCAGGAAAGGAGCTTCATTTAGTGTCGCTTGTAGCTCCTACGAACTCCTTTGTGGCCATATGCTCCTCTTCCCCTTGGGGCGTTGGCTTGGTTATTACCCGCAGCTGCTGCAATTCTCGCCTAGCGGAACTCCTTCATGATTTGGGCGACTCGTATAATCAGTCCCCAATCCTCATCTGATCGACGTCCAACGTTTGCCCCCATGCTTTCAATCCACGAACGTACTGCCGGATCAGAGGCAGCCGTGAGAGGAGCAAGTTCATTTGGATCATGGATATGGACTCGGGCTCGATTGCACTGGTAGTTCTGGGGAGCTCTATGGAAGTTTCTCCCAAGTGGCTGAATCGGTATACGAACCGATTGCCATTCGAAGTTCTCCTCTACTTCCTCTCCATATGTACTCTTCAATTTGGTCTCTGGGTGACTGCGGAGGGGAGGGAGTATGTGGGTACTGCTGCGGCATGGGTGGAGGGAGGTGGTGGTTCAGTGGCCTGCGCCTATCTGATGAGGCAATATCCTCCCTCTCCCTCTCGGTAGAGTAGGCTGAAGGGACACGGGACACTTTTGGTGTTGAGATGAGGCTTGGTGGCGATTTCGGCGATGGTAGGTACGCATTGGAAGAGCCATTGTTTGCGCCCGAGGGATGAAAGCGTGCTGGCTCTCACTTCTGATGATGTCTTCCCTCCGGGATGAAGGATTAAGTAGGTTGGGACAGCCTGCGATGTTTAATGAGGGGGGCCGTAAGGTCTCCTCTTCTTCTTCAGTCCCAGTCCTCTCCCGCTAAATAAAGAAGACATCATATCAATTTTGTAAGGAGATGGGATCGTGTGTATGCTGTCTCTGCAACACCATTACCCTTTCTCCCATCGCTAGTCTCTCATTTTGCCTCATAGAGTCCCGATGGATGGGACTTTGCGTGTGAGCCAGCGGAAAAATAAAGTTCGAAGGCTCAACTGAACCTACCTCTTCTCTTCTGATTTCGGGACGAAGCATTTCCTCCTCCGCTTCGACAGATCGTTGCACTACGATTTCATCGTTTGCTTGTAGATGTGGGCCCACTTCGTTTGGTCTCCATTGACCAAACGTTATGGCGAGTGATGGGTTATATGGGTTCTGGGTTGACTCGGGGATGGGTGGGTTATGACCAAGTTCTTGTCCGAGTGAACTCGGTCTCTCCAGTTCCGTCGTCTCCTCCAACTCCAATACTTCCTCGCCGTGCTCTGGGATGCCGACTGGTGTTACTGATCGTTCTCTAACCTATAGCTGGCAAATGCCCCCTGTTGGCCATTTATTATCGCTTCGGACCAAGCCACGCGCCATCAGTAGATTTTCCTTCGCATTGGTCGCCTCATCTAATTTAATGAGGTGCCCAAAGTTGTTGAAAATTTTCTTAAGTCCTTCCTCTTGCCATAACTCCAAGGGTATACCGTAGACTCGGATCCACAGATTTCCTCGCGCTTGATCTGAGTTTTTCCAATCTCTTGCCTCCACCTCTCTTCTCGGCTGAATCTCTCTCCATCTTTCCTTAGCTCTCCTAACTTCATCTTCTGATTGCAACCACATGATTCTCCTTTTACGGTCTAGGGCCGAAAGTTTCGGTTCGTAACTTAGTCCCAAAGTGGCTGTCATCTATCTTTTTAGGTTTACGACTTCCGTAGAGAGAAGGTTTGTCACTACTACCGCCTTCTTCATTTCATTTTCTCCCTGAGACCAAATTGTGTCCAGGACTTGTGGTATTTCATTCTCCACTCCTATTTCCTGGTTCAAACCAGTTTGTAACACTGGGGTAGTCGTCTTGTGTGGGAGGGGCGCTTCTTCACAGAGAGAGCTCAGGCTTTCGATTTCTTCCCAAGTCTTCTTCCATATAGAAAACTTTGGGTGACCCGTCGAAATCGCAGGTAAATGTATCCTCGCGATTGTCTGCTCCCCTTTTTTGTGCGCGATTTTGAACATCAGTTTCCGGGTGCACTGCGACTATAAAGGAGATACTTTGATCTCTTAGGGTGAAGGTACGGATATATCTCTTCAGAATGTTAACACTGGAGCTTAACACGGATTTCATGAAGTTTTGACCTATTATCCACACAGACGATGGTATGCGGATGAAAGATCTCTTTTCTCCTCTACTGGTGCTGATTCGCAGGCTTTGTTTTGTCGATTGCCCACTGGTATCCGTCCATTCGCCCAGGTAGAGACTCCAGTCGTCGTCTTTGATGGTGTTTTCGAAAGGAGTGCTTTCTCCTTCTTCTGGTTACCAAATGTCAATCGCTTTCCTCATGGTTTGGCTCTAGGTTCGAATGCCTTTCTTCCAGCTCCAATGGGTTTCTAACATTCACGTTGCCGTTCTGACGCAAATTTACCGTTTCGAGCTCCGAAATGTTTCCACCGTCTTCGATGCTATTTTGTTGAGGGTTTTCCACATCATTTTGGATTTCAACTTCCTTTATTCCTGTCTCACCACCTTCGCCTCCGGCGTCATGTCGCATAGGGGTTTCATCTTCACCTTGTTTTTCAGATTCCATTTCCATTTCGGTTTCGCCTATAGGCTCTGAGACTTCTTGTTCTTCGGTCTGCACTACTTCTAACGGGGGCATCGGAAATTTCCGATGTCCCATATTCATCCGGATGGGCTCCTACTAACGATTGCCGGGGTTTGCTTTTGCATCATCGGGAATCGTCTCGGGGTCGCCGGAAATCGCCAGAGCAGAATTAAAAGAACAAATTCGATTCTCCACTCCCTCTTTCCCTTCTTAAGACCACAAGTTTTACGCATAAACATAAGTTAATAACAAGAAATTATTGCTACATACAAAAGACAAGTACACCTCTATTGCTAACCATTTTTATTTTTTTTTTAATCACACCTCTATATTAACACGTCCAGCACATATAAGTACATAATACAGCACGCTCATTACTACGCATATATTGACCTTCTAACACAGAGAGCTGCTTCCATAAACCCATTGTTCCACAAGACTCCTTGTAGAATTCAGATCTCAACAGAATTTTTTTTTTTTTTTTTTGAGAAACATATCTCAAAAATATGACGCCAACCAGTGAACAAACTTTTCAATGGAGGAAAAAAAATTTAATCCCTCGTTTGACATCATTCGGTGAAGGGAAGTTAGAAGATAAAGTCATGTCACTAAACCATTCATCAGTCAAAATATGACTTAGTATACCTTCTTTATGAAATCTAACACAATGGATAAAGAAACATTCCAAGCAATTATAATATTTCCAAAGGCATGAGGCGAATTGAGGTATGGTCTCTATGTTCTGAACCACCAACACCATTTAGAAAGGAGAGACTGATTAATATAAACCCCTTCACTCTATCGTTACAAACTTTGCATAACAAGGGGAACCATTGCAAAGAATCAAAACAAAAAAAAAAAAAAAAAAAAAATCTTGACAGCACTGTAATAAAAATAAACAGCTAAATCGACTTCTTAGTAATATTTCTTTATACACAATTTTGTTCTAGTATAATGCTTAAACCAAAAATCTATTTATTAAAATATTGCTTAAAAGAGCCAGTCCAAATTCGCAACTTTGGTGCAAATGATGAGCAGAAAACTTAGATTAGAAAAGTTTACCTGCTCTAAGCCAGACTCAGTCAAGTGTATAGACATGATAAATACATAGGCTAATGAGCTTCGATGCATTCCTTCATCTCCCACACCAGCAGATAAAGATGTTGCCCATCCTTTGTCCTTGAGAAAAAAAAGCACACTTCCTCTACCCTCTTCAAAAGTTAAGACACGTTTTAATCAGTCTAAATATCATTTGCGGACAAAGTAATGCCTAGGTAGCATGTTCTTAAGTTCTTAGTTACATCCTTAAATTACCCAATCAACAAAATGGCTTACCATGGCCCAACAGATGGGCTATGTAATCTTCAGGCTTCCTCAAATACTCTTTATCAAGACATGGCAATGTCCATGACAAATGGAGAATGTTAACATCTTTCACTGCCTCTATTATGTAAATTTTGTCGCTTTTCCAAATGGGAATATTCATTCTTTTCTCCTTTTCTAAGTCCACACTTTTTTTCACACTACCAAACAGGCTAAACACCCAATCCTCCAGTACATCTAGAGGCTCTGTAGCATTAAAATATGAGAAAGATTAAACAAGTCTCAGTATAAACTTTGCAACGCAAATATAAAGAGAGAAACTAATGTACTCTACTCACCTCCTCCAATGACAACTAGCTTCATCAATTTGCCATGGTAATTATCTCTGTACAATTGAATGATTTTCTCCCGCAAATTAATACCCCTTTCTGAAGCATCACTGAGACTTTTTTTATTCCCTTCATAAAATAACAACGCAAATTACTCACTTCTTGAGACACAAAATCACTACGAAAGTCATTAAAGCCTTACCCCAGAAAAACCTATTAAGAGGGTGACCAGGAATAGATGTATGACACTGAAGTTGTTGAAGCCGAGCATTATCATTTTGTATAGCCTGATTAAATTCTTTAATATTTTGGTAAAACAAATCAGATATAAGCATCATCAGGGAATTAACATGAATCAAATTTTTAAACATAATAATCATAGAAATTGCTTACCAGAATCAACAGCTAAAACTTCACGTTCCATTGCTTCAGTTTTAATTAATGGAGAGATAAAAAACTGAGAAAATCTGCAGAGAAAGATCAAATGAATTTATCGTTTTCAATAATTAGCAAGATGTTAAATTAGTATAAAACATGAATCTTGAAATAATTTAGACAGTTAACTGAAACAAGGTGAAAGGAGATAAAAAGACAACCTCCTCTTCCTCCCTATTGTGCATCTATTGAAAAGTAAGGACTTCAATTGTAATATCATAATGTCGAGTAAGCAACGCCTGGAAATAATTGAGAGAAAAGCTGTGTTTTAAGAGGCTGAGCAGCCATACTTCAGAGGTTAAAGATTACCCCTAGTATCTTTATTAATGTGGTTGAGTTGCATAAAAAGAATAAAAAAGATCACATTGCAATCCACGCAGCCACATCTCTCTTCTCCTCTCTCTTTACTTGTTCATATCGTTTATAATTATCACTATCACTGAGGACAATGTCTCGTTCAGTTTTTGAAAAGTGCGAACGAAGAGAGGAAAGAAAGAAGAGAGAAGAGGGAAGAAGAGGAAAGAGGAGAAAGAAGAGAAGAAAGAGGAGAAAGAAGAAAGAAGAGAAGAAAGAGGAGAAACAAGAAAGAGGAGACACAAGAAAGAGGAGAAACAAGAAAGAGGAGAAAGAACAAAGAAGAGAAGAGAGAGGAGAGGAGAGAGAAGAGAGAAGAAAGAGAAGACAGAGAAGAGAGAAGAGAGAAGACAAAAAAGAGAAGAGGGAGGAAGAGAGTAAGAAAAAAGAGAAGAAAGAAAAGAGAGGAGAGAAAAAGAGAAGACGGAAGAGAGGGGGAGAAGGGGGAGAAGGGGGAGAAGGGGGAGAAGGGGGAGAAGGGGAGAAGGGGAGAAGGGAAGAGGTAAGTGATAGGAGAAAGAAAAGAGAGAGAAGGGAGAGAAGGGAAGTGGTAAATGATAGGAGAAAGTAAAGAGAGAGAAGGGGGAGAAGGGAAGTGGTAAGTGATAGGAGAAAGGAAAGAGAGAGAAGGGGGAGAAGGGAAGTGGTAAGTGATAGGAGAAATAGAAGAGAAAAGAAAGAGGAGAGGAGAGAGAGGAGATAAGAGAGAGGAAAGAGACACAAGAAGAAAAGAAGAGAGAGTGAAGAAATGTGGCAAATTGAGACATAGAAAAGTCTCACATCAACATTAAAGCTTGAGCCCCGAATCATCTTGTATTATGGCTAAAGTGAATTATGTAGAAAAGGTCAGAAATGCCCCTCAACACATAATGACAAATAATAGACATTGTACACCTACTAAAAAGATATTGAAGCATAACAACTACAACTATACAGTGCTAAGAAAATTTAAAAGCTACAAAGCTAAGCAATAGGCCTCCTAAGTGCTAATCTTGATGGGATAGAACCAGGCCCAACCCAACATCGGTTGGAAGTGGGTTATGTGTATGGGCCAAACCCAAGCTTGTGCTCCCTAGGTTATTTGTAAGCTGTAGGATTCAAAGGGAGACAAGAGCCTTTATTTGAACCATCATATCTTGATCTACTACATTGATACCATCTACAATTCTGAACTTTGTACAGAAAGGAAGAGCTTTAAAAGAGAAGAGAAAGGAAGAAGAGGAAACTGTGAGAGAGGCAGCAATAGTGAGGGTCAGGATCGACTACTCCTAAACATCTTCATTAACTTAAGCGTACAGAAAACTTTATATATGCCCTTACTCAAGGGTAGTCTGCTAAAAGGTTTAAAATAGTACATTAGATAGTTACCTTTTCAAGGCACCCTTGAGATACTCCTGATTAACTTCAAAGTAGTAGCAAGTGTACTCAGTTTCTGTATATGCATTTGATGATCCTCCATGCTTGGACAAATAACTATCATACTAGAAGAATAAGAAAGAAAGAATGTGTCAGTTAGTCAAAACAAATTGAACCAATATAGTGTACAGAAAACTCGACTGTTGCTTTGTGTTTCAATGCAAGAAGAAGAAAAAAAAAAGAGCTTCAGCTTTGCATCTTATAGCTACACCAATTATTTTGATCCGCAGGAAAAATCCCACAAATTACAATGAACTAAATGACTGAAATACCAACCCAAGCACAGCAGTTAATATAGCTCATGAAGGGTATGACCCACAAAATGTCATTTGACATCCATCAAGCGAACTGTCAACAAATGGAAGAGCTATTTGAAAGGGTTCGCCCTCTACTGAATCATAACAGCCTCTAATGCTAGCACTGTTGAGCTAGTTAACCAACTCAGAATAACAGAACAAGCAAAAGAAAATCAAATATAAACGAGAATTTTCAGCATGAATGCTCATAGCAGGTTCAGGAAAAGAGACACTACTGTAACACTAGAAACTAAAAAGCAAACTACACAGACCTCATTTTCGTCTGGAAATTCAGAACTCCCCATGAAAAGCATGTGTTCTGTGACAATTAAAAAGCTCGAGCTGTAATACTATGTCATGAGTGTCAGGTTACAAACAGAGCCATCATAAACTAAATCAGCAGTCAATATTATCCAATACTCAAGCTTGGTAGGGTAAGAAGTTGCACCATTCAGACAAATACCAGAGAAATAAAGATGCATGGGAAGATAAATCACCAGAAAAAGGACAATTGAGTTAGTAGGCCGGAGATATTGGGGATGAAAAGTCACTTTTCCCCATCAAAAACAAATCAGCACAAACCTTCATGAAATGATGGAATGTCAAATTCCTCTTCTTGTTTTCGATAAAAAAAAATTAAAATAATATCAAACACTAGAAGAGCAAGGAAGTGGGGATTTCTCTTCCCATTAATAGTGCAACCCAAGCTGGGCTTCCACTCTAGAATCCTCCAAAACATTTTTGATAAATGGATGCATCACCACCCAATGAGATTAAACAACATAAAAGAACCTTTTTCTTCAAATTTGCAGAACGTAGAATGGGTTTCTTTAGTAGAATCCGCAACGGATTAATATTTTTATTAAAATAAAAGAACAGAGAGGATGCAACAACGGACCTAAGAAGTGGGCAAGACCTTGCGCCTCAGTTGGGTCGAGAAAGCTGCCTATTCCAACACACATTGCAGCTGCTGCCTGTAAAGGGTGCAAAAATTTGATATTTGTGAGAACGAAAGAACAAACGTGCAAGAGTCGGAACTTGCACCCCCTACAGTTGTCATAGGCATGAATTATGAAACGATATCGCAATTTTTGTTGCTCTCCTTGTCTGAGTCAAGACATATTAATGATTTCTACAGAAAAACACTGTTTGCTTCCTTCAACAGAAAAAAAATAAAATTCTTCCGCTTTATGGCTTCTCCAAAACTTCTTACTGAAGGAAGCGATATAAAGAAGGAAAGAGAACAAGGAGATTCCGCTTGAGAAAGAAGTACATTAAGAGGAAAACAAATTTAAGACGAACAAAAAAGCACTAGAAAAAATCCAAGGAGATTATTCAATGAAGTTTGAGTTCCAATGAAGGCCAACTTTCTAAGTGGAGTAGGGAACGTTCATGTAGTAAATGAAGAAAAAACAAACAACCAAGTTCCTTAACTAATAGCCGATCGAGACTCGACTTTGACCGATGGAAAGCCAAGCTTTTAGGGAAGCTTTCCCAACATTTTGTAGCTTTTCAGATAATTATAAAAAAAAAAAACCACCACCTTTTAGTTGGCGCCGAACCCTTTTCTTCTGCTTCCGCATCTTCCTCCTCTTCCCCATCTTCTTCTTCTCCTTCTTCACTCTCTTCTCCTTCTTCACTCTCTTCTCCTTCTTCACTCTCTTCTCCTTCTTCACTCTCTTCTCCTTCTTCAGTCTCTTCTCCTTCTTCACTCTCTTCTCCTTCTTCACTCTCCTCTCCTTCAGAAACATCTTCATCTTCACTACCACTATTTTCAAGGTCTGTTTGCCCATTATTATGATTGTCCGCTTCTTCAGAATCTTCAGCCGATCCGGCCCGTAGTATTTCCGGGTCGTGAACTAGAAGCGCAGTAAGACCGTTCGGAAGCTGAATAACTCTGTATAGACGACGGTCTGTCGGAGCTCTAATCACAATATCATCCGAAGAAGAGCTGCCCATCATCAACCTTGTGGCGAAGGAATATTTGGATTGAAGTTCAGAGTTTCGCGCCGTTATTGTTTCTCAGAATGGCATTTGTCGTCCTGCCCGACTTCCCCCTATTTACATGTACTACAAATCTTATAGCGGATCTTAACCTTGTAGGCCCGTAGCCTGTTGCGTGACTCGGCTGAGTCGACAAGGAGTCCATCCTTGGCAAGTTGTAACTCGTACACGGGGGTTAGTATGGGAATTGGACCGACTCGAGTCAAGATGACCCGGGTTTGTAAAAAAAACTCTTTTATAAATACGCCAGATAGAGTAGTGCATAGAGATGTATATTTTATATTAAAAATGATTTCAGTACTGTGAGTTTTTACTGTGAGTTTTTACATCCTGATGTGGGTGTCCTATTGGAAGCCTAGTTGGTAGTCCAGATAAGGTCTAAGGTTTAGGCTTACTTCATAATATAAACCGTTATAGTAAAATTTGATAGCACTATTATCACCACTCAATTTATATAGATTAATGATTCACCCACAAATCGTGGACCACGCCCCCTTCACTATAATAGTGGGACTATTGCACTATATCTTTGGGTCTCATAACTACAGTGAAGAGCATGGTCCACAGTTTGTGTGCACGAGTCATTATTCTTTTATATATATGCACTATTAGAATATATCGAATAAATAATATGGCCTAGGTGCAACTAGCATTACTCATGAATAATATTGTGCGTACTTACTAGGGTATATGACTACCCATTTGACATGGGTGCTTAGTTGGCACCTCGATATTGATTTCCAGTCCAGAAATCGAGGCACCAACTATGCACCAAAATGTGTACCCTCACAAGTGCCCATAGCATTATTCAAATCTAAAATATTTGAAAATAATGCATAATTCATTTTCTTCCTAAAATTTTAATCAAATCATTAGATGTACATATTTTGATTCTCTTAAAAATAAAGTAATGCTAGATGAACCTTGACGAAGTACCCTATGGTGTACCTTGACTAGATGACTTTTATGTCAGATTCCTGGTAAGTCTATTCCTAAAACAAATTTTTTTCTAAAACCCAAAAGAAAAATGATATCAGTACTTCTTAATTTTACTTCGAGGTTTTACATTTGGTTGCATAGTTGGGGTTAGGGTAAGAGAAAATCTAGGGTAAGGTTTACCAATAGAGTAGGTGATTTTATCTCTGAGTTTATATTTTACCAGGCTGCCACGCCGATGCCACACCAGGATGTGTAAAGTCTTGGAAGTAAAAAGCCACAGTACTTATATCCCTAAAAACCCCATTAATTTGTATCCCATGTGGATGCAAAGTAAAAGAGGTACATCATAAGGTACCTTAGCATTATTCCTACAATTTATGTCCAGTATAAGCACTGGTAATTGGATTAAAAACAGCGATTATACCCACCTTTAGTCTAACCTAAATAACTATTTGTACCCAGCTACTCAAAATTAAAAGTAGTTCCCACTCTCGGTATATTCAAATTATCACATATACTCACTCACGTCATCATGGATCACACTCAAATCCATTATGTTACAATAGAGTGTCGAAATACATTTGTTTTTCTACCCAACACATGGGAAAAACACGATTGAACCCGTATGCAACATACTACTATTCATGAGAGAAAAAACATATAATGAAATGTGCACATTAAAAGAGGGAAGGAAGGGGAGGGGAGGGGAGGGGAGGAGGGAGAGGGAGAGGGAGAGAGAGAGAGAGGGAGAGGGAGAGGAGAGGGAGAGGAGAGGGGAGAGGAGAGAGGAGAGGGAGAGGGAGAGGAGAGGGAGGGAGAGGGAGAGGGAGGAGAGGAGAGGAGAGGAGAGGAGAGGGAGAGGGAGGAGGAGAGAGAGAGGGAGGGAGGGAGGAGAGGAGAGGGAGAGGGAGAGGAGGGAGGAGAGGGAGAGGGAGAGGGAGAGGAGAGGAGAGGGAGGGAGGGAGGAGGGAGAGGAGGGAGGGAGGGAGGGAGGAGAGAAAGAGAGAGAGAGGCCCAAAGAGAGAGAGGGAGAGAGGGAGAGAGAGGCCTAAAGGGGGGGAGAGAGAGGCCCAAAGAGAGAGTGAGAGAGAGGCCCAAAGAGAGAGTGAGAGAGAGGCCCAAAGAGAGAGAGAGAGAGGCCCAAAGAGAGAGAGAGAGAGGCCCAAAGAGAGAGTGATAGAGAGGCCCAAAGAGAGAGTGACAGAGAGGCCCAAATAGAGAGAGTGGTAGAGAGGCCCAAAGAGAGAGAGAGAGAAAGGCCCAAAGAGAGAGAGAGAGAGAGAAAGAGAGGCCCAGAAAGAGAGGCCTAAGACATAGAGGCCCAAAGAGAAAGAGAGGCTTAAACAGAGATAGTCCCGAGGATAGAGAGGCCCAGAGGAGGAGACAGGCCCAAAAAGAAAGAGTCATGCCCAAAAAGAAAGAAACATGCCCAAAGAGAAGAGAGAAACCCAAATAGAGGAAATGGCCCAAACAGAGAGGGCCAAAAAGAGTGAAAGAGGCCCATCAAGAGGCCCATAGAGAGAGTGAGAGAGAGAGGAAAGGGGCCCAAAGTGAGAGAAGGGAGAGAGGCCCAAAGAGAGAGAGGAGAGAGGCCCAAAGAGAAAGAGAGGAGATAGGCCCAAAGAGAGAGAGGGAGATAGGCCCAAAGAGAGAGAGAGAGTGAGGCCCAAAGAGAGAGAGAGAGTGAGGCCCAAAGAGAGAGAGAGAGTGAGGCCCAAAGAGAGAGAGAGAGAGGCCGAGAGAGAGAGCGGGGGCAGGGGGGGGTTGGCGAGAGGGGTTGTTCTGTTTGGGTCTATTGTAGATTAACTATTCCTCAATCGGTTTTCTGTCTGGTATTTACCTCCAATATATCTTTTAATAAGGTTAGTCTTATACATAAAGAGCCTCCACAGGTAGAATTGGAAGACACGTTTAGTATTCTAAGGATAGAAGATTCGGAAAGGAAAGCAATACTTCCAAACCTCCACAGCTTATTTAAACAAAGCAATACTTCCAAACCTCCGCAGCTTATTTAAACAACTGATCAGCCTATCTGCCTAAACCCACAACAACATTTTCCACCAGGGTCTTCACCATGGATCTTCTCGTCATCGCCAGTACCGTATGCTTTTGCCTGTGTACTCTGACAAATCCCTGCAGCTCTCGTCAGCTCCACCTGCATCCCTCTCCCCAGAAAGCTGGTAAAGTTTCGCATGCACCTCTCTAGATCTATTTCTTCTCATTTATATATAATTGCGAACTGGAGAAAGTTCCAGTTCATTCATTTGTCTCTGATTAACATTCCTGTCTTTCCTCTGCAGCTGCTCCAAAAGAGCTGTTACCTACTCAAGTACCCAAAATGCAAATACCCATGAAATCACTCAAAGTACGTAAAAAACTCCTCTCTGATCCCATTCGCCGGCTCTATCTCCTCCATCACATATGTCTCTCATACCTTGTGCTTTTCCTGAACTATTTCTTCGTCCATTTTCAGGTTAGCGACCATAAGCACATCCACCATACTATAATGGATAGAGAGATCAACAATGGAGATTCAGTCAAACAATACAAAGCCCAAGATCATACACTCGACAGTGACAGTACTTCACGAGCTCATTCAGGTGACCATCCGCTTCATAGTTTTCCAGTATATATCTGCTGCCAATAACAGATATATATTGAAGTAGGAAGTTGGCAGTACCAAACAACTCTTTCTTAATATAAGACTTTCTTTCTTTTTTTCTCCCCGCGAGATTCCTTCAAAAGAAAAAATGTGTGTTTCTCTCGCTACAAAAATATCATCAGTACTATTGGTGATAGAGAGAGGAATGCTATTTTATATGTACCTAATCGATTGACACAGCTTGAATGAATTTGTTCCACATATCTCCTCCTACAATTAGTAAACACGGGATACATTACCATTATTCTTCTCTCTCGGAGTTCTTTCGCATTAATTTGTATAGTCACCTCAGTTACGACGTTGTGCAGTAATATATATGACCTGCTTTTGCTTGTTAAAAAATTTCCTGATCAATCTTGGACTCCCCAGATAGAAACAATTCTAAGGCGACGAGGAGAGAGAAGGAGAGACTGCAGGCCTATCTGCTGCAGCTTTCGAGGATGGACTATGCTCGAGTCAGAAGACGACGGCCGATCCACAACAGAGGCGTGCCGGCTGCTCCTTGAAAAGGCCCTCCAAATCTGGAGCATGCTTTTGACAAGATTTTCGGAAACTATGAAAGATATTGTTTTATTATTTTGCAGTGATCGATATTGGGTAATGGTACTTAGGTTTTTGTATTGTGGCCGACACCTGTACTTTTATAGGGTTGTCCATACCAAAACATTTTTCCTGAATTTACGAGGAAGAACAAAACCTGTTCTCTTGTCTCTTTCCTGTTTCCTGTTTTGTTGCGTAAAATGGTTGGCCCTGTCTTCCGAGTGAGTGGTATGCCAAAAGATTGCGGGCCCTCTTAAAGACCAGGGATGTCCAAAATTTCTGTCTACGAGCTAGTAACAAGTAACTATGCCTAACTCATTTTTCGGAGCATGCAGATATTGCTCCTTCAACATAATTTATCTAATACAAAATAAGCAAAGAGTAGACATTGTTCCTCCGTCAGAGTTTTGATGATAAAAATAAGACCAGTTTTTCTGCTTTCTGTATGATATGTTCAGGGAGGGCCCTACTCACCATTCATCCTCTTGCAGTTCGTCAGCACAACTAAAACTCAGAAGCCCTTGACCGAAGTATGACAAACAAATCAATAAAGCTGAGTGCTTGCTGAAAGGGCTGTCCATGCCTTAAGCTTAATATGGACTTTCACATGTACATCTGAAAGGGCAATTCCCAAGAAAAGATCTCGACCATTTAAGTTAATCATACACTTGTTCTACATTATTCAAAATGAGATTCTCCTCTCAATCATTTCCATGAGAGTTCTCCATGTTTCTCCTGAGACTTTTCATTGCAGCATAGATCTCTGCAGACTTTACGGAGTATGTGTTTCCGGAAGAAAACACTGTAACCTCATTGTTTACTTCAATCCAACTACAGCCAGGACACTTCTTTAGTCCACTTTGTTTCATTGCCAACCTTGTATTTGCGGCTTTCCTCCATAAACCTGCCTCGTGATACAATGTCAGCAACTGAACATAATTTCCACTTTTCTCAGGTTCTAGTCTCACTAGTTGACCTGCAGCTACCTCTCCGAGCTCCAACTGGTGGTTGACTGTGCAAGCGAACAAGAAGCACAACCAAACACTTTTATCCGGTTTAATTGGCATGCTCTGGATAAAGTTGTAAGCTTCATTTACATACCCAGCCCGGCCCCACAGGTCTACCATGTTAGCATAGTGCTCCATTTGTGGCAGAATTCCGTAATCCCTAGACATGGACTCGAAGAAGCTAACACCCTCTTTTAGTAAACCGGAGTGACTGCATGAAGAGATTAAGGATAAAAAGGTGATCTCATCAGGCTGCTCCCCAAGTCTCTGCATTTCCTTGAATAACCCTATTGCTTCTAGGCACTGTCCATGTGTTCCGTACCCTGCTATCATTGAGTTCCATGCAACTGTTGTTCTTTGTGGCAATTTGTTGAAGAGTTTCCTGGCGTATTCTAAACTTCCACACTTGATATACATGTCAATTACAGCATTATCAACATGGCAAACTGATTGTATATGGCGTCTAATGGTGACACCATGAATCATCTTTCCCTTGGTTAGCATTGCCAATGAAGAAACTGCAGTGAGCACAGAAATTACAGAGACAGAATCCAGAACCAAACCATTCTCTAAAATTTGAGCAAAAAAACTGATTGAACACTCCGGCTGACCATTTTGATTGCAACATGAGATCATTGAATTCCAAGCCACCAAATTCCTATGGGAAATACCACAGAAAACAACTCCGGCCAACTCAGGCAACCTCCATTTTGAATACAGATCAATTAATACACAACCTACAAAATTGTCATGCACCATGCCATTCTTTGTGACAAGTCCCTGAAGTTGAGAACCCAACTGTCCGGTTTCTACTCGTCCACAAGCACCTATAAGGCTGGCCATGATTTCAGCATCTACTTTCAACCCCTCAGCCACCATTTTCTTGTAAAGATCCATAGCTTCATATACTTTGCCATTCTGACAGTATCCCATGATCATGGATCCCCAAGATACTATATCTCTTTCCTCGGCCATAATAAAAACTGAATTAGCATCTTCAATTAATCCATGTTTTGCATACATGGTCAATAACGCACTCTGCACAGCAATGTTACTCTGTATTGGACTTTTTAGCAACACTGCATGAACTTGTTTCCCAAAATCAAGTAATTCTAGCATAGAACAGGCAGACAGAACATTTGTAAAAGTGAAGGAATCAGGTTTCGGTCCCAGTGAACGCATCATAGTATAAACATCCAAGGCTTTCTCCATGTAGTTAGTGTTTATATAAGCAGATATCATTGCATTACACACTTCAACTCCTTTATTAGGCGTAACACTGAACACTGTGTGCGCATAGTCCACCGATGCAGATTTAGCGTACATAGACAACAGAGAAGTGCAAACATAAGGCTCAAACTCCAGTCCCACCTTTATCACTTCCCCATGAACAGATTTGCCAAAAACCACGGCCTGCCCCAAGGAACAAGAAGTTATGACACTTGAAAATGTTGCCGATGCAGGCTCTAGAGAACCACTCTTCATCACTACAAATAGTTCAAGGCTTTCCTCCCACAACCCGTTTTGACAGCATCCCCCAATCATCGAATTCCATATAACAATGTTTTTCTGCTCCAATTCATCGAACACCTTGAGTGCATTTAGCGGTCTCTTGCACTTAGAGTACATAGTTACGAGCGCAGCCCCAACAAAAGGATCACCAAGAAAACAGTGCCTGATGATATAAGAATGAATCTCCTTTCCATGCTCAACACCTCCATAATCCGTGCAAGTTCCAAGCATGATGCTGAGCGAATAGGGATCGGGTCTAAGACGAGCAGCTTGCATCTGACTAAAGGAAGAGAGAACCTCACCCTTTGAGCCAAATCGAAGGTACCCGTCAAGCATACTGTTCCAGACAGTAACATCCTTATCGGGAGTTGTATTAAACACATCAACAGCGACCTCGAAGCACCTACTTTTCACATACAAGTTGATCAGAGAACTGGCGATGTAAGAGTCGTACTGAAGACCAGAGGCTATGACGGCGGCATGGATCTTTTTGCCATTGCACAGATCTGAATGGGCTGCAAAGCTTCTGAGAATACATGGAATCGAGAATTTGCCCAATTTGAGGAAAGATTGCATTACTCATTGCAGAAGTTATTTTGACAGGTTAAATATTGCTCACAACCTTAAAATGCTGATACTCGGCTGGACACCGTAACAGTCACCAGACCTCCTCACTTGAAGAAACCGAAATTCTAAAAGCCTGTTTCAGAGGCGAGGATCCTATCAATACTCTCTACAAGCAGTCGTGATCTTATTTGTTTTAATATAATACTGATAACTTTTACAAAGAGCTTAAGGGGACCGAGGTGCATCCCAAATCTAATACTTTCAACTCTTTCTTATATTAAATTTTTGTGGTCAACAGGCCATGAGATGTCCCCGTTGAAGAAACACTCTTGTAGTGCCTATGCGTGCCTAATCTTGAAATTTATACTCCTTACTTTTATGCCTGTAAGTTATGCAAATAATGTCTCTTGTAGGTGGTTAGTGGACGGAGATTTTAGTTTCAGAATATCTAAAAAACAATTTCATGCATGTTAGTAAAATTCTAATAAGTTATGATATAAAATTTTCCTCATATTTTGGGTGATTAGTTTGCCGCTTTGAGTGGGAATTTTTGGAGAACATTGATATAACTTTTGCACCAAATGGATGAGATTTTAAGGCTCAATAGACGTATTCTAACCCATATATAACAAGCAAAAAAGTCGCAGATCGTAAGAGATAATCAAAAAGGTAATTTCTCAGGTATTTAATTAGCACGGAGGAACAGCTTCTAGCTACTAATTAATATTCCATACAGTACCAGGTATAGTGATGCCATCACATCTCCTCCCTTCATTCAGAAACCTCACAAACTACTAGATTAAACTTCTCTCCGCCTGGGCTACATCGAATTACATGTTCACCGGATCCTGCATGGCACAATATTCAGAAAAAATTAAAAGAAGAAAACTAGAGTAGGTGCATGGTACTTATGGAACATGGAACATGAAAGAAATGAACTACAGCAACAACAAAGGACATGTGGAAGAGTGTGGGTGCAGATATGCATACTTGGAGCAGTCAATGGTGGGGCTGATCTTGTAGGGCATGCTGATCCCGCAAGCTCCGGGGAGGCCGACGGCGAGGCCGTAGTCGAGGCCGGGGATGCGGGCGGCCGCGCTCTTGAGGCAACCGCAACCAGTTTGGCGATCGGAGGGGGACTTGGAGGCAGCTTGGAAGGAACGTACACCGTTACAACAGGTTGCTGGCAATGCACCCATCCTGCGGAGGTAGGGAATGCAAGAATTGAGAGGGCTCACCACCGTACCACAGGAGATGGCAGCCTCAGTCCCATAGTGATCAGGGGGCAAGGTGGTCAGGATGAGGAAGCAAGCGAGAGTACGTAATGAGACCAAAGCCATGGCTAGTTGGAGGAACCGAGTGGTGGATGGTATATATTCCTTTGTGTACTACTCCAGGGGTAGTGGAACCATGCAGGTCCAGGCTTATATATATATATATATAGAGAGAGAGAGAGAGAGAGAGAGAGGCGTGGGATCAAGGGCATAAAGTGAATCTGTTGGCCATTCATTAATGCATGCAAGGACGTTCGATTAATCAAGGGGCTGCCCTCCATCGTGTAGTGGAAAGCATGGCCACGTTGAGATCAGGAGTATTTTGGTTGCGGCAGCCGAGGGAATATTAATTGATTGTGGGCCTTGTGGCAACAATTTGCTAACTCCAAACTACTTGTATTAAATGCACAACGCTAGAGCTATGTCGACCCATTCTTAATTTTCTTCGTCCACTGGTGCAAGAAGGAATCAGCCCCGCCTTGGAGATTACTGTATCTCTACAAAGAAATATGGCACATAAGCAACAGCATTGAATGCTCATGGAACTATGTCCTACGATGCTGACTCCCTGGAGAAGGAATATCAAATATTAATCTCACATGTAATGGAATCAACCACTTAAAAAAAAAAATGGGACTTATATTTAGTACTTGACCTAGTACCCCTGCCTCGACTATTTCAAATCTGCGAAGATACCATGTTCTTCTTTATCGTAATCGACTAGCAATTAATGTTTTAGACTAGTGTTGAAATTTTCTCTGCTGCTGACAAGAATCACTCAGATTTTAAGTTAAAACGAAGGAAGATGTGATGTCTCTAGAACAGAAGCGCGTTCCTGTAAGAAAAAAAAATGTTCTAGTTCTCTTCTACTCTTAGTAAGAATTAATTTCATAAAATGTTATGTATGTCAACTAAGCCAAATTTGGGTGGAGTTTGCACATGGTTCAGTGAATAATTAACATTCTAATTCAGATAAATGTCTAGCTTAAGTTGGATACAGGTCTAGCTTCGGCAGGAACCGGCACAAAAGCAGATAAATTCACCCTCTAGCCATCCAATCTGAACCGCAACATTAAAGAGAGATAATTCGGGTGCAAGTTTGACTTTTCATTTTCGAAATCGATTCAATCAATTGCATTATGTGATTAAACAAGTTAACCAAACTGGGTTCTACTTCTTAATGCCTGATCCGATCTTGACAAAACCGCGCTCAGATACCAAGAACAAATAACACATCACAAAATACAACAAAAAAAAATTCATTCACTCCATTTCCCAGCCAAGCTGTCAGAAAAGCTTGGGCGGGCGGGTGGGTGAAAGTAGCCACAACAAACGACATTTTTTCTCCAACGATAAAAAATGTGAGTAACAATACTATTTAATTATTTAAAGAGATCAGGCTTGTCAATCCATCACAACAGCAAAACTGAAAAAAGTAATCCACCAAATCCTGTTTTCACTTTCCTGCATTTGGAAAAGGCCATTCTACTCTTCAGCTGGTTTTTCAAAAAGTTGCTTCTTCAACCAATCAAATGGCTGCAAAACAAGATTACAGATGAAGATTAGATTCTTAACTAGTCAAAAGAATATCAGATCCATAACAACACGATATTTTTGTGTGATACGTACATCCTCTGCAAGAGGTAAACATGATAAATGAAATGAAAGATTCTTAACATAAGTCCACGAATGAAAAATTAGAATGTCAGCAACCACTTGCTACCCCATTCTTCATCTTATCCTACCTCTCTGTTTCTCTTTCTACTTAAAGTTGCCACTGATCTCATGAGTTTCAGAAAAGATAAATCATTTAGCTCCAAAAGTCAAGAATCATTTAGCAACAGAAGTCAAGGTGCCTCAAACAATTCTACGCAAAGAATGGCAACCGTAAGTTAAATAATACAAAAGTGTACGATGTCTCTTCCTACAAAAGTATCTTAAGACATAACTAATATTATTATACCTTGACGAATTACATGCTGATATTTAGTGTGTTTTTTTCCGACAGGCTGATATGTACAGATAAAGCCCACTCTAATGAGATTCTAACCAAGAATATCAGGCTATGAATCCACAAAGCAAACTGCAAATTGGTAGTACTTGCAAACAGTGTTGCCCACAACAGTTTTCCCAAGAGAGTAATGCTAGGCGCACGCTTCCGTGCAAGTTTTATTGCAGGGGATCGACGTGGATGGCTTAAGGTGGCCATCCACGTCATGCACAAGTGGCTGAGGCCTCCCGTCCTGCCGCCCCCGTCCGGCGCTGGTCGGCAAACGCGGAAGGGAATGGTTTCGACCCTCCCTCTCCTTCCTCCCGCGTTCGACCCTCCCTTTCCTTCCTCCCGCGTTCGATCCTTCCTCTCCTTCCTCCCGCGTTCAACCCTCCCTCTCCTTCCTCCCGCGCAGTGGCCGTGGCCTCCCGTCCCGCTGTGGCTGCGGCCTCCTGCTGTTGCCGCGGCCACAGGGAGGGTCGAACGCGGAGGCCGCAGCCACTGCGAGAGGCCACGGGGAGCCGCAGGAGGCCGCCGCCACGGGGGGCCGAGGCCGCAGCCGCGGGAGGGGAGGCCGCAGCTGCGGGAGGCCGGAGGAAGGGAGGCCGCTCCAGCGGGAGGCCGGAGGAGGGGAGGCCGCTCCAGCGGGAGGCCGGAGGAGGGGAGGCCGCTCCAGCGGGAGCGGCGGGACAGGGCCACGTGCACATGACGTGGATGGCCACCTAAGCCATCCACGTAGATCCCGTGCAATAAAACTTGCACGGGAGCCGTGCGCCTAGCATTACTCTTTTCCCAAATATATAGAGGACGTAGAAAGTGTATATATATCAGGGTGTATCAGCCAATTCAACCCTTTGTATCGGCTTGTACTGGGTAAAATCTGAGACATATTGGCAGTTCATATCGTCAATACTGTCCACCATGATTGAAAACAGTATTTTATTAAAGAATGATGATGAATATCACCAGAAAAAAACAAGCATGATTAACATTGTCCTCATAATTCACATTAACATAATGTTCATGATAACACATTTGAAAACCCATCACACGAAATGAAAGAGTTTATACAGCATTTAAAGGCTCGTGAACAAGTGCAGAAAACAGATTATTTGGACTGCCAGAGCAGCATGTAGTACAATCAGGAAAAAGAAGCATTAGAAAGAGATACAAGGCAACTGATCCAATTGCCAAATAAATAGTGGGACGATCAGAGGACAGCATGATTGAGGAGTCAAACAACACTGAAAGAAGTCATTAAGGCAAATTCAAACCACCAGGACACAGAACATTGTGTGAAAAGGTTCACATCAACACTCTGACAAACATTTAAACAACAAAAGAAAGAAGATGAAAATAAAAGAATATTTTCTTAAAAATTGAGGGTGATTTCATTGACTTATACCACAAAAACATTTCTTAAGACTTTTCAACATGAAGCATTTCTGCACTCTATGCTCCCTCTCACTGCAGTCTTACACATAATGGACCTGAGACAACAGCAAGAATTGGGGTCTCAACCTATGAAATCCAGGAAATCCATGGAATATGCAATAATTTGGCTCACCTTACAGACCCACACAAATAAAATAAAGTAAACATTGGGACAACCTTCTTTAGTGCCCTGTTAAAGATCAAACCCAATTGCATCGCAAAATAAAGAAAGGAGATTGTTTCTTTCCAAAAGAAGGAGATTGGAGGAGATTGTTTCTTTCCAAAAGAAGGAGATTGGAGGAGATTGTTTCTTTCCAAAAGAAGGAGATTGGAGGAGATTGTTTCTATCCAAAAGATCAGCCAAAAGATCTACGGATGAAGGCAATCTCAACCTTCCTACCACCGAAAATATAGGCATAGATTGCAGCTCTTAATCTTCCCGCTCTACTCACTAGACAGAAGGTCAGTCTAACAGTAAGACTAAACTGTGAAACCTAAACCCATCCTCCACATCACATGCAAAATTTAAGCAGTCAAATATGGCAAAATAGGTGAATTTTCCACGCTATGATGTCTCGCATGCACTTAGCCACGTCCATATTGGAATAGTTCGTGACATTAAACAACAGAGTAAGCACACGTCCTCAAATTACGAAAATTGTACGAATATAGCAAACAGAATACCTAAAAATATCGTATTATATTCGTAACATTATCAAGTAAAAGGGAGACCAACAACCAAATCAAACAAAACCTAACGAATTCCGAAAATGTTAATCCTTAGAGAAATATCAGAAGCCGTTAGATTACTTTCAGCTGAACAAAGAGGAAACAATCCCTGATGACCCCAGCATAAGATGCATACACGTTAACAAAAATAAAAGGTTGATGAACGCAGAATCACGCAATCATATTGGCCTAAAAATAAAAAATTGAAAGAGAAATCCACTGATCCACAACAAAAATCAATCGCCTCCACCAGGAAGGGATTCCCAAAAAGGGGAACAGGTTCAACCCGATATATAGCGCACCTGGACTAGATAAAGGGCACCGGTCAGGCCTGCGACGCCCCACGTGACGGCCGCCGATATGTCAGTTGATTGAGGCCGCATCGAGGGACGCATGAACTTGAAAAGGCCGGATCCGGCTGCCATTCTGTATGTTTCTTGAGGAATGAAACCCTAGGTTGCTTCCCTTGCCTCCGAAAACAGCTTCTCCAGAATCGTCAGACTGGGTTGGGATGGAAATTGTAAGCGTTGAAAGCTGGAAGCCGAAAGCCGAAAGCGTACGACGAAAAAGCCCGCTATTGGGGGCAACGAAAATACTACCGAGAGACATCTCCAATATCAGAAGCCAATGAGACGTTTCTGTACCCGTCCAAAGACCGGTATATCAGCGTGTTACCTATTAGTAACCCATTTTAACATTATACGATATCATACGTCAACATAGTTTGTATATGTTGCATGATATCATTCTAACAAATGAATTTCGACCTTGTTATAAGTCAATAATGACTCTAATATCATATAAAAGTAATATTTTCAACATTATAAATATCATAGTTGAATTCCGTTTGTAACTACTATTGATAAGTAATTAAGGGACTTGTTTTATGTATTTGTCAAGCATATCCTTTGTATCATGTTATTCTAACCAACGGGTTTCTTACCAGTTATAAGTCGATTGTAACTTGCAGTATCATTACTACAGCTTGAATATTTGTCATTCTAAGAATTTCAATGTTGTTCACTGACTACTCACTTCTTTTGTAGATTACAAATATCTCCTTTGGGAGTTACATCACCGGTGATAGTTGGATACAACAATATTTAGTCTTTTCTTTCACAAGCCATGAAATTACAAACGCCTTCACCAGCTTCCACAAGAATCAATCAAATTGTTAAGCATTTGCATTTTCATGGTGCACTACTCGACCATTCTTTTCTTTGTTTAAAAAGAGACACTAGCCACCTTTAATGATTACAATCCCTTTTAAAATGTAACATTTTGCAATAACAGCATTGCTGATTGACTCACCCCAGCCACCAGCATTGTCATACTACTCCTGAATAATAGTATTTTTGCAGCTGCACAAAGACATTTTTTTATCTATATAAACCACGATGACATACCACTCGAATGGTTATTCCAGCAGAATCTTTGAACATTAAACTATTTTAACAAAAATTTGCATGTAACTCCGAAAAGTCAGCTCCATAATAACGCTTACCATCAGATTCACAACAGTTTCATCATGGAGACAAATGCAAGTCTATATGACAGAAAAAAAAAAAGATATACAGGCTCGATGTTACAAATTTCTTGGTTGCACTAACCAATGACTACCCTGTGGTTGCAATAGGTTCTTCACCAACAAATCCACAAATGATTAAATATGACGGTCACATATTGGAAAGAAATATGCAAACCAACCGCAGCTTCTGAACAAAAAAGGTACAAGCATTGACCAACCTCGTATGATTCTTCATTGCTGAACATATTACGTCCCAGATTAACACAAGCCAAAACGAAAAAAAAAAAAAAAAAAAAAAAAAAAACAGAATGAGCCACTAAAAAATAGTTCTAACAGTGTTATCCTACCAGGAAAAATTACATACCTCACTGTTATACATTTCCCGTCATCAAGATTGCAAAAGCTTAACCATGCAATTGATATTATACACAACAGGTTCTCCGTTGCCAGTACATTCTTCAGCCAAGGCTTAACTGCCACAGTTCAATTTGGTTTTCTTTCCTGGACAGATGCACCATTCTAGGTCCCAAAAATATGTCTATGCACTGGAGCATCAAAAGTCTTAACTACATCTAACCATGGCTTGTCTACTATCAACAATGAATCTTCAGAGAGGTGGCCAACAAATAAGACAGGATCTCTGAAAGACATAAAATCAAAGTTCTTTTTACCATGTATTGTACTTTCTCGATCTAATTCCTTCCTTTTACACTTCAATTTACCATTAGCAGAAGAATCAGATGACTTAATTGAAGCAGAATCTTGACTACTAATCATGTCAGATTCATCAGACTTCAATACAGGCATCCCAAAGTCAATTAAGCAAATTGCCCTGCACAGCCCCAAAGTTGATGACTCAAATCAGAAAAGGCATTTACTAGTGCCTAAAAAAGAATACTTACTGCAGTGCAAAGATACAGCCTTAACTATATAGATAAAAGCCAAACAAATCATGTTTCCAATTGTTATGCAGCTGGGAGGGAGGGATGGAAGGACGGACGGAGAACAAAGCCACTAAATTCATATGTACAAAACACAACGTAAAGAATATAAAGTTTAATAAAAGCTCCTAAATGTATAAAATATCTTTAACTGAAAGCAACCCATAGTTTCCAACACATCCAGCTTTCAATCTTGCAGATTGTCTTATCCGTGCTCCATAAACAACTGAGGGGTTGAAAGACTACGAGGTATGATGCAGAATACAGAAATGCCCTAGTTTTTCACTCTGAGAGGATGCTTTACAAATTATTTGCAGTAAAGAGCTCAGCAATTTCCTTAACAAAGACTGCAATGTCAGTTATCCCATATCATTTCTACAGGCTCTACTATTAATACTCCCAAAGAGAAATAAGGGCACAGCGGCTCAACTGAAAGTAATGAACTAGTCAAATGATGATGGCACTGTCTTTGCATGAAAATCAGAACAGAGAAAAGACCACTCCAGCCACATTCAAACTATTTCCAAACATTAGCTTCAAGAGGAAAAAGGCAAACCTGGAGCTGTAGATAATAACGGAAGTTGAAAGAAATGGAGGAAAGGACAGTCCAATGACCTCTCCAGGAAATTCCTGAAATCTCCTTGGTAGAACAAATGTATGACGTCTTGACCATTCACCCATTTGTTTAGCCTCCACATCAAACACATAGACTTGGTTGGAAGAAGTTGTGATGACAAGCACGTTATTGTTTTTAGGAGGAAAACCCCCAGCAGTAACAGAGGCACCATTCAATCTAGAAATAAACCAGTGCTGTCTGCAAGATAAAATAACCATGAACTGCATCAAACACAAGGCTAAAACAGGAAATAATTAAAGAAAGATTAATGAGATATCATTATATCAGCAACAGAGAAGAAAATGGTGACTGCATCAAAGAGAAAAATTTAACGGAAAAGCTACTAGCAGCACCTTCGAATCTCCAGATTAAAAATATAGATATCTCCAAAGCAACTAATAGCAGCTAGCCACTGGCCATCTGAACTACAAAACATTTTTGTTATGGGGGGTTCAGATGGTGGTGAATTCATGCTATCCTCTTTTCTACGAGGAACAAAAGTATGTAATAATTCTGCTCTCTCCACATCCACCAGCTGTTGCATGCAAATAAAATAAAACAAACAAGTTAGAATAGAAAATATTGAAATCATTCAATGAAGTATATCACTTTTGTTACCAACAAGACAGTAAAAATTTAAGACAGGTTTACAAACATCTTTCATAAGATAGTTAAAATATTGAGACAGACAAGACTCACATATATCTTCCTATCATGTCCAGCAAGCACCAAGCTACAGGAATCAGAACAGAAAACAATAGAATGGGCAAATGGCAGATCCCGCGGAAGACCTCTTTTAGTAATGGTCCAACCTTTCCTTCCGAGATCACACTTCAAATCGAACAGATTGGGTTTTACATGGTCAGAGTAAGCAAACATAGACCGACTACTTGACATTGCACTACATATTATCTTCCGAGATGCCTTACTTTTAACACGAGCCAGTAGAGTTGTCCTTGCAGCCCTCCTGTTGCTCTTATCAGGAGGAGCATCTTTTTTCAATTGAATAGACAGCAGATCTAAATGGCTAGTGGACTGAACTAGAATCATAGAAATTCCCTTTACAGAAGTGTTAGGAACCAAGTGAATTGGAAGTCTCTGAGGTGCAGGACAGATATCATGTGGAGCAAATTTGGTGAATTCTTTTGCAGAATATGCATAGAGCTTTGCATCATCACCAGCTGAAATAAGCATAGGAACCCCCATATGAGCCCACTTGTGATAGCTGAAATCCAAGGGCTTCTCACGACGACGGATCTTAATTGCTTTCTCATTTAGCAATGCATCTATATAGAAGAGGAAAAGTACAACGAAGGAAGCAACTCCAATCAGTGGAAATGAGACAAAATTAAATGATAATTTTGAAAGAAAATGAATCTTTACAGAAACCAAAAAAAGATACCTTCTCTGCTAACAGGGACAGCAACAGTGAGAGCCCTCACATCGTGAGTATGGGACCTTACATAACCAACATTAACCCATTTCTTTGCTAATGCTGTGACTGAATCATCACCACCAGATTGTTTTGATTCAAGGGTGAGTTTTAATAAAACAACCTGAAACAAGAACAAGAGGCAATAGTCAGAAGCTAAACATTGACAGTTAGAATTTCCCTCTGCTTCTAATATAGCGAAAGACGAACACAGCCACAAAAAAGAACCTATACTTTGCAGCCATTTGATAACAAGTATTTGTAGTCACAGAAACTGACAAAAAAGAACTGCCCAACCATTATTACAGACAATAATATCACTCCTGTATGAAAACACAATAAAAATTCTGGCTGAAATATTTAATGCATTACTATCAATGTACCTTAGAATATGCACATCACAACATGAAATGACAACAGTTACTGTAAATTTTATAAACATTTATTATAAATATATAAATATATGAGTATGCTTGATACATGTATGTACTTATAAGTTGGCCAATAAGTTGATCTGGCAGCAAAAGAACAGACAGTCCATTTGGGTTCATTAAAGCAAATGCCTCATGAACTAATCTTATGCCCACAAAAATCAGATTGCATTTACAAAAAGTAACTCCTTTATAAGTAAATATTTCACCATTCTAGTAGGTGTGCACATGGATGAGGCCGGAAAATGCCTTAAAAACAACTCCACTTAAAGCCCAACACTGGAACTTGTCTCTGCAAAAACCCATGACAATGGAATTTCCAACTAGATCCATGCTACCAAACTCCCCAACCAGTCATGACCCTATCTGCACCTCCACAAGCCATCTCCAAATCTAATCTATACATGCTGGTAAGATTTTCCACCTTGTTCCCAGTCTATTCCTGCATTTGCATGCCATCACCCCATCCCCTGCCCATCCTTAAACGTCCTTTAAGACCAAATAATCTCATTTATGGAAATGTAAAATTTTTTTTTTCAAAATTACAAACGGTGGTAGTATAGTTATAAGACCCCCACAGGAATTTTTCAAGAAAGGAAGTTGGAGAAGGACAAATGTTACCTATCATACCCAGACCAAGGTTATCTTTTAGCTGAAAGTCTCAAGGGAAGCTTGCTGATATGGTGGGTTCCACCCTCCTCTCCTCTTGGGCTACAGTTGCTATTGTTGCTTCCTCCCCAAGAAGCATTCCTATGGCCATATGGCTTCCTCCTCTTGTGGGGAAACTAAAGCTGAATAGTGCAGGTTTTTCCAAGGGTAATCCAGGACCCATTGGATGTGGAGGGGTGATTAGGAATTCGGTAGGAACTGTTATTCTTTCATTTGCTGGGCCTCTTGGTTGTGATGACTCCCACCTCAGTTGAATGATGTGGAATAGTACATGGTCTGAGATGTTTCACGTCTCACTTTACTGGGTAATTGGTTGGTGTAGGCAAACCTCAGCTCCTCCTTAGATATTTTTGTATTTATTAGAAATATATTCTATTACTACGTTTCTCCATCTGAATGGATATGTATTCGTAGATCTGCCAACTCTGTGGCAGACACTTTAGCTAGAGAGGTAGTAGGCCTTCATAGCATCTCTGTGAGGGTTCCTCTCCCATTAGTACCATGATTTTAAAAGATAAAGTTTAAGTACTCCCCTCCACAAAAAAAAAAGGCCTCACAGGACAATATCAAGAAAATTTCACCTCAGCCCTAAACCCACTTGGTCTCTTTTGCCTCACTCAATCCCCACTATGCAAGATGTGGAACTGACCTCATCCCTGCCTTTAGTGGTCAGGATAGACTCGTCAGAGCACAGCAAACTGACCCCGCATTTAACCACACTTATGCATCTTTACGTACAAATAAGTTCAAAAAACAGCTGCACAGCAGATGCTGGTGGTATTGGCAGATTTTACACGATTAATCACTTAGTATTACTTGACCAAGTTTCCCTTCCCTTTTCCTGCTAAAAAGTCCTTCCATCTCCTATATCTTCAACTTTCACTTTGATCCGCTCCTAGCTAAAGTGCACCCAGAGATGGAGAAAGAGACAGCAAAAGTATAGAAAGTGCACCCAGAAAAAGTAATCACTCCAATACCTGCCCATCTGAACCACCAGAATACACTCTGTTTTGACTTGGAACTGTTGCCAAACTATTAACGTCACCCTTATGACACGATTGAGCTTGCATAAGGGTTCCATAATGACTGTCCCAGAACTGAACAGCTCCAGTACTATCACCACTAACAAGTGTTCCACACCTGAAAAACATAATATTTGTAGATGAGCCAGGGGTGATTCTCTATGCATCAAGCGGAACAATGGATTCCAAAACTAGAAGATTAATAATTGGCAACCACTAAATTAAATTGTTTATTCAGCAGTGAATTTAAAAATATAGGCAGAACATACAAGCATGATAAAATAAAATGTTTTATACTAAAATTATTGTTTTGTACAAGCTCTCTTTTTTTGTAAAATGACCATGAATTTACTATTAAAGAAGATTAGGTGTAAGCAGAATGAATGGCTCTTTTACCTTAGAAAAAGTAACGACCAGACACAAATTTCAGATCCACCACCCAACCCTCCACGCCCAACAGTAATCCTATAACGCTCGTGAGCTGATCGTGCATCCCAGCATCTTATCAACCTACAAAACCGAGCTCCAAGACAGCAGCAACATTAGATGTTTTATACAATACTAACAACACCTTATGTTCCACATAGACTCATCCAAACCAAAATATGACCTCATACAACTTACCCATCACTACTCCCAGAAAATAATAGCTTTGCATCAAGACTCCATGCAACACTTAATACCTTACCTGCAACCCAGGAGGGGAAGACAACATAAGAAAAAACTGCGGAATATATAAAAAAAAAGTGCAAAAAAACACTTTTAACAGCAGAGAAAGAAAGAAGAAGTTTGGCTGTCACACCACTAGCTCTAGGAAACGATCTTCTGTAGACCAATTCATCTGAATCTGAGACAGCGTATAGACGAATGCAGCCATCATCACAGCCAAGAGCCACGCATGAACTCTCCTTGTGACTGGATGCAGCAGAAACTTCAGCAGACTCATCTTCCTCGTCGTCACTGTCACTAGTATCACTACTTCCACTGTCATCATTGTTATGACCTTTATGTTGCCCATTTGCCCGACCATTTTCAAGTTTGCCACAATCCATTATATCGGGTAA
Organism: Aristolochia contorta; assembly: GCA_022405105.1. NCBI lineage: Eukaryota > Viridiplantae > Streptophyta > Magnoliopsida > Piperales > Aristolochiaceae > Aristolochia > Aristolochia contorta. Next base: position 11,121,404 of record CM039664.1, read on the forward strand.
AGGTTCTTCTGCCATCTTCCAGATAGAGACTCCAATTGAAACAAGCGCTATCTTCTGTTAATTCGGAAACAAAAAGTCATTTTTTTGCAGCAGTGAAAAATAAAACGACAATAATTTTGACCTTGCCACCGGGAAATAGAAAATATAATGAAGGCAAAATAACAAAATCACCATAACGACTAGTGTCTGTCTTAAGGTCAGCCCCAAAATACTCAAGCAAGAAGACATACGAATTACAAACCCGCGGATAGCAGGTTAAACCATTTTAACCATTTTAACATGCATCTATCTTTTATCCATCAATAAATGCTAATGAAAGTTGTTAAGGAATACGCAGAAGCCAACCTGCTGTAGTGAGAAGAGGTCCCATTCAGAAATCGATCCATCGATACTCGAAGATAGTAATCTACCGTTGGGTTTACTCTTCGATTTACAGCGGCACCAGATAAGGGAGGAAACTCTAGAGTTAGGGTCCCCTTGTATCGTCTAAAATATGACAACAACATAAAGTTATCAGAAACAGAGTAAAACAAACAAAAAATAGAGCTTCGGAAAAAAAAACGAAGAAGGGACGTCGTACCAGTTGACAGTGCCAACCAACGGAGCCGGGAGAGACGAGATAGATCTCAAGAGAGCCATCCTCCCTAGCGGCGGCGACTTGGGAATCGTCGGGGCTTGTGGCAAGCGCGACGACGGGAGATGGGGTCCACTCAACGGAACTGCTTCTGTAAATTTCAAGCATTTCCATCACCGCCGAGGTCTTACGCTTAGTGTTGTTTTTCTTCGGATGAATTGGAGACGGCGGAGGGGTTTTAGAAGGAGTACCTGGGTTCTAGGGCGCGCAGGGAGAACAACCCCGCGTCACAGTTCCCATATTTTTGTAATTCTCTTTTCACTTCTCTCCGCTCTAGGGCTGAAGCGGGTCATCATTTGGGTCTGGTTCCGAGTTCAGGCTCCGCATCTTTTTCTGAACCCAAACAGGAATGTATAAGCTATATATTATAAAAGGCCTTCAATAAATTTATTGAGTTAAAAATATTAAAAACAATAATAACGTGAATGAAAAACATAGGGAAATAATTCTCAAAAAACTGTTTGCAACAGTTTGGACCCGGCTTGGTCCAACCTCGGTTCAGTTGCCGGAGTTTGAATTATGTTTTAAATTGGTGTAAGCTATACTACTTGAACCCAATTTCTTATAGGTTTGGCTCATTAGCGACCTGATTGACTGAGCTCAGTGGGCCCTAAAAGCTCCTAATTCGATAGATTAATGTAGGCGTAATGTAGAATTGGGTACTTTATTTTGGTGGAGTATGGGGCCCATCATATTATGTAAATGAGTGGTGATATAAGTAATGCGGGTTTTTACTTCCTAGACTTTAAATCATGACGTGGGGTCCACTTTGAAGCTTAGTGAGAGATAAAATTGGAGATAAAATATGCGAGTTTTAGTTTTTTAATAAAATATTATCAACATATTCTATGGGTAAACCTTAAGCCCTATATTTCTCCTACCTAGACTGCCAACTACAGCCATGTAAAACCTCGAAGTAAAATCATGAAGTGTTTATATCAATTTTATATAAACTAGTGGTGATAAAATTGAAGTGTTATTTTGTTTTCTTATTTAAAATATTATTTTTCTATACTATAGGTAAACTCGAAACAATGTAAAAACTTAAATATAGCAATATTACTCTAAGGCTTTACATCGCGATGTGGCTGGTCTTGGGGCAACTAGTTGGCCGTTCAAATAATGTTTGGGATTTACCCATATACTTGGAAGATAAATCTAACTTTATCTCTTACATAAACTATAACATGGATGCTACATTAGAATGTAAACATGAGTAGAAACTTGGCAATATTCGTATCACCACTTATTTAATAATGACATCATTTTTTCAAAATATGGCATCTATGTTAGCAAAGTACCCAACTCGGCAATTTTGCATAGTATATTTAGTATTTTCCAATTAAATACGAGTGTTTCCAAGAAAAACATTTTCAAAAGAGTTATCTCAAATACTCCTTTAGTCAAAGAGCTTGGCTAAACATGCATAACCTTCAATAGTATTAGGCTTCCACACACCCTTCTCAAAGGGATCCTACTAACTAGTATATGTATTGTGAATAAGAAAAATGCTATATACACTTGACTGTGCATTCATTTTGTGCGCTTCCCCACACACTCTAGCTGTGGGACCTATACTAGAAATATTTTAATGTCATAGCATTACTCTATGAATAATGCTATATACACCCTCATGGGTATACAGTTCGGATGTGGTAGCTGTCGCTTCAATTTCAAGACTGAAAATCATTAATAAAAGCGACAGCTATGCATCCACCGGGGGTATCCAAATTGCTTGCATTACTCGTATATTATAACAAGTAGGGTTGGGATTTTTAACTTAAAACCCATTGCCACTTAGATATTCAATTGACTTAGACAACCTCATTAATCTTCAATCTCATAGGTTTCTCACTTTCAATCTCCATCTAAACCAATCGAACCAACTTTAAAGGCCGGTTTCTCACCGTTTCTTCTATATTTTTCACTCGTCAATTCACTCCAAAAATGATAAGCCAAAGCTAAAAAGTCTATTTTTACTAATAAACCATAAACTTTTCTCCTCGTATAAGACTATTCACTAACATTTTATAGGGATGACATATTTTAACCTCTTAATTCATTTGATGGGATATTCATCTCAGCCGTTTAGTCAGTATGTATGCATACAAATAAATATCTAAGCTAATTGCTCTGAAAAATCTCCACCACAAGGAAATTGGCGTATAAACATAATAATAGAAATAAAACCAAGTCATCAAAAAGTACAGCGTCATTCTTCAGTTCGTCACCTTGATTACACCAAACCCACAGAAAACTAAATGTTCTCGAGCAATTGAGCAAACGGAAAATTCACAAACAGCAACTACGACGAAGGAGTATGGGATCAATCTCGACAACAGTGATGATGGTGATGACTGCGTTCGTCCAAGCCAAAGCACTGCAACAGAGGATAGCAAGCAACAGCGATGCAACTTCCGATCCCTCCAAGCAACCAAGAGACGAGTAAACACGGGCAGCAACAACAGAGCATTAGGCTATTACAATGGTCATGAATCTCATGGTGATGGTGATGGTGATGGTGGTGATGACCCATTGTTGATCTTCCAGCGAACGCAAATAAAACTGCCATACAAAACTTGGTTTCGTAAATCAAAATCGATCAGAAAAAAAAAACTCGATGCTTCTTCCATTCTGTTCATCTCTCAAATCATACGACCTTTTTTTTTTCGTAGAGCATAAAAGCAAAAGCCCAATTTTAAAATCCCGATTCATGTTTTCTACAACCGAGAACTCATTCTATAACAAAATAATCGACTCAGTAATTAGATCCAGGGACGAAAAGAGCTCCACAACAGAGAAGATACCCAGATAACAAAGAAAACCAGAACAGAGAAGAGGCTGAAAAGTAAGAACCGTACCTTGCTGATTAAGCTAAAAGGAGAAGAGCGAAGAATTTCGAAATATTCCTTTCTTCTGGGGTGCATAGAAGAACCTCCATTTTATATACGCCTATACGCGTTTATGGCGTCTGGTCGTCGCGTTTTCTTCGCGTGAAATTGCTGCAGCATCACCGATTCAGCATCTGGGAAGAGATGAATTGGATATGATTTTTCTTATCAGAAAAAAGGTAACATGCAGAGTTAATTGGAAATGAGTCATACGAATTCTGACTCGGCCGAGTTGATGGTCCCAGGGTCCCATCAGATCAAGGGCTGCGATCAAATATGAACTTCCCGCGCTCATTGTCCACGACTCCGGAGAAACAAATGGATAGAAATACAGAAGGTGGTTGCTTTCGATCGAAAGGCGACTGCGATTGTCGGTTCCACCGTTCCATAAACGCAGGAGAAGAGCAAGTTTCGACTTCTGTTCTCCATGGCGACTCTCCCGGACGCGTCTATACTCAAATTCGCGTCCTTTCCTCATTCTCCCTCTCCTCAAAGCAATCCCAGGGAGCTAAAACACCCCGGGTCTCTTCACCTTCTTTCTTCGTCGAAACCTCACTGTTTTGCTGATGGAACTCAGGCGGATCTCGAATCTGGGCTTGAAAATGCCACCTCTACCTCTACCTCCAGTACAGGTGCTTCAAACGTGCGCAAGGATCGGCGGAGGGTAGTGCGGATAGCATGGGAGAAGCTAGTCCGCTGGTCCCGGTCGTGGCGGTCCAAGGCCAAGATGGACGTTCTTGAGCGCACTAAAAAGGTTTCCACTCCTTTCGCTTTTTTTTCTCTTCTCATTTCCTTTTATTGGTTTATTTATTTTTCGAAGAAATGCTACTACGGAAGATGAATTATGCTCTTTATTGCCCAACTAGTTCGTGCTGAGTTTGGTGAATGGTGATGGATTAAATGCTGTTGTAGGGGACACGGTTTAGAGGACTTTCACAGTTTTCTGTTTACTTGTTTCTCTTTTCCTGACAATTGTTGCCGTGGAATGTCCCTATCTTCACTTATGGATTATTTTTTGTCTGGTGAACACTTTCTCGTATTAAGAATAACATTATTCTCGGCATGAAAGCTTTGTATACATACAGAAATAACGGAACCTTAACTATTCAACCTCACTGGTTCAAAATGAAACCTTGATATAGACACCATAGTTGGAATTATGTGCCAGCTCCAACCTGCGAGTTCTTTCTGGTGATTGGTGATTGGATATATGGTTCTTGACAGTTTTACTAGGAAATGAGAGCAATTTACTAAGAAACTGCAATGGTGCATTATCCAGAAGCTTTATAATTTAGTTCCATATGTTCGCTCTTCTTTCAGGAAAAGTAGAAGTTAGTCTCTAAGCTATCAGAGAGGTCTTGTAAAGAAAGACTAAGTGAAAAGATATCAACTAGTTGCAAAGTATCCAAAAAATCCCACTATAAAAAAATCAGTGACATAGTTTTATTTCAGTGAAACTTACTAATTACAGGCTTTTTTTGTACTCTCTCCCTGAAAATGAATCAGTAGACTTCGTTTTTATGATTCATGGTCTTTGCTTATTCCTGTGTCTAAGATGTAATAAATAAGAAAGCTTGCATATAAAGATAAGGTATAATTCCTTTCACTTTTCGAAAAGAAAAAAATGATGCATAGCTGGGCTTAAGAGACAACTTGCTCGTGTTCTTTTCTTAGTCCCTTTTGTAAGGGGTGTTAATATATTTATTTGAATGTAAACAATTCCCCTTGTGAAACTTAAATGTTCCTTAAAAACAGAGAGAAAATAAATGTTCCATAAAAACATAGGAAATAAGTTCATACGTTATCTAGTAAAGCGAACAAATATACAGGCAAATGCCAACTCTGGAAATGGATGTGTTAAATATTGGTTTTTTTAATATTTAACATACATTTAATTATTTCTTGATCTTGTTTAGTAGGTGTTGTCACAGAATAGATAAATCAAATTTTAGCACTTGGTTTACTAAAGTGAAATTGGTGAACAATTTGAGAGCTTCAAAACTGTACCAATCAGAATTCTTTCCAAACTTGTTTGAATCTTGACGTGATATTATTACGGGACAGTTATAGTCATATTTTCATTGTTCTACCTAGTCTATTGAGACATTGTTCGGGCTCACTTTGAAGTTGATGATTGAATGTATCTCAAGGTGCAGCTTATGTGCCTCAAAAGGTGTAACTGTGTCACAATCAAAAGATCTCACACATTTGTTGTGGACCCTTTCATATCATTTGCCTAGGTGGCTTGTAGGCGATTCATTGTACAATACTGGGCCATCCGCTACGCGTCCATTTTTTTTAGGTTTCCCTGTTAAAGAAAAGCTTGGTGATCTATCCACGCCTCACCCACCATACCATAGTGGACAGCTACACAACGCTCCGTTCAAGGAACCATCTTGTATACTCCAGTGTCAACATGTCCCATACAAGGGGCAAGTTTGCATGGAGCTTCTTGTGCGGTGGCAACATCTTCCTTTGACATATGGTACTTGGGAACCAGAGGATCATTTCTGCCTTCAATTTTCTGACTTTCATGGAACAAGATTGATTTAGGGATGAAGGACTTTGTTTGAGCCCCTTTTACTTGTATCTACTTGTCTCTACTTGTCTTTACTTTTTAAGTACTTAGCCTTTTAATATTCCTTCACTAGTTTGTAATGACTTATGTGGCCCTTCATTATGAACAGCAACTATGTAATTTGAACTTCTGATGATTATGAATAAATTCATTGAGAAGGCTGTAACAGAAAGCTAGCCACTCTTTTGCCAAGTACTGTTCTTTTTTTTTTTTTTTGAAAATTGTGATTTTATTTCATTATCAGAAAGAATTCAGGAGCCCACAAAGGGGTTTAAGATTACAGCAGCAACAGGAAAGCTTAGGGTACCCAAACAACAAGATGCTGCTCGTACCCCTTGCTTAGCATGTAAGTCTGCTTTGCCATTGGCACTCCTAAGTACATGGGACCAATTAGTTACAAGATGAGATAATTCAGAAATTTCATTGAAGGTAAACAAATGTCTCCAAGGTGGTTTTGACTTCCTTGACACCATGAAATAATGACTTGAGAATCTCCTTCTACATACAAAGGTCCCGAGAGTTGTGAGTTCACTTAGGAGGTGTAGCCACTCTTTTGCCAAGTACTGCTCTTTTAGCACTTAGGAGGAGTAGCTCTTGAATCGATGTCAGGTTTAAATTGGCTTTCATATACACTCCATTCTGAGTTTGTGATCTTGCCGAACCCCTACCACAAACTGAACTATGAGAGCAATACCCTAGGACATGGGATTAGCAAGCCAACCAGCTGTTGTGGCTAAGTCTTAAACCTTATGCAAAGCACGTAAATGATACCAAATCTCTAAAACCTTATGCAAGTCTAAAATATCATTTTTTGTGTATTACATAAATCATTGCTACAGAAGATGGATAATTCTGTAAAGGTGTGTCCTCCGTGTATGAGCAGGATGAATATCTCTCTCCGTTACGTAGATGTTCATAGAATCAATAACTTTCTGTTACCTTTCCACATTGCATGCTCTTCTGCTATAATAACTTTGTACGGAAGATGTATTTGTGTAGGTGGTGGTTCTTGGAGGTGGCTCTTTTGGAACAGCAATGGCAGCACATATCGCAGGGAAGAAAGTTGACATGGAGGTCAACATGCTTGTACGTGACAGTTACATTTGCCATTCTATAAATGAAAGCCACATTAACTGGTATGTTAGAGAATAATGATTCCCGTGCGTTTCTTTGTTTCTGCCCTGCTGGGGGTGATTACATCAATTCATTGCACTTCTATAGTGATGCAGTTTTGAGTTACTTCCTCAAAGTCTACATCTGTATGCCAGAAAATGATGGGTGTTTCTTAGAGCAATATTAAAGTGATATTCTGGTTTCGTAAATTTTTTCCTGTGAAAAAAATCAACACCACAAGTAGATTGATTCTTTACTTGGTAACTTTTAGATGTTATAGTCCGAAGAGAATGTGGTTCTAAGTTCCGCATGTCAACTACTAATACTACTTTAGTACTACTTATCTCTCCATCGTCATTTTATTGTCGTTGTAACTGTTTGCCAGATATTTACCTTCATGGATAACTCCTCTGAAGCTCAATAATTGGAAGTATGAGTGCAAGCATTGGTGCCTTGTATGGGTTTGATGGTATTAGGTTAAGTATTTGTGATCAAATTTGAGAAATGAATCTTTCTCATTTGATTGATTACATGAAAAAGTTAAAAATCTGAAGTGGTTATGTTGGTCCCTATAGTTATTGTTGTGACAGGTTTGATTAAGTCTGGTAACATATGGCTTGAACATTATCACATGTGTTAGCATCTCCAGCTGGTGCTATTGTGAAATTGTCTAAAAATTCCTTGTACAATTTTGGTAGAAAATATAATGCATGAGTTTCGAAAATTCAAAAGTGAACATGAGCAGTAGCTCAGTGGGCACACAGGGGATTTTTATTGGGAGGTCTTGGGTTCAAGTCTCCATAGGGCATAGGGCAAGGGGTCTTCAGGCAATCAAATTGTTTTAAATTATAAAGGTACATTATTGTATTATTGCAATTCACTCCACCCTGAGAAAGATTTTTGCGCTATTGCTTTTCATTCTGGTTTGTCTCATTTCAATTCCGAGGAGAAGGTTTCCATGAAGATATCTTCTCTTATGGCTGGCTTAGGTACTGGATATTCTTGGTAGTAACCTATAAATCTAGGGAATGAAGACCATTAAAAGAATAGAGTATAAATATATGATAAAACTTGGTTTAGACCACCATTTGTTCTCATTGAGTTGAAAAATGTAGTCATACTAAGCTGATATTTTGAAGTTTGGCACGTATGAATATACTAAAAGTACTATTAAGTATATAATAAGTTATGAAGGATATAATAAGTACCACTCTTTGTTAACCTGCATCTACGGTCTATTCTCTTTTGGCTTAACTTTTTTTCATGTCCAGCAAATATTTTCCAGATCAAGTGCTACCAGGAAATGTTACTGCAACAACTGATGCGATGGCTGCTTTGATGGAAGCTGATTTTTGCTTCCATGCTGTACCAGTGCAGGTATTCTGAGTAGTTGAACATTTACTGTCATAATTTGAGGATTGCAAGCTTCCAGTTGCCCACATGCTTGTCCATGTTACTCTCTTCTCTTGACAAAATTAATTGACTTTTCTCATAGTAAATATTGATATTAATTGATTTAAATGAAAGTTAATTCGTCCTTCCAGAGGGTCATCTAAATGCACTTTTGGCATCTTATTGCAGTTCAGTTCATCTTTCCTCGAAGGTATCGCTCATCATGTAGACCCGAAGTTGCCCTTTATCTCACTTAGCAAAGGTTTGGAGCTTAACACATTGAGGATGATGTCGCAGATTATTCCACAATCACTTGGAAACCCTAGTCAGCCTTTTGTTACCCTATCTGGACCTTCATTTGCTCTGGAGATAATGAAGAAATTGCCAACAGGTTTTGCCCACTTACCAGCACAAAACTATCTTCAATCATGACAGCCTTGCATACCAGCATCTAGTATAATGAACCTCTTTGCTCATGACTTAATTAAGCTATAGCTGCAGCTTCTTTATGGTTTCAAGAGATTTATTCTTACACTCAAAATTATGATGCTGCAGCAATGGTGGTGGCATCTAAAGATAAAAAGCTGGCGAATTCTGTTCAACAGCTAATAGCTTCCCAGAATCTGAGGATTAACTCATCAAAGTAAGAAATTCTCTCTTTTCTTTCTACACTCAGCGTCAATTGTGTTCTGTTCTCAAGTTCCTGTAGTTAACCGTATGATTTGTATGGTTTCAACAGGATAATTTTATCTAATTGTTTAATGGAGTTGCTTTGTAGACTTAAGGACACATGTTTAACTGGTAGCCTGTAATACTCCAGTGATGTTACAGGGGTGGAAATTGCTGGGGCATTGAAGAATGTCCTTGCCATAGCTGCAGGGATTGTGGAAGGGATGAATCTTGGGAATAACTGCATGGCAGCTCTTGTTGCACAAGGTTGCTCAGAGATACGATGGCTGGCAACGAAGGTTTGTGGATTCTTTTGTGCTCAAAAACTTACTTCATTGTGAAGCCTTCCTTCTCTGCTGCTTTTTTTTTTTGACTTTTTATTTGTTAACTCTGTCATTTCTGTAGTAATGAGTTTATTTATGTTATGCATTTCTGTCTCTGTCCTGTAACTAAATTAACAAGTAATAATGTTTTGCGTCACCAATTCCATAATCTTCTGGAATCCAGTTGTTCTGTATGAACACATGAAGGCTATCTGGGTGACCCGGGCAAGTTATGCATTGTCATCTCCAGGTTGAAATTAATACATATCCTTGTCTCATATTTCAACTTGCCAGGCAGTTACTGTCTGATGAGAGTTTAGAGAAGTTGCCCTTAGTCTGTGGTTTTTCGTTCTATAATACCAAGGTACCAACATTGTGTCATCTAGTTTGACATTAGAAAATTTTATCTTTTAAGTGTACAAATTTAGTATAAGTTAAAGCTTTTTTTGTATATTCTTCTGTGTGTTATTGTGAGTTCTACCAAGTAAAGCTTCTGTGTCATACACTCACTTTTAGAGGCATTATGAGCAATAAAATTAAAAAGCCTTGTCTCCTGGGCATTATATATAGTCATTTTCAGTGAGGAACATATTTCTGTATTCTTTGACTTTTTTTCCCTTTATGTTGAGTATAGTAAGTGAGTTTAGTGTGTAACTTGCACTTTTTATTTAACTTTGAAGATGGGTGCAAAACCAGCAACTTTAACTGGCTTGTCTGGAACTGGTGATATCATGCTTACATGTTTCGTCAATCTCTCGAGGAACAGAACAGTCGGTGTGCGTCTGGGATCAGGTGAAAAGCTTGAAGATATTCTGAGCTCTATGAGTCAGGTCAATAAACGACTTCTTTTTGAACTCATCCTGTATGTTGTTCAGTACTAAACTGAATCCTTTGCAGTAAGAGACAGCTTCGTCATAAATAACATCTAAACCTGTAACACTGACAATTCTATCTTTTTCTATCCGCAGGTTGCTGAAGGTGTATCAACAGCTGGAGCAGTGATAGCTTTGGCTCAAAAGTACAATGTTAAGATGCCTGTTTTGACGGCAGTAGCTCGAATAATTGATAATGAGCTCACCCCCAAAAAGGCTGTTTTTGAGTTAATGAGCCTTCCTCAGGTTGGGAAATTTTTTGTTTCTTCTTCTAAAACATAAATCCGAACAGGAAAGTTGCATTTGCGTGTGTGCATATTCTCTTGGCTTTATTTATTATAGTTTTACTCTTTGAAGTCGTAACTTTAATTTGAGGCTGCCGAAAAGAAACATATTTAAGGAGATATCGTCATGGATAACTCTCAGCTTGTTGGTAATTAATCCTGTGAGTTTTGTATTGCAGGTTGAAGAAGTTTGAATAATACTGATTCAAGTCATTTAGATTGAGGAAGCTACAAAACACTTCACCATTTGGTCACATAGTTTGGTTAATAATACATCCACGTTATCAGAGGGAAAGATCCTTTTGGCAATGAAGACAGCCACATCTGGTTCTTATCATTCTTTCCAGCTCTCATCCATAACCACAGGACGGTAGTGAATTCAACGCTCTCATCCCCTGATTAACGGGATATTTAAGCTCCAAAAAAATGAGGGAGTTTCATATTTTCTTTCAGATTTTTATCCATTTTCAATACGAAGAAAAGCAAAGCTCAGGTTCCCCTGTCAACGGCGACTTTTCCGCCTTATCAGGTCCTTATAAATTTTAATATTTTATGAAAGCTCCTTCGCTATTGAACAATCCTTTGCATGAGCCCTTGGGCTGGTCCAATTATTTCGAAAATCTATTCTTAAGATATAGGGGTCACTCTCTATTACATGTTACTCATTACATATTTCACAAATAATCAGAATGCTGCATTGGTGTACATTTGTTTACCCATTGATCCACAATGATACTTAAGACTGGTACATTCCTAAGTGGGTTGTTTGTTCGCATCTAGAGGAGATGCAAATTTAGCTGTTTGAACATAGTTTTATTTGTTATTCATCAAGAAACGTTTTAGAGAGAGATGTGAAAAACAGGCGTTCTCCTCTGAAAGTATAAAAAAAAATGGAGAGATAATATGCATAAAGAAGATTCTTTGTTGGGTCATGCAATATGAGATTTGGATAAATTTATGTATGTCAGCCTAATACCTGACAAATGAAGTATACTTAAATGGTACTATTTAAAAAATATATGATATAAAAATTAAACCAGAATAGATTTTATTATTGTGCTGTTAGAATAGTAGTCTGATTTAATTGCTTTACCTATATTATTGAAATAATACTATAAGTTAATTTAACACACTTCTGTAATAATTTAATTATGTGGCATATCCTCTCGGCAGTGAAGCATCTTGCATGATTGCACTTCCATCACCCATGTAATTTCTCGATGCAATTATTATGCCATCTGATCTGAGACGGGATAAGCTCAAAAAGAAAAAGAGAAAAATTCTAAAGAATCTCATATTCGTGTTCTGGCATTCATGATGCCGGTAGCACGTGCTCTTTTAAAGAAAGAAATATCCATCAAACAAGCCACCAGGAATCTCTCAAATTGCAAGCAAGCTTCTAGTCGCAAAAAAAAAAAAAAAAAAAAAAGGTTAGAAAGTTAACAGTAGTATAACCCTCTGTTTCTTCAGACGGAAGGATTCAGATTTCATAACAATACAGTGGGGGATCTCATCTTGCTCAGTGTAAATAAACTATAAAAATGGTGGGGGGACTGGGAGGTAGAAGAAGACGAGCGAAGAAAGAAAGGTACGTCCAAAAGAAGGCCATGTGAGGCTGCGAGCGTTTCATCGCGCAGAGACCCGGGTGCTCCCTGTCTGACCACGACGAGACAAGGAACGCCGAGCTGTTCACGCGCCTGCACATGCAGCCCCTTACGTACGCTTCGCGGTCAAACGCAGTCAACTGAGGATTAATGGAATTCTAAAAGCATCCTTCTGATCATCCAAATTATTCTCACCAAACCGAATGTTTAGTTTGTTCTGTTGGCAGATCGGTAAGATGGGTCACAACAATATACACTGGTAAAAATTTTAGATTAATTTTATTAATTGAAAATTTAATATTATAAGCTATTTATTTAAGGTTTGATTTTAGATGTAAACTTTATATAGTTGAAAAGCCAATGTCCATGTATGTGATATATGCACTTATATTCAATACTAGAATTAAATTGATTAAAAACAGGCTTACTAATTTAGTTAACTATTTTAGTATAAAATTTAAGTCCTAATTTCAGAAGATATTTATCAAATTCTATGTCAATCTATTAATCTGATCAAATAAAAAACCAATCATAGTCTGAGTGGTCAGACAAAATAATATAATGATAATAATAATAAGAGTAGTGGTTAATAATTTATGTAATGGATAATCGGATACTATATAAATATTGACATTTAACTCTTTTTATTTGACTGGTTTTTATTGATGATTTTCGTGTGATTAATGATTATACACTTTCCTGAAAATCTTAACTCTTAATTAAGTATGATAATTCATGATGACTTTATTACCTATTTAAAATGACTGGATTAGTATGATGGATCATACAGCCTTTTGGGGAAAGTAAGGGGTAAATCATTTGTCAATACTCGTTTTTTTTTATATATATATGAATGAAAGTGTACGCCTCTCTTATATCACCGAATGACCTACATTTTGTATCTCTCTTAATTTTACTAAATCACACAAAAGGTCTTTGATACTTCATACCCATCATATATGACTTGTGTATACCCCCGAATGCCTATTTAAGTTTGAAGTTAGTGCATGTTTCCCCATATGTTGATAGCTTGGTGACAATATTGGAGGGGAATAAGTACATAAGGCGTAAATAACAAGGCCAAAAGAGAAACCATTGGATGCGTCTCTATCGAATAATGAAGATGGAGAAACCTACTACTAATCATGTGCCATCATGATAATTAGTTATTTGTCCTGAATTTGCCTTTCATTTTTTGTTGAATAATGCTAGTTGCACTTAGCCCACTCACCTATCCCACACACTTGTTAATCTAAACCATTCATGCCTAGGGTTTATCCTCTAGAAAATAAGATTTTATATAAAAAATATATTTTTATATTTTTAAAGACTTAGATTAACATGTATGTCGGATAGGTGCGCCCGCTAGGTGCGTCTAACATTACTCTTTTTTGTTCTGCTCTGCCTCTCTGGAAATTTTTTTTCGATATAATACTAAAGAAAATATCAGATATGTAAAATTTTTCGTTGGGAAAAGATATAAAAACCTGAATATGCAAGATATAAGCATACTAAAATCTTAACTTAATCATCAAAATTTATATTAGTTTATTCACATATGCTTCATTTGAAATTAGTTTAAACTTAATATTAATAATAAATTAAAGATACTAGCATTGTTGGAAATACGTTGAAATAATGACAATCTTGTAGATAAACCATCTTTTCAAGAAAAATGATGAGTACCTCTTTATTTTACTTTGAAGTTTTTACATTGGTGGTCCAGAAAATTTAGGGATTAGAGTTTACCCATAAAATAGGAAGCTATTATTTTATTAAAAAATAAACTCTTTCCGATTTTATGTCCGAGTTTATCTCTTACTTAACTGCAACGCATCACGGATGTAAACTCTTACTGTAATACTTTAAAGTGTTTGTATCACCATTTTTTTTTTAATTTTAACTAAATTACTTATTTTTTAACTTATATTTTAGATGAACTTACCTCTGGCCTCCCCTCCATTCTGGGGCGAGTAGGGCTGAGTCCAGTCTTTGACTGCCTGGATCAACTCGGCTGGATCAACTCGGATTTTCAGGTATCCAAGTCAGATTCCCGAATCCAATTTAGAACAACCATGGCTTAAAACTTAAAAAGTAGTCAGCTTTGGCACGTGGAGCATATTGACGAACACAAGCAAAGTTTACATATTGTAGGACCCCTCTTTTGCTCTCTATATGAACTGTTTAATTCAGTATACTAAAAGGGAAATTCTAATTTTGTGCCCCACAATCTACAAAGCTCATATTAGGTTTCATATAGCTATTGACACATTTTGCTTGGTGGGTGACAGATCTATAATTTTAAAGCTTAAAACATAAGACATAACATAAATGATGAGTTTTCACTTAATCTAATGGTTGGCTTATCACATGAGATGTAAAATTGATCATCAAAGAAAACATGGTAAAAAAAGAGCACTTAACCAAAGTTCATTAAATATCACCTGTCAATTTAATGTGTTAGGTTTCTTTACTTTATATATGTTAAACAAAACATATATTGAAGAAAAAGTCTTCCCAAAATTTTATAAGTCTGGAATCAATCTAGTGCAGGTACAGATCTGGTCTGATACTGAATGAATTATTGTTTTTATTCTCTTTTTGTTTCGTTATGCATGAGAGGGAGTGCATTAAGTTGCATTGAAGAGACGGGGCTTCAGTTTGGTTGATCTTTACGTACCAAATGCTATATTAGTCAAGAGAAAGGACATAAAAAACAATGCATGGAAAAAGCAAAATAATAATTACTAATTAACTTCACCCCAGTGTGTCTGGACTCTGGAATTAATGGTATTATTTAACAGCAAATTTTAGGTTCTGGTTGCATCAAGGTTTTAACTTGTTTCTACACTTTCATGTTTTGACATAAAAAATTGAAGTTGGTTTCTTTTTATAGTTTAAATTGGATTTACGATTAATTTGATCTAGAGTGATGGACGGGTTTTCAAGTTAAATATCAAGAAATGGGGACAATTTTTTAGAAGTATAAATTACAAATATTAAAATATCTGATTTAAGAGATAAAATTCAAATAGTGAGATTGGATATAAAAGCGAGTGTCTGAAGATCACGGATTCAAATTTTATTATAATCAACTCTTGTTTAATCTTACTAATATTATATAAGTAAAATATTAATTATTATCGTGCCCTATTTACTGTCTAAGTAAGTTGATTACTTTTTGTTGTGTTATTACTTAATTAGCTCGTCTAATTGATCTTACAATTGAAAAAAATGAACCTAATGTTGTAAGCCACATATATAATGTCATATCACATTTTTAGACCTACCTAACACACCTAAATTTTTTTGTTCTCATTAAAGTCCAAAAAGTAATAGCATGGATTTCATATGACATGGGCTTACTACTTTTTTTTTGTGTGTGTGTGTGTGTATGTGTGTTCTACCATAATTATATCAATCAGATTACATCAGGAAACAAACTTATGCAAAAAAAAAGTTATTTTTTGAATTCCTATTGAAAAGGGGAATTGGGTAGGGACGAGAAATGGGTTATAAATTTGCAGATAATTTTGAGTAACAAAAAATGTTATATCCTTTAGTCATTTAATTGAATTATTTATATTATATTGTGTTATAACTTGTCTGAGACTTTATGTAATTGATCTTAATTTTTTAAAAAAGAACCTATTTAGGCATAATATAAACCATATCATCTTTATAACCACCCAAAAACTTTCAGAAGGAACATCACTCATACCATATCCAATGATCAGTCACACAAATCATTAGAGATGGGTGTACCACTTATAAATAAAGAGTATTTTATAGTTATTTTAGACCATAATATGGGTTTCTGGTAAGAATGATTTTTGTCTTTTTAGAGAAGATTTTTTTTTTTTTGAAAAATTTATAGTATTTGATCACAGTTCAAACCGACTTATTCGAGTCAACCGTCGAATATGTCTGAAATTGAATAGATCCTTTGCTTGTGACTAGATTCGAAATTAGAGAGAGTTTGAGGGGCTTTTGTTTTTTGGTCTCCGAGAGTCCTCGTGTCAGATTTTATGGCTAAAATATAGAGAGAGACGCCAAATGTCATAATTCACAATTCGTCTAAGGGGACAGACATGTCATTGACTCCAAATTTCAGGGGTATATCTGTCGCTATATTTTCCAGCGCGCTTCATTTGTCGCGCCTACTGTGTCCGAGAAAAGAAAACAGCTTCCACCACCGCTCTCTCCTTCACTGCTCTCTCAGCCATACTCTGTCTACTTCAGATCTGATCAAAGGAACGCGGAACCCTAGCTCTGGTAAATCTTCTTACATTTTCTTCATCTGGGTTTCTTCTCTCCATTATTATCTTTTTAATGAAACGGTAACCTTGTTCTCCCGCATTTTGCTCTGGTCTGTGACCTTTTTTTTTTTTTTTTTTCTTCTTTTTTTTTTTTTTTCTGGCTGGGAATGCTGTGATTTGGAGGAGTCTTGAAGCTCATTTTAATTACAAGGTCGTGTTTAATGTCGTTTAAGAGGAGAGAATTATACTTCTCGAGTGATGATCGAGCGCATTTTTTCTTAGTGTTGTACAGAGACTGTGAGTGGTTCTAATTTTGGGAGAATGAAAAGTTTTTCACTGTTTTGGCTCTTCTATGGGTTCCTAAAGTCGTGATCTCTCTGGAATTACTCTTTTTTTTTCCTCGTTTTTTGTTGACACCCGCTGAGAAGAGTGGATTAAAAATTTTAGTCTGTAGATTGTGATCTTGCTATACGTAGGCTTTTCTTGTCTGCTACAAGTTCAGGTTATCAGGTGAAGCGAGATCATCTCCTTGGAGCAAGGATGAGTGTAAGTCAACTGTACGGTAAAGAAAGAGGTTTTTTAGAAGGTTTATTTTTAAGGAGGTGACGAGGCTTCCTAGTTTGGGTAGGTCGTTCTGGTCACTCTTTCTTTGGCCAGTTTGTCGTGTCGTCTGCCGTTGTTTTTGTTTCAGTAATCCAGGGGAAGAAGCTTTAGTTATGGTTTTTGGGATAGAGACCTTCGGTTATGAAGTTTAGTTATAGAAGTCATGCTTTCTTTCATTTTATTTTCTAGCAGTGGAGGACGTCCGTTTAGTTATAGATCGGGCAATGCTGAAAAGCTGTCGTAGGAATATAGTTTTGGATGTTTTATGCGAGTGTCAATCTATCCATATATGATTTCAATGATTGGCAATATATGAATTATTCATATATGATTTCAACGTTTTTTAGTTTTTTCTACTGATGCGACCCCTGTGCTATACTGTTAGATGGTAAGACTGCGTGCTTTCTCAGTTTTGGTGGACAACTTTCAGTGTGTAGGGTCAGTAAATCTACCATTAGTGTATTTGCTCTGTCTACGTGTCTGTATGTGATATCTTCAGAAACACCAAAAAATGCAGGCCGCGGGGTTGGACAGGGAACATCTAATGGCAATCACGGGTACCCAGAATCCGTTGCTGGGAGAGACCACATGTGGATCTTTGCTTCAGCAATTACAGGTATTCCCCTTGCTGCCTTTATGACTTCTAGGCATGCCTCAGCTTAGACTAGATGACGGTGTTACATCATCTATCTATATAACAGTCTTGATGCAAAGATCCAGCATTGCTTGAGACTATCTCCATAAAATTAAAATTGTATGAAATATTTTAATTCGGTCATTCAGTTTTGCCCTATTGGATAGGAGTGTTCTTTAGGTCTTGTTTAGTTGCTCCATATGGTTGGAATGAGAAACAAGTACTCACTAGTCTTCTGTTGCAGTTAATATGGGATGAAGTTGGTGAGAGTGATGATGAACGGGATAAAATGCTGCTCCAGTTAGAGCAGGAGTGTTTAGATGTTTACAAGAGGAAAGTTGACCAGGCTGCAAAGTCAAGGGCTCACCTCCTACAGACCTTGGCCGATTCTAAAGCTGAGCTCTCAAGACTTCTTTCTTCTCTCGGAGAGAAGACTTATGTTGGCATTGTATGTAAGCGTACTATATCAGTTTTGCGTCACTTTCACTAGCAAGATGTGTGTTGTATAGTAAAAGATTCCCTATTTGCTCAACAGCCTGAGAAATCAACTGGCACAATCAAGGAACAGCTTGCTGCCATAGCCCCATTATTGGAGCAACTATGGAAGCAAAAAGAGGAGAGAGTAAAAGAATTTGCAGATGTTCAGTCACAAATTCAGAAAATACGTGCAGAAATTTCTGGCAATCTTGACACAACTGAGAAGGCAGGGCCACCTACTGTGGATGAGGAGGACCTGTCCTTGGAGAAATTGGATGATTTCCAGTCTCAACTGCAAGAACTTCAGAAAGAAAAGGTGTAGTAATTGATTCATTCAGTCTTGATTATTGTCCTCTTTTCTCCAAAACTTTATTTTCCATAACTACTTTTGCTGACTATTTTTATACTTTTCTCTTTGGATAGAGTGATAGACTGCACAAAGTTCTCGATTTTGTGAGTACTGTCCATGATCTCTGTGCGGTATTGGGATTGGATTTCTATAGTACTGTCACTGAAGTTCATCCAAGTTTAAATGATTCAGTTGGGGTGCAAAGCAAGAGCATCAGCAATGGCACTCTATCTCAACTGGCAAAAACAGTTGCAACACTAAAAGAAGATAAAAAGAGGAGGCTGCAAAAGGTAGTTAATGAACATTCGTTTAGGTTTTTATCTGATGATACAAGCATGATTTTCGTCTGATATTGTATTAAGGACTGCTTTGTGACTTGTTGCCTTTTGTTGCTTTTAGTTTTGAAACATTGCTTGACCTGATAGTGTATTGATAATGGTTAATTGAAGTACCTCAACGAAAATTTATATGACAATCAATAAGATCTTGGTATATTTAGGATGTTAATAATGCATTTTCGTTCAGGTTTTTCACATAGTGACAGTTACGTAGTTTTCTTTTGAATTGTGTATTGAGGACAGCTTTGTGACGCTTTGTCTTTTATTGTTTTTTGTTTTGAAACATTGCTTGTTCTTACATTATATGATCTTTTATTGTCCTTTTTTTTTAAAAAAAATTCTTTTTCCCATAGTATGTTAAGCATGGTTAATGGAAGTGCCTCCACGAGAAATCTAGTGATAGTTTCTGAAGGCATGGGATGATTAAAGCTTATTAACTATTTTGAGATTATAACTGATTTTTTCAAATCAAAGATGAGAGCCCGATAAAAGAGAACCATATGAAATGAATAAAGAAGATGAAAGGGATAATGCAAAATATATAGAGTACCATGTTCTCTTGGTCTTAATAGAGTGATTCTTCAGTTTAGATTACTTATGAACACTGTATAGATCTTATTGTTATATTCTTTACTTTAAAAGAGTTGTGTCATTATCAATATCATGTTTCTTGTAACCGATGAACAGGTTTCATATATTATTGTTATTCTGATCTTTTAAATGATGAAATTTCTTTCTGTTGCATTTGAAAAAAAAAGTTGCTTGAAGGAGATTGTGTGTAATTTTGGAATGCTTGTGTGTGGCACTTTTGCCAGCAGCCTTTTCATGCTTTTGTCACTCTGCAGATGCTAGCATGAGCTGGCCCTTATGTGTTTCCATTTGTCTAAAATTCATTTCTTCTCTTCGGTCTGAATGTGATAGTGCTGTCTAATTGCAATTGTCATTGTAAATATTCTCGGTTTTTTCATTGGTGCTATTTCCCTAAGTTGTCTTCAGATGGATCTGATTATCTCTCTTTTATTTCTCAACTTATTTTCCTTAGGCATAATGTACCACCCTGATATATGTTTCTTCTTTTAATTTTATTTTCCTAAGATGTAATGCACTAACCTGATTATCTTTCTAAGGTTTGATGCGCTAATCTTGTATGTCACTCTTCTTCTTAACTCTGATTAGTTATGAAGGCAATTCTAAATGCTAGTGATTTCTATGCCTGTGTTCTCTCAGCTGCAAGAGTTGGCACAACAGTTAGTTGATCTTTGGAACCTGATGGATACCCCAAGGGAAGAGCGGAGTTTTTTTGATCATGTGACTTGTAATATCTCCTCTTCTCATGATGAAGTTACTGTTCCGGGGGCCCTAGCTCTTGACTTAATAGAACAGGTGTGCTTACCCTTTAATTATTAGATAAATTTATTATAGGAAGTTGGAATTTTTATACGTAAAATCCACATTTAAAATTCTACTAATCTAATCTTAGTCGCTTCAACTTGCTCTGTTTTCTAGGCTGAGGTGGAGGTTGAAAGGCTAGACCAGCTAAAGGCAAGCAAGATGAAGGAGATTGCTCTCAAGAAGCAGTCTGAGCTTGAAGACATATATGCCCGGGCTCACATAGAAATAGATACGGAGGCTGCTCGGGAGAAAATATTGGTCCTTATAGATTCTGGAAATATTGAACCTTCAGAGCTACTAATTGACATGGACAATCAGATACTAAAAGCTAAAGAAGAGGCCCTCAGCCGGAAAGAAATACTAGAGAAGGTTGACAAGTGGATGTCAGCCTGTGAAGAAGAAAGCTGGCTTGAAGACTACAATCAGGTATGTCGCTCCCTGTTTCTATTGTTTCCACTATAAACATATAAATCTCTATAATGAAATAACATTTGGTAAATAAGGCTATACTATTTTAGACTGCTTCATTTTAAGTTAAGAATCAAACTTCAGGTTTCATAATCGTTTCTTATTGGGCACTACGACAGTTTAACTAATTAATGTGTTCTCTCCAAATGTTTGTAGTATCCACCTTGATGGCTGTCAAATACATGTGGAATTTTCAGATGACCTTCAATTCTTTTTGGCTTTTCTTTATATTTGAATGATGTGATCTTTAATGTATGGGTTACAGGATGAAAATAGGTATAATTCCAGCAGAGGTGCTCATCTAAACCTCAAACGTGCAGAAAAAGCTCGCGTTCTTGTTAACAAAATTCCAGGTATATTCAGACTGAAGCTTCATAATTTGAAATCTATCATAATTAACTCAAGTATATTGGTCATGGCTTCTTTATGGCATCAGTAACTGATTTTGGAAGGGAAAAATAAAGAAAAGAAAATAGGATGTAGTTTATGTATTAGTTTAGCTGTTAATGAATCAGCAATGAGAGGCTCATTCTAGCTGCAACTGTTTGTGCTACATAATAGCTTTGGTTGACTCATTGGTTGCGAAGACTCGTGCTTGGGAGGAGGATCGAGGCATTACGTTCAGCTACGATGGTGTTCCACTACTAGCAATGCTAGATGAATATGCTATGCTTAGACACGACCGAGAGGAAGCCAAGCGAAGAATGAGGGTACACAAACAACTCGTATTTCTTACTTTTATAAGTCGTTTTTTCTCTCTTACACTTGATCATCATTGATAACACATAATATTTTTGGATGCTGCTACCGTTTGAAGGTGATCTGACGATCTATTCGTACATCTATTCAGTAAACGGCACTGAATTGGGAATTTTATCTTATACCATGCCACCATATGTAGTCTTCTCTCAATTTTTGAACAGGATTAAGATTCTGTGTTGTGACTTGTGAGCTGCAGCAAATAGCAGTGAATGGTAGCGTCGAGGGGGCCCTTTGTGGGGAAGAGAAGCCTCTCTGAAATTACCATCCACGGCAGATTTGAACCCTTTTGAACTAGGAAACTGAAATCTCCATCTTTACTGTCACTAGCAGGACCAGAAGCGATTCCACGAACAACTAAACACAGAACAAGAAACTCTATTTGGTTCAAGACCAAGCCCTGCTCGCCCGCTTGGATCAAAGAAGGTTGTGGGACCTCGTGCAAACGGCAGTGCAACCAATGGGACTCCAAGCCGACGGTTGTCTCTTCAAAGTAGTGGAAGTGGTGTCCGATCAACGGCCAAAGAGGGGAAGAGGGACAGTAACCGGCCAGCAGCTCCTGTGAACTATGTGGCCATAGCAAAAGAGGATGCAGCTTCCCACGTTTCTGGAAGTGAGCCAGCTCCGCTTTCACCATGAGATTACTTTACGGTGGGGGTAAATGGGTTCCATCTACTTTGCTCTCTCTATGTTACCTGAAATGACTCCGGCGTTAAAGCATTAGAATAGCGTAAGTGCAGTTAGTGGAGACTATGTAGTGGACTTGGAACAGGTTTAACTGTCTCTTTTCTCTTGTAAGTGCAAATGTATGATCATTTTTGTTTCAATGAGTTTACGAGTACTTTTGTACTCTTTAAAATATGAAAAATGATATCAGTCCTTAGGTTTTACATTGCTGTATAGTAGGTAGTCTAGGTAAGAGAAAATCAGGATTTAGGGTTTATCTAGGTAGATAGTATTTTATTAGAACAATAAAATCTTATAGATTTTATCTCCAAAGTTTATCCATTGCAACATGGATGAGAGCTTGGAAGTAAAAAGTTGAAGTACTTATATCACCGTCCTTAAAATATTTCGGTATCGTACATTCAGCCACGACTCTATATGAGAACCTGTCTTCAAACCCGAATTTTCAGCCAAACTGACTTTATATGAGAACCTGTCAAACCCCAATTACCAAACCCACCACCTGACCCTTCCTCACCTTGATAACCTCCCTTAAGAAACCCTTGTTTTATATTCATAGTACTAGTTCTCTGTCTCAATTTCAATATAAACATGTTAATTCTGTAAAATTTTCTTTTGTTTCTATTATATGTAAAAATACAATAATGCAAAACACAAAATAATGAGCAAAAATTAATTAAGAAAGTAAAAATTTATAGTTAGGAATATCTAAATACAATTCATTTTTTATAGTAAAAGTTAAAACCAATACAAAAGTAATTTCTACGATCATACCAACAATTGACTTTGGAGAGAATGATCAATAAGAAGCATATTCTTAAACTATCTTAGTATCCCCAACTTTAAAATAACAAATAAATATGAAACATATTCTAAATTATTTTAAAAAACACCAAAATGTAAAATCGGGCACGATATTACAAATCTTCAATATACTTAGTTTGAGTGATATTTTTTACCCAACATCATTTTGGATATGATATTTTTTTTTTGTTTTTTTTTATCTGTAGTCTTTTTTGCTAGTTTTGGATAGGTTAAAACGTAAGCGCGCACGTTGGTAGAACTTTCCTTCTCTGAATGAAAGCTGACATATAAAACTCCAAGGGTGGCAAGTTCCTTCGATCTCACCTTTTTCTGTTTTCCGTCCTGCCGATGGGAAGCGAAAACGAGCCCGCGAAACTTCTTCTTCCCTATCTCCAGAGAGCTGATGAGTTGCAAAAACATGAACTTCTCGTTGCTTATTACTGTAAGTAATGAATCCTTATGCAAATTTTCTATAATCTGTCGCATGTCTTCACTTTGAAACTCTTTTGTATTCACTTTCTACAATTGTGATCTTTTAGGTAGGTTGTATGCTATGGAGCGAGGGCTGAAAATTCCTCCTAAGGAACGGACGAAGACGACCAATGCGATCCTCGTCTCGCTTATAAAACAACTGGAAAAGGTTTTTGTTGGGTTCTCTTACGTGTTTTTATATTTGATTCCTCTTTATGTGGTATTTTGTCCTACTACGTCATTTGTTGGAGCTAAATTATGGTGCTGATCGGTAAAAAGTGGTAGTCCTGGTCAACGCGAAGACGGATGTGATTGCTTTTGAAAAATTAACAGACTCATTCTGTACTTGATCGTAGTTTTCTTCTCTCTAGTCACCATTTTTTCCTCTATTGAGAGGTGGATAGTTTTGTTAAATAAACACAAAAGGATTGATGACTATCGCCCAAGAGGGTGAGAGGCATAAAGGATTAGCAGAAAAGCAATGGGGCGGATGACTTATATTTTTCTATTAAATGGAAATGGATATGGCAAAAATTTATCATGATTTATACTTTGATTAAAACGCTCAAGCATAGAGTTCAGCGATGCATTACTTTGAGTACAGGAAATATTAAGCGAGCCTGAATGTGTAACTCTAAGAAGATGCCGTCAAATTATTTCAAGAAGGGGAGGGTGTGTGTGGATCCCATAGCCCAAAAAATCATTACCTCTGGTCCTCATCAACTACAAGGGGTGCGGAAAAAGCATCGAGTATAAAAAGGATTGAAAGTCAATCCTTGTGGCGGTGCTTAGTACTCATCCTATTCAGAATCATCTTGTCTAAGTTGACCCAATTAGGAGAAAAAGTATTACTTTCATGGTCCCTATTGATGCCCCTGGTTACGTCTGAACTAATGTCATTGCTTCAGCTTTCATCAGTGTTTGGCTTCAAGGACATGAGGGAGTTCAACTTATGAAAGCTGTAGTTCAGGCATGTGAGGACATCATCTGAAATTGCTTCTTCAGTTCTTCCCATGCAGGCTTAGAGGAGGTTGTAGTGAATGTCCCTGAAGGGTCAGCCTCCAGATTGATCTTGTACTTGTCATTACCTTGAAAATAATATCTACTAATCTAATTGCAAGCATGCCAGCTTAAGGATGTTTCTTGGTAGAGGAAAGTCCTTTGTAAAATGATCTGGTGACCACAATCATCGATGACTATCTTAGAGTGATACCTAGTGCTGGAGGTGTTCCTCATCAGTTGATATGCCAAAGGTGATTCCGGATTGAAGGTCCTTCTTGATGCATCAATCTCTATCTTATATTAAATGTGCTAATACCCTTGAGAGTGGCTTTCAAAGAAAGGGAATCAGAAATATTAAATGCCCCTAAAAGTTTCTCCCATTCACTATCAGGAAAAGATGAGAAGTGGTTTGAAAGGGTTCTCTTTATTTAATCAATGTAATGCAGCTCTCATAAGAGAGCAGATTGCTTTTCCACGAAAGGAACATGCTTTCAGTGTTTTCTAGCTCATGGTGTCATGTAGACCTCAACATCTGGCTAGCAAAGAGTTGGGTCTATAGGAAAACTGGATGCCCTTCTTGCAACTTGTATGGTTAGGTGACATAATGATGCCTATGTGTAAAATAATTTGTAGTAGCCTACAGGAAGTTTCTTGTAAGTTAGGTACTTCTTCGCTTTTGGATTCAGATCTCAGGATATGGACAATGGTACTTGTGTACTGCAATTGTAAATAAATTTTAAAGCTAAACTGATGTCTTCTTTGGAAAAACCACCTACTGAAAAATTTCATATACAGGATAAGTGCCCTCATCCACTCGAATCCTAAAATGAAGCTGCTCATGGAGTCGAGATTTCTGCTCTTTTCTTTAGGTCTTTTGATGCGAGCTAGATACGTGGCCCTTTAACTTTTCTTGAGCATGTAGTAATGACAGGAGCAATCTGGTTTTATGAAAAGAAAATATAGTTTCCTGGATGAAAGTGTCTTGGTAGATATCCTGTCCGAGGAGAGCCGTTAAAATATGCCTTACGATTTGCTGTTTAAATTGCATAGATGTAAATTCTTAACTATCACCATAATATCTCATATCAGTTTGTCTAACTTTGACTTGTGATTTTGTTTAGCTAGATTTTTGGGATCATACACTTGCAATTTTAGAGCAGCTATCTATTACTAATCTCTCTCTCTTGATCTTTGATATATGAGGTAGCCATATAAAAACTGAACTTTGATCAGTCTCAAGTGGTTTGAGAAACTTCCATAAAAAAGAATGGTTTTAGAAAGGGATTTGTTGAATTGGAGAGGAGAGAGAGGGATCCGTCTTCCTCACATTTTCAACCATCCCACTTGGATGTTCTACTTGCTTGCATCATATGACAGTCTTTTGCGGTACCAAATATCTTTTGCAACACCATCATTCAGTCTCCAGATCTATCTCTTGGAGTAGGGCCAAGTTTATTTTGTTCTTCTTCAACTCCTATTTGACTACTGCTCTCTTTTTGTCAGCGTCGAGTCTTGCACATTCTAGAATATAATATTCTCCTGACAATTGTTGCTTTCGGTTTCTGTTTTGAATTTGTTGACTCCTTTGCTACAGGCTTCCATATCTTCCACACTCATCTTTAGGGATTTGCTGAACTCCCTCATTGTTCTTTTTAGGGGTGTGTTAAGCCTCTCTTTGTATTCTCGCTTTGCTTCCTCATCTTTCGTGTGTGAATTGGCTGCCACACATCTCCAATCTTGGCTCATAGACCTGAGGTGTTTGAGGACTGCTTCAGATACTTGAACAATTCTCAATGCTTGCTGGCACACATATATATAACGGAATGCTGTGGTGGGCCTCGTTGGTATTGTGTCCAGTGTTGCGGTGGAAAAGAATGATGTTTGGGGGTAATGTAGGGGTCTCCTTGTGGTGGGCAGGTACAAGCCATCTTGCCTCGTACAAGTCATCCTGCCTCGCGAAGCGAGGCATAATTGCTTCTGACTTGGTCCCTGATTGTAACTCAGTAGCAGTTTTGGACTGGGTCGAGACTTAATTTCTGGCTTTCTATTGCTTGTGTTTCGTCGACTTGCCTCAGTTGCTCTTATGTGGGACTCACACCCATGACTTTGAATTAAATTCACTTGCCATATATGAAGTACCTTTTGGTTATGCAAATTCTACATATCATTTTGCTTTTACTTCTGCCGGCGTTTTTATCCACTAAAATTTTGTAGACTGTGTTTGAAAAAATAACTTCTAGTAATGTGTTCATCACTCTTATTATGCTTAAGTATTCATTTTCTAACTTAACAGCTGGGTGGAATTCTCTGCTCATTCTAGTATCTTGTCCTGGGTTCCTTAATTTAGTGTCTATTGGCGTTGTTCCACAGGACAAGAAGTCACTGAAATTAGGACCTGAAGACAACCTGTATCTGGAAGGATTTGCTTTAAATGTCTTTTCGAAGGCAGATAAACAAGACCGTGCTGGGCGTGCAGACCTGTATGACATATCTCATCTTTGATATGATAGAAAATTTCGCTGAGTTTTACTGCAAATAAAAACTCTGTTAGTGGGATTTTGCAGGAATACAGCCAAAAGCTTTTATGCAGCAAGCATTTTCTTTGAGATTCTCAATCAGTTTGGAGAGCTTGCACCTGATGTATGTTTTCTAATAGAAAAAATTGGATTTTGAAGGAATTCTATAATTTCTACTACTGCACTTCAACTGTTCGATTTGGTTTTCTCAGTTTCATGTTTTTGTTGTTGGCTGCTTTGACAGCTTGAGCAAAAGCAGAAATATGCTGCTTGGAAGGCTGCAGATATCAGGAAGGCTTTAAAAGAGGGAAGAAGACCAGAACCAGGCCCCCCTGGTGGCGAGAAGGACCTATCAGTTCCATCATATTCCTCCACAGCATCATATGTATGTTTTTCAACTTAAGCAGTTCTTTTCATTGTACTTGCTCCTTAGTTCTTAGATCTTCTAAATCAGCTGCTGATGCATTAGCCTAGGCGTCTCTAAAATATTTTTGTTGTGAGAGATCCCATTCTTTGATGTATTTTAGCTCTTGCCTTCACTGAATTATCATCTTTTCTCAAAAATATAAGCTCTTGGGTCAATGACTTTGTCAGCCTATTTTCCAAGCTGGCCCTTGCTAATCTCTAAGCACCAACTGGAAGGAAAGTGTTAAAGGGCAGGGGGGTATATTATGTTGTTCTCTGTCATAGATCCTACTGTGGGGTCTTATTGAGTTTGTGAAATTGTAAAAGTGTCATTTTATACATGAATAATATTTTGTGCTTCTTAACTTTCTTAGAGATCATTAACTCTCTTGCAGGATCTTGGAAACCAAGAGACCTCCCCAGCTTATCAGGTAACCACAACTATTGCATCAGCTTCATTTATGGTGATGAAAGGTTGAGACAGTGATTCAAACGGCTGTTGAATATTAACTGCTTATTAATCTCTCGAATAAAAAAGATTCTTACTCTAAAGTCATGATGTTAGTTCATTGATGCTGTTTTTTAAAAGTTCTATTTTAACATGTTGTCTTTTGCTGTATTTGTTATGGTAGAGAATTGTGTTTGTGAACTGATGTCGTTTGGTTTTTAATATTCAGGATCTGGGACAGAGCGAAAGCTTTCCAGATAATCAGCCGACTGTTGATTTGCCATCTCGACCTGTGAAAGTAAACAACTTTTGCTTAGTTACCTGAATGAAATTGTACCTTTTTTCATTATTCGTTATTGATATTTCCTCCTTTTGCAGGATCATGGATCCACTGGGGGTCTTCCAGCTAGTCAACCAAGAGCAGACATTTCATCCCGACCTGAAGATAGTTATCATTACCAGCAAACTTCAAATGCTTCCGCGTCGCCCTCAAGCTCGAAGCCTGACTACCCCTCACATGATTTCCAGTCAGCCCCCACCCCACCTCCTCCTCCGCCTTCAGATGTATCTGAGCATCCCTCCTATTCTCAGCCGTATCATCATCATCATCATCCATCTTACTCACAGGATCCTACTTATCCCTCCCATGATGATTCTTCATTTTACAACTATTCTAATTTCCAGTCTTATCCTAGCTTCAGTGAAAGCAGCCAACCATCAGCTCCGACACACTATCCTACCCACTATCCAGGCTCAGAAGTTGGCTTCTCTCACCAGTCTGGCTCTGCTTATGCGCATCAGTCAGGCCCTGCGGCTTCAAGCTACTCGGCTCCGGCAGGACAGCCTCCCACAACTGTTCTGCCCTCGGTTCCAGCAGGACAGCCTCCCACAACTGTTCTGTCCTCCGTTCCAGCAGGACAGCCTCCCACTACTGTTCTTTCCTTCAATTATGATGTTAATTATAAGCCGTCTCCTGAAAAGATATCTGAAGCCCATAAGGCAGCAAAGTTTGCTGTGGGGGCTCTGGCATTTGATGATGTCGCGGTAGCTGTCGACTACCTTAAGCAGTCACTGGAACTATTGACCAATCCATCAGCTAGTCGTTAAGTGCTAGTTTGAGGTACATGATGTGGCTTTGGTTTGTTTTCTTTGTATATATCCACTGCTCACCTAGCAAAACCATGTGATCATATATCCTATCTGAAGGAGTTTTTTCTTGGTAATCTGTACTTCAGGTAAACTGTTTCTGCCTGTGCTACTTAACTGATTGAACTGTGTTCATATGGAAATTTCTGATCTGTTATGGAGCTAAATTTGTCAGTTTTGAGAGAGGATCAGCCAATTTACTGATGTGGTTTCATATTCTATGCATGAGCCAAATACTTGGCATCTTCAAAGTCTCCTGAGTCCAAATTCTATGATGCTCTTGGTCCAGTCTGAGTGTAAAGACTAACCAATCTAACATTCCTGTAGTTTATTTTTTAACTGTTAATTTTTAGCTACACGAATTTTTGATGCATATTTACAGGAAAAACATCGTTATTTCATGAAATCCCCAGTAATTTGTGTTTTTTGTAATGAGAAATCGTAAAGAATCGACGAACAAGTACGGCGGATTGTTGTGGTTGGTTTGTTTCCCGGTATTTATAATTTACCGGCAAGATTCAAGCTTTCTAAACTAGTATCTTTCTTCTTCATGCATAGAACTACTCAGTATAATATGATTTTTTTTTATTATGGAACGTAAGTCTGTCTTGATGGGAAAATTTCACTTTAGCAACATTGCCCTCTCATTTAAATTATAGAAAAAAATTGATGTCATATAAAGCACACATACACATGCCATAAAAAAACAACATCAGAAGCTTTATTGTGGCGTTTTCACTAAGATTGGGAAGCATCTGACACCACCCAATTCCCAACAACACCAATACAAACCCATATTGTAACCTAAAACTGAAGTATTACAGCACCACTCGCCACAAAGCATTGCGGCTTTCCAGTACTGCAGGGATCAAAACATGCTAATCTACAACAGCGAGGCACCTAGCTAGAGTGGGTGTGGTTTTACCCCATTAAAACATATTGGATATTAATGCTTCTTCTTACCTGTCTAATTAATTAACTGCTTGAGTGATTAAATTGATTGTATGGGTAGTTTTTTATCATTTACAATAAACATGAGGTGGCAACCATAGCATTATATTTTTGTAAAGTATTATCTTATATACGGTGGGTCATGTCAAGAAGACTTCCGTACAGTACCATCATTAATGTAAGGAAGCATATATTATATTAAGAATCTCTTTACCTTCACCTCTCTTTTCTTCAATTTCCAGTGTTTCTAGCGAATCAGAAATGTTAGTATAATTAACCGAAGTCAATTTCTCAAATTGAATTCAATATATAGTATATTAGTATGTTACAAAGGCACAATTAGTACATACATAAACCGTTACAAATTTAAAAGTAAAAAGATACATTCCAAAATTGCAACTTCTCAGTTTCAGATCGAAGGCATGCGCAGTACTGCAGTAGTAGTACTGGAAATCATCTACGCAGAGAAGCAGCTGAAGATCACATCTACACTACTTTTATCGCACTGAAAGTGCTGTCCCTTCTTCCCAACGAATGGAGACGACGCCCGAAGCAGCTCCTTGTCCTCGCCCCTTCTCTCGTACTCGTGTAATTTCTCATTCACCCTCACGGCTGCGGCAGCAGCTGCTGCTGCTGCTAGTTTCTCAGCTCGACGCTTTCTGACGTACTCCTCTGAAATGTAGACATCCATGGAATAATTATATTTAAACCCGGCAGCCTGACTTCCGTTTCTTCTTCTCTCTGATCAGTTTGCACCAAGTGGGCGAGGTGGGTAGTTATATATTAGGGAGAAAAGGTTAATAATTTCTATGGGCATCGTATCCATGGTTAAGTTGCAGAGAAACTCGACGTCGGGGCAGCTCCGCCGGGCTTTTTCAGTTTTATGCTCTCGAGTAGTGCGGGAACGGGAGTTGTAATAACTTGTACGTGGCAATTACCAGATGAAGCCATGTTGTCGCCATTAGAAAGCGAGGTTCAGGAGATGGATTCTTTTAAAAAACATCTCGGCAGATGGAAAGTAAGATTCCGTTAATGAAGCATCGGGAGATCACATGAACATGTCTCAGCTTTCTGCTTGCGACACTGAGCTAGCAGTATTGCGTTTCGCGGTTTGCATGCTTTGAGAGGTAGTGTAGTTATAAAACTGTGGGTTTTTCCTTGTCTGAAGTATAATATTACTAGGGGCTGTCTTCGCTTTGTGGGTTTTCCTTTTTCTAGAGATTAATTACTAGGGGCTGACATTCAGTCAAGGTTGAACAGAAATATATATTATGGAGTAGACCAATCATATGAGGCGCTATTCATGGAAAGGACAGCCTTATTTCTTATGTTAAATTAGATATCACCAAATTTTTTTATAACTGAAAAGGACCCGATCGGCCAGCACCTGACCAGCCGGAGAAAGGCTGGGCTAGGTCAAAATAAATTTTTTTTATCCGAATCTGAAATCTTTCATTCATATGTATTACTTAAGTTTGTAGAGACACTGCCAAAAAAGTCCCATCCGCCGACGGGCCAAAACGCACCGGCAAAACAAAACAGCCCGTCGGCGGACATCCGACGACGGGTAACGTCACGTCGTCGGAACCTCCGTAGGCAGAGGCGTCAGCCGACGCAACAACCCGTCGCGGGACAAAAACACCCGTCGGGCGACTGATTTTTGTCCGCCGACGCCGGGAACCGTCGGCGGAGGAAATCATCCAACGAAGGACATCGGTGCGTCGGTGGAATCTATTCCGCCGAAAGCAAGGGGTGCGTCGGCAAAATGTTTGAAAAAATAAAAAAAAATAATTGAGAAGAGAGTGAAGAGAAAGAGAAGAGAGAGCGGAGAGAAGAGAGAAGAGAGAAGAGATAAGAGAGAAGAGAGAAGAGAGAGCAGAGAAAGAGAGAGAGAGGAGAGAGCACAACAAATACAATAAAGACAAATTTTAGGACAGTGAATTAACTACAATGAACAAAACAACAACAGCCATAAGTCCCTGATAGAACTCTTCGGCCATTTATATCCACAGCTATAAGTCCATTGAAGCACAAAAAACTTCTGCATTATAGCCATCTAGATGGGGAGATTTGTCCATGAGCAAAAGAAGGCATCTCCAATGATATTCTTTGGGAGTTGAATAGCTTATATAGTGATAGAAAACAAGCAATACGTGCTGAAAATCTTCCTCTGAGTGAAGAGAAAGACAAGAGGGAGGAGAGAGAAGAGAAGAGAAAGAGAGGAGATGAGAGAGAGAGAGACATGAGAGAGAGACATGCAACCAGTCCCATTGATAATTAAAATTCCCTTCTTTTCATAGTGGAAGGGTACTTTTATTAAAGCCAACGGCAAAAGACAAGTTTGAGGTGACAACCAACACAAAAAGGAGGGGACAAAAAAGAAGAAGAAGTTGAAGAAGTAGAAGAAGAAATATAGGATTTGCAAATAATACGTGAGATTGCTATTGAGCTGGACCACTCGAAATGATCAATTTGAGCTTCAACTAGGCTATACCGACAAGGGTTTATAGAGAAATTGATACAGTAGTAGCAGTTTTGGCCAAATTTAATTGTTCATTGATAAAGAATTCAAAAGGACCAAATCAAATTACCAGACAAGAGATAGGGAGAAGGGTGCGGGCGCAGGCCGGTGGAGGGAGAACTGCGCGGGCGCAGGCCGGTAGAGGGAGAACAGCGCTGGCGCAGGCCGGCGGAGGGAGATCTGAGCGGGCGCAGGCCGGGGGAGGGAGAAGGGCGTGGGTGTAGGCCGGGGGAGGGAGATCTAGGGCACGGGCGCAGGCCGGGGGAGGGAGATCTAGAGCGCGGGCGCAGGCCGGGAGGGAGAGGGCGCGGGCGCAGGCAGGGAGGGAGGAGAAGGCGGGCGCAGGCCAGGGAGGGGAGAAGGGCGCGGGCGCAGGCCGGGGGAGGGAGAAGGGCATGGGGGAAGGCCGGGGGAGGGAGGGAGAAGGGCGCGGGGGGAAGGAGAAGGGCGCGAGGGAGGGAGAAAAGGGGAAAATCGTTGACGACGCGTACCTACGCGTCAGCGCAGAAATTTCAGCCGACGCGTATTACACACGTCGGCGAAAGAAAAGGAGTATTCCCTCGACGGGTTTTGGGGTGCGTCGGCGCTACAATCCGCCGACGCTTGTAAGGGTGCGTCGGTTGACGAAATTAGAGTTCCCCCGATGGGTTCGAACTGCAGTGCGTCGACACTTCAGTTTTGAGTCCGCCGACGCGTGTTAGGGTGCGTCGACGGAAGTCTTTGGTTGTTCCGCCGACGGTTGGGTTGGATTCAGCATTTTCCGCCGACGAGTAAAAAAGACCGTCGGCGGAATACCTCTCCGCCGACGCA
Organism: Aristolochia contorta; assembly: GCA_022405105.1. Classification (NCBI taxonomy): domain Eukaryota; kingdom Viridiplantae; phylum Streptophyta; class Magnoliopsida; order Piperales; family Aristolochiaceae; genus Aristolochia; species Aristolochia contorta. The sequence continues at coordinate 11,154,804 of CM039664.1, forward strand.
AAATGTCTCAACCGTCGGCGGATAGCTCTTTTCTAGTAGTGAGAGTAGCGAGTTTGCGGAATTAAGTAACATATAGTCATCCAGAATATAAATGCTTGGGCTAAGGCATGCCCTGGTAGAGTCATTAATTACAGAGTTTTTCATTGATTTCCAGTGCACCTTGCGCTGCCAAAAAAGATCCCTCCAAGAGAATCAGCCACGAGTTTGCCTCCCTGAGCTGATACTATAGCTGTGCTAGTGGTAGTTCCTGTAGCAGTCCCCGACACTTGTGGGCCCATCTATTGGGCTTCCAATTATGTACCTGTTCATTTTCTTTCATTGCTTGAATGACTATCTGTGAATCTCCTTCAATGATAATATGAGTATTCTTATAAAACTTTGTAACGAGCATCAAATTTAGAGTTAGTGCCATGAATTTGGCCTTATTATTTGTTTTCTTATGCCCCCCCCCCCCTGCGTGGGTTCCATTAAGTAGTGATGACCCGTTGCCTTGAGGATCTCCTTCCCTGGGGTTCCCATTTAATTTCCAACCTCGGTTCTTTTCCTTTCTCTTTTATGGGTATTTCTCTATGCCTTATAATTTGTTCTACTAGGCCGGTGACTCTATTTACACACTGATCAGGTGTAGATACCTTGTTTTCAAATTTGTTTTTGTTACGGGTACACCAAATCTCCCAAAGGGTAGTTATGACATAAGCTTGAACTCAGGGAGCTTTCCTAGTATCCGAGGCTGAGAAAACTCTCTAGTAGGAATGATCTAATGTTTGAGTTTCTTGGGATTAAAGATGTTTTGTTCTGGTGTAGGTTCCAAACTGCTCTTGTAAAATTACAGTTTAGGAGAAGGTGATTTGTGTTTTCTAACTCATTTCCACACATTTTACACATTTGGTTTACTTGCATTCCTCTTCGGACTAGGAGGTCAGCTGTAGGGATCTGCTCTTTTATAAGTAACTGCAGAAAGATCTTTTGCATGGGCAGTAGATTGAGATTCCATACATGGGTCCAAATAATGTCCCTCGACCCACATTCGAGGTTTCGTTTCCTATCTTTCAAATCGCTATAGGAGATGTGATATGCACTTTTGGCTGAGAAAACACCATCAACAGAGGGAGATCAAATTAGTGAATTAGAATTGTTAGTATCTAGTGGGGTGCAACATATAGCTTCTACAATGCTCGGGGGCCATAGCTCCCTAGCGCGAGGTTCGTTCGAAGTTCCATCAGTTCTATGATGGTGTCTACTCTAATCTCCGGATTGTGGGGCCCACTCGCATTCTTACATAATTCAACTAGGAGTTTATCTATTTCCGCACCCAATTAACATACCAAAGAGAGGTTATTTCCATTCGACACCTATAATTTTGTATTACTCTTGAAAAAATCATTGTGTTTGGAAATTTGTTTCCATGCCAAAGAAAGATCCTTGCCCAATCTTCCTATTTGCTGTATTTGAAGATTTCCCATATTTTTCTTTCATGTAAGAAGCCCATAATGCATCTGTTTCAGAAAACACATGCCAAGGGAGTTTTATCCTAAAAGCATGGCCCAGACTATGGAGGTTTCTAATGCCCAATTCCCCCCTCTCTATGTAATTCTCATACTGATTTCCAAAATATGAGGTGCATTTTTTTATTTTATTTCCCTTATATGACTATAGGAAGCTCCTAAACATTTGTTCTAGTTTGACAATAACATATAAAGGGAGTTGGAAACAGGCTAAAATGTGAATGAGGATGCTAGATAAGACTGATTTAATCAAGGTTACTCTTCCAGCTAAGGAAAGAGACTCTCTAAGCCAGCCTTGCAGCTTTTTCTGGACATTTCTAATTATTGGATCATAGGTTTCTCGTGCAAGTTTTGATTTTGGAATGACCAATCCTAGGTATTGACCTAGAGAATTTGACTGGGTATAAGGTAATTCTGCTTTTATTTGTTCCTGGGTATTTGGTTCTACTGCATTTGAAAAGAGAACTAGGGATTTACTGTGATTTATGTGTTGACCAGAGTATTCAACATATTCATTTAAGATTGTCATTATGTTTCTTGCCTTGTTTACTTCAACCTTTCCTACTATAAATGTGTCATCAGCATAGTGAAGGTTACATACTGGGATCATAGTTGAGATTGGTTTCCATGGTTGGATGTTTCCTTGGCTTATGGCATGGGTTGGCTTTGCAGTCAGGTGTTCAGTGACTAGAATGAATAGGGTAGGAGAAATAGGGTCTCCTTGCCTAATCCCACATTTTGGCACTACTGCTGTCGTGGAGATGCCATTTATTAAAATTTGGTATGTGACTGAGCTAATACATGACATGATCAGGTCTCTCCACTGACTTGGAAAATTAAAAGCGTCTAAGGTATGACCTAAGAAGTCCCAAGGAATAGTATCAAAGGCTTTTCTTACGGTCTCCTTGCCTAATCCCACATTTTAGCACTACTGCTGTCGTGGGGATGCCATTTATTAAAATTTCGAATGTGACTGAGCTAATACATGGCATGATCAGGTCTCTCCACTGATTTGGGAAATTAAAAGCCTCTAAGATATGACCTAAGAAGTCTCAAGAAATAGTATCAAAGACTTTTCTTAGGTCAATCTTGGTACCAAAGTATGAGTGTTTTTTTTTTTTTGATTCAAAGGACTTGAGGGTCTCGTAGGCTATCATTATGTGGTATGTTATTTGCCTTCCCTTAATGAAGGCTGCTTGGGAGGGGAAGATTATTTGTGGTATAATTTTGTGACTCCGCTAGCTAAGATTTTTGTTAAAATTCAGTAGACCATATTGCATAGGCTAATTGGTCTGTAATCACTGAAGGTTTTTGGTTGTTCCTTTTTTGGGATTAAAACTATAAAAGTTTTGTTTAGTTCCCTCTCCATTTCCACAGTGCTAAAGATGGTTTGTATATTATGTAACAATTCATTCTTCAATTGGAACCAGTGATGTTTAAAGAAGATTGGTTGGAATCCATCAGGCATGGGGGCTTTGTAGGATTCCATTGAAAATAGGGCGGCTCTCACTTCCCGCATTTTGATAGGGGAGCTTAAGCAGGTTCTATCTTCAGTTGTCGGCTTTTTTATTGGCTTAAACGGCGGTGGGCTCTTATTTGCTGGTTGTGAATAGATGTGTTGGAAAAAGGGTATGACTTCTCGCCTGATCTGGTCTTCGGTGTCTAATAGGGTACCTTTTGTTGTCTATATTTGGGTTATTTTATTTATTTAAGCTCTAGCCTTACAGAAGGAGTGAGAGAGAAGCGTATTTTCGTCTCCATCCTTGTATATACTTTGTCTAGCTCTCTAAAAGGTGTGCATGTGTTTAATTGTAGACAACTTCATGATTTCATGTTGTAGTTTTTTTTCCTTAAGCTGGAGAGATTGGTCAGTGGGCTGTCCCTGAATATCTTTTTGGGTGTGTGTAAGTTTTTTGGCCGTGTTTCTTATGTTTTTGTGAAAATTTCCAAAAGTATTTTTGTTCCATTGGATCAATTTCTCTGCTATATTTTCTAATCTGGCCGGAAGGTATTCAGGTGGTGCTATTGATAGATTAGGGTGATTTATTTCGTTCCAAGCATTTTCCACAATATCATTATACCCTAAACCTTCTCTCCACATTGCTTGCTACCTGAAGGGTCTCTTTTGCCTCAAAGTTTTCGTTTGTGTGTGTAGTAGAAGAGGTGAATGATCAGATCTAATTCTAGGCTATATATGTAGTGAGGCTTCTGACCATTGTCGAAGCCATTTGTACCCTAAATCTTGCTCCAATGTGCCCTAAATTATTCCACCCTCCATTTGTAATGAAGTCTAAGAAATGTCCATTTTCCTATAAGTGTTTCCATGAGCTGAGTATTTTCTTTTTGTGCTACTACGATATTAAAATCTCCTATTAACAACGTTGGCTCACTTTGTGGATAATTTACTCTTTCTAATTCTGTTAGGGCACTAATCCATCTACAAGTTGAGGTGGCAAGTAAGTGAACGTTATGTTCATTTTTCTGCCACCTTGATATTCGATTTCACATTGGATTCTACACACAGAGGAGGATTGTAAGATTTTATCCTAATGTCAGATTTCCAGAATAGCCATTGCCCTCCACTTAATCCCTCAGACGGTACTATGTGAGAGGACTGGTATGGGGTTTCTAGCCATTTAAAATTTGGAGACAAGTTAGGCTGTCCTGATTTCATTTATGATAAGTAAACTATGTCAGGTGAGTGTGTTATAAATATTGAAGACAAAGCATGCTTCGCCGTGAGGCTGCGCCCCGGATATTCCAAACTAGAAACCTTAACATAATAACCAGATTTTTTGTGTCACAGAATTCTTACCTTGCGACGAGGTTTGAAGTGTTTGCGTCTCCTTCATCATTTTGGCGGATTTGTGCAATTTTGCTGGAGATGTGCTCTTTTGGCTAACCTCTTTTTTTGTTTTTGTATCTGATTTTTTTTCTTTTCTGTCCCCTGGGTCAGTCAAGTTTCCACTCATCCCAACTCTTGCTTCGTTCACTCGCTCCCCCACTTCAGAGTCAGAAGAGACTTTTCTTTCTTTTGCTATATCTGCCCGAAGTGCTTATGATTTCGCCCCTACCTGATATTCTAGATAATCAGAGGATCTCCAACTCGTTTAATTTTCTGGGTGTATGCCACTGTCTTTGATATAGTTCCAGGGGTATTTTTTTGAGCAATCACGTAGTGTTTGTCTCTGCTGAGGTAGGGAGATGGCTCTTCCCGTTTCAGTCATCACCGTGGGCGCATTTTGGGACCTAGCTTGCCTTGTTGCGCTACAGTTTTGGACCAATGTCCAGTCTTCAACCTGAGCAGCTTCAGTCTGTGGTCGTGTTAGGTCTTTCCATGCTTGTGCTCTTCCTCAGCATTCAACGGTGTTGTGTCCCCACCGATGACATAAATTACAATTTTTGGCCTTTTTTCAATGACATAGGCAAGGGGAAAAGTCGTCTATGGGGTAGTAATGGTCGTGCTTTTTTTTTTTTTTTTTTTGCATCCTCTAGGTTGATCAACACTTAACTCTGGCATACATGAGGCTGCATGGATTAAAAGTCGTATCTGCATCCATGCAGATGTTTCGACCAAGTGGATCGACTAACTTTATCATGATAGAGGTGGTATGGGAGCCTAGGAAGTCTCACCCAAAGAGGAGCTCGAGAAGAGGTAGTTGTCAATGTGGAAGCCTCCTGACCATTTGAACAGATGAAGAATCAAATCTCTTATCTTAATCGGAGCTTGCAGCAACAATCCTTCACACCCTTCACTGTTTTGAAGTACAAAAGAATGGTACCCCGTGTTTAAAGCATATATTGCAACGTTCTGTTCTTTCATTCCCGACTTTCATAACACATTTTCCTAGAAAATACCCGTAAGGGATACAGGTACCCGAATTACAAACATGCCCACGAGTATATTTTGGACTTGTGCCAAGCCTCTATCCGAACATTCTTGTGAGATAGTGATTTGGTTCATATCCTCAGTGATGTCTCTGAGGTTCAGGTGATGACATGTTGTTGCTGCCACAAAATTAAATCAATTCTTAACCCTTAAAATAATTCACAACAAAATATAGGGTAAGAAAGGTTTGATCCCACGAGGAGTTTTGTGCATTACATTTTATATTTATTTTAATAGGAATACATAAATCTTAACACGATTTATAGGGGATTGGTAAAAACTTGAAAAATAAAATAAAGAACTATTTATCTATAATATACAATTTACTTGTCGCTTTTCATTCCCAATCCCTTAGCTAAAAATGTAATAACTAAAATTTAGATATGGTGTTATACTCTTGATAGGTTGACAAAGAAAAGTTCAGTAGCTGGACTCCCCTTTAATTTCATATAACTAAAACCAACTGAGCAAAGGTTCTAATTAATTCAGATTTTAAGCACGAATTTAATCAACCCAAACTAAACTAAACATACCAACATGTTCAAAATAGTTGGTTTAAATCACGCTTTAGTTGAAGTTGAGATAAGTGTGACCTCTCCAAACCCAACTATTTGCCTCTTTTAACCATTTTGTTTACCTTGTGCATAACAAAACGAAAAGTTGTAAATTTAATCAACACACATGAAATGATCAATTTCATGCAGATGAAAATTTTATGCACTACAAATCAGTGTGATTTAAATATCAAAAGTACCAACACTAAATTTAATGAAGTCTAAACAATCTAAATAATAACCAAACCATTATAAAAGCCAAGGTACAAGAGATTTTCGAAAGACAAATAAAGAACAAAGCTAGAGCAAAACATAAGAAGTTGGAAATTAGATTAAGATCAGGAACTTTCCCTTTTTGAGAGCATGCTGTGACACATCCCCCAATGAGAATCGTTTCACCTCTACGGACAACAAACCAGCTTGCTTCCAATGAGTTCTTCCACTTCTACAGCATATCCCAGCCTTGTCTCTATTGTCTTTCTCACTCTCTTGATAGGGAGTGATAAGGGCAAGATAAATCTCCCTCTTTCTTCAAGTCTCTGCTTCAATATGATCACAGAACCCCTATTTATAGGTGATTTTCGGACTGTTTTTCTTTTCCTTCTTCAATACAGCAGTTACTGAATAAATCAGCCAATTCTTTGTTTTAATCTCCAAGTTAATGGCCCAAAAACTGCCCTCTTTTTTATCCTCTACACGATCTCCAAGTGCCTTTCACGTTTCCCCCATTTTTTCTGCAAATGATCCCTTCTTTTTCCTCTTTGATGGTTGAATTGAATGAGGGTAGTTGAGTGAAAAAACGATTTAAGTTAGGGGGCATTTTTGTCATTCGATTTTTTTCCCTTGTTTATACTTGATTGGGGATCTCTTTCTAGGGTTAAGTTGAAGTGATCAAAATCTGTAAAAATATGTACTTATCACAAAAATTCATACATATTCCTTACAAAGGTTCCCTCACAGCCCATCTGATACAAAATTTGCAGCATGAGGGACGTGGATAAACGTACACAAATCCAACGTACCAGCCAATCTCCATATTCTCTAAATGTTGAAACAAGTCTCCATGGCGGTGGGCCGGATCTCTTACACCAACCAATTACGTTGGAGGAGTCGCCTTCCACCACTAACTTGCCTAAGAGCTTGGAAGTAAAAATCCTTAGGCCATGAAGCATTGCAGCGGATTCGGCAAAGGTGGAATCATGGACTCCCAGTGGGCCAGCGAATGACAATAATGTACTTCCATTGTGTGATCTAAAGAGGCCGCCATAGCCCACTGTCCCTGGATTCCCCATTGACGATCCGTCGATATTAAGCTTAATCACATCTTGGGGTGGAGGCATCCACACTGTAGGAGTTGGAGTCTTGACAATTGTTGCCAAGTCAGCCAAAGTGGCCCACAAAGCTCTGAGATCTGCCAAGTCGCCGGAGAGAGTCCTCTTGTTGCTAAACACCCGCCTATTCTGCTCCGCCCATATCTCCCATGGAATGTATGCACAACATGCCTCAGCCATAATTCTCCCTCACTTTGCATGAACTAGGCCTCTCCAGAGCAAAACTGTAGAGAGGAGGTCTTCTGGATCTTGGTAATTCAAGTGGAACTTGCCGTAGAAAAAAGACCATACCTGTTTAGAGTAGGAGCAGTTAAGTAGAACGTGGTATGTTGACTCCTCCTCCTGTTTACAAAGAAGGCAAAGAAGAGAAGGAATCATCATTCCTCTACGTGCTAGAGTGTCTCGTGTCAGAATCTTCTTGCGTAAAGCAGTCTAGAGAAAAAAAAAAGTTTTTGAAGGAGCCGACAACCTGCAAGCCCACTTTGCCGGGTGATCTTGCTGGTTATCAAGTCGAGCCAAGGTGGGATAGGCCGACTTGACAAAAAATTCACCCCTCATGATCGGCTCCCATAGGAGCTTGTCTTCGAAAGAATTGTCAGGGAAGTGCGCCTCTAGAGCTGTCGTAGTTGCTGCAAATCACTGGTTTCATCAACACATAATTCACAGTTGAACACTCTGCTCCAATCGATATTGGCTGAAGCCTTATTTTGCAAAAGACCAGCAATTGTCACGGCCGGCAGTAGGGAGATCCCATGCAATCATGGAAATTCTTCTTCGAGCGGCCGCTTAAGTAGCCAAGGGTCGGCCCAAAAAATGGTGTGATCTCCCTTCTTGTGTAGGAAACGGATTCGTCTCCTAAAATCACTCCAAAGCTTAGATATTTGTTTCCAAATTGGTGAGAACGCAAGACTTGGATGCCATCCCAGAATCCAATCCTCTGAAATTAGGAGTTTCCTACGGAAGATGGAAGCCCACAAGGAAGCTTTTGGGATGTTGACTCTCCAACACCATTTAGCATTGAGGCTGTGTTGAAAATTTTGATTCTTCGTAGATCGAGGCCGCCCAATACGTTTTTTGTCAGTATCTTAGAAATTAGTTGGACATTGCGACTACAGCTTCTCTAACGTATAATTGGCTTTTAAGGTTTTTGTTTTGAAAATACTTATTATGTACCTTCAATCGGCCTCAGTGGTAGACAATGGGTTTTTTTTTGAAAATCCTTATCACTATACACATCGCTCATTCAAATGGTTTTCTCATAAATACTCAACTTAATATACTTCATGGGAGAACCACAAATATCATCTTCACATACCTTCCCTAGCAACAACCTTAGCGACTCAAGCCTTTTCCTTTTTAGGTGGCATTGTACCCTACTACAATGAACCAACCTTACTCATTGATGACCTTAATACTACACTCACTCCTAATGAAAAATATACGGCATACCCAATCACATATAGAACAAACATTTTTTCCCTGGAGTTTACCACTCACAGAGACAGGAATGATTTAGGCTACAATGACTCACAATATACTTGGTCGAATGGTCGAGCTGCATCCCTAATGGTAATGGCTAGACTTGACCGAATATTAGCCAACAATAAATTGATCCGATTTTGGCTCCATACATGGGTTTTCAATCTCATATTGACATTGTCCATTACAGGTTACAATCCATAAAAAATCATTACATCCCAAACCATTCAGTTTCCCAGCTATGTGGTGTGAAGGGCGTAGGTATGACAATTTTATCTAAATGGGCTGAACATCCATCCACCATCCCCATCAAATTCATCCCCCCTCCATAATATTTGCGTCCTTGTTTCCAAAAAATTGCGACCACATTTCAAAAATGGAATAAAATATCTTTCAGAAACTTTAACATCAAAATTAGAGAGACTTCAAAACTGTTACACAACAGTCAAATCCTCTTCCACCAAAATCCTAAAGACGCAACCCTACTAGACAAAGAACAATCCCTATAACATTACCTAATGAAACTCACTCGTATCAAACATATGTATTTATTTCAGCAGGCTTGCCAAAATATTTTCAATGGAGGCAATAAAAACTCTAAATTCTCCCACGCCTTTGTCAAAGTACAAACCTACACAAACAAGATACATTAAATATCAACCCCTACTGGAACTATCTTAGAACATGACCAAGATATCCGAGTTGACACTGCCAACCATACTACTATGGGTCTCATTCATGAAGACTAAATCTGGCCCATCACCACATGTTCATTCAAAAAAATTCGATATGGCAGTTCCCTGGTCTAGAAGCAAATGCTTAAACTCATTCCCACACTTACCAAATCTCTTCGAAAACAAATCGACACTGGATCACAAACCTTTTTGTTGTTTGAACCCTAGGTAGTAGGCTTAAATCAACCCCATAACTATACTCATCTGAATACTATAGGTCCTCAACTCCTTTACGAGAAGGTGTCGTCCATCCTATTAAATAATATCTATTGGAATGAACCTCGCGTTCGTGCCATTTGGCCTCTGGACATTGTTACCCATATATACTTTAACTCCTCCGTTGTTAAAACACAAGATTCTATTCTTTGGACATTATCTAAAGATGACCCTTTCTCCCTTAAGTTAGCCTGTCATCTTATGTACGCCTCCTTCAAATCCTCTAAAATAGAACTCAGGCATGGACCTAGAGACATTATCTGGTTATTTTTTGGGGTAGCAAGGCCCAACCAAAAAAAAAAAATCTTTTTTTGGTTTGCATTGCATGAAAAAATCCCTACTACCTTCCAATTAGCTTGATGCGACCAACAAATTGATCGTCTGCCCGATATGTCGCTCGACATTTGAAACCATTGACCTCCTACTTCTCCTCTGCCCTTTCGCACAAAACCTCTAGGACCTTATCCAACCTAAAACCCTCTTCTATCCACGCTATTTAACTCTCTATTGTTCTCTTTAAAATTTTTTACCTCCTAACCAACTAAATACCTTCCCCGGACTCATATCTATGTTCTCAATACTCTATGTGAAATCTGGTGTAGTTGTAACAAATGCATCTTTGAATCAGCTATCAAATAAAACAAGTCCCAAATCTTCTACAATAAAAATAGAATAGGGATAGCATTGTCTAGATAACCCCGCCTCTAAACAAAGCTGCTGGTAGTGGGTTTATCCTAAGTAACTCTTAGGGCGATCCTATTATCATTGTAATTTGACCTCTGTTAAAAAAAATCTAACAATGAAGCCGAATGCATTACTATTTACTCTTTGCTGTTTTATTCAACATTTTTTCTCGTACACCAATCATAATTCAAGGAGACTTGCACCTATCATATTCAGTTTTTCCTAAAACAGTAAAACCTTATATAATTCCTAGAGCTGTTGACCATATAATTGTTGATAGAATACAACTGAAAACAGATAAACTCTATCAATAAGAAACACTGAGGGCAAAAACTATAACCCAAAGGTTCAAATTCTCCTTATAAATAGGCACTATACATGTTGTAGCAAATAGAAAAAACGTTTACTTGCATGATAGTTCTTTTTCACTCTTTGTCGGACACTGTAATAAACCAAGAAAATCAGTAAGAAAATTGGTCAACGGAAGATAAGAAAAGATAAATAAATAAATAAATAAATAAATAAGAATAAAACATTGATCTAATAAAAATTCTCACCATGACATTGGGCAAAATAAACAACTTCACCTCGTGCACCAATTTAGCATATTTGAATACTTTGAACTCAACATGATTCCTAGTGTTAAAATTTTGCAAAATAGGACTATGAGGCTTATTTCAAAAGCCTCCAATATATATTCCTCTAGTGTCATACTCTTTATCTTCATTGATACTATCATCTATTGTGACTATAATGATTCGAACATGTTGCTTTTTTGTGATTGTTAACCGATTTTTCCCAGGATTGAATTTTTCCATTTTGGGATGTATTTCCGTCTTTTTCATTAAAAATTAATATTTTAATTATTTTAATTAAATACAAAACCCTGGCTTAAACAAAACTGGCTATATTCTCGCGGGCCGCGCCTTGGTTATACATCCTCTCTCTCTGGCGATTCTCGAGTCCCGACAGCGGCCACGCCCTGGAAAGAAGTCCAGCGGGCGCGACCGACGGATCAATAAAACAGAGTCCGAAACCCGTCGCGTTTTCGGCTCGCTCGGTTGCTCCTCGGCGCTATTTTGCCCCCTTACTCTTCTTCGCCCTTCTCTCTCACCCCCAGCGTTTCACTTTGAGCCTTCGTACCCGCCAAAAAGTCGCGAATCAAATTTCCTCGCTCCCCTCCTACTTCGCATCGTTTTAAATTCCTGCGTCTTCCCTCTCTACGGTTTGCGACACCTTCCCTTGTCGTTAATTTCCATCCCTCTCACTCTCTCCTCCTCTTCTCCGCAGTCGTTTTTTTATCTTTCTGGAACAGGTTCTGTGCAGAACGTGGGTTTCGCAGGAATCGGTGTTTCATTCTTCAATTTGATACCTCGAAAATCGGGTGAAAAGGTGGCTGCTGGCAAGTGAGTACAATTCTTGTGTACAAATGGACGTGGTCGCCCCAGTGAACAATGTGATTCAGGAGACGGAAATTTCATTCCCCAATGATAAGCCCTCTTCAGATGTGTGCGATTTGGAAAGTGAGGAGCGGTTGCGGAAGAAACCCAAGGTTAATAGTGATGACGACTTGAAGCGGGTTGCGGAGATAATCATGGTTTTATCCGCTATGGGAAAGATTCGAGCCGGAAGGAATCCGAGTGCAGCGGAAAAAGGACTCATGGTTGAGGCACGAGAGAAGCTGGCGGAGATTTGCGAGTCATTGGCACCCAAAGACCTTCTCTCCAGAGACGCCGTTAGGGTTGTTATGGAAGATCTTGGGCTTCAAAAAGTGAAGGAGCCATGGGCTATGGACTTTCGGCCTTCCAAACTTTCAATTTTTCAGAGGCTTACTCTATCAAAAAGAAAGGTGATGGTTAAACTCCGTATTGTCTTCTTAAACCTGCATGATTAAATTATGATTTATGTTATTGTATATCGTTGACGCGACTTTAATGTTTTTCATTGTTCTGTGAGGCATTTTAGCTTCGCTTTCGTTTAACATTCTCACTTTTACTCATTTTTAATCTTCTCAATTGTGGAAATATAATTAATATCTTACTTTTAACTGGTCTTCTTCTAATTAATTACTCTCAAGGCTGCTATACGAGTCAAGTCCTACAGCAACAAAACCTGGAACAATTGTAAAGTTATGCTTCGTGTAGCAGGAACTGCTACTTACTGTTATGAGTTATGAATCTCGTTAACACGGGTAAACCATAATTTTTTTGATTTTTGAGATGGAGTGTGGGTTAAATCATTGATTACTCTGGGAGATTCTTGATCCCGATTCAAGCTTTCTTGGGAGAAATAGTTTGACACAGTTTGTCTCACAGATTAGGCTCTTTATCCTATTAGTACGATTGTAGGGGTACATACTTATTCAGACGTTCAGAAAGTCTAAGAGTGATGCTGCTTTGTAAAATAAAAGTCTCATCTGATATTTCTTCTCTGTTGTTCCCTGTAGATGGAAGAAGCTCAGAAATTTGCATCACAAGCCTCACATACATCAAGAATGCATACTGTGAGCCTTGGTGCTAACCCTGATGGCCAGGGAGTGCAGGCCCATCCAGGTGCATCCCATAGGTTCCCTTTGGACAAACCCAATCCAACTTCTTTATCTTCTGGGAACTTCCAGACTACTTCACCCGTAGTTCCTGTTTCTGCAATGCCATCAGTATCTGCATTGAATCCGCCATCTGTCAGTAGTGAAGTGCAAGCACAGCCTGCTATTATCCTGATGAATGCATCATCTGGTAACTCAGCAGCCAATGATTCTCATTCGTTTCTGCTGCCTCGAACTGAAGCGGCACATTTTATACTGGAGCAGCCTTATAGTGGACCTTCTTATTTATTTCCAGTTCGAGGTTGAGCATGTTATGACTTTTTTATCAGTTGTTATTGGGTGTTTGGTCTTAATTCTAAGGAGCTAGATTGGTGCCAAAATGTTGCTTTCCTATTGTTTTTAGAGGTTTTCATTTTTTTTCTCTTCAAGCAAGTAGTTTCCATTTTTCAACCTGCCTATAGCATGTTTTCTAGTTCTGGGGGAGAAGGCATAATTGGATGCCCCTCCACTTGTCATAGATAAGAGCAACTATTTTATTACATTTCACCTTGTTTCATCTGCTTTCTTCATATCTGAATTTTAATTGAATATTTGGAATTTTAGATGGTTTGGTGCACTACCAGTTGTCCTTGCCCATCCTTGTCGATCCTTCTTTCTTCTTCTACTTTCGGTTATGCACTGCCAGTTGTCCTCAATTGCTTTTCTTGTTTAGTTTCACTTATTTTTATGGTCTTCAGATTCTATTGGAGTTCTGGAATGTTGGTTTTTCTGATGAAAATTATTTTGGTTGAGGGGTGCTATGTTTTATGGGTGGTCTTTGAACAAGTGGCACATAGGATATGTCCATTACTGATCATTTTGAAAAAAAGATAAGATACTGGATGGTAGTTCAATTTATTAGTATAGTCATAGGAACATTTGGTTAAAGGCTTGTTTTGTTAGATTTAAGTCAATCGCGAATGTTATCTCATTGTCGATTTAAAAAAAAAAAAAATTCTGTAGCTAACAGATGGTTGTTATAAATAAATAAACATTTCAAAGAACATCTTTCTTGTCTTAAATTTGACTTTTAATTTGGACTTAGTGAAATTGTTTAGCATAGTCACTCTTTGAACTCCAGGTGAAAAGTCCAGTTGTTTAGTGTCAAGAAAAATATCTACAACTGCCTTATATATTTTCCTTTTTTAACAATAATTATTTGTTTGATGACCTAATTATTCTTTATCCTTTGAGGGAAGGTAACTTGACCTTGATTATATATTCTTTTAAGAGTATTTTAGAATATTTTATTTGCAATCCTTGATTTTTTATACAGATGAAGCCTGTCAAGCTTAGGATTTGACAAATGTTAGAGTTTTGTAAAATGTTTCTTTATTTTTATTTTTTGATTTTAGGGATTCCGTCTTGTTTTAGCTCAACTGAACAAAACAATCTAACTGGGCATTCATTGTCTTGATACAGAAAAATACTTCCGATGAAAACCTGCGATTAGAAATAACATAACAAATTATTGATTGTAGTTGTTGTTCAGGGATGTAGTAAGTGTAACCCGACTTTTATCATCATAATTCTAGTCAGTTCCTGGTTATCCGGGTTGAGAAGTTGAAATTTCAGGGGTTGTTTTATACCTAACACCAACTACTGAGCAAAATATAGAAACTATTTTGATGTAAAAGAGTGAAACAAAGTTCCTCTAGGAGCTAAAATAAAACTTGTATTAATCTTCTAAGGTAATTATTTGTTACAAATAGTACCTCTAATGACTCTAAACCACCATGCCCTGGACAAAATTGGATGAATTTCAGCAATTCCAGTAGGTGCTACTAATAATGGACTTACCAACTTTAGAACTTTTCTGAATAATTAGTAAATAAAGAAACACTTTCTTCCACAAAACTCTTCTATTTGGGACTGCTGACAAACTAGGGAACTATTACAAGGGTAGAAGTGTTGACTTTTTAAATAAAATGTGCTACAACACTGTTCATTTCCGAAACTTTGGCTATCCTGAATTGTCAACAGTATTTTGGTCTGTATTTTAGTCTTGTTCTTTCTTCTTTCATATATCTGAAAGCTTTTTCTTGATCATTGTGCCATTCATTATTTCATGTATAAGAAATTCATATTTTTCTTATTATAGAAATTTGGGGTTTATGTTTTTGATTCTTGCTCTATCTATGTTCAGCTGCTCTATCTATGTTCAGCTGCTCTGCAACAGCAACTGACTCTACCTTGTCTTGACACAGCAAATACTTCTGGTGATAACCTGCAAGAGAATACTCCATCATCCTCCCAAACACCTTCTGTGGCCCTGCAGAAAGTTAGCGTATTAAATAAGGGGCCGGATACTCTAATAAAATCTGAGAGATCTCAAGAATCAAACACCTTTCAAGTGCCTCCTCAGGCTCTCAGAGATCCGAACCCCAAAGCTTTTGCAGTTCAAACTGCTCCCTTTCAGGGCGTAACGTATGTGCAGCAACCCAGCTCATTTTATACTCCTCATAACGACATAGCTAGAAATGTTCAAAAAATACTGCAGCCCAAGGTTTCTGATCAGCCTGAGTGGATCCCACCTTCCATAGATTACATGAACAGGCCCATGACTTGTGAAGTATGCAAGCTAATAATAAATGATGTAGAGAGCCTTCTTGTCTGTGACGCTTGTGAGAAAGGTGTCCACATAAAATGCCTTCAGTCATTTAATCAAAAGGTCATTCCCAAAGGCGAGTGGCATTGCTTGAAGTGTGTGGCAATCAGTAATGGACGGCCTTTACCCCCTAAATATGGTCGTGTTAGTAGGAATGCTGGAACACCAAGGGCATCTATGGCCTCTTCTGGAATTCAAGCCTTTTCTGATAAGAAGGTGGAAAATTCTGATCAGAAGATTGTTCATCACCAGAGGTTGCTAGCTAATGGAAACCGTGGCTTACTAGCTGCTGCTCAGTCTGCAAATGTCGGCAATAGCTCTAGTGAGCCTACTGAGGACATCAAAGCGGCTAATAAAACAGAACCGCTAGTCGTCACTTCAAGTGTTCTGAATGTGGAAGAAGGAGCTTGCACCAGGACCAGTGATGTTCCTTTTAAGGAAAGAGCTGAACAAAGTTGTCTGCCTCACGAGTTAGAAGAAAATGGTAATCAAACTGCACAAATGAAGGTGTCAACTGTTGCTCATAATCCGACTCCGAAGGTTGAAGCCAGATCTTTGTCTGATTGTTCAGTGGGAATTGTCCAGAGTTCCTCCATTCACGTTGAAACCCTGTCTAGTTCGCTTAGTGATAGTAAACCGCAAGTAGAGATTGATGGTTTGGTTTCAGAGTGTCAAAAATCTGAAGCTAGCAGGAGTACATCTGAGTTACATAGACCAGCTAGTTCACAGGATCCTGCTGTTAGTAACAGTGAAGTTGAGCAAACAGAAAAGGAAGGGAATCATGTGACTTTTGAGGGGGAAAATGTTGATAGACCTGTTGATAATAGGTCTTTGGTGCAAAATTTGCCTGTTGTTGCGTGGGTGGGGGACATAGTCAGAGTTATAGATGAGAAGATATACCACGAATCCTGTTCCATCAATGGGGTGGTATTTAAGCTCCAAGATTATGTTCTTTTTGCCTCAAATCGTGACAATCTTTTGCCTTCAAAACTGCAGGTATCTTCTTGCTGGCTTGCTATGGTTTGTACCTTTGGATGTCTTTGTTGTTGTCCAGGTTGTCATGTTCACGGTGTTGACTGTTGTACTGAGTGATGGATTGTTGTACTGAAATAATTTTTTTAGCCCTATTGTAGATAAATTATTTACCAGAAAATGTCATTATTTTTTTTTCTGATATAGAGTCTGTGGGAGGACTCTAAAACAAAGCTGAAGTGGGCTATTCTGAACAAGTGCTTTTTTCCTGATGAACTGCCTGAGGTTGTTGGGCGACCATGCACTCCTGAAACCAATGAGGTTTGTGAATGCGTTTCCTGTTTCACCTTTGTTACTATAATTTTCTACCACCTAAGGAAATCACTTATATTTTATTAATTGCTATCTCCTTGCTAGAATCCTTCCTGCTTGTGGAGATTATCAAATTTTTCTTCTTTTAGTTTTTTTAACCTTCCCCTTGTGTGTGCTTTATATAACTTGTTTGTTGAAACTTTCCTATTTGTAGAGATCCTGGAAATAAGTTTCTTAACCTTATCAGTGTATGTAGCATTTGTTTTTTCTAGATGGCTGAAACTTTATTAAGAAAAAAAATTAAAAGAGGGCAGGAGAGCCTTAAAAAGAAAAGCCAAAGGCTACAAGGAATTGGAAAGCAAATATAACTATATTATGTTTTATGTCGATTGTAAGATTGGGAGAGACAAGGGTTTGCTTAGGGAGAGGAAGAGATGAAGAGCACAGACTTGAAAAAAGTCTAGGTAGATGGTTAGGACGACCTCTGCTCTTATTTATATTAGACAAGGGACAAACTACATAAAATGTCAGAAGTGCCCTTACATCATGTCCCTCACAACTTTCTGCTACCACTGAGATTTAAGCTAAGATTTAAATATAACTTAAGATGATAGTCGCCTGCAAACACCCCCTGCAGCTGCTTTATATGTATGCGAGAAGACGTGCAGAAAATATTGCAGGCATTGAAAATGATAAAAGCAAGGGAAGGTAATGATGTAGCAAAGCTGAGGAACTTGAAAGACTTAGAGATCTCTACAGAAAAATTGAGGAATATCTGGAGAGTCATTGATTGAGGATGGGACTTCTCTGCAGATGTCAACAGAGCAGATACAAGCTTGCCAAAATAGGTTGAGAGCAGCTTCAAGAGCGGAAGTGAGCTATGAACATTATAGCATGAAATGTTAGGCGTCTGGGTGTAGAAGCCAACTGTGCAGTGGTGTGGGAAACACTGACTGAAAATAAAGCTAAAATAACCCTCTTTTAGGAGACTAAATTGCAATTTATTATGTGCTCCTTGGCCCGTGATATATGTACAGGAGAAGGCCTTTAGGGGTGGACTCGAGCCAAGCCAGTTCGCAAATAGCTCGGTCTTGCCTAGACTTGTGCTTGACTTGAGCCCGTTCCAAGCTGATTTCGAGCTGTATTTGAATTAAGAAAACAACTCGTTTTCTCTCTTGAGCCGAACTCTGCTATGAGGTGTCTGGATAAGTATTAGAACCGGAAGTAGCACAGGTGGAAGTAGTTGTAGGAAAAAGCTTCCTTAGAAGTAAAGTACCAAGAAAAATCAAATAAATGAATTTGAATTTTCACATTGCATTTATTGCATATATACAAAAAAGCAGGTTTTTGTCCTTGGAATTTTACTTGTAGGGAAGTTGCCCTGCAAATACTTTTCTTATATTATACACTGTTCTCGATGATGCTGAATCTTTGTTCTTTCCATTGCAGGTGTATGAATCTAATCATTCTAATGTAGTAGCAGCTCACCTAATTCGAGCCCCTTGCCAAGTCTTACCACCTATCAGGTTTGAGGTGGAGAGTGAAAAGAGAAAAGGGAAACCTAGCCATGGATTAAATCCTATTTTCCTCTCCAAGTAAGTTGTTTTTAATCTGTTTGTATTTTTCCTAGGACTTTCATGCCACCTTTAGCATTATAATTTACTAATTGAGGAGGATATGCCACAATCAAGCATGCAAGAATAATGGTGATTGGAGCTTTTTCTTTTTTCTTTTTCTATTTTGCTTGGAGATATGCTTTGAGTTAATATACAGTGCATACAAATATGTACATTACTCTTGGCATGGCAAAACGTTCCACATGCACTTGTCATAACTTTAAGCCAAACTTCACTCGAACTCGTTTTAAAGAAATAGGGTTTGGAACCTATATTGCAAAATTTAATAAAGATTTAAATATGATGTATCCACGTAAGGCATATATAATACGCATGGACAGTTAATCCTCCTATATACCCCTGGTTTTAAGTCAATATGTTGATATGCCTATCATAGCCTGAAAACCCCCGTCATTACCTCGTCAATATTATCTGTTTATGGCTCTAATCTTTGAGTTCAAAAGAAAAGGATTAAGACCACTCTCTTATAATAATATTACAACAAATAAGGTCCTAGAAATCAATGAATTTATGTGAGCCTTTTTCTGCTGCAGTTTTTTTACATGTTATTTAGATGAGTTTCACTTTAAATCTTTTTGCTGTACTGTGCGAGGTTTGGGCCGAGTGAATGACCCTTTACTACTCTATTGAACCGATGATATCGTGATGTTATATTTTAGTATTTTGTTATCTAGATCACCCAGTTGAGTCAAAGGGCCTGTGTTGATTTCTGTACTGAAAAGCACAAATTATAAAATGGTTTATCATTTTCTAGGTCTGGACCCTTGGAAGCCTCAATGGCCCGAAGGCCTTCCATGATATGAATTGCAGTTCTGAACACGTTTTGTTCCCTCCCTCAAAATTGGCTTACCTAAAATTTATTTTCAGGTGGTTTTATGATGAATCCAAAGGGCTCTTTCGACCAGTGACCGATTAATTATCCCAGATTAATCATCCTAGTTGTGAACCATCCAAACATCGGGTTCTGATAAACAGTTCCAACCTGGCTCTATCTGGCTTTGTTGATCATGCACAGAGGCAGATGTCGACTTAGTCCAACCTGTTTTGTTCAGAAGATACAAGGCTTCTCGATCCTGTATTGAGGCAGATGTCCTGCACGGGACTCTCTGGAACATGTGGTCATCAACTTTATACTGTAAATCATCTCGCTTCTACCCTGTTTATATGCTTCTATTTTGTAATACTAAAATCATCTCACACTGAAGTATCTGCAGTATTTGCACTATTTGAATGGCAAGTGTCTTCTATGTGGTGGATGACGTCTATATTTGCACATGAAGCAAATAATGTTCTTCCTAACAATAGATGTCATAAGCTTAGTATAAGTGCACCTGCTTCAGTGGAAGATTATGAGGTATATAGTATTGGCCAATCTGAAAAATCAGTTACTCATTTCGGTTTACTTTCAATATAGCCTTTAAAGAGAGCGTCATGGTTCCAATGTGTCAACAAGTGATAGACGGAGAGAGAGAGCAACTAAGAGAAAATGCTTGGGAGTTGACAGATCTTCCACGAAACCAAAAGATTATTGGTGTCAGCGAAGTTTGTGGCTACAACTTCATGTGCTTGTCATCACTTCTTATGTGATATATCACATATGTGATCTTATCAAAGATGAAAAGATTTGCTTCATCTATTGAAATGAAGAGCAGGTGATCGATATGCATGTGCAAATCCCCTGAAGTTGTTACCTTTGTTGAAGTTACAACCCTTGCTTGCCTTTTGCAAATTAAACTGAAATATTTTTAGTTTAAGGGAGGGAATGTTGTTAACGTGGTTTGTTTATTTGTTTTAGTGGACCCATGTTTATTTCATTATATTAGTGGTTTATTGTCTTAAGTCTCTTATTGTTTAGGTGGTTAATTGTCCTAGTATTTCTAGGTCTATGGTTTAACGTTGTTGTTAATAAGATTCTTGTATTCAATTGATATAATGTAATTGGATTGCAGTGCAGTAATTAAGCAATCATTTCCAACATCTCTCTTTGTTTTCTTCGTCTTCTTTTATCAGCAATTTTACATGGAGTAGAACCAATGTTGCTATTGACAAAACTTCCATTAAAGCTCGAGCAAAAGCACCAAATTTATTACTTTTTGACACTATATTGAATTCAACAAAGCAGGTGCAACAAAATGCACCTATCACACATGTTTATGTTAGTAAAAAGTACAATAGTGCAACTTCAACAGTGTCCACAGATTCGTATTACATAAAATTTTAATTACTCACAAAGTCCTGCAATCCACTCGGTCACCATCGTATTAACACAAAAAGCAACACACAAACCAGATAAAAAGGAGCATGGTAAAAGACGTGCAAACCCTTTCAGACCCCCACCATCAGAGAAGCAATATGAGAGAGGCAGAAGAGCAGAAACACAAAACCGATGCCATTGACAGGGGCAGAGGCGGAGGGCGTAGGCCCTGCTGCTATGACATGGTCCCTTGCTTTCACCAGGGTCTGTGATTGTTGGGCATGTTGGGCACTCTCCTCGCGTGGCTGCACCTGCACGTCTAGTTTCAGGCCTTTCTTGCAGCTCTCGGGCCCGCCACTGGTGAAGTAACGCATCCCTTCTGAGTCAAGGTCGAGCTGCACAAGGCCATCGGAGTAGAGGCGAATGGGGTTGGTAAGGTCGCAGGACTCCAAATCCTCTCTGCTTCCCAGCTCTATTACGTTGTCCAATGCTCCAGAGAACGTGAACCCTGACAAATGCGAATGCAGATTAACGGACAAGAATCAAGAACCACTGAGATGGTTTTTTTATATGCTGTCACCATCCCTGACATGGGTTCTCTCTCGTGATTCACAGAAGGTAGGGAAAATCTCGAATTACACATCTTATCTTAGAGCAGAGCTGTTGAAATCGAGAATTCTGCACAATCTGGGAAACAGGGTGGAACTTCACGGATCTGATACATCCGGGTTCGATCCTTTCCTCTGTTATGAAACTCAAAATAACAAAGTGACAAACAAATTCGAGGTAAGATTCTTATTTTTTTTTTATCTTCCTCTCTTTCTTTATTTCTTTCTGTCAAATTAAACTGGTCCAATCCAGAACGAGTTTGAGACATGTCCGGTTCGAGACCAATCCGGTCTTTGTGCTAATTTGGGCTAACTCAGGGAATAAAGAGAAGACGTCTACCATTTTGCGGGAATAAAAACAAAAAACTGCGTCGAAGGCAAGTCCTGTTACGGGTACTTGTGTCGGAAGAAGCTGCAATTATAGGAAATCACGAATGCGAGTGGCCCTACAATCTTTTGTTCGGTTCGAACGCTAAACTTCTACGAAACTTCGTTTTCCCGGCAATAAGTCTCTGCAAACACAGTGCGAGCTTGGAGAGCTCCTGGACCCTTGTGTCTACTATAATTGAAAAACAAACCAAAACAACGGAGTGATGGACGAACAGACAATCTTGGGTCAATTTTCTTCTACTATTAGATTTGTAGCTGAAATAATTTTTTTTTTGTTCACTCGTCCGTTCTCTCTCTGGTGTTAATCACGGGAATGTCATGGGACCGTCCTAAACCTTATTTTAAGACGGGAATACAGAGCATCGTTTTCAATGGGGCCAGGGACACAAAAGTCGTTGAAGAAATCTCTTCAACTCCCGGATATGCAGAGTTGTATGTTACAATGCAATGTAGTCCTACATCAAAGACAGAAAAAAGAAAAGGAACAGAGACAAGTAGAAGTCGGAACCCAGAAAGAGAGAACTTACAGATTTTATCGCCAACCCGGAAAACTCTCCCCGCCGACCATTCTCCGATGTTCGTCGCCGGTTCCCATCCACGGTCGCCACCAACAACATGGTGCACTTGAGCTTCACATCTGCGTCCCCAACTCATCAACACCGCCAATACCGTTACCACCCCCAACATAAAAAATCTCCTCATCTTCAACAAAAACAAAAAAAGAAAAGAAAAGAAAAAACTAACTGAAACAGAGTACGAGCGGAGTTCCGAGGAGGAGAGAGGGGACGCGGGGGTGAAGAGTTGTTGAAGCAAAAACAGGAGGAACTTTAAAGAAGTGAGCGCTTTTACCCCCTTTACTCCTCTGCCCCACTTTCTAGCACCATGGAATGGTAGCTGTGTCTTCTAGAAGGCTATTAAGCAAGAGTAGGTTGAAGTTACTAACTCGTCTCCATTTGTTTTTTAATTCTCGTCGCTACGGGCTGAAAACTGAACGAATTTTGTACTAAAGATATACCCACGAAATGAAGATGGTTTAGAAGGTCGGGGAGACGTGGAGGTTAGTAAGACTGGCGGCTTGTGTCGGTACTTGGGAGAGATTAGTTGAAGCTTGCGGTGGGTGCTTTATGTTTTATTTTCACCCTTTCCTTTCCATTAAATTTTTGTTGATTTTAAGATCCGACTCAGACCTTAACCCGGAAAGGGGGTCTGGGACAAACAAGTTTGTTGAACTCATAACAATGCCAAGGAAGTTTTAAAAATTGAACCGGGCTGGACCGGTTGATTCAACCTGGTTAAACGGGACCGGAGACAATCCCGGTTCTTGTAGAGATCAACACGGATTCTTTTCATGAATAGTCAGGATGGGCTGGTTGATTTGACCCGAGTACCTCTAAGTGATCCGGTTTGAGCAGGTTCGGTTCACAGGTGTAGGTAGAAGATAAAAAACCACTAGTGAAGGAGGGGGCCGGACCAACTCTTTAACCACCCGACCACATAATTGTTGTCAGTCGCTTCCCCAAAACATTAACTCTTGTGTTATCTTATAGGCAATGTGAGTGGCCATTGGAGGCACAAAAGTGGTAGAGGGTTCAGGATCGACAACCGGTTTTGGTAATGGCTCAGTTATGGGCTCGGGCAGGTAAGGTAGAGGGGCTTCAAGGGGAGCGAATCTTGTGCGAGTAAGGAGGGAGGCGGAGAGGCAGAAGTTGAACAAGTCCAGTGTGTGAGGGTGCAACATTCAGAGTCGGCAGCAAGGGCGGTTGAGTGAACGGAAATACTGTTTCATCAAATACAACATTTTGTATAATTTAAAATTTGTCCATAGGAATATGGAGACATCGACACCTTTGTAATGTGGATGATAACCTAAAAAGACAGTTTACATTTGTCTTCCAATTTGGTTTCTGTGTAAGGTCGAAGATCCAAAAATGCAGAGCTGAGTGTAATCAGGTGGATGATAAAAAACTTTTCAAACTATTAAAAGAGAGTTAAGGAGAAAAAAGACGCTTAATAATATAGATTGCAGTCACAAATGCAAAGTTCCGATGCGATTACAGAATGGAGTTTGCGCCCGAAGTGTACGAACCATATTAACAATGTGATGGTGTTTCCTTTTGGCAATACCACTTTGGTGTGTGCTGTATAAGGGCAGGAAATAATGTGATGAATACAACTAGAGTGCTATATACACTAAAATTCATGGCTCATAAATTCACTTTCACTATCTATTTGTAACACCAGAATTTGGGAAGAATAACACACATGTACAACAAAATATTTGAATTTAACAAAAACCAAATAAACATCATATTTAGAATTTTAGAAAATACAGCCATGTGAAACAATTATAATTATCTACAAAAGAAAGATAATAACTGTGTCTCCCGAAAGACATAATGAGGCAAGGCTCCACACATCAGCGGACACACGTTCTAACTATTGTGATGTTTGAGTAGGCACAAGAGAAAAAAATGTTTGATAGACGACTTGCACAATTGACAAGAGGAACAAACTGAATGTTTATCTGTTGTTGTGACGATGTCCACCATGAGAGGAGTCATAGTTTGGCTGGTGAGACCCTGAAGAATGATTGGCGACATTAGTAGTGGGGGTTCCAAATAATTATAGTTGTGAGATTTGGGGCTTGTAGTTCAAGGCGAGTCTCATGTGTCAACAACGTAACATGTCAAATTAATCGTCAAAAGTTCCATATTTCCTCGTGTTGGGATATTTTGTGCAAACGGTTCAAAGGGTGAGCCTAATCTTCCAAAGACAAATTGTATTAACAATGTCAGCAATTGGGAAGCCTGCTGCGTCTAGTTCATCGGTGATAGTATTGATCTTGTTTAGATATTTCGCCATAGTAGAGTCACCTCTCCGAATTGTCTAGACAAAGAACTGGAGATATGTGAGATTGGGGGCATCTAGCGTAGATGACACAACTTTTCCCACATAGCGGCGGCATTGAACGTACAGACCGTGAACTCTGCTAAGAGCATTGGTGGATAAAGTGGCCAAAACCCAGCTTAATTTGAATTATATGGTCGACCTGATACTACAGGTCGTACACTGGATTGGGTACCATAGAGGAGTGTGGTTTCAAAACGAACTGTGGTGGAGGGATTGATCCATCAATGAATCCCATGAAATATTGGTTGTTGAGAAATGGAATAAATTGTTGGTGCCAGTATAAATATGTACGTCGATCAAGCTTGATCACGATCTGGTTTGTGATGTTGGTTGTTGTGAGGTATACACGACCTCCGAATTAGGGTTAGAGTTTAGAGTGACTTCTAAAGAAGAGGAAGAAGGAGTAGAAGAGGATGATGTAACCATCTTAGTAGTGGGACGTGCGTGGCTCTGGTACCATGTGAGAAGGCAAAATTTTGAGTAATTTTCATTGAGCTTTGAACATGTATATATACACTTGAGTTAATTGAGGTAAGAATAACTAAAAGGGAATGACTTAAAGAGTCAACTAATAATCAGGAATTATCTTTCGGTATATCTACAATATCTTTGATAAGATCTTTTCACATCTTTATGGTTTGATTTCTTGACTTATGTTTTACATGTTGTAGAAGCAACTCAAAAATTGATGGATCTGGTAATTAAAGAAAGCTTTGTACCATAGAGCATGAACTATACTAAATACCCAACTCAGCTTTACATGAATTCATTCACTACCTATATATACGCACATCTCTCTCGCCAGAGATAGCTAGTACCCATCCCAAGTGCAGCAAATAATTCATGTCAATAAGCCACTTCCCTAGCCAAGCAATGGGCATTAATCTTTATCACCAACTTCTTTGAATCCAAATTTTATCCAGATCCTATATTATTTTAAATTTGGATTAAGAGCTGTGATACTAAGGCTTTTTACTTCCAAGGCTTTACATCCTGACGTGGCGTCCACGTTGCAGTCCAGGTAAGAGATAAACTCGGAGATAAAATCTGCATGATTTTTATTTTTCTAATAAAATATTATATACCTATTCTTTGGGTAAACCCTAAACTCTAGATTTTCTCTTACATAGACTGCCAACTATGCCGCCACATCATGATGTATAATCTCAAGGTAAAATCAGGAAGTACTATTATCATTTTTCTTGTTTTAATTATTTTTTAGATCTTTGAACTTTTCTAAGTTGGCATATTTATCTTGGTATTTTGTTGCCCAATGGGTCTAATCCAGTATTGTATATACCATCTACATCAATGTTTTGAAAACCGAACCGGTAATCGAACCGGTGGAGCTGCCGATTCAGGTTGAACCGGTTCAATCGGGTTGAACAGGTGGTTGAACCGGGAGTTGTATATCATTAAAAATTTGTTTAGGTAAGGAGCCTATCTCGAGAGAGGAGAGAGTCGGCGAGAGAGGAGAGGGCCGGCGAGAGAGGAGAGGGCCGGCGAGAGAGGAGAGAGCCATATTCTGTTTCATTAAACCCTAAATTTTGCAGGGATTTAATTTAAACGGTTCAACCGGTTTCGTCGGTTCAACGGTTCAGCGGTCGAACCAAAAAAACCGACCGGGTCATCCGGTTTTGAGTCTCTTACCGGTTTTGAAGCAAACCGAACCGCAAGAAGTTCCGGTTCCGGTTGAACCCGATCGAACCGGCCGGGTCGGTTCGGTTTTCAAAACATTGATCTACATTACTATTAAGTATATATATATATATATATATATATATCCAACTTAGGTAGTAGTCCTCAAGCGGTTGGAGTTTCAATAGAAGAAAACAGATTCCACAACCAAAGGTAGCAATTACTTTTTCTTTTATGTAACAAGTGCGGTCTGTTCGAGCATAAACTAAGACCCTTTTTTTATGGTCTTCGGATTCACTAACCTGGGTAACACAATATGATAAGTGAGGTATTGCAATTATCACCAATTTCAGCATATTTGATACTGACAAACAGGTCCATTGTCTTAGTGAGAGCTGTTGATACAAACCATGACAGGCAAACATACATAGGACTGAGAAGTAAAAAATTTTATAATATACATCCATCACATATGTCTCTATGTAGTGGTTAATTTCGGTGAACTTACAAGTGAAACTGACGAGCACTTTGCAATTGGATTTGACGAACATAACAGCAGCATATTATATCTGCATATTAAGCATGTCTTCACTAGAATTATATAGGTAAATCTATTTGAAATTACCATCTCCTCTTGACGCCAATTAAAATGGATATATATATATATATATGTATATATTAATCCAATATTGTTGTTTATATTGTGGATCATACAGTACAAAAAAGCTTTCTTAAATAATATTTATAAAATAACTAGCCACTTTTGTTTTCTGATGTTGAAAACTTTGTTTATAATGTTGAATATATACATGAAGAGTTGACAAAAGTTTTCTAATAAATCAAAATGATCAATATTCCCGGACAAGCAAGTTGGAATATTCACTAAGCTAGCCCTGTTGAGTTTCTTGCATGTGGTTTTTGGACTAATATATGGAATCAAGGATTAGGATTAATAAATAAAGATAATATATCAACCGCGCGCATTGAATCTCCCTAACTTAATTTAATCGTAACCTGATTCCAGTTGTCTTATCTGAATTCTAATAGATGATAACAAAGCTGCATACACATCTCTTCTCCGGAGGCATCGTCTGTTTTTTCTCTTTATAAATCCACAACTAATCCCATTATTTCCTCATTGTATTACCATGTCATGATCATTAGGTGATTCTTAGAGTAAAACAATAAATGGGAGGAAGGCTTTGTGTTCTAAGGCCATCAACGGATGATGGTACTGATCATCCCGGCAGTGAGCACATGAGAACGGCCGAGGGGGGTTCACTACTTGATTTCTTCAAACCATCTTGTTTGAAAATGGAGAAGAAGCGACAGGTGACTGCGGTGGAGAGTAATACTATGGAGATCAAGCCACCAAAACTGATAAAGATGACGCTTGAAGAATGGATGGCAGCTTCTCCTTCATGTATGAAAAGAGATCAATATGTCATGAGAAACAATAATATTTATGGAGGTACTGAAGTTCAAGCGTCGTCCAGGCAGTACTACTCTTCTCGAGTGTGTCCCTGGACGGACAATTCTTCGTATGCCCAAACGGGACCAAGAACGAGAACGTCGACGTCGTCCCTGGATCATGAAGTACTGATCATGCCCAATTACTCTTCAGTGGATGTTTCTCCGAGCTTCTGTAAAGCACGAGACAGCATTTGTATTGAGAGGGAGAGGAGGCTTGCAGAAGGAAACATTAATAATATTGAGCCTGTTTCTTGTATGGCCAGAAGCTGCCAGAGTGGGAAACCGAAAAAGAAGGTGAGTTTTAGACTACCCGATGAATCTGACATATGCTATGTTTCTAGTTAATTACTCGCGAGAGCACGAAATGTTGTTGGAGTAAAATCATCATGTATTTGTTTTTGATAAGGACATTATACGGTTTCTCATTTGTCATTGCTTTTGAAACAGAGTGAAAACCAATGTATCTTGTTGTTCAATTTCATGATTGACCATGTACCCATTGAAGTATTCCTTATTAACTCTCTCTCTTGAAGATAGCTGCAGGTAATTATTTATCCTACTAATCTTATAACTCATCATAAGATTCCTTCCAAGTGCCTATCTTATTTATTATTGTGGGACATAATAACAACCCAAAGCTGAAAAGCAAAAGGTTGTTATAAGTCTCTGCAGGGCAATATGATATCTCTAGGTTAGACAACATACATAGGAATTAATTTAAAGTGGAGCAGTACTAGTACTGTATATAGTAGTTTCACATATAATTTGTGGCTAGCTATGATCTTAAAGAGAGTGAGGCCACTATATGGTAGAACTGCAGCTGCTCAAGCAAGTCTCTGGCATGGCTTGCACCCTTGCACTCCAGCCTGGTAAAGATCTCATTGCTCATCTCTTCCCCGATGTGGGCATCGACGAGGACTCCGCAGACAGCTCTGCAGCTGTTCGCAAGGGCACGTCCGACCTCCGCCGGGTCCTCCGGCCGGCTCACCACCAGCGGACTCCCTCCTCGGAAAATCTCAAGCTTGTTGATCTGAAAACACCCCTCCGATTCCACCACCTCCTTCACGTCCTGTATGCTGGCTGCATACACCGGAATGTTGAAGCTGTCACGAGCCCGGCTGTCCAGTAAACCCTAAATATATATAACACATCAATTCAATAATGTTCAAGTATAGACTATAGGCCACACTTAATAATATACATACATATTATATAGCTCTAGGTCTTATATATCATATAGTTCCTCTTATAAACATGTAGTAAATAAATACAGCTAATTAATTGATCATCAAATATTAACCTCATCGACGAGATCGTTCCAAGCGTCCTGAAAGTGGGTCCCGAACAAGAGACCGGCCCCACATTGGTCAGTGGGGTCTAGGGAGGTCCTCCCCAAGAAGACGAGGAACATGGAGCCTCCCGCTTTGAGCTCCTGGGACCGAGACCTGAGAAACGCAGCCAGGTCCGTTTTGAACTGCTTTGTGTAGGCATTGGCCGTGTGCTCAGAGGCTCCATGTATGAAGACCCTCCCCTTGTTGTAAGCTGCCGACCTTGTCTCCATTACGCTCTCTGGTACCTGCAATAATATTTTTTTCTTCATATCGTTATTAATTATAAATTTCCACGTTATAATACTTATAATATTATACGTTCATGACATGCATACGTAATCAAGTACTAATTTTCCCTCTATGCTCAAGTATTATTCAACTTAATTATATAGAAATTGTCAGTCTTTTCCAATTGTGGGGCCTACGAATAATACTTCTACCATGTAGATCTTTCTCACAGCCGCAAAAACTCTTGCAAATTCCTAATAAGAAAAATAATTTCAGCATGGCCATATTTTATAGTACGTGAGTTTTTATATTCTAATGTGGCTGTCCACATGGAAGACTTAAGTAGCAGTCCAAATAAGGTCTTAAGGTTTAGACTTAGCTATAGAAAGAAGATAGTTCCTACTTTATGAATGCACTGTTTTTTTTATTAAATTGTGAATAAAGTACCACATGCGACCGTCCTAATTAGCTGTACATTCCTTAGCCCGAAGAAAATTAAACAGATTAGTGAGTAAGCTAGAGGGCAGATTAATTAACCTGGGACAGCCAATGCAAGGAGAAGGCCGAATGGAAAAAGTTGATGGAGCTCGCCGGAAAAAGACGCCGGTAGAACGAGCCAGGGACACCAGCAGCGTAATAAGATCGAGCAGCGTGGGAGGCGAGACATTCCTCGAGGCTCCCCTTCACGGCCAAGGGAGGGAGAAGGTGGAAGAGGGTGTTAAAATCGTTGGAGGGCAGATCGGAGAAGAAGGCCTGGAACTCGGGTGGCTCGCACCCGGCGTCCTCGTATTTCTTGATGAAGTGCTTGACGATGACGTCAATGGTGAATAGAGTGTTTTGGCCGCAAGAGCAACCGAGGTCGGCGACGGTGAAGGGTACTCCGGCGTCGGAGAAAGGGAGGAGGACGTTGTTAAGTGCTCCCTCCAAAAGGTGCAACATGGACCGTGCATGGCGAGCCTGTTCACGATCAAATTAAGAATAACCAACCATGCATACATACGTATATAAAAAACACTACCCCACTTTATATATATGTTATAAAGTACTGATCTCCTTAATTTTGCACAAATTAAATCGATCTATGGATGCATGCGTTCTGATCTAGCTATATTTTTATAAGTTAAATCGACGATTAATCCATTGTGTCGTTAAAATAGTCTACAAGGTTTAACAGCAATAATAATGATGATAAGCTGCAGCATGAATAGGAACGTAGTTATTATTACCATTCATGATTACAATACTAACCTTAGTTAATTTGATTTAGAAACAAGAAACAGCGTTAATTTTTGGCTAAATAAGTGAGCTTTTTCTTTTTTTCTAAAGCCACTGCAGTAACTTTTTTAGGCCATTGGAGAATAATACATAACACATGCAGTATCATCACAAACTACTCGTCGAATATATAAAACGCAGCTTTCGTATTATTTTTTTATTTCGATATTATTGAATTATAAGATTACGCTTAGACTGAAACAAAAGTCTGGTTTCAAACAGATCATAAAGAGGCAGTAATACGATTCGATCGACTTGTGCAGTAAAAATACCACACAGCATGAACAATGGAAAGAATTAAAATTCTTTGACTATCCTGTATATGATTATCATGAAGGGTAGTAAATTTATGATCATACAGATTCAAGCTGCTTGAGAAAGACGAAGATCATGAGTTACCTGAGCTTGTGAGTTATTAGCGTAGCTCGTCTCACCATTTCCTCCTTTCATGCTGAACACCCTTTCAAGCTTCATCTGAGGCACAACCATGTCGTCTCCTTGCAGAGTATCCATATAAATTGAGCTGATCCTCTTACTATATCAAGGCCTTGCAGCTATATGGGTTTATATAGGAAGAAGAAGGGGTGCTGGGGAGGAAAAGCCTCCCTTGGTTCACTGAACGAGGAACAGTTATTATGACGATAAAAGTAAAGCTAAAAAGAGCAAAACCAAATGGGTCTCACATGCTACAGTAATTCCCAAGATTTGCGCCGGAAATTCGTTGCCCCTTCTCTAATTTTGGAGTTTTTCAAATCTTTCTCTCCTTTAAATAGGGATTTTGTTTTGCTCTATTCCCATTCAGTGAAAACAGAGTAACTTTCTCCTCAGCTGATATACCTTCTTTTCTAGAGTGCAAACCTTATCCGTTCAAGAATGCCAAACTTTTTGGGGAGGGCACGCTTCATGCAGTAATCCTAATTCCCAGAGCTAGCTGATCAGTATGAAAATTTTTTGTTTGAATTTTCTGAAACAAGTCAGTACTACTGCCATGATGGTGAACTTTTGAAATACAGCACACAAGAAAGTCCTAAAGCACTGTGACTTTGCTAATAGCTTCGAAGAATGGCTGAAATTGATCAGTTGCAGAAACATGACTTGCTGGGCAGGTGTAATAATATTTATATAAAAAAGCTAAAGTAAGAAAAGAAAGAAAAAAAAAGAATCCCTGTCTTCCTTTCACTTTGATATTGTTAACTCTTTAACTTCCCCGGAAACCTGCACTACTAATCAGACTTTGTCTGCCCTAACCAGAACCACAAAATCTATCTCCCTCTGTCTCTATCATCCACAACCCACATGCATATATTCAAAGGGCAAACAGCATACAGATTACAGACCCCTAGTGTCGGCATAGAAAGATTAATCTGCTTTTTCCTATCCAAAGGCCTCTGCCTTGTGTCGGCATAGAAAGACCCACTTTGAAAATAATCCCTCTAATCAGAAGTATTGGTCTTAACAACAAATGATTAATCTACTTTTTCCTATCCATCTGATCCCCAAAATTCCATGTCTCCGTCGTACGTACCGGTTAATTTACTTTCTACTCTTCTTTTCCTTTCATATATATTCAAATCACAGAGCAGCGGCTAGCATAGTGAGTAGGAGCTAGGGAGGCGGAGGCCCCTTAATTCCCTCTAGATCTTAAGACCCGGGATGTTGTTTTCTTCTTTCACTCCCTTCAACGTACTCCTCTTTTTCCACAACTCAAGTCTGCTTGCCGTGATAATCGCCGTTGCGCGTGAAACAAGACGCAGTACCCCCCATATTCTCTTTTCTGCTCAGTACTATAATTTATATATTCAATGGTTTAGATATTTAATGCATCTATACAATCATCCACTCTTTTTTTCCTCTCCACTGATCAGGTGCATGGGCTTATCCACTAATCTCTCATTCATCAAATTATTCTAATCTTCAGGTTTTGTCTGTGCTAAACAGGCCGGAGTACGTGGTTGAACCTGCGATGTTTGGAATGGGTTTTTTGTATAAATACAAAAGGGGATATATGAACTGATCATGTCTTAAGTGCTTGTCTTTGCGAGCACCACATCCTACTAATTAGTTTGTACTGTATTAAATAGAACTCATAACCAAGAGAATGGTAAAAAAGTGTATATAATAGAGGGTGAGCACACAATTACTAGGATTAAAACGGAAAACTGAGGCATGATTAGTGATGGGTTATGATGGATCGGAGGCGCCACACTCCCTCATGCTCTCATTGACTAAAGAACTTCCAAGTGCGCTGGGACCATAAGCGCCCCATTCGGTCTCTCATATGTCGAGTACTACTCATACTGAAACTTTGCTGCAGTAATTAAAGTGCTAAAACCGATCATTCCCCTTTCTTTTTTCTTGGGTTTTTTTCCCCTTGAATTGTTTACATGAGCAAATGCAAAGGCTGATCTAGGAAGAAGACGAAAGACGATACACAATCGCGTTGCATGTGCATAACTTCTAAGGGTTTAATGTACTCGCCTTGGGAATGCTACACCTGATTGCATGGATTTTAGCGCGCATTGAATTATTCAATTTAGGGAGACTACCTGACTAGCGCGAGAACTCATGGGAAGGTGTAGGCATGAAAAAATTTAGCTAAGGTCGACAGCGAGCTAGAGAGATCTAGAGAGAGATCTAGAGAGTAATCAAGAAAGAGATCTAGAGCGATGTAGAGAGAGATCTAGAGAGTAATCAAGAAAGAGATCTAGAGCGATCTAGAGAGCGATCTAGAGAGCGATCTAGAGAGCGATCTAGAGAGCGATCTAGAGAGAGATCTAGAGAGAGATCTAGAGAGAGATCTAGAGAGAGATCTAGAGAGAGATCTAGAGAGAGATCTAGAGAGAGATCTAGAGAGAGATCTAGAGAGAGAGAGAGAGAGAGAGAGAGAGAGAGAGAGAGAGAGGAGAGAGAGAGGGAGAGAGAGGAGAGAGAGAGAGAGAGAGAGAGAGAGAGAGAGAGAGAGAGAGAGGGAGGGAGGGAGGGAGGGAGGGAGGGAGGAGGGAGGGAGGGAGGGAGAGAGGAGGGAGGAGAGAGAGAGAGAGGAGGGAGAGAGGGAGGAGAGAGAGAGAGGAGAGAGAGAGAGGGAGGGAGAGAGAGAGAGGGAGAGAGAGAGAGAGAGAGAGAGGAGAGAGAGAGCAAATGAGAGAGAGAGCAGATGAGAGAGAGAGCAAATGAGAGAGAGCAAATGAGAGAGAGAGCAAATGAGAGAGAGAGCAAATGAGAGAGAGAAATGAGAGAGAGAGCAAGAGAGAGAGAGAGAGAGCAATGAGAGAGAGAGAGAGCAAAGAGAGAGAGAGAGAGAGCAAATGAGAGAGAGAGAGAGAGAGAGAGAGAGAGAGAGAGAGAGAGAGAGAGAGCAAATGTGAGAGAGAGAGAGAGAGAGCAAATGAGAGAGAGAGAGAGAGCAAATGAGAGAGAGAGAGAGAGAGAGCAAATGAGAGAGAGAGAGAGAGAGCAAATGTGAGAGAGAGAGAGAGAGAGAGAGAGAGAGAGAGAGAGAGAGAGTTGAAGTAGGGGACTTTTTTGAGCCGCAAATTAATTAAGATGTAGACCAAAAAGTCCTATATACGCCGGAAGGCTAGAGAGGGTATAGGGTGGTGGTGGATTCGAGGATGAGGAGAAGTGATATCATGAATGTGTTTTGTCTGGTTCGGGAGATAGGGATGATACCTGTTGCTTGAGGGTGCCGTCTTTAGGAGCACGAATGAATAAGGGTTTGTCTCCCTGTTTGTTCTGCAATTGTAAGTAACGTTGCCCAGGGTATCCCCAGCTGGAATGAGGTGTATATGGCCTTCTTGGCAGGTCTCCCTATGATACTCCAAGAAATCATGATTTCAACCTGTGCTTTTCAATCAAGCGGTGGTGCATGGCGTTCTATGTATTCATGGTTGCATAATATAATTAATTGCTCACACTTAATCTAGAGGATATATACTCATGTATATAATCTGCCTCGCATATAATCTTATTATATATATGTTTTCGGGTGCGTGTAATTAATTTAAACATCAGCTGCAGACACTAAGATTAATTTCCAAGCCAGACTTTATGACTTAAGATTTGCTTAAAGTACAATATGTACTCAGTAACGTTCCTTTGAGGGTCGATGTGGATATACTTTAAAAATGAATGGGTCTCATATTATTATTCATTACCTCTATATGATGTGAGGGGAACCATGCATCCTAATGTGAACTTAATGTGTAGAACAGTCTGATATATATCACCCTAGCTAGGTGAAAAACAGGCGTCCTTTTACCTCGAATACAATGACTCCACTAAGCAAATGTTCCAAATTGGCCAACAGGCGGAATCATGGGGAAAATTAAAATTAGTTAATTAAGCTCTACTTAACTAACACATGACTAATCAACTTTATAAAAAGGTCCAAACCAAATTAACGGTCAGGTCAACAAAATGGTCATCCTTGCCGGCCGATACTTTTTGTCTGTTTGTTAGTCATACGCACTTTGAAATTTGAAGGCCATATTAACGTAACTACTCTGTTAATTAAAGTTGAAAACACCGGACTTTCGCCCTTCATTTGTTCATACTTTAGCTTTTACAATGCCGAGGCTGAAAGTCAGTTCAAAGTCTTCGTTTCAATATGCATTGATGTTCATTACTTCTTCGTCTCCATATGCATCGTGCTCATTACTTCTTCCTCTCCATATGCATAGATATTGTTCATTACCCATAGCCAAGTAGCAGAGACCTGTTAACATCGTGATCAATTACTTTCCATTAGGAGAAAAGAGGTGATCTGGCCAGTACACTTGAGGGGACTTTCTGTTCAAATGCATCATGATATCAGACAGGTAGACCACAGTGATCGAGAGTACCCTTTGCTTTAATTTATCTCCAAATGGATTCCTCCTCCTTTTACATGCATGAGTACTTTAGTTTACACTGCAGCTTTCTGTAGTTTCACACAGCGAGTAAGCAAGATAAGTAATATTTTTTTTTTAATTTGATGATAATCAAAACATTGTTGGGTACATGCAGGTATATTATATTTAGTAAATGTTTGATAACGTTTTGGTCTTTTTGAGAGCCATTATTGTTTGAAAGCAAGAGAAATACTGACTAGACCCATGCTTTATGCAAGAAGTGTTGAATGTTTGCAATTTGAGGCATGCACACAATAGACTTTTGCGTGCCCATATTTCTTTGCTTTTTCTCTTCCCTATGTCATTCATACATTCAATGCAAGTAGAGACACGTGCATTTCCACGAAGGGCTTAGGCACACATTTGTGCGGTGTTGTTCTTTCTCAGAGGCCACAGGCGTAGAAGTGGATATTATGGTGTTGCTCTTCTATGGACACCTCTACCATTATTTTGTAGATGCCACAAGCATGAAAGAATTTGGAGGTCTTTGGGAAATCTGGGAAAATACACGATCCGTAGAGAGAAGAGGCGACAAATCACCAAAAACTTCCTCCTGTTTCATGTCTTCACATTTTCCTTTAAGCAGGGTTGCAATATTTATACAGATCATCTGATGTCACGTGGTTTTGACCAGTCCAACCACCGACTTAACAAGTTTGATTAAAAACTATCCTGCTAATAAGCAATACATAATCTTGACATCAATCACAGGCCGAACCCCACAAGTTGAAATTGTCAATCACAGGCCGAAAATTAGCCAGTCCTGGTGGTGAAATACCGTCGGCTAAATAGGTAAACCCGTCGGGTTACATATACACGATGAGAAACAACCGTCGTGTCATTACCGGGTCGGGAAAACCCTAAGGCGACGATAAACATCCATCGGGCCAAATGAATTCTTGATGACGGGTAACAACAGTCGGCAGAGGAATATTGCGATTGCGGCGGTCGATCAGCGAGTCTAAACGAAACCAATTCCCGACGGGTTTTAAGTGTCGTGATAGGAATTTTGTCCCGACGGGGCACTATATACGGGCAAAAAAAAATTAGCCCGACGGATATTTTTCGTTGACACAAGAACTCCTGTCCGACGGGTTCTGGGCGACGTCATATATCAAGGACGACGGGTTTAATTCGTCGTCAGAGTTTCTAAATAAAGATAGCTAGAGACGACTGGTTCATGTCGTCGAGTCAAATTCCTAAAGACGACGGTAACAGATCGTCGAGTGTGTCAACGTACTTGGCTTGACGACAATAACCCGTCGGGCTAAAAAATAGTACCTATGACGACGGGTTTAATTCGTCGTCAGAGTTTCTGTTTATTGATGGGCATGGGACGACGGGTTAAATTCGTCGAGTCAACTTTCTACACCTGACGGTGCGAGACCGTCGGGTCAGTCCTCTTTCTTGGCTCGACGGGATTAACCCGTCGGGCTAAAAGTTTGTCCCATGACGACGGCTTTAAACCGTCAGGAGTGAATTATTATTATTTTTTGAATTCTTTTTATTTGTTCTTTTTCTCCTAATCCTTACCAACCTAATATCACCAGAAAGCACTTCTAATCTTACAAACCTGATATCACCCCTTCTCATCTTACAAACCTGATATCACCCCTTCTCATCTTACAAACCTGATATCACCCCTTCTCATCTTACAAACCTGATATAACAACTTCTCTTCTTACAAAAAAATGTCAACTTAACAAAAAATTCATAACTAATAACTTCTCAGTTTATATCAACATTTTAAATGTAAACAATTTCACAAATTCACCTTTTCGGGCTAACATCTACCTTCGATGCAATGAGGCGCGATCGGGAAACAATTTCATGGGGGAATAGTGGATAAAATTGAGCATTGCATTCAAACAAATTCACCATTAATGCATAGGGATAAATCAAAAGTCAGATCTGGTATATATAGTTCATAAGAGCAAAATGTTACAAGTACCTGCAATTATCATTGCTATCCCATCCTTAGTGGCATTCTAGCAACAAAAAAATATAGTACAATACTCACCACAAAAAATATCAACAGGTAAAAAAAACCACCACAGCATCCTCAGAAGCACTGCACAGACATTGCTCTTAGATGTTGTCCTCCCTACAACATTGGATGCTTCATTACCCTGTAAATGCAAAAATATTTTATCACATAATTTGTTCCACGGACTTAAAATTTGAAAACCTATTTCACATAAGAAATTCTGTTTCACACAAAGATTATCAAACATACATAATCAAGTTGTAGCAGACGTATACGTACATGAAATACTAAAAAAACATATATGGATGATAGAGGCTACCCCCGCCTATGTTGAACATATGATCCCCCTAAAATAACAAAATCAGGTAAGTGAGTGAGAGGAGTCTGAAAGATAATGCAACTGATTAATAATTGTCGCCAGATCTCAAACCTGGACTAGACTCCCTAGATCTTTGCCATTGCATTATAGCCATCATTTGCTGCTTCATTGTTGCCATTTCTTCTTTCATTTTATCTGTCTTCCTTTTCACTCTGCAGTGTTTCTCTCAGCATTTCCTTATCTCGCTTTCTGCTTACAACTCTGCTCTGAGGGCGGCAATCTCAATGGCGTTCATAGCACTTAATGCAAACGTACCCCTACGTGGAGGCGCACCAGGCCCAAACCCTCGCTCATAGCCACTGTGGTGTCCCTTAAACACCTTATCCAACACAGGTATAACTTCTGCCGAATCCTTTGACGGGTGTACTTCTTGTTCAATTGCTACCGTCTCAACCTGGGTTTGCATATAAACATATAGTAGTATCAAAACATGTAAATATTATTAGTCAAACAATTAATTACGATCATTTACTCATATTGCAGCCGTTTTTTCATTTGGATACGTCCCATCTTTCCTCTTATGAGCTATGAGGTAAGACTCCACGTAGCTGAATTCATCCTTCTTGGCTGCTTGCTGAATTGGAAATCAATTTCAATAAAATTGTGAAATTCAATAAAATTCAATAAGATATCACATAAACAAACAAAAAATAAGTTAACTGGTGGAAAATTGCCTCCTCATCATAAAAACGACTTAGGGACTTTTCCCGATGTGTGTGAGTCAATCTCATTCGTGTCCTATTGACCTTGTTGCATTTGGACATCTCCAACATCTTATCATCATTCCAATATGCAACAAGTTTTTGCCATGCTTCTTGACTGATAGTGGATATCGTATTCTCTTGAAGTTCTTCTCCAGTCTTACCTTCGTAGTGTGCCTTCTTAAAAGACGCCCGGTTGTCTCTGATTATTTTTTGTAAAACGGGCTTGATGGCGGTCATAGCGACACACCTGCTCACCACCTCCCCTTTGGCACCAATAAATTTGAATTTTTCCTGCAAAACAAAAATCCCACATGAGTATCCAAAATGAAGAAATAAGGCTTAAATAAAATAATTAACTACTTACGTTGATATGTGCGAACCACGTATAATATTCGTTATCGTCATAGTCTCGCCACTGTATGTGGAGGGGGAAATGGCTTTCAGCACGTGCATAAGTGCCCATCAACTTGGACAAATAGCTCTGATTTTTGGTAGTCATCTGCCCATTCTTAATGGGTACATTCCACACACCTTCTGCAGGCATACATGAAGATGCCCTAGTTGGTCCCCTACCCATCATTCTGACGATTTGCTCGGGTAGATCAGATTCTAGAACTACCTCCTTGTCATCTGCTCCCTCCTGGTCCTCTATATCTTCATCCGGATTTTGCGTTTCATCATCTTCATCACTGGATGATATACGTTCCACATCCGAGAATGACTTGTTCTTGACTCATACCAGTTATGTGGGAGAGTATTGTCTGCAGGAAGAGCGTCCTTGATAAGTGATATCACATCCAAGAATGACTTGTTCGTCCATTTGTTCAAACACTTCAATTGAAATAAATGCACCATAAAAGAAAGCGTAGAATATTTTTCACACCCAACATACAATGGTTTCTTCGCCTCATCCAGTAAATGTTCAAATCTACGCAATTCTGGAATATCACAGATGGGATCCGTACCGTCGTCTTCAACTTCTTGCATAAAGACATCATTTAACATTATTCTCATTTGTTCACCGGGTCCCGTCTCCAACTGGACATGTTTATATTAATTTCCTGGTCTCTCCCCATGGTAGTACCACATGTTGTATAGTGGGGCAAAACCATCTAATATTATATGGAACTTTATGATCTCGCACACAAAGAAATGTATGTTCTCACATTTGGCACATGGACACCGCATTGGACTGTTTCCTTGAAACCATGTTGTTGTTTAGCATACTCAATGAAGTAATCGATTCCACCCACAAAGTCTGGATGGCATCGAGCAGGTTTCGTTCTATACTCGTACATCCATTTCTTGTCACTGAAATAGTCCATCTCAATGGAATTGTCAAGCGACTACAGAAGAAATAAAATGAATGATGAGTATATGTGACATCATCACAAGTCCAACCAATTACATCATTAAGCTCACATATATAAAGTGAATATCAACAGCTTGGTTTCTGAAGGGAATTTTAACATAAAAAGAATAGCAAATTCTTGTATTCTAGTGTTTAATCCTAGGATGGAATTTAAAAACCAACATACTAATTTTAACGTAACGAAACTCAGAAAATTCCACAAGATTTGCCCTTTATTGCGAATTGAAATAAACCCACATCTAAAAACAGAAATTGTCTACTGCTCATACCTAGTGCTTTCACCCAAACAAGAATGTATAGACCCCTATTCTAATGTATCAAATTAAACAACTAAAATAGTAAATCTCCTTTTTAATAGATTATGAGTACAGCCACCCTAATTTACGATTCTCCAATTGAACTCATACCATTTCAGATATATAAAACTATAAACATGAATGAGACTAACTTCCCATGAATGATAACATTCAACACAAATTCTCACATAGAGTTAAGTAGAAAGTACAAAGCCTTAAAAGAATTCCAACTTCAAACGACAACTCAATCATAGTGGTTATAAATCAAATTCCATCAATAAAAATATATAAAAATAAGTATGCCATACTACAATGAAGGGAAATTGTTCTAAACCTACGAGAAATAAATGAAAATTAAGCTAAAACTAAAATATGAAACCTTGAGTTGTATCATTCCCCAACATGGGAACTCTCCTCCTCCAAGGGTTCAAACTGCAAAAAACAATAACCCCTAAAACACTCTTTTAACTCTTTACAGACGACACCAGTATAGAAATGCTGCCTTTATGGTCTTTTTCTGTCCTTTTCGCCATTTCTGCGCTAAAGATACAAAGGATAATGACAAAAGCCAAGGAGAACATTACTTAAGAATTTATTGAATTCTACTCTAGTCTATAAATGGATGAAACTCCTATCGGACCATCTCTCTTAGGCTTGCTTGAAACAACTCTCTTCAGACTTAACAAATAAATTTGAGAAAACATTCTCACTAGAGGGATTAAATTGAAATAGTTATAAACTCCTCCCCTCAGATAAAGTATCTGGACTGCACTACTTTACCACAATCAATTACTGTGAAGAAACTTTGATGCACCGAAATGAAACAATCAGAAATTAAAACCTACTTTAATTTATAATTGTATTTAATTGGAATATACATTTGTACGAGCAAATTTCCAAATAAATCAGAAAGGCCTACCCCTGCCAAGTCCAAAAAAAAAAAACGAAACTTCAAATTCCATAAATCTCTAGGAGTCATGCTTAACCTTGAAGGAACTTACCAAAATTCTACAGCAATAGCCCCTGGTTCGACCTCCTTCTGCAGTGCCAATTTCTCGTCCTTGTGGCTTGTGCCTCGCCCGGTTCACGGGGCTGTTGGTCGGCGGCGAGATAGAAGGACAAAGGGAGGTCAAAATTAGAGAGCAAAAGGGTGTTCCACAAGCAGGTTCTGCCGTTTTCCGTCAAAATCGAAGGTTTCTCGCCGGAATCCACCTTCAGCAAAGAGGGTGAATAGCCACTTCTCGCGCAGGGGAGAGAGGAGAAAAAAACTTTACTCGCGCGAAGCCGGGTGCACCGTTTTCCTCCAGAAAGGAAGATTTGCCGGCCGTCGGAAGCGAAGGCTTGCCGGCCGTCGGAATCGATGGTTGCCTGCCGTCGGAAGCGAAGGCTTGCCGGCCGTCGGAATCGATGGTTGCCTGCCGTCGGAATCCGCCTTCAGCAAATACCCTAAGTCGCGCGCGGGGGAGAGCTGGCGAAGGGTAAAAGACTTTTTACTCGGCTTAGTGATCGTTTACGGATCCAAAGGGTTTTTGCGACTTAGGGTAAGTCAACTGGAACACCGGGCATAAACCGTCGTGGGTACAAAAATAACAAACACGATGGACAAACCGTCGTGTTAAAGCGTACAGTCAACGGTCTAGAAAACCCGTCGTGTATATTAATTAACACGACAGGTTTTCCTGTTACGTGACCCGGACCAACTGAGTCAGTCAGGACCGACATCTATGCTGCTCATACCCAATGGGTTTTAACATAGACCGTCGGGTGAGCCCATTTTTCTACTAGTGAATGATGAAAATCAACCAAACCCAACTTGGATCAAAATCGGCTTTACATTTGTCACACACTAAATGGCAATCAATCTCTACGTGCTTAGTTCTCTTATGATAAAAAAAAGTTGGGCGTATAATTTGTAAAGCTGCCAAATTGTCACACCAAAAAGGGATTGGCAAAGGAAATTTCATTTGAAATTTCTGCAGGATAAAAATTATTCATTGTAACTCACAAACTATAGTTACAAGGCTGCGATACTCTTGCCTATGTTGAGGAACGACTAACAGTGGTCTGCTTCTTAGTTTTCCAAGAAATAAGTGAGATGCATTAACCTCTGAGAGACCTATGAGTTTCTTTGCAAGCAGGCCAATTAGCATCGCAGTAAGCTTGGAAAGTAAAATCATTGTGGGAAGGAAAAAATAAGCCTCTTGAAGGAATTCCCTTGAGATATCTCAGAACATCAAGAGTTGCCTCCCAATGTGCTCTGGTAGGTCGACATTGAACATACTAAGTTATAAAACAACAAGAGAAATGTCGAGTCGTGTCACATTAAGGTAGAGCAATCTACCAACAACCCATCTATATTTTTTTGGTTCTTCTAACGAAGCACTAGTAGGGATCAAATGCAAACCTTTGGGTAACAGTGTGACAGAAGGCTTAGCACTAAGAAGGCCAACATCTGTCAATATCTCATTGATTTAAGTACATCTGGTTCTTTTGTAATTTCAAGTCCAAGAAAATATTTTTGCAAACGCCATATCTTTTATTGTAAATTTAGTATGTAAAAAATGTTTGACCTTGTTGATTTCAGAGGCATGAGTACCAATCACCAAAATTTCATCAACATAAACAAGCAAAGCCAGAAAAGTACCTGGTGTAGTCTTCATAAAGAGACGACGATCATGCGGACTTTGCACAAAGCCATATTCCTAAAGTTTATTGCAGAAATTTGTGTTCCATTGACAAGAAGCTTGCCTCAAGCCATAAAACGATCGTTTTAGCAAGCCAACTTCATTATTCTTTACTTTGATATACCCCGGTGGAGGTTGCATGAAAACTTCTTCATCAAGTAACCATGCAAAAAAACACTATTGATGTGTAGTTGATGAAGAGCCTAATTATTTGTTGCTGCAATTGCCAAAAAAATCCTCATTGTCATAAGTTTAGCTACTGGAGAAAAACTATCCTTAAAATCAACACCTTCAGTCTAATGGTAGCCCTCAACTACTAATCTTGCTTTATACTTATTAACTGTACCATTTGGAAAATACTTGACTTTGTAAACCCAATTCGATCCTATGGCTTCCTTCCTAGGTGGTAAAGTAACCAGCTCCAATGTATTGTTTGACTCAAGATCCTATAATTCTCTGTTCGTAGCATCAATACACTTTTCATTTTTTCCTGCTTGATAATAAGTAGGTTCAGAAATAGAAGACATATTGGAAATAAAAGACATGTAATCCTCACTAAACAAAGGGGACTCATAATATGGAAAAATTGGTGGTGTAAAAGATGTAGAATCTGGTTATGCACATATAACTGGTGTTGTATGAACAAGCAATTGGATGTGAACTATTACATTTGAAACAAAGTCATTCATCCATGCCAGTTTACCTTTGGGTCTAGTACTCCGTCTTAAAATAGGAACTGAAGTAATATCCGTATGCACTGGGTCAGCATGTTCAGTGACACCATTATGAATATCAAGTGTAGAAGGCTCAACTGCACTTTCCAAATGTTAATTAGGCACAAGAGGTGATGGAGAAGTAGATCCAAAAGCATTAGAATCATGGAAAGGGTATGGGTAAAAGATACTTCACTGCTATCAAAAACAATATCCGCATAAGGAAAAATATTTTCATAGAAAAAGACCTCCCTTGAGGTATAAAATTGATGCGTCTCTAATTCATAAGCTCTAAATGTTTTTTGTCCTCGTACATGACCTACAAAGACACTCTTATAAGCTCTCACAACAAACTTATCTTTGTGATGTTTAGTGTTTGTTGCATAACACAAACAACCGAAGAACTTTGGTAAATTCAGCATCTTTGTCCATTCTAATACACTTAACCGACTTTTGAAACTGATTCTAAATCCATTAAAAGAAAATCTTCAAGGTTTGTAAAGTGTGGTATTTGTGTTTAAGTAAAAATGCCCAATTAACTCTGCTACAACCATCCACCACAATAAGCGTATTATGAGCACTTGTAATGGATGCTTTAGATAGGGACCCCATAAGTCAATATGCTCTAAATCAAAAGCTGCATCTGATTTGCTATTACTAAGAGGAAAACTCAACCTATGTTGCTTTGACTTCTGACAAATATCATAGGGTGATGAAAATGATGTATTTATATCATTCAAAAAATTTATATGCTGTAAAATCTTCAATGAGGCATGGCCAAGCCTATTATGCTACAAATCATGAATCTCTTTATTTAAAACATGAACCGTGATTACAAGGAAATTGACTAAGTTAAAATGGAACAAAAGGAAGAACCAATCAAGTCTATTTGTTTACTACAAGGATTTGATAAACCTGAAGCTTGAAATGAAGACTCATCTAGAATGTATATATCCTCAATTACTTTACCAACTACCAGAATTGTTTACGTCTGCGATTTTGCAAAAGACACTTGTTAGAGTAGAATACAAATCTAATTTTAACATTTCGGGAGAGTTTTCTTACTGAAAGAAGATTGAACTTGAA
The DNA here is from genome assembly GCA_022405105.1 of Aristolochia contorta. Classification (NCBI taxonomy): domain Eukaryota; kingdom Viridiplantae; phylum Streptophyta; class Magnoliopsida; order Piperales; family Aristolochiaceae; genus Aristolochia; species Aristolochia contorta. The sequence continues at coordinate 11,199,466 of CM039664.1, forward strand.
ACTTGGAACATAAAGTGCATCTATCAAAGTCAAAGAAGAACTTGAGTGATATCACCAACTTCATGAACTAGCTTAATGAGCAGAACCATCTGGAAGGAATATTGGGATAGTATAATTGACCGGTTTTGGCTTATTTAACAAATCATGATTAATACACATGCGATTTGAAGCCCTTGTGTCTACTATCCATGTACCACAATTCATATTATCAAATGTTTTCAAAGAAAAATGAAAGATTGTACTAACAATTTTTACCTGCATAATCCTCCATATGTGTAAGATTAACATGACTATTTTCCATAATGGTCTTTCCTTTCATCATCCTTGACAATTCGTGTTGGATCAATTCTAATAAGAACTTCTGGTGTTCATTCACTTTGTTTGACATTTTTCTATTCTTTAAAGCAATTTTGATACCCATGCAACTGAAAACATGTATCCATGTGTGTCCTCCCATAGTCCAATGATCACAGAACAATTTGCCCATGTTTTCCATTCATTTTATCATTACATCCTGACTTATTTTGGTTTCCTCTACTAGCATTCATTCTTTTTCCCATAGCCGCTTTCACAAATATTGTTGAATTTTTAACTTTATCAACCGTGTGAAGGTTTACCTCTCATTGTTTTTCACCACACAAGGCCATTGAATTAGCCTTGTCTAAGGTAAATGCACCATTACTAGGATTTGATTTTTCACATGCTCAAAGTCATCATTAAGCCCCATCAAAAATTGCATAAGCTTGGTTAAATGAACAAGATCTCCAACAGTCATTGCAACACCACCTGTACAATTCTTGCAAGTGCATTCTAGTACTGGTTGCACATAGATCAACTCAAATGGTACGTGACTAATGTACCTCTATGAGGTACAACACATTTCTTATTTTATAGCTATTTTGTTTCCAATTATTTCCTATTGTAGTAATAATTGAAAATAAAATAAAAATTTTAAAAAAGTAAAACAATTAGGGTGAAATTTTTAAAAATAAATCAAGCGAAATAAAACAAAAATTACAACATTATTTTCTTAGCACTTCAAAACAATGTAAAAGTCAAATACAATATCCACTACTCTTGATATTTATTATATGACCTTTATTTAAATGATAAAACAGTAATGCAAATTCGAAAGAATTAACTATTTATTTTTTGTTTCTGTTTATAGCTATCCTCACAATTAATTAGTCAGGTCGGGGTGAGGTGGGTTTCATGTTTAACCGGCCTCACTACCACACCTAATCCAACCATCCTAACCCACCTCCAAAACCTTTTTAGTTTGAAAAATGATATCAATACTTCTTGATTTTACTTCGAGGTTTTACATCGACATAGCTGCATAGTTGGCTGTCTAGGTAAGAGAAAATCTAGGATTTAAGGTATAGATAGATAATATTTTATTAAAAAATTAAAATCTTGTCGATTTTATCTTTGAGTTTATCTCTTATGAAACTGCAACAAGGACGCAACGTTAAGATGCATATAAAGTCTTGGAAGTAAAAACTCGTAGTACTTATATCACCGCTCTTTTAGTTATTTGTTGACAATTACCAATGATAACTACCCTCCTAATTAATCAGTCCTCCTTTCCCAATAACTTTTTGATGAACCAACCACAAAAAATAAAAACTAAAAAAAAATGTGTCATCCGTTGGTTAGAACGGGGAAGAAGGAACCGTCGCCTCATGTTGCATGTTCAAACTTTCAACCGACTTTTTCCGACTCGGTTTGGAACTTGTATCAGTTCACTGCAGGCAACTGTCCTTTGGGTGCAGCTGTACGTTGCATCGTCCGCTCATTTCCCGCTTCTTCCCCTCTCTGCACTAGAGACTAGGAGGATTCAAGTCTTCTCTTGCCCGTCCTGATCAATTCCCGTTCCCTGCCGGCCTAAAACATGGGAATGAAATCCTTCGTCGAGGTCGCGTCGGACTCGCATTTCCCTCTCGAAAACCTTCCTTATGGGGTTTTCAAGCCCAAGGGTGGTGAGGGACCTCGAATTGGTGTTGCCATAGGCGATTGTGTCCTGGACCTTTCGGCCATTGCCGCTGCCGGTCTTTTCGACGGACCCAGTCTGAGCAACTCCCGGTGCTTCTTTCAGGTACTTTTAGCTTTTACTGTTATTTCTGCTCTTGTTTCTGCCGCGCTCTTTTTTCTGTTATCGGCGTCGTGAGCTTTTGAATGAGACAAGATCAGTTTTGTTTTGGTGTAAAGCGTGTTGGATTTTCCTGTTAGAAAGAAAATTAGCCAGGGTTTGCAACGGAAAGAGATTGTGGAGATGGATGCCAGACCAGTTTGATTTTGGAAATTCAACGTCTACTTTGCCTACTCATCTATGCCCATTCACGTTAACTTGGCGCCTACCTTCCTAGCTTCATCTCCGAATGCCCTTACGCTGGGTTGCCTCCCAGAACCCGAACGCTTAATCCTGCTTGGTTAAGGGATCTGACAATCTCCCTTTAATGAGCTTGACATTCTGAACAACTTCCTTTTTTAGCGTAAAGAAAGATGTCATCTTTTAATGACTTGGGGAAATATTAGCAAAATTTCGCTCGGAATTGCAAAACTCAAGTCCTCCTATGATAATCTTGTTTTAAGAAATTTATTTTGGTCCCTTTGCCTTTACTAACATTGGATATGCTCGCACTAGCCTTCTCTTAACAGCTTCCTGGCTTTGGGGCGGCCAGCATGGAAAGAGGCTCGTGCAACGATACAAAGACTGTTGTCAGGCATTCTCTACTTCTCTATTTCCTCTTTTCAGTATGAATAAATACTATTAAGAAATTGGAAATTTGCTTTTCCCTTGTAATTTACCAATAAGGAATTTTTAACCTTATAGTTCGTAGTTGTGTTTTATGACTTTGTTAATTATGCTTTGCAGCTGAGGAACCAACTTTACGTGACAATGCAAATTTGAGAAGCAAATCCATATATGCTATGGTAAGTCGTCTGGGTAGGTTCCATTATATGTGTACAACTGCTCCCTGGTGTTTGATCTGAACTAAATTTAAAATAAAAACAGGCAGATGTGGAAATGCTGTTGCCTTTTGTGATTGGAGACTACACAGACTTCTTCTCCTCCATGCATCATGCAAAGAATTGTGGGATCATTTTTCGTGGGCCAGAGAATCCTATTTCTCCAAACTGGTTTGTTTGCTTTCATGGAACTGTATTTTGCCTTGTGTTTTTATTCGAGGTTAATTGGGTCATTTTTCTTTAATGTTAATTTGGTTACTTTTTTCGATGTTAGCTTGGTCGATTATATTCAAGGTTAATTTGGTTTTTTATTCAAGCTTAATTTTGCTCTCTATTATGCTGTAGCTGTTAGGTTTCTGTTAATATGGTCATTCAACGTTATTTGGGTAATGGTCTCGATTATATATAATTTTTATGTAACTATTTCTATAATAATTGCTATTTTTGTGTTAGTGTAGTTAGTTTTCTGCTATATGTAATATGGAATAAGTTAGATGATGTACTAATGTGACTATAGTTTTTTTGCTTTAAATTAAGTGTAGTATGAAAGAGGAAAGGGCTGAGCTCGACACTGATCTGGTTCTTTTATCCAGTTTAACAACTTCATGTCTGCTTGTGCACTTTTTTTTTTTCAATCTGTTTTTCCTTAAAACTCTCCATTTTCACTTCATAACTATTTTCCTGACCTGTTAATCGAATTGACAAGTTGGCAGAATGTTGCAGGTTTCATCTTCCTATAGCTTATCATGGAAGAGCCTCATCTATTGTTGTCTCGGGTACAGACATTGTTCGACCAAGGTTAGAAAGATTCACTACATTGAGAAGCTCTATCAGCTGACTGATACATAGTAGCTTCAGTAATTTTTTTATTTTAGCATTTTCCATACTGTTGTTTGAGATTTTGTTTCAGTTGTTTTATTGGGGATGCATATGAATATGGACATAAATGTAATTTGGTGATTTTGCATGGCATTTTTGTAAATGAAGAGATTGGGAAAAAAACAAATTTTTTATTTGCCTAATTTTCTTCTCTCTCTCTCTCTCTCTCTCTCTCTCTCTCTCTCTCTCTCTCTCTCTCTCTCTCTCTCTCTACTCTTCTCCTCTTTTCTTTTTCTTGCCTATCTCATCCTTCTTAGATACTTTGGTTACCTTGTCGTTTTGAATGCATGAGGAGCCTTTGACCTCCAAACAACGAGATTGAACTTCTCTGGTTTGCTATGAGATTTTCATAGCATAATATTGGTATCAAGAGCAGGTTGTTTTGGAATGGTTTTCTGCCACAGTAATTTTGGGATATTCTTTTGGGCTCTTACAGATGGACAACATAAGTGGAGGCCACATACGACCACCACTTTGATACCATGTAAAGTTGGATCCAAAATCTATCCAAAAATGGCTAGCGAAGATAGAAAACTTGTTTTCCATTAATAAGTCAGTAACATTCTCCTTGTATTTGTATGTGGATCCAATCTCTAACAATCTGTTTATATTTCTGCATGCTATAGCTCTTAGTGCACTACATACTATTCTAATAAAAAAGTAGCGGCAAGTATACTAGCAGGCTGTAGGTGTATGTTGTGATTAAATTTTCCTTACAACATTGACGATTCTCTTGTTGTGCAGGGGTCAAGGACATCCAATTGGCAATTCACCTCCATACTTTGGACCCTCCAAGAAACTGGATTTTGAACTTGAAATGGTTAGTCACCTACGTTTGAGATTTACTTGATACAGTTTCTTAATTTTCAAATACTGCCATAGTGTAGCAATATACCTCCCTCCCTCCCTCCCTCCCTCCCTCCCTCTCAATGTCTTTTGATTTTAGAAAATGTTTGAGATACAACATGGAAGGTTTTGTCTGTGAGAGAGAGCCATAATTCCTAATGTAGCTCATGTTATGAATATGAAATGTTTAAAGTAGCAAAGACTCATTTTAATTGAGAAGTCCTAATTGAATGCAAATTGCTATTTTAATTGCAAGCTTCCGTTAGAGGGCCTGCATACACAACCCGCTTTCCTACCAAGATGTGGGAAGCCAGATTCTACCACAAAAGGACTATCCACATAGGAGGCCAATTACTCAACCTGTTTTCCTTCCAAGGTGTTGACATAAGTCAGCCGCCTTTTTGTAAGAGGATGTTAACATTGATGACTATTTGATTGTCTTCTATTATCCTAAAAATGAGGATCATTGGAGAGAATTTAGCCTAAGTCCAGCAGATAGCGTACACCACCATTGACTTGGGGAATAACTGAGAACAAGGACTTTTGAGGGTTCAAAAACTGTAAAAGGAATTTGTCTTTGAGTAATCTATCCTTTTTAGGTTTTAGATTCTTTTTCTAATTGAACTTTATTGACTTAAGGTAGAATTTAGTTCAAATTACGTCAGTGCCCTATTAAAGGGAATATTAATAGATTAGAGTACAAACCAAAATGTATGTACATATGCTGTATCCGATGATGGTCAATACATGTCCCATGAACAGCATGTTTTAATTGCTTCTGGCAGGTTTTTGTGTCGATAATGGTATGCTTGAATTACCTCTGATAGGTTTCAGTTTTATCGGTGGAACACAGACTGTCTCATTGATCGAGACCTTATCTCAAGACTTTTAGCACTTTGTTTTTCAACAATATACTTAAAACAACCATGAGCTCAATAATATAACTTAATCACCTAGATAAATATTTTTTAGGTTTTAACAAACCTAATTTTAATTGAATTCTACTTGCTTAATTGAAGACACCTTGTTAACTACTAGTAATAGACTTCACCATTCTTTAAAACTTTCCTAAAATTGACAGCCTATCACCACCAAAGTTTTTCAAAGAAAACTTTGTATTGTGGAATGTTGTCAATGTAGGAAACTACTAAAAGTTGATACATAATGACTTTCTTTCCCTATGTGGGAATTTCTTTGATTGTGACATCTACAACATTAACTTCCCTAAAATAGACGATGTGGTCTTTGGTCCTCCATTTGTTTTCTTCTTCCTTCTTTTATATAGTTTTAATGGTTGTGAATGAATTTTTTTTCTTGTAGAATTCTTTAGCTTTTTCTTTCACAAATAATTCATGTACTTACTACATCACATTTTGTGGTTTCCATTTCTTTTTCAAGCCCATTCACATTGAGCTGGCATTATTGTCATTTTCTCCTTGATGGGTCACAGGCTGCGGTAGTTGGTCCAGGAAATGAACTAGGGAAACCCATTGATGTCAACAATGCAGCAGATTATATTTTTGGACTTGTTTTAATGAATGACTGGAGTGGTCAGCTCTGCTTTTCTTTTTTGATTTAAGTTGACAATGATTGTTGTGGCAATGGCATTAAGTTATACTCGTTTGTATCCAGCAAGAGATATTCAAGCATGGGAATATGTGCCTCTTGGGCCCTTTCTAGGAAAAAGTTTCGGTGAGAAATATTCATTATGCTTTCTCTACTTTTCTGAGAAGCCTTTATTGACATAAATTTATTTGTTGTGGTAACATGGCGTAAGTGTCTTTTTATTGAAAAGTAATTTTCCGTACATGCCCTTTTTATGAAAGAAATAGTAGTCCCTTTTTACCTTTCAGCATTGAAGAAGCTTCTTCATGTTAGATTATATCCTCCATTCTTTGCAGGTACGACTATATCCCCTTGGGTTGTGACTCTGGACGCGCTGGAACCTTTCGCATGTGATGCTCCTAAGCAGGTGAGGCAAAAGCATTGTTGTGCTGTATTCTTTTCATTTTTTGAGTGCTCATAATCTTCTGACCATTGTAACATGTACTATAAAAATAAGCACTAAGGGTTCTGCATCCACCAAAAGTGCAGAAAACCTCTGGTTATCTTGTATCTACTACTTTGGATGTTTAGTCTCTGCTTTTGTTGTCCTTCACATCAGATATTATTAAAATTCCTTCCAGATTTGACCCTTTATTTCATTTCATGATGCGAGGAAATCTTCTTGATCCAACTGACCGGTTCTAAAATGCAGGAACCTCATCCATTACCTTACCTAGCAGAGAAGCAACCAAAGAACTACGACATCCCTCTAGAAGTATGTTCATTATCAGCTTCTATGTTTTTGAAATATTTGGTTATTTCATCTTTAACATGTCAATTAGTTAGTTGGAAGAATCAATTGCCACAGTTATTTTGCTTGAAGTGTGGGTTAAGGCATACTATGTAGGAATGGTAGAATTTTGCAAACTGTTTGGGTTATGTCAGTAGGAAATGTACGGGGACCAGTATCTGGTTCATGCACCCCTAAACAGTCAAATACATCTGAACATGCATGTAAATTGTATGGACATTTCAGTGGACAACATAGGTTCAGTAATTTATACATTTCAATGAACACTGTCTGGTTATGTTATGAGTAGTTACGGGCTGAGATCTGCTGCTCCTTATTCCAGCACCAGGGGTGGCACCTAGAAAGGGTGCATTTATATTATGAACCAGAGGGCAAACAAATTACTAAGACTAGAGGAAAAGGTTCCTTATTGGGAAGAGCCCCCTTTCTTAGCTGCAGGAATCTCACTATAGTCCACTCTTGAAGTCTGTGTATAACCTTTCGCAGTCAGCCATGCTTTATAGCGAGCAATTGCACCCGTCTCAGTGTACTTGAATGTATACATCCAACAACAACCAACAATTTTAGCACCAGATGGAGGATCATGCAGTGCACTGCCTCATCATAACATCCATCTCCTCTTCCATGGCTTTTTTTCCACATAGTAAGAGAAAGGGCCTCTGTGAAATTCCTAGTAACAAAGGAAGAAGTCAAAGAAGACAAACTACGAAAGGTAGGAGATATCCGAGAGATAGAAATAGAATTAGATATTGGATTCTAAGAACAAAATAACACACCCTATGTGAATGGGTATATCCTTTAGCAACCAAGCGAGCAGCCTTGTAGCATTCCTAAGACCCATCAACATTATATGTCACTGTATACAACCAACAACCAACAATAGGTGTATTGGAAGGATTGATCAGTGTGTCACACTCAACAAGGGCATCCATTTACACTTCCCTATCCTTTTTCCCTTTTGGACACTTGAGTGTCTTGAAGGAAACAAGGAACAAAACAAGTAGTTAAACAAAACCGCCAAAATGAAGGAAACAAGGAGAAGGTAAACTGGGAGAGAGAAAATCATGTACCTCTTGATGCACATGTGTGAGTACCCTTGTAGATGGTTCTAGCAAGAGTACTATCATTGAACAAAGGTTCACAAAACAACTTATATTCGGTAGGCTGTGGAGCAAAAGAAGCTTTAGGACATCAATACGCCTGGAAAGGCTTTGTTATAACAGTTACTTCTAGTATAGATGTATATTGGTTAATAGTGCAGGTCTAGCCATTGCCATAGAGATTGGTGACACCAAACTACCTCTGATCCATTGTTTTTAAGAGATACCTTTTGGTCTGAGGTTTCACGTGATGGTTGAGATTAGAAGATAAATTGCTTTGAGTTAAATATATAACGTATGACTTGGATCAGTTAGAAAAAGAGAACCTGTAGAAAGAGGTCTAAGCCAACATCTGCATTACATTGAACAGCTTCATGTGTGCACTTTCGTTTTTTAGTTTTTCTTCAGTAAATTATGAAACAATTATTCTTCAGATAATATTTTTGTTTTTTTCTTGCTGTCAGGTCCGCATTAAACCTGCTGGACAGGAAAATCCAGTGGTTGTCACCAAGAGTAACTTCAAGCACCTGTAAGAGGATCAATTATTTGTTATATTTATGACTTTTTGAAATATATGGTATTTGTCATGTGCATTGAAATTTTACCTGCATCAGTTATTTTGATATTAAATTAAGGGTTCTATTATTTTTTTTTGTCATAGTAATCAATATCTTTATTGGACCTTTTATTTGGAATCTTTTCATTTGTTGGAATGAGATGCATGATAAATGTACCCTAAACCCTAAACCTGCCTATCCATGAAATGAAGAGTGTAACAGTTTTTCGAAAACTCACTCAGTGACAATATCAAACACAAGCTCTTGTCAATGGTCTCATTCTGCAATGGAAGGTGCCTTGCTATGTTCGATAAGTCTGATCTTATTCCTAGCATCTAAAGAGTGTCCATGTAAATCATGAATTGTGTTTTAACAAACATTTCAGTTATTAGCAATTGGTGGATAACAGGAAACCGTGTCAAAAGTACCTTGTTGTAGTCTTTGGATATGTGATATCTCACACCAAACTACCCCTGATCCATCTGTTAAAATAAATAAAAAATAAAGGAATAAAAATAAAAATAAATTAAACTTAAAATAAAAAGTAAAATATAACAACTGTACGTGATGAAGCCATTGTCTTGAAGGCTTGCTTATAGGCAATGTGAGGCATACCATATTCCTTAGCATGTCTTCTATTTATCAATCATTAATCTTGTTGTGTGCATATTCATTCCTTGTGTATACTTAGCAATTTATATAATTGTAGCAACTATAATCTGTTTTTCAAGTTCACAACTAAAAAGAATATGGAGTTTAGTGTTGGTTCAGTGTTTTAGATTGGTTATATGATATCACCGCATATAACATTGTTTAGGTACTGGACGTTGGCTCAACAAGTTGCACACCATACAATAAATGGTTGCAATCTAAGACCTGGTGATCTTCTTGGGACTGGAACTATAAGTGGTCCAGTAAGATCTTAACTTACCACCAATTTCTTTTTCAACTGCTATTCCTCATGGTAAATTACTTGAATTTTGGAATTTTGCCCACAGGAACCAGAGGCTCTAGGGTGCTTGTTAGAGCTTAGTTGGAATGGGCAAAAACCTCTTTCACTAAATGGTTCCGTGCGTACATTTTTAGGTGATGGAGATGAAGTCATCTTCACTGCATGCTGCAAGGTTCGTTATCTTCTGGTGAAACCTCTTAAGTGTTCATCATTACAGCTTATCTTCAGGAAAAGATCTTTTCTGAAAGATTATATTACAAGATCTATATTGTCTAGTGAGATATGAAAATTATCTTAAACTAAGCTCGCTCTGAGTGTTGGTCTTGTTAAAATCTGTGTTTGCTTGGGTATAAGTCTTTACTTTTGAAATCATCATTAACATTTTACCTCTGTATTGGCATTGAAATTCTTAGAAAGTAGTAAAATATAGGTTCCTTTTTTCAGTTTAGTTATTTCATAGCTGACTGCAGAAGGCTTGAAAAGGACTAGAAAAAGTACAGAAATACTAACCTGCAATGCATTTTATCTCTTATGTTGGATGAACAAATACTGCTCTTATTGATGGTGAGACTGATACAATTTAGCACTGTTTGCAGGGTAACGGCTATAATGTTGGGTTTGGAATGTGCTCTGGGAAAGTTCTTCCTGCAACCCAGTAGGTTTCTTCCATCACCTTTTGCTGGTTTGAGTCAATGAAGTGCGTTTTAGGGCTTAAATTCTCTGTATCTAGCTAATTGTGCTGAACAGGCTTGAACAAGTTTGAACAGATACTATATATCTTCTGGTCGGTTGGTCTGTAGGTGAAAAGTATATAAGAATGTGCACAAGACTTTAGTAGGTAACGACGTACGTGATTGTATTGAGAAATAGGAGATGTACTAGGTGCCATCTCAGAATTTGTCTGAGAGCGTAGGAAAGTACTTTGTAGAAGAAGGATACAAGGTATATGAAAAATGGGGTCGGGCAGATGTAACGAGGGATCCAGAAGTATGGGATGATAGGATATTGAAGGTGGTGAATATTTGTGGAGAGAGAAGTGATAGGATATAATGTGAAAATTGATATACCTGTATCATAAGACTGGGGGATGGTCATCCCAAGAAGAGCAGTGTGAGTTCCGACTTCCGAGTCCACACTCCATTTGAATTTGACTTCTTTTGCTGCAGACTTCAAGCTTTCGATCAGTGAATCAATGATGGGGGAGATTATTATTTCCTCCATTATTCCTTAAGAAGGAACTCTGATCAGCTAGTGGCAAAACAGAAAAGGCAGATCAAGATTGAAATATTCATTTTAATGCTTACAATAATATAAAGGTAATGATGAGTAGCAAGCTTTAATTTTGTTTTATTCTTTACTTAACTTTGAGAAGGTAAAGTTTATTCCAAACGAATTTTTATTTATAAAAACTGAATTACATTTGGCTTACTTTTGAGAGGAAGCCGACTCTCCCAATTTTTCTAATCGAATAGTGTAATAATAAATCGGAATTTTGTATACCCTCCTCTTCCCTATCGATTCCTATTAATACTTAACCTAAAACTCCCCTTTTGCCTAATAATGCTTCTTATAAGCCCAATAACATTTTCAGGCCCAACACAATTATTCCTTAATAACTCAAACTATATAAGAATGAAATTATTTTTTTATCGATCCTACTTTGCAAGATGTAAGCCAGATGTCAGGAGTGGGTTTTTTTTCCCCTGTATTTGTAATAATTCAACTGCCATAAACAATAACAATGAAAATTGGGCAATAAAAGTTTACTACTACAAAGCCCAATGGCTACTCCAACTGATAAATGGCTGGGGTGAGAGCACCAATTTTCTGCCCAAAAACTTCAATGTTTACGAGAGTCAAGCTGCTGTTCAATTTTGTATTATTTTAAAAATTCTCAAGTTTCCCCCTGATTGTCACTATTTTCATGTGGAAATTTTCAATGTTTACTAGAATCTGTTAATGAAAAGTTACAAACATAACCAGTCGGTTTGATGGTTTACTAAAAAATTTGTTTTGCTTTAAAACCCAAAAAAGGTAAATAATCAGTTGACTAGTGGTTCAACTGTTGAATTGTAAAACAGACCGGACTAGTTGAACTGTTGAATTGTAAAACAGACCGGACTAGTTGAATTGGTCTAGTTATCGTTTTTAACACTTTTAATAGTTTTTGTTTTTTAAACTTATTTTTTGTATATAAAAAACCTTATTATAATTTTCTTAATGAGTTATAATTCATAATAGTTGAACCGGTTGAACCATAATCGGATGCTCCATCAGTTCTCGGTTTTTAAAACACATGCTGAATACATATTGAAACAAAAAATTGTGCAACAAAGGCAAAAAAAAAAAAAAAAAAACGTGGTAACTTCAGGCAGCTCAGAGCCTAAACAATATTTAGCTCTCCACCCGTTGGTCAGAAACATTTAGCCCTTACAGAGAATGTATGATGCAGCCCTAAAATGCTGAACTTTTGAGTGTTGCAAAAGAAAAAAAACCTTTCTTAGGTTTATGTTATTTGCTTCTTGCACTTTAAGAGCTCCATGCTGGTATATTCACTACTTTCTTAGGCTCATTTTCTTTGCTTTGATGGCTTTGGGCTTTAGATGGCATTAAGTGGCTTCTTCTTCAACCCATTCTCGAAATATACTTATTCATCAGTGTATACCAGCAGTTAACTGCAACAATAATCCCTCGCAATAAAGTATATACGAAAAAGATAGAGAAATAATGTCGTCACAGTTAAAAAAAATAGATTTTTTGTAAGGTTTTACAAGGAATATTAGTCAAACAATTTGATGTAGCAAAAACAGAAAAGAAAAAAAGCCTGACCTTTACCTAGAAAATTGCATCTTGTAGCCATTCAATGCTCTCGTTGAACTGGGATTGAACACCTGACATTGGGATTCCTCAACGAGCGTGCTTATATACAGTATTTGGTGGCTTACCTTTGTACTCTGAAGCCATTATAAAATAGAGAGACAGAGAAAGAGAGAAAGAGAGGGAGAGGGAGGGAGATGGAGTCATGAGTGGAGGTAGAGGTTATTTATAGGGGTTTGGTGATGCTTAATATGTAAACAAAGTAAAAATTTAAAGCAGGCGATTTGGGTAGACAGCTTGCTGTATCCATATAAACATGCCTGGAGTTGTCATCTCATCTCTGTATCCAAAACTGAACGTTCCATTGCTGACCACTGTTTTAAATTCTTGAGTTTTTCTCTGTTTTTCATTATTTTCATAAGGAAACTTTCATTCAATCTTTTGACAAGTGTTAGTCATGGTAGACTGAAGACTATAATCTGAAAGAAAATTGCATGTTGACGCAATTCATTTGCCTCCAGCACCGTCAGCACATCCTGGACTGAGTGTTGCCAAGAAAGCAGCACTTCATACCTTACTGTGGCTGATGCCTATGGGCTTGAACACCTGAGCTTGGCAATCCTCAAGGATTGTATATTCAACATTTTGTGGTTTATCTTTGTACTCCTGAGCCATGATAGAACAAATAAAGATGGAGAGAGGAAGGGACGGAGGGAGGGGGTGATTTTTCATACAGAGAGAAGAAGAGTATCATCTTATAAGAGTTTGGTGATGCTTACTATGTTAATACAATAAATTCCGAGCAGGCGCTTTAAATAGACAGCTTGCCGAGTTGTCCATAGCATGTCCGGAGTGGGTTTTTCAGTCTGGGTTTTGCCCGAACACTTGCATCTGCCGCTGATGGCTCTCGCTCATACAATGAAACTTGAACCCATTCTCATCTCGGCATTGTTTTTGGCACATTTAACAAAACCAGCGAAGTTTCTGAAGTCCCTTTGCTTTAATTATGAATGCTTCATCACCTACAACAAAAGGTCAACAAATTGATTGCCTAAATGTCATATATCATCTAATTAATGGGTCACTAATGATGCCTCAGATGACAAATTGATCTATTTAGACAAGAAAAAATGCAGGACCAACATAATGAATTCAGTGGTAGTACGTAAAAAACTCCTGCAATAGACAAATTCCACAAAGTAATGGGCATACTATCACATTTAGAATAGATAATGGAATCTTTGAACACTAAATGAGATAAGAGGAAGTGATTAATTGAAGATCAAGTACCTAAAAAACCAGCTTTGACGTGAGGCAGGTTGAGGCTTCCTTTGTGAATTTCAGGGGCAGAAGAGCAAGGAGTAGACGACGGGCAGGAGATAGAAGGGGCAACATACTGCACTGGAAGTGGCAAGAGTTCGACTGGAGTAGTCGACTATGATGGTGACACAGGAGTAAAAAGTAAGGCGGGATGCGAGAGCGGAAAAGATATCTCATTGAAGATCACGCTATGACTCACGTAGATGTGGCTTGTCTTGGGATCAAGACAATGGTATCCCTTGTAATGAGAATGTTAACCGAAAAAAACACACGCAATAGGACTGTCAACAAGTTTGTGAGTAGAATATGGTCGCAAATATGGGTAACAAAGACATCCAAAAGTGTTCATCAGTGAATAATTGGGTGGTTTTTTAAAGAGACTCATATGGACTTTTAGAAGATAGCAGAGGTGTAGGCAATCGATTAATAATAAAATTAGCAGCTGAAAAAGTGGAATCCCAATGCAGTTTGGGAATAGAAGCTTGCACAAGCAAAGTCAAACCCATCTCCACGATGTGTCTATGTTTGCGTTCAGCCAGCCCATTCTGTTGTGGTATATAACGACAAGAAATTTTATGATGAATACCAAAATGCAGGAACAACTTTTTAAACCCACTGTTAACAAATTCAGCAACTAGAGACCATTCTTATTCCACCCCTGAAGTATTATTCTGCCCGAATTGACTTCCTGTACACGAAGACCATTAGAATCAAAGGTAATTGTGCAGTTATTATGACAAGTGAGTCGAGAGACAGAAAAGAGATTCTTAAAAGATGTAGGAACACAAAGTACATCACGAAGAGAGATGGGAGTAAGTTTTGTATACCAATACTCGATATGGCAAACTGGAACTGTTGCCAAGGAGCACCTGATCTGAGTCATTATACGGAATATTATCAGTCAATTGGGAAACATTCGAAATAATGTGGTGTGATACACCGGAATCTGTGTATTAGGCTGCATCATTAGAGCCATTGATCTGAGCTAAATATGCTAGGGAGTCGCAGTAAGCTGATAAGAGAGATTAAAATGGTTTTGACATTGAAGTACATTATACCCCAAATTCTAACAAATCTGACAAAGAGGGCGATCAAAGGACTCAGCTCGATCATTGCTCCCATGGCCTAGACCAGAACCACATCCTCGGTTATTGCAACCGCGGTCCCACTGATTGGAGTTGGAGCGACCATTGCCACCACGAGAGGCAACATTGGCCGAAGGAGAAGAAGACAAATTGATCGTGGACATCTGTTTCTGTAACTGGAGACGATGTTCCTGCATTAGAAGCATGGTTTGGAATGTATCGAAAGTTACTGGACGTTCGAGGATGGTGACACCCTGAGAAAAGGACTCAAAATTTAGAACTGAATTTGCAGAGAATATAATGAACAACATTGACATTGTTGAGAGGTTGTCTGAAAGTCGAAAGATCATCTACTATGCATTTGACTTTGTTAAGATAGGTCGACATCGAAGAAGACCCGTTGCGTAATGACTGGATCTGAAGACAAAGGTGATTCAGATGGGACTGATCAGTTGACGCATAAATCGTTCGAAGCATGTCCCACATTGTGTCCGCTAATGCGTGGCCAATTGTCTGTCCAATGGCAACCTCTGAAAGAGTGGCTACGTTCCAGCTCTGGACCGTCTTATCAAGGAGATACCATTGCATGTAGGCTGGATTGACTTCAAGATGAGAAGAGTCAGCGCTAGGAATAAACTGTTGAGGAGGAATAATTCTGGCGCCAAAGAAGATAATTCTGGCGGTCAAGCTTGATGGAGATATAATGGGAGATATTCAAGATAGTAAGATTGTAGAGTTCTTCTGGGCCGCCTATATCGAACATCCGACCTGACAGAAGAGGAACCAAAGACTACGTATGAATCACCGAAGGAGTGGTGGAAGAGTCAGCAGAATATGTCGTCATTAGTTAGAGAGGAAAAATAGAAGAGGAAGAAAGCAAGCACGAGAAGTGCAATACGTCCTAGGGTTTGTAACCTAGGGCCAACCTGATACCATGTAAGAGGTGAAACTCTGACTGATTTTATTATTGAAAATCACATGTATGGATCGGCTAGAGTCTGAGTCGAATTAGGTATCTGACTCGGACTTAAGCAAAAAGAAAAATTTCTTTTCAAAAGATTATATGACTAAAATACAACATCATGTATATATGGAAAGAGTGTCAAGAGGACAGGACATTGTGATCGTGATCTGATCTAGAGGCAATATCTTTGACACTTTAAGATAGATGCCTTTAGAATCCCACCTACAACAAAAAAAAGGGATATGTTTCCCATATAAAGGGTTAAATTTCAGTCGTGCAAAAACTAACAAGAGAGACCAACAATTGAAGGGAGATGAAACTCTCTTCTGGACTGATACTTTGCTTGGTGAGTCACCCCTTGATGACAAATTTCTTAGAATATTTCTTTTGGCTCGAAATCAGAACAGTCATATATCGATCTTGCTCCCATGGGCTATGTGAGGGACAACAATTGGAATGGTTTGCTTTGTAGACCTGTTAATGATGTGGAAGCAATTGAGATTGCTAAAATTCAAGATGAGCTGAGCCATATTTACTTGAGGAGAGATCGAAATGATGACTTGGTATGGAAACCCAACTCTACTGGAGATTACTCGGTCAGTTCATGCTATTCAGCATTGCTAACCAAGGATATCACCTCAATTCTCCAATGCTGCCTAGAAACTTTCTTGTCCAAGAAAACAATGCTTCTTTGCCTGGTGTTGTATGAGGGGAAGACTACTTACCCGTGACCTTGACCTCTTACTGAGAAAGGGTATGCAATTCTAGTCCACCTTATGCTCATTGTGTAATGAAGAAGATGAGAATATCAACCATCTATTGTTTCATTGCCTCTACAGTTGAAGAGTATGGATCTTCTTCCCCAATAAATTTGGTTTTGACTTTGTCATGCCTTCAAATTTTTAAGGGCTCACACAAATTATTGGATCCGTTGGTCTAAAATCCGATGGGAGACTAATAATAAGCTGCTGCCTTGGATTTATTCCATGGATACTTTGAAAAGAAAGAAATAGTAGAATATTCTCAAATGTAGCCAAAGACTGGAAGGGTACATGTAATACTCTACTCTATATATAGATGGATTGGATGTTGTAAATAATGAGGTGGTAAAATCGTATATAGAATGAATTATTCATAGATTTGTTCAATTTATTTCTATCCATAACATACAGTACTTCAATTATTTAAAGGAATGGCTACTCTCTTCCTTCTCTTTTTCTTTAATTGGGCATGGCTCTCCCAGCTCTCCCTGCCCTTCTAGCTGTCCCAGCTGTCCCAGCTCTCCCTGCTCTTCTAGCTCTCCCAGCTCTCCCTACTCTTCTAGCTCTCCCAGCTCTCCCTGCTCTCCCCGTTGTTCCTTGACGGGCAAAATCATGTTGATCTCTTTTCTAGTTACGATGGGAAGAGGAAACGAAGACCATTTGCTCCAAGTTTATGTGGTTTATAATCTGAACCAGAAAGGCTGTAGCCAAGGACAAGGTGTGTGGAACTAATTTTCTTCTCAAAGAAACTTGTTGAATTCTGAGAAACGAGAAAATTTAAGGTGCGTGTGGAGACTGTATATAGTTGTTTCATCAAGACGCTATGTCACGATGTCAATTCTATCAAGAAGATAATATTATCTTCTTGTAAACCCTTAATTTTCTTTTACCTGGACCGCCAACTACATTGCCATGTCACGATGTCAAACCTCATAGTAAAATATGGTAGTACTGATATCCTTTTTCTTCATAATATAATCACCATTCCTAATGCTGCGGGGTCACTATAATACAATGAGTAATGTTTTGAGCAAGGTACCTCTTTGATGTGGATGCATAGCTATTGCTTTGTTAATGATTTCTAGTCTAGAAATCAAGGTGACAACTATGCGTACACACATTAGGAGTTGGTACATAAATTGTGTATCCTCATAGGTGCGCATAGTATTACTATAATACAATAAGCAAAGTTGAATACATATTGAGTTTATATATATTTTGTAAATACAATATTCAGACATGGAACTTCCTATATATTGTTTAATTCCCAAAAGCCACCAAGTAACTTAAAAATGAACATAATTGTGCTCAATATTAATCAAATGTTTAATGTATATCATAATATCGTTCAATGGTGTAGTTACTATGACATTATATGAGGACTGCAAAGAGGGTAAGGACTACGATAACATTAATAAGCATGCATGTTTAAATTTTTGCCACCGAAGAGACGGAAATGGATTGCAGCTGCAGAAGAATTTCCTTTCCCGTTGTACTCTGTATCAGGAAGAGAAGCCCCTACTCCTCCGCCATACACCGCCAATGGATTATGCATAAAAGTAGGCCATGCTCCTCTTCTCGTTTTTCTTCCCAAGCTTGTTCCTCCTCATTTATTAATCTAGGGCATTTTTATTATTCTTGGTTTCCCAGTTTTCTTGCTCATGCTTATTCTTCTTCAGATAATATAGGCATGATGCAATGTCATCAAGTACTTTAGTTTTTTTTTTTTCTTTTATGTTTCATGTCTTTCTGTATCGTTTAGGTTTCTGCTACTTTGTTGGGGAATTCTGGTACTGGTATTCACTAGTGTGGGGTCGTAAGTTATGATTTTTACTTTCCCTCATTAGCGTTTCTAATTTTCTAGCTTTGCAGATGTGTTAGCAGTTTCATTCCGTTTGGGGATTCTAGAATTTAGAAATATCACTTTTCCCTTCGGACAAACCGTAAGAGAAAAAGGACTTTTCCCTCCGGTCACTTAAAAGACACTGGGGTCCGGTCCCCTTCTACCCTCGGCAAAAACCCTTAATGCCGAGGGTTATATACCGAAACGAAGATAACGTGAGAAAAAAGATAAAATTTTTCCCCTTTCTGTCCTACGCGCGCGCCCCATCCCGACCTGTTTTCATTTTCTGCCCTAGCCGAAGCCGAAGCCGAACTCCTTCACGATTGCGGACATCCCTAGCTAGCTCGGACAGGAAGGCAACCTCGGATAGATTCATCTGTGCTGTTCCCCAAACTCTCTCCCATTGAATCCCCTTTTGAGCTTTTGAGATTTTTCCCGTGAAGGTTAGTGTTTTTGCTTCTCGCTGTTTTTCTTATAGTTCTTATCTTCATTATTTCTGAGGTGTTGCTACTGATTAGCGTTTTTGAGATATGAAACCAGCAGAACTATAAGAAACCGTTTTTGAGATAAGAAACCAGCAAACTCTACTGATTAGTGTTTTTCTTATAGTTCTTATCTTCATTCTTTCTTATAGTTCTTATCTTCATTTTTTTGCTTCATTCTTTCGATAAAAGATGCTTTTAATTAGGATATCATCTTAGCCATGTTTGAGTACGACATCAGTCTAGAAACTCTTTTGTGAAATTATCATATTTTTAATAATTTTTAATGCATAATATTTACATTGTATTATATGAGTATACCGTATGTTTATCTATTCATAAATTTATCAAATGTATAATTATATAATTTCATAAAGAAATTAATTTTACCATTTACCCATTAGTTTTATTGTTCCGTAATCGCTAAATAAGCAATATTATATGGATATATATGATGTAAGTAATAACTAGGTAAAATAGTTTACAAATATAAATTAGGCTGAGATGTGTTCAATATATTGCTATATCCATTATATACAGTTAAATTATTTAGAGGAATGCATGGCTACTCTCTCCCTTATACTTTTCCTTTTGGACCGGCCCGGATCATTTGAACTGAATGGGGCATGGCTCTCTTCGACTTTCCCTGCCGTTCCTTGACGGGCAGAACCTTGTTCTCTTTTCTAGTTACAATGGAAACTGGGAAAAGAAGACCATTTGCTCTCCAAGTTTGTGTGGTTTTCAATTTGAACCAGAAAAGTAGTCAATTAGGACAAGACTTAAATCAGGACCAGACTTTAAAATTCCAATTAGACGATCCCCCAGTTTCCTTCTATAAATGAAGGAATCTGTATACAGTTGTTTCATCAAATATTTAACAATGGCCGCACACACAAGTTCTCTCTTCATTGTGCTCTCTTTTAGCCTTCTGCTCCTTGCTCTTCTTCCTTGTCCGGGTCGGCTAGAAGCTGCTTTGTTGTCCATGAAGCTGGTGCTCATTCAACCAGCTCTTTGAGCCATTTGCCTCTGCAGTGCAAGGATGGATCCCTCTTTGTGCGACCTGCTCCTGTTCGGATACCGCCCAAGCCAAGGCCCAACTCTTCTCCTAGATTTGGCTCCAGTCCCCATGCAGTTCCTCATTAATTAATGCCATTATAAGGATTTGCCTAGTAATGTTGCACACAGTTCCTAGTTCCTACCATATATTTCTCGTGGATTTTATGTATATCCTTAATTACCATGTGTTTTGTTGTAAGGATTTTGTTGAATAGTTGATAATTCAATGTGAGAAGATATATTTCTTCATTTTGACCTAACTGTTGTAATTTTGCTGGCTTTTCAATAACTAATTTGACACCTTCGCCGGAATCATATGGTTGCTTCATTGTATAACATAATATATGCACCTTGGAAATTTTGTGTTAAGTTCCAATTATGATCCTGATAAGTTGTGGCGGATTTTCATATGAAAATTACCTATCCCTCATTCCCTACTGAATCTGATTAATTATATTAAACTGGGTGGGTCGGTTCCCCATTTAAACTAGGAAAATGCTATGGGCACGGGAGCCGTGCTAGTATTTGTGCACGGCTCCACGTGGAAGGCTTAGGTGGCCATCCACGTTATGTCCTAGTCAGCAAAAAAAAACAAAAAAAACAGCGGCCCGACCCTCCCTCTCCTTCCTCGCACGGCCCGGCCCTCCCTTTCCTTCCTCTTTGCCTTGACCCTCCCTCTCCTTCCTGCGACCTCCCGTCTCGCTTCCTCCTGCGACCTCCAGTCGCCGGAGGAAGCGAGACGGGAGGTCGCCAGAGGAAGCGAGACGGGAGGTCTCCGGAGGAAGCGAAACGGGAGGCCGCCGGAGGAAGCGAGACGAGGAGGCCGGAGGAAGCGAGACGGGAGGCGCGGAGGAAGCGAGACGGGAGGCCACGGAGGAAGCGAGGCGGGAGGCCGCGGAGGAAGCGAGACGGGAGGCTGCTCGAAGGGGCGAGACGGGTGGCCGAGGGAAGGGGCGAGACGGGCGGCCGCGGGAAGGGGCGAGACGGGCGGAGCGAGATGGGGTGCCGACCCGATTTTGAGGAAACAACACGAGGAAGGAGAGGGAGGGTCAAGGCAACGAGTAAGGAAAGGGAGGGTCGGGAGAGGGAAGGTCGGGAGAGGGAAGGTCGGGAGAGGGAGGGTCGGGCCACTGTTTTTGTTGTTTTTTTTTTGCGGACTAGGGCATAACGTGGATGGCCACCTAAGCCATCCACGTGGAGCCGTGCACAAATTCTAGCACGGCTCCCGTGCCCATAGCACGACTCTAACATCCCTAATGCTGTGGCTCACAATAATACAATAAGCAAATTTGAATAAATTCTAAAAGTCTCAAAATATATTTAATAAATAAAATAAAAATGTAGCTGTACCTATGCACAGCCAATCCGAAACAAAGTTGCCTAGGGTTTATCTTTTAGAATTTAGGATTTATAAAATAAAAAAAATATTTTATTGTTTTTTAAAGTTTTTCTATTGGCTGGTTACGTCAGGTGAGTCGGATATGTACTGCAACCTAGGTGCACCTAGCATTATTCTAAATAAAATTATCAGGCACAAAACTTCCTATATATTGTTTAATTCCCAAAAGCCACAAATAACTGAAGAATCAGCATAATTGTGCTCAACATTTATCAAATTTTTAATATATATCATAATATTCTCCCTGGTCTATTCAGCAGCACCATTTTCTACCTGAGTTGATTTTCATTTAACAATAGCACCATTCAGTTGATTTTCATTATAAAATAGCACCATTCAGTTGATTTTCATTATAAAATAGCACCATTCAGTTGATTTTCTATTTAAAAGTTGATCCTTGTTTCTTCTCTTGTTACTATAAAGAGACGACACAGCATAAAAAGCTTCTTTTCCAAATGAAAGATCATACACTCTTGGGAAGAATCAGCGAACGCTTAAATATGTGGCACGCCTTATTTAGGGCAGTTACTGTGACATTATATAAGCAAGCTTAGATTTTCTAAGCATGTTGTAATTTTGCGACCGAATAGAGGGGGACAGATCGAGGACAATAGAAGCGTATCTCTTACTCTTACTTTCCCGTTGTACTCTGTGTCGAGCCCGACCTTGCAGGAAGAGAAGCCTTTATTCCTCCGCCATATGCGGTCAAGGGTTTATGAATTAAGGTGTGAGCTTTCTTCTGTCGTATACTTCTCTTCTTGTTTTTCTTTTCGAGCTCATTCATCCTTATCTATTAATCTAGGGCATCC
The DNA here is from genome assembly GCA_022405105.1 of Aristolochia contorta. Classification (NCBI taxonomy): domain Eukaryota; kingdom Viridiplantae; phylum Streptophyta; class Magnoliopsida; order Piperales; family Aristolochiaceae; genus Aristolochia; species Aristolochia contorta. The sequence goes on from CM039664.1 coordinate 11,221,665, forward strand.
CTCTTCTTTTGTTGAAAATGGCGAACAACTTTTATTTGATTTCTGTGTTGTCTTACAAAAGCTTACGTAGTGTACATATAGTATATAGAGTACAAATCCTTTATAGAATTAAGAGAGCAGAAGAAATGTCCCTGTAGTTATGGGTGCCCTGTTAACTCCTTGTTTAGCCAGGTGGGGGCATCTCTCTTATTCTTCTCTTCTCAGTTTTCTTGTTCAGGCTTACTCTTCTTCATCTTTTAATATAGGACTGATGCAATGCCATTAGGTCTTTTTTTTTTTTTAAATTTTCTGTTTCCTATCTCTCTGAATCGTTTAGGTTTCTCGTTCTTTGTTTGGTAATTCTGCTACTAGTTAGTGTGGGGTCGTCGCAAGTTATGATTTTTACTATTTTCCTCATTATTGTAATTTTCTAGCTTTACAGAGGCATCGATCGTTTCATTTTGTTTGGGGATTCTTCAACTTCGTTTGCAACTTCTGCTACTCGTTCGCTTGGGGGAATTTTGCTTGCTCTTTTTTTTTTTGTTATTTTCGTAGTGTTTGGGTTGGTCTGTGTAATGATTCAAGTTCTCTTGCCTGAAGGATGTGTAGTTTAAATTTTGTCCATTCAATTGCTGGTCTCTCTTGTTAGTTTTTGCACTAATAGCTGAAATTCGACCCTTTCTATGGGAAACATATCCCTTTTTTTTTGCTGCAGGTGGAATTCAAAAGGTATCTACCTTAAAGTACTTCCTTGAGGGAAGAGATAGTTTATCTAAAAGTCACGAAGGAGGCCTCAACCTACCTCTCGTCAAAGCTGCTTTTTTAGGTACTTGAATTTCAATTAATCACTTCCTCTTACCTCATTTAGTTTTCAAAAGATTCCATTATCTATTCTATATGTGATAGTATGCCCATTACGCTGTGGAATTTGTCTATTGCAGGAGTCTTTTACTTACTACCATTGAATTCATTATGTTGGTCCTGCTTTTTTTCTTGTCTAAATAGATCTATTCGTCATCTGAGGCATCATTAGTGAACCATTATTTATATGATATATGACGTTTAGGCAATCAATTTGTTGACCTTTTGTTGTAGGTGATGAAGCATTCATAATTACATGGGTTTCTTGATTGGAAAACACTATTTGATAACAGCTGAGTTTAGAATTATATGTATTATTGATTTAGAGCTTCTTGTTTTGTTTCATGAAAAATCCAAGAATGGTGCAGTCCTAATGCTAACTATGGAAACATTTCTTTTTGTATTTTTTGAAATTTTTCTTGACTTTATGGCTATTAGATGTAAGAATCCTGTTTTTATGGTTATATTTGGCAGGGTAAAACTATAGAGTGAGAACTGTTTGGGGGATTATCAATGGGAAAGAATGATTTTCTTACCCCAAAAGCTATTGCAAATAGAATAAAAGCAAAGGGACTTCAGAAACTTCGCTGGTATTGTCAAATGTGCCAAAAACAGTGCCGAGATGAGAATGGGTTCAAGTGTCATTGTATGAGTGAGAGCCATCAGCGGCAGATGCAGGTGTTTGGGCAAAACCCAGACCGAATCGTTGATGGTTACTCTGAGGAGTTTGAGTCTGAATTCCTAGAGCACATGAAACGTAGCCACCGTTTTAGTCGAATTGCAGCCACTGTTGTGTATAATGAGTACATTGCTGATCGTCACCACATTCACATGAACTCAACTCAGTGGGCGACTCTTACAGAGTTTGTGAAGCACTTGGGCCGAACTGGAAAATGCAAAGTAGAAGAAACACCTAAGGGGTGGTTTATGACTTATATCGATCGGGATTCAGAGACTCTTTTCAAGGAACGACAGAAAAACAAACGGTTGAAGTCTGATATGCATGACGAAGAGAGGCAAGAGGAGGATATTATGAGACAGATTGAACGTGCATCCAAGCAGCTGAAGCCAGAGGTAGGGGACAGATTGGCAAAATCGTCTGAAGGTTCTTTGGTTGACTTGGAGCAGGTAAAGATGGTTACCTTTTCACTTGGATCTACTTCCAAACCAGTGTTTGATGACAACAAAAGGAGTTCTGAACCAGTGTTTGGGGAAGATGTTGAAGATGATTTGAAAAAGGTTAAAAAAGGTGCTGACATAGGGAAAACTGGTGGCTCATCTGCTCTTGATGATTTGATGAAGGAGCAGGAGAAGGTGAAGGAGCGGAGCAATCGAAAGGACTATTGGTTATGTGAAGGCATTGTTGTTAAAGTAATGAGTCCAGGACTTGCTGAGAAGGGGTACTACAAACAGAAGGGAGTGGTCAAAAAGGTTGTTGACAAGTATGTTGGAGAAGTTGAGATGCTTCACAACAAACATGTTCTCAGAATTGATCAGGCTGAGCTTGAAACTGTCATTCCTCAGATAGGAGGTCTTGTGAGAATAGTAAATGGTGCATATCGTGGTACAAATGCCAGACTGATATCAGTGGACACTGACCATTTTTGTGCCAAGGTTCAGATAGAGAAAGGCATATATGATGGCCGAGTGCTTCGGGCTGTTGAATATGAAGATATTTGCAGGATCTATTGATAGTATTTTAAGGAGTAGGAAATGCTGTAAGCCAATTTAGACCCGGCAGAGTCATTTCATATCTTTTAGGTCCTGGATCAAGTCGGGGAGTGGTCTCATCCTTAAATAGGGTAAATTTTATTGAAGGGAACCTTGAAATGAAATTACATACTTCTTGTAAACTTGTGTGGCAGCCAAGTTGTAGTTTCACTCGGCAGAGTCTTTTCATATCTTTTAGGTCCTGGGTCAAGTTGGGGAATGGTCTCATCCTTAAAAGGGGTAAATCCTATTGAAGGGAACCTTGAAATGAAATTACATACTCCTTGTAAACTTGTGTGGCAGCCAAGTAGTAGTTTCTGTTGTGGCTTCACAATGTTTTTCCTGTCGACAATTTCAAAAATTGTTTCTTCAGTCAATTGGGTCCCTTTGGTTCATTTGTTACTTCGACAATATGCTCCACATACTTTTATCACTAATGAATCTGCATCTTGTGTTTACTGGAATTCAGAAATGTATCAGCATGGAGCTCTTAAAGTGTGAGAAGCAATGGACATATGTCTAAGAAATGTGTTTTCTTTTCTGTTGCAAAACTCAAAAGTTCCACTTCCTAGTGCTGCATCGTACAGTCCCTGTAAGAATTTAATGTTGTTGTCCGCAGGATTCGGTAGTTATAAAATTTTTTAGGCTCTGTGCTGCCTGAAGTTACCGCCCTTGTATGTTTTTCCTTCATAACATAATTTGTTGTTTCGATATGCATTCTGGCAAACAAAAATTTCTTTCATATTATAGTTGTAACTTTTCCACCATTAAAACTATTTAAAAGATTGAATCAAAGTTCCAGCATGAATATAGTGAACAGGGGGAGAAAAGATTTTAAAACACTAAGCAACAATTGAACATTCAACTTCTGACCCTTGTAAACAAGAAGGAAGTGTTTTTGGTAGAAGATTTGTGCTGCCACCACAGCCGTTTTACGGCAAGAGGAGGTAGCCGTAACTTTTTGTTGCAAAATTCTTGTTATTATTATGTATGGCTGTTGAGTTATTACAAATACTAAAAAACCCTTTCCGGACATGCTATGGACATAAACAACTCGGCAAGCTGTCTATTTAAAACGCCTGCTTGGAATTTATTGTATTAACATAGTAAGCATCACTAAACTCTTATAAGATTATACTCTTTCTTCCCTCTGTATGAAACATCCCTGTCCCTTTCTCTCTCCATCTTTATCTGTTCTTGCATAGCTCAGGAGTACAAAGATAAGCCACCAAATGTTAAATGTACAATCCTTGAGGATTGCCAATCCCATGGGCCTCAGCCACATAAAGGTTTGAAGTGCTCCTTTCTTGGCAACACTCAGTCCAGGATGTGCTGAGGGTGCCGGAGGCAATTGAAGTGCTTCAGCATGCAATTTTCTTTTAGATTATAGTTTTCACTTTTCATTTTACCTCGAGTAACACTTGTCAAAAGATTGAATGAAAGTTTCCTTAATGAAAATAATGAAAATCAGAGAGAAAAACTCAAGAATTTAAAACAGTAGTCAGCAATGGAACGGTCAGTTTTGGACTTCTTGTAAACATGGAAATTTTTTGACAGAAGATTTTTGCTGCCACCCCAGCCATTTGCCAGAGAGAGGACGTGCCTCTTGGTCTTGCTATACTAAACTTTTTATTGCTAAGTTTTCATTGTGATTATATAAGGCAATCCAGTTATTACAAATACAGAGAAGACAACTCCTGGCCTGTTTATATGGATACAGCAAGTTGTCTACACAAAGCGCCTGCTTTAAATTTTTACTTTGTTTACATATTCAGCATCACCAAACCCCTATAAGATGACCTCTACCTCCACTCATGACTCCATCTCCCTCCCTCTCCCTCTCTGTCTCTCTGTCTCTCTTTCTCTGTCTCTCTGTTTTATAATGGCGCCAGAGTACAAAGATAAGCCACTAAATATTGAATAGAAGCACGCTCCTTGAATCCCAATGTCAGGTTTTCAATCCCAGTTCAACGAGAGCATTGAATGGCTGCAAGAAGCAATTTTCTAGGTAAAGGTAAGGCTTTCTTTCTTTTCAGTTTTTGCTATATCAAATTGTTTGACCAAAATTCCTTATAAAAACTTACAGAAAATCTTTTTTATAACTGTGACGACTTTATTTCTCTATCTTTTTCATATTACTTTATAACGAGGGATTTTTGTTGCTGTTAACTGCAGGTATATTTTGATAAATCAAGTATTATTCGAGAATGGGTTGAAGAAGAAGCCACTTAATGCCAAATGAAGCCCAACGCCTCCAAAGCAAAGAACCTGAGCCTAAGAAAATAGTTAAAATATACCAGCATGGAGCTCTTAAAGTTTGAGAACTGAGAAGTAAATAACATGAACCTAAGAAAGGTGTATTTTCTGTTGCAACACTCAAAAGTTCAGCTTTTTAGGGCTGCATCATACTCTCTCTGTAAGAGCTAAATGTTTCTGACCAACAGTTCGAGAGCTAAATATTGTTTAGGCTCTGAGCTGCCTCAAGCTACCACGCTTGTATTTATTTATTTATTTATAACGGAGGAGTTCGCGTGGAGAGCTGTAGAAGCAAAAATGGCGCCGAACGAAGACGAGGAGAGAGAGGAAGTGGAGAAACAAGAGAAGGGTCAACCCGAATCTGAAAAAGGAAAACAGGTAACAGACTAACGTTCTTGTTTTCGTCACTGTGAAGTTTCAAGTACTGAGACAAGGGAACGTTTTAGAAGTTTAAGAAAGAGAGTAGTCAGGACAGAAAATGAAAGTCGTCGCCTTAGTTTAATAGAAACCCACAAGGAGGAGGCGCTTAATTATATGCCAGCAAATCTTGAAGAACGAGCATCAAGTAAATTTTGTGGGAAAGGTCCTTCTGTGATCCCAATCCTTGCTCCAGATGGCATAGGCAGGACTACACTCGCTCGACTTGTGTGCAACAGCAAAGAAATCGAAGAACGCCTGAAAATCCGTTGGTGGTTCTGTACCTCCCCTGATCTTAACGAGGAAAATATTATTCATGAAATATACATGGACACATTTGGGTATATTTATGGTGGTAGCACTGATTCTAAGCTGTTGTTCAAGGATTTCGTGAGAAAGAGAAGGTTTTTACTGGTACTCGACAATGTAAGAGAAGATAATCCGAACTGGAAGATGCCACTGAAACCCTTTGTCGGAAGACATAGAAAGAGCAAGATCATAATCACTACGAGGAGTGAGGAGATTCCATCGGTGTTAGGCACAGACCCACCATTTCGTTTGGAAGGTTTGTCACGTCTAGATTGTGCCAAGTTGTTTGCAATGAGAGCTTTTGAAGCAAAGAATTTTCAAAGATGCCCAAATCTGAGACAAATTGGGGGGAGGATTGTGGATTAATGTGAGGGCTGGCCCTCGGCTGTAAAGGCCCTTGCAGGCCTCCTCTCGGACAAAAGGGACGAAACTGAATGGATGAACGTGTTGGAAAGCGCCTCATGGAATGAAAACGTTAACAGGGGAATATCAGCAGCCTTCACTGCTTTGGAGATTTGCTATTAGAACTTTTCAGCAAACTCAACTCTGTTTTATGTGGTGTTCTCTGTTTCCTGGGGGCTACTGGTATCGGGACTCTGAGTTGGTTGAGCTGTGGATTGGAGCAGACTACGTACAAGATGATGAATGCAGAGAAAGAGACAAAGCCCAAAATGTGTTTTATGATCTGGTGATCAAGACATTTATGTCGATAGAATTTGTCTGGCAGGAGAAGCCAAGTTTCAAAATGACATTGCACAGAATCTAGCAGAAGCAGTCTCTGGTCAAGAATATGTGAGGATTGAGGAAGGTATATTTAAACCGATTGTGAATGCTCAAGGTGTCATTCATCCTTTGTTGGTATCAGTGAGAGGCCATTGGTGAATTTTGAGGCACTCTGTAAATGAGATGCGAATGACAACCACTGCTTGAGATCCTTCTTGTACCTCGATATTTTCCACAACAAGCGCCATTTTCTGGTAGAGTTCGGGGTTTTTTTTCCATTGGTGAAGCATGAGGATAATTCAAGAGGGAACTGGAGGGTATGTGTGAGATAATTTGGGGGGAGACATTGGAATTATGGTGTGTTGTATTGAGATAGATATTTGTATCCATAGTAGGTAATGAAGAAGGTTGTATTGAGAAATAAGAAATGTACTAGGTGCCATATCAGAATTTGTCTGAGAGCGTAGGAAACTAATAGTAGAAGAAGGATACAAAGTATACGAAAAATGGGGTCGGACATATGTAATGAGGGATCCATAAGTATCAGATGAAAGGATATTGAAGGTGGTGAATATTTGTAGAGAGAGAAGTGATAGGATATAATGTAAAAATAGTTGTACTTGTATGATAAGAGTAGGGATGGTGATTCGAAGAAAATATACAGGAAGATTTGGAGGAGAAAATTTTCTTGAAATCCATCCCTAGGTCTGCCATCATTTTCTTTGACTAGTATCAACTTTGTGGAAGTGAATTATCCGGGAGAAAATCTTTTGTAAGGCAACTACATTTGAAAACAACTTATTGCTCCACCTATTCAAACACTTTGATTGGAATAAGTGCACCATGAGTGAAAACATCGAGTATTTTTCATAACCCTCATATAGTGGTTTCTTCGCCTCCGCAAATAACTCTTCAAATCTTCACATTTTTTGAACATCGCCTTCGGGCCCCATATTATCCTCTTGAACATCTCGCATGAAAACACCTTTCAACAACTCACTCATTTCTACAGCATGACCAGATTCCATTGAAATGTTTGCAACCCTAGCTAGTTTGGGACTTGATGATATTGTCATCAAAGGATTCTCTGTTCTCACACTTGGCACATGAACATCGCATAACACTGTTTTCGTGCACCACCATTTGGTTTTTTATATACTCTATGAAGAAATTAATTCCACCCACAAAAGAAGGATGTCTCCTCGGCACTTGTCAAAGATAGACTACACAAAACAAAAAATAGATAACGAGCACTTGTGGGTGGAGTACAACAACATAAAACCTACATCCTATTGTCTTCTTACTTTCTCACAAGCATTCCTTTAGAGTGTACGAGTACTCAAATGAGAAGGGGATGGAGAACAAATAAGAGAGGGGAAAACGTGAATTAGTGACTAAAGCCCTATGCCAAGTCTGATCCTACAACTACTATTCCCAACAGCAAAGAGAAGATTGAAGAGATGTTCAATCAGCAATAAAACTTCAATTACACCTTAATAGAAAGTACACGAAAGAAGGGAAAGAAATTACAAACAAAAGGAGAGTGAGAGGGAGAGAGCAGAGAGAGAGTGGATGAGAAGGAGAGTTGAAAAGGTGAGAGAGAGAGAGAGAGAGAGAGTAGGAACTATTCTATTGGTAAGCCTAAAACCCTAGACCTTACCAACTGCCACTAGGATAGCCACATCGGGATGTAAAAACTCACAGTAAAAACTCACAATACAGAAATCATTTTTCTTTTTTAAATATTTTAACAACTAGAATTGAATAACAAAACAGATTAAATTGTAGGCAAGACAATGAAATAGGTTAGAGACAGTTTTTTCGAGGCTTTCATAAGTACATAGCCCAAGCTATGAAATAACGACACTTGTGAGCAGGGAAGAATGTTTCAGCGTTATCTTTTATATCCTCTTACCCTAACTTCATTGTAACCTATGTAAAAAGTCATTTTGATCTCCGTGCTTTTAGGAGAGCGGAAGAAAAAGCTGACCTTCACGATTAGGGATGTAAACGGGTAATAAACGGTACGGGTAATGGGTTTTCTTTTACCGTTTAACTTTTTGAACCCTTTACCCGTTACCGTCCGTGTCCGTTTAGTTCTGTGAAATCTTTACCCGTTTATTACCCGCCGGAAAACCGGGTAATCGGGTAATAAACGGGTAATAAACGGGTAAATAATAAAAAAATAAAAAAATCACAAAAAACCCAAAAAAGAGAGGAAAAATTAAGAAAATTACTAATAAACAGTCAAATACAACACTTTAGGGTGTAACTAAATAATATCTAAATAGACAAGGAATCAATTAGAAAAAATCTAAAATCTAAATAGCATAATTGCATAGGGAGCAATGAGTCAATGACTAGGGACTAGAGAGGGAGGGAAAACCAAAATTAGAATATTAATTAATTAGAGAAGTAAGTAACTAGTAATTAAAATCAATGATATTACTTATAACTTATTAAGAATTTAGGGTATATGACGTAATATGTTATGGGCCAAAAAATTTGAATTATGTAAGCTAATTGAAAAAATATGAAATCATCTCGTGTATTTGTTAATTACTATGTTTATCTTTATATAATTTTTATTATGAATTATAATATATATTTTTTGTATGACAGTTGTTTACATTTATAAAAACAATTGTCATTTGTATAAAATCTGACATTTGTAAGAAAAATAAATTTTTTTTAATCTTAGATTACTAATACTACTTTATTTACAATATATGATCTATCGTTTATGACTATGAGTCTATGACTATGACTAGGGATTCTTTATGAGACCATGAGTTAAAGTCAATATATATTGACTTGTAATAATTACCAAAATATATAAATATATTCAAATTCTCTCCAAACTTTTCAACTCTATAAAATTTTATAATAAGTGATAAAAATATAATAAGGTTATTTATATAAAAATAAATATTTTATGATTAAACTAAGTAAGTATATAAATTTACTATATTACCCTTATTTAAACGGTAAACGGGTAAAACGGGTTTGGAAGAGCCATTTCCATTTCCGTCCGTTTATTAAACGGTAGAGCGGGCAAACGGTAGAGCGGGCAAACGGTAGAGCGGGCAAACGTTAGAGCGGGCAAACGGTAGAGCGGTAAATGGATAATAATATTTTATTTCCGTTTTATTCCGTTTATTAATCGGGCGGACGGTAGAGCGGGTAATCGGCTCCCGTTTACATCCCTATGATAGGTACAAGTCGAACCGGCCTATCTGACTGAATCTCTGATTTTCATACACAGAGTCAAGACCTGAGTCTGAGTCAAAAAACCCGGGCTAAATCGGGGCGATGACATGTCACTTGCCAAACAAAAGAAATATCTGATTCGCGGGAAAAATGTTATCGTTCGTGAGTCGTGAGTCCAGACTTCAGTGCTGTCTGCTCTCACCTCTTCCCTCAAAGTTCAAAGTTCAAAGTTCGAACACATTCCGCTCTCTTTCCATCTCTGTCCCCAACAACCTCCAAATCCTTCTTCACCCTCCTCTGTTTGTAATGCAGATTTCGCTCGCTGTTTCTCCACATTTGCCCTCTCTCTCTTCACTTCCGGAAACCCCATCTGACCACCTTTGTAGGTTCCCTTTTCCGGCATCTCGAAGCCCTATCGAACGTAGAATTTCCTCAAACATCCAGCCCTTGCAAGTGACGCAACGGGCAGGCCTCTTTTCGGCGATAAGTCATGCAATTGAAGAGGAGGAGTACAGGAAAGCCCGAGCTGAGGTGAACCGTAAAGGAATGGAAGTTGAAGGGTATTCCATTGAGGGCGTTTCTGTTGGGGGTCACGAGACGTGCGTCATTATTCCAAGTCTTAATACTGCTTTCGATATCGGAAGATGCCCCGCCAGAGCGGTTCACCAGGATTTCATCTGCATCACCCATGCCCATCTGGATCACATTGTACGTTGATTTAATGTTGTTGTTTTTTTTTAAATCTCTCTGTGATTTTGTATGTAAGGTGCATCTCAAGTATGTTTAACTACTCGTGCTACATGGCACGGGAAACCTTCTCTTTTCTGAATTTGATGCAAAAGTAATTGCGATACAAAATATGCATCTATTCTTGCACACTGTCATGGTGAAGAGTTTGTAGTTTTTAATGGACAAGAAGCAGATTCATATGTCGTGTTCATGTTTGTTATGATAATCAGAGAGATTTTCAATCATGTTTATCCGAGTCAAACCTTAGGCATGATTGTTCTTAAGTAAAAAAATTAAAACTCCATGCGACGTTTTAAATACGAGACATTAGAGCAGATCACGTTCTAAGTCAGCTAATTTCTTCCTATAATATCTTCATATGTTCATTTAAATTCTTTCATTTTACGTGGTTACTTTTGCCAAACATAATTGCAAAAGATGGACCCTCCAAAGATTCTTAGATTAGCCAATTCCTTGGCTGGCACTCTAGCAAAAGATGGTTTCTTCATAGCTAGTTCTGTTTCTGGGTCTTTGTTGCCCTTTCATAAGCTATTTGTACTATGTTTTGTTACTAAAGCCTTAACACAAATGTATCTTTAGGTGTACTTTAAACTCTTTCTGCTATAACGTTATTGTCATTCTAATAAAATGATTGTGTATTTTCAACATATGTGAAGATATAGAGTAGCACTCAGTTATGCGTACTAAGTACTCAATTCTTAGGTCAATCAAGTAATTTCTGTTTCACCGAAGTTAACAATTTAGCTATGACTTATTGATTGAATTTTGGAAAATTTTAATGCTAGTGTAAACCAAATAGTTTTGTTGGTAACGTGCTGATAGATCACTATGTCCTCTTTTGGAGTTTGAACATAAGCCCTGTGTTTGGGAAGAAGTCTTCTATTTGTGTAAGAGAGGTATTGATTTTTAAGGTTAGGGTTCATGTCCATCACAATAGCTGACCTAGGTTAAGAAGCCTTTCCCAACTAATAAACATATTTCTTGTACCCAGGTAAGACCTAACACTTGAATTCTCTCATGTGATTATGAGTCAAAGGGGTCAATCCACCTTTCTTTGTTACTGTAAAACTTTTGCTAGAGTTGACCTTTAGTAAAGTTGATTTATTTGTTGGAGAGAAAGGAAATTTGTAAAAGGAAAGGAAAACAAAGGGACATGATTGCCTTTACCATCCAATTAGCACAGTTTTTGTGGGAGATTCACCCACTGGGTTACTAAGTCAAAATAACTTGCAAATGCTGGTCCAGCGGTTTTACCTATGTTGTTCTCTCCAAGAGTCGGTTGGATTCAACCTTTTTTTCTTCCTTCATGATCTTCTAAATAGATGGCAAAAGTGCGTTTTGTTTTGTTAAAAAAGAAAAAACAACATTACAAAAAGGGGAGAAAAAGCAAGCTTACCATATTAACTGATTCAATAGTTCATACTACCTTAATTAATTTATTCATTTTTGAATGTTGAATACCCCTATGCTGGGGAGACTCTCTGTTCCTACAGGCTACATAGTTTGTTGTATTTGTGCAGGGTGGACTTCCAATGTATGTAGCAACTCGTGCTCTTTATGGTTTAAAACCTCCTACAGTTTTTGTGCCACCATGCATTAAAGAGGATGTTGAGAATTTGTTTGACATTCATAGGAGAATGGGTGATGCAGAGTTAAAATTCAATCTGGTCGCATTGGATGTGGGTATGTCCTTCTCTTTTGTTTTTTATTCATTTATTTATTTATTTATTCATTTTTAATGCACTTACCTGAGTGTAAATCAAATGACCTTTTGGGCTTGGCTTTAGGGGAAACTTATGAAATACGCAATGATCTAGTTGTAAGACCATTCAAAACGCACCATGTGATACCCAGCCAGGTACTATCGTAACACTGTTGTTTCTTCACTGCTGTTATCCTGTACTTTTCTGTAAAATTCCATGTAATTTCTCTCAGGGATATGTCATGTACTCTGTGAGGAAGAAGCTGAAAAAGCAATATAGTCACTTAAAAGGGTTGCAGATCAAGAAACTCAAGCTGTCAGGAGTTGAGGTGCGTGAATTTTTGTCATTTCATATAAATTGGACTCCTAGAGTATTGTGTGCAGTCCGTGCTTGCATTTGTATCCATTACACATAGACACATAGACACGGAGACACCCAGACACTCACACTGACACACTCACTCGCACGCACACACAAACAAACAAACAAACACACGCACACACACACACACACACACACACACACAAACACACACACACAAACACACACACACGCACACACATGCAAATTGGCCTTCGTATTTATTTCACTTGAAAATTGGCGATGTAGATCACAGACACTATGTTGTCACCAGAAGTGGCTTTTACAGGAGATACAACCTCTGAATTTATACTAAATCCACGAAATGCAGATGCATTGAGAGCAAAAATACTTATAACTGAGGTATCTCTTCTATCTTGAAGCTTGTGTGTTATATTTTTCAAGTGCTTCTATGCATATGAAAACACATGCAAAGAAATAAGAGATAAATTTTTAAGAGGTTCTAGGGCTTTTCTTACAGTATAGTGTCGGTTCTTGTAGTCAGATAGTCAAGTTGGAAAGATGATACTTGGTCTTTGAGATTGATGAACTCTCTACTTGTAAAACATGCAAATGTAGGAGCAACCATTTCATTCAGCTACTAAAAGGGACAATGAAGTGGTGTGGAAGTTCACTTTAACCTTAATCTTATAATTAATTGATGAACCACGTACTAGTAATAAAAAACAACATCATAAATGTGCAATAGACAAACTGATTCTGGGGCAGCTAGTTGTATATTTTGTAATGTGTTTTGTAAGATTATCAAGTTGGTTCCAAAAAAAATATATATGTATCAACTTTTAAAATCTATCAGGTCTACATCCTTTGCTGATCTCTTTGATCGTTTGAATGAAATTCCTCTTTTTTGGTCTCCTGAACTTTTCTTTGATTTTATGAAATATGTTTTGCTTTTATTTGCTTTATTATTTTTATTACTATTATTATTATTATCTATTTAAGTAATCGTGGATGGGAGTTTTAAAAGGGTTGGAAATACTCTGAATGTTTCTGGGATGAAGATGAACACGATGTATCTATCTCTGGCCACTTGCAACTCTCTTCAAGCCAGGGAATAGCGGAAAGTGCATAGTTGCAGTTTTACTCGCAACAATGTTTTTGCAATGCAGTTTTACCATCTTCTTTTTGATTGCTTAATTCCTGCTTTCAACACTATTTTGGCAGGCCACTTTTTTAGATGAAGATCCAGGCATTGAACATGCAAGGGAGCATGGCCATATGCATCTCCTTGAGGTATAGTCTAATTAAGCTCTTCTAATAATCTATTCTATTTTTGTTTTTGTTTTTTTCCATTTATGCTCTCAGCACCTCCATAGTTTGCTTGAAATAGCGGGAAAGTCCATCTTTTCTCCACGGCAATGAGAAGCCTGTCACATTCGATACTTTTTAGCATGTAGGTCATTCAATTTTTATTGAACGGTGAGATGGTTTAACAAATGTAGATTTTGGAACATGCTCACTGGTTTCGGAATAAAGCTCTTCTACTCGTTCATTTCTCATCCCGGTACAAGAAGGAGGTAATTAGTGTATAAATGAAACGTCGTTGTTTGCTTTGTTGTATGCTGATACAAGCGGTGAAAGAGTTTTGCCTTTTTCATTCTTCAGGACATTCGACTAGCCACAGTAAAGCTGCAAACTAAAATATCGGGAAAGGTGGTTGCTCTGACTGAAGGGTTCAAATCTACCTATTCTTAGTGAAGTTATAATGTTTATTATGCTTCTCTGTATTTTCTTCGTGTATATTTTGATTGTAGTTATCAAAATGGATTGTTGAATATTCAAAATGGAAGCCCCTCTCTCTCGCTTCTTAGAAGCCCCATCTCTCTCGCTTCGTACTCTTTTTTTTGTTGCTCACGGGAACGAATGCTTTCTTCGCGTAATTTTTACTGTGAGTTTTTTTACTGTGAGTTTTTTTACTGTGAGTTTTTTGACTGCGAGTTTTTTGACTGTGAGTTTTTACGGTATAATGCAGTATTAAGTAAAAAATAAAATAAAAACTATTTTCCTTTTCTATAAGGAAACATAAATTTTAGACCTTATTTGGAAAGTCAACTAAGGCTCCCATAAATCTCACGGTAAAATGTAAAGTATCGGTATTATTATTATTATTATTTTTTTTTTTTTGGGCGGAGAAAATTGTACCATCCAAAAACCCTATCTTTGTTCCAGATTAAGTCATTTTTGTTTCATTTTTAAGAAATTTTTGTCTCAAAATATAAAATTTGAACAGAATTTTAGTTCTTATAATATACCCAAAAGGGGACAATTATAGTTCCAAATTCTTACATCCACTAAAAAAGGAATGGTTTTCTGACACTTCCGTGTGTTTTTAAATAGAATCAATACAGATTTTAAGATCGAAGAATTAAAATTGAGCAACAGAGTGAATAGAGTACACGAAAATACAGTATACCATTTGCTTTTGAAGTGTTGATCTCTGGTGCGTTGGCAATAAAATATTGTTATTCGGACATCTGGAAAGATGTTAGCAAAGAACAACAAAGATGGGTTATGTTCTAAGCACGCTCATACTCCTCTGCGTAAAAATTAACGGGAAAGAAATTAGGTAACTTCTGGGGGATTCGGCCGTCTGCAATTTTCTTACTCTGTTTACTCCTCTCCACATCTCTGCCTCTTTTCTCTCTCGGCAAACCTCCATTCCATTTTTTTCCTGAGATATCTGGGCTCCTCCTGCAATCTCCTAACATTTTTGGGGCTGCTTTGCCATTATTCTGAGTGATTCTCTTCCTCTAACTGATTTTATGCCTCGTTTTCACACTTTTTTTCTTTAGTGTTTTTGTAATTTTATGAACTCCCTTTAAATGTGCCATCCTGTTTTTGGACCACGTTTTACGAGCGTAGCTGATGTTTGTTAGTGCTGTTTGCTCCCGCTTATTGCTGTATTAAATTCTGGAAAGTTGTTTTACTGGAGTTGTCCAAAGATGGGTGATTTATTGTGGCTGGTGAATTATGGTGCTTTCCATTCTTCTACTAAATAATCTTGCGCTGGTTCTGTCTCTGGGTCTATGTCATTTTGCGTTGTCACTGTCGGTATTTCCGCTGGTTTAATTGGATATGAATTATGCTCCGTTATTATGTGGTCAGCGAGACAACTTATTGGGAGTATAAAATGCTTATCAAAATTCTGTCTGGAATTAGCTGACAGTTGTTGTTCAATGCAGTCTATTACTGAAATCTGGTTGCTGTATGTGTTAAAAAATTTTGCTCATTGGTGGTGAAGAGAGACCATTCGTCGACTGTTATTGTGCTGGAGTTAGGATGTTGTTTTGCCTGCTGTTCTGACGTAGTTATTGATTGACCTTGTGGTGTATGTATTGAGACCAGATGCCATGGTCTGTCCCTAACTCTAGTGCTCACCCTTTATCTCTCTCTTTCGATTCTCCACTTTGTTGGCAACTATGTTACCTCACATGAATGAACGACCTTCCTAGCCCAGGATTTTATCATGTTCTTTAATGAGTGTCCTACATTTTTCTGTGATCTTACATTCAGCTATTGCAATACTGTAGACGTTAGCAGAATGAAATTCTACTAATTGTTGTTTAAAAAGTAATCCCATAGTGAGTAGAAGGAACAAGTAAGCATGCCTTTGATCAAATGTTATTTAGAATCCTCCAATACATGGCATACTCTATCATATACAAGCATAAAACTAACAGGGGGTTAGTGCAAGTTGACAATTGTTTCAAGGACGTTGATGTCCTGAACAAAATCACTTTTCATGTTAGTGTAATCCCAGGTGGTTAATAAATCAGATTCTCCTTAAATTCAGGAGAGACATTAAAGTCTCACTCCTTGTGAATTTGACTCTTTAAGTGAGAATTTCACTCTTAAAGAGGTAGAAGTTTGAACTTTTTTTTAATTCTTCTTCTAACAGGATGAAGTCAAATCATGGATTACACTTTCTTAGGATTTACTGTCACTTAGTTCTTTTTGTAATAGGCGCTCCCCCCACCACCACCACCACCCTCAGTTGCCTTTTTTTTCTGACAAAAAGTGCCTAAATGATCTCAGTAACTATGAATTATGATACAATTTACGCAGGTACAAAAAATGAAGAGTAATATTAAATTTTTTGTGGGGAAAAAGTTGGTAGTATTACGGTAGAAAAAATACGCCTGACTGCCTAGCTCACTCTTCCTTAGATATCATAGCGATGCAATATATTTTTTGTTGCTAGTCCTTTTTGAGAGAACTTTCTGTCAGTGCATGAATCGTCTAAAATTGCCACTCCTTCCTTGCATTATTCACTAAAGTTTACTGTTTGCTACTTTGCTCTTCAACCTTAAGACGCCGTGCTCTCAGCTACTGTATCTCAGTCTGTGCCCCTCTCTTTAATTCAATAAATTCCTGGAAACAATGCTTATTTTTTTGGAGGCAGAAAACACTTACCAGCTTTAATGTTTAGCCTTTGACTGCACTTGGTAATAGTTAGCCTCACTCTGCAACCTCCATATTTCTATTTTCCTTTGTTGCTTTTGTCCAAGTTCGATTGTCCCGAATCTCATCAGCAAATTGTGTTCAGCTTTCTCAACAGGAGGTTTAGTGCTCCACTATGGCAGATCCACGCAAAGTGGTCCACAAAGGTGGGTGCCACTGTCAGCAAGTGAGATGGGAAGTTGAGGCACCAGACAATGTGGTTGCGTGGAAATGCAACTGCTCAGATTGTTCAATGAGAGGCAATACCCACTTCATTGTGCCATCGAAGTGTTTCAAGTTGATGGATGGGACTGAGAAGTTTCTTACTACATACACATTTGGTTCTCACACTGCCAAGCACATGTTCTGCAAGATATGCGGCATTACATCTTTCTATGTGCCTCGCTCAAATACTGATGGTATTGCAGTTACAGTTGCATGTGTGGACCCTGGTACACTTACCCATGTTGAGTTCAGGCATTATGATGGGAGGAACTGGGAGAGATCCTATCTCCAAACTACCATCTCTTCATTTTCAAAATCGGATAAGATGGAAAAGTAAGATGTTTACATGACTTTTTTCTCTATGTATTATGCATAAGAGCCGTGCTATGCGATGAACCCAAGATTGTTTTTTATTTTTTTCATAGTTAATTCAAAACTTACATGTATGTGGTTACACATGTTTTTTAATTTTTATATTTTATTTTGTATCATTTTAATTCTACTTATTTACAATTTTTCCGATCTATCATAAACAGGTAAATAAACAGGAACAGAACGCTTTGAAAAATATTTGGAAGGAGAACACGGAATAACAATTGGGAATGGTGTACTGAATACCTTATTCCATTTCTTTAGCTTACCGTTTACACCCATACCAATAAATCATTTGGGTACATTTACATGATTACAAATTTACCAATTTGTAATGGATAAGTAAATCGGTATAACTGACTGGCTAAATTCTTACTGATTCCAAACAAAAAGAAATGATGAACGAGTCCACGAAAGAGACGTCTAACTCAGTTCTGAAATCTGAACCTCCAAGTGACACCAAGATGCCTGGCACATATTCAGTCCCTAAGCTATCAGAGTGAAGCCGATGGGTTAAGCAGGTTCCCACAAACTTTCCATGGGATCTGACTCAGCATTTTCCGATTTGAATTTATGGACAAGAATATGGCCAAAATCTCTCATTTGCGTCGCCGTATTGTTTAGCTTTCACCTCCCAACCTTATGTGGCTGGCATGTACAGTTCTTGAAGGCAGAACAACTCCATGAATCAGATGGAAATCGGTTCCAGCTCATAACTTCTCTAGTGGCCAACGAACGTTCTGTAAACTTTCTTTTTTTCCCTTCCAATGACTCTGGAGATCATCTAAATGGATGGGGGACAAGTGAACAACAGACATGCATTAGTTCCACCGAACCCAAAAGAATTTGAAAGACATGCGCTGATAGGCATCTCTTTTGAAGCTCTCAGAGGCATGAAACCATCATGGAAAACAGGATCAGCTTTGTTAAGATTTATGGTTGGTGGAGCAATTCCCTGCAATTTAAACACTAACAGAGTTAAAGGAACTCACAACTGCAATTAGTGCTCAAGTTTTTCATCATGTGGTTAACCTGTTTGGCATTGTAACATTTTTAAGTATTATTTTTACATAATCAATCATGTAAGAGCATCAAATGAAACACACATTAAATTTTTTTATTATTTTTATTATTTTTAATCAAAGGATGAAATGAAATATGATTCCAACGGAGGACATACTTCCTTTTCATGCCTGCGGGAGACATCCTATATCTGAATAATATTTATTAAATCCTTTCACAAGAATTGTCAATTTTAAATGTCTGAGTGAATTCAATATACTCAAAATTCAAGTTTTATATGTAGGCAAGTGAAGAACTTGCTCTATCAAAATAAGAGGAAAGAGGTGGTATAAAACAACAACACTTGCAAAAGAAGCACAAGTTTTTCTTAAAATCATTTTAAGTTTTTCCACAATAAATAAAAACAACTACTAAGACAACTAATACCCACAAGAGAAAGAGGAGGTACAGATGTAACAAATTTGAATGTGTGAAGCAGACATACATAGTGTAGTGCCAAAACAGCAAAGATTGCTTCTACTGCCCCAGCTGCTCCCAGGAGATGACCAGTAGCGCCCTAATAATATGCAGTGTCCAATCAGTAACAAAGTAGCATATGCAAATTCAAAATTGCCAATTGGAAACTGCGATAGAGGTTCTCAGTGGAGTTTATGCCTAGTTTCACAGTGGAATTTACAGAAGAGGAGCAAGCTCAAAGAAAAAACTGGAATTGGTTAGGCATTTAGATTTCCTAGTAATTTATCTGTCACTGATCTTAGACTATGTCGGATGTAATTATGACGTGTTGTTTAGTTTTAAGAATGTTACAACTGTAATTCTTTCTTTTGCAAGATGCGTGAGATACATAAAACATTCTATTTGTTCTCTCCCACATTATTGTTGTATGAAATTTCACATGGTACTAAGGCATCCACTCTCTTGGGATACCAGAATTACCACATTACCTACTAAATTTATTCCTATTGAAAGATGAGCGATCACAATGACTTTGAATAACCCAAATGATGTAATAACGTTGTTGAATTTATCAAACTAAGCTTGTCGACGTTGCTCCAGGGCATAGACAGCCATCTGAAGTTAGAAGACCTTATAAGTCTCCCACTAGCAATGTCACTTAGAAGTTGCTCCATATAAATCTCCTCCTGCAAGTCACCATACAAGAAGGCAGTCTTCACATTCAATTGAAGCAATGGCTAGATTTTATTTTATTTTATTTTGAGGAAAGAGATTTTTTTTTATCCAATTCACATACTCCAATTCTCATACTCCAGGAGACTCGAACCCAAGACCTCCCGTTACACAACCCTCTGTGTGACTACTGAGCTATGCCCAAGTTCACAATGGCTAGTTTTTATCATAGCCAAGAAATCAAAACAAGAACTAAGGAGAACTGAGCAACAGGAGAAAAATATTAAAAACGTCCTGGCCTCAAGCCTTATACTACTTCAGAGTCCCATAAATGTGATATTTCATGGTGTATGCCTACTACAACCAACAATAGGTGCAATCAGAGTTGGGATGATTAATGTCTAAGTATTGCGCTCAATGACAGCATCCATGCCTCTTTTCGCATGAGTCCAAAGGGTTCCCTGTAGAACAAGAAGATAAGGCCAAGGAGAGTCTAAAAGCACGGAGGCAACGAGTCGCATGGCACAAAGTTAGAAATATGATACATGGTGCTTCTCCAGTGGGTGCATAGGCAAAAACCGTTAGTAAGTGCACTACACAAGATTAGGATCATCTGTAGGGTGCTTCTCAAGTGGGTCCAAGATACATAGGGGCATTCAGCATTAGTACATCTAGAGGGAATTGGAAGGCTTGCGAAGGTACAGTGGCTTGGGCTTCACTACAATATTATTTGGGCTGTCTTCCAGCATGGTAACTACCAGAACGTGGACAGTCAGTGGACCTTTGGGAGGACCTATGGAGATTAATGGTTTATTTAGAAAAAGTATGACATCAATAGAAACATATCACTTTTAGGTGGAAGAAAAGTCACAAAAAAAGGACTCTTTTTGAATTCCAGAGTAATGCGGAAAGTCCGTGGACCTTTGCTATGAGTAGGTCAGTTTATGGATTAACCCCAAAAGGTCCACCTTGATGTTGCTCATCACATCCATAAGTATCTTAAGAGTGTTAAAAGTAAAGGTCTTTGACTTGAGGCTTATGGACATCTTGACATAGAGGGTTATTCAAATGTTGATTGTGCTAGGTCAAAGAGTGATAGAAAATCAACTACAAGATAATGCATCTTCAGGGGAGGTAAGTTGGATTGGGCATTGTTTTCATCAATGGGAATTATACAGCAAAGAAGCCATTGACTTTTTACACTAATGTCTATGTTTGGCTCATTATTTTTCCACCCTCATAGCACAACTTCATTTATTTGGATGCCTACAGATAATGGGGTCTTTTTTTTTTTTTTTGAGGAAGTTGGATTTCATTAATTTCAGAGTTAAAATACATAGCAGGAATACAATTGTGTCAGTTAGGCACTGAGGTTACGGTGGCTCCCGCACCTCAAGGTGAGGGAGGGAGACACCTTCCTTAGCAAGCTCATCAGCTGCAACATTTGCAGACCTTGGAACGTGGTTCCAGATGCAATTGGTTTTCTTTCCTAATTCCCATATTTCTCTGAAAATTACAATCAGTCTCCAAGGAGGTTGAGTCTCTTCTTTGCACCATCTGATGACGTTCGAACAGTCTCCTTCTGTCTGCAGGGGGCCACTGCACTTCATATCAAACAGTTGCAGCCCCTTCAGTACCGCACGGGCTTCAGCTTCAGTGGAATCTTTGATTCCTAGTGGGCCAGCAAAGCTGAGCACAATGCTGCCATCGTGAGATCTAATTACACCCCCAATGCCCGCAGGGCCTGGGTTACCAAGTGAGGAGCCATCCGTATTCAGCTTGAGTACTCCTGGATCTGGTGGATTCCAAGGGATTTGGGTTGGTGCTTGTTTTGGAATACCGAGGCCAGCAATTACTGTCCAAGATGCTCTGAGATTTTCTGCGTTGAATTCACTGAATTCTTTCTGTGTTCCGAGCCAACTAATGATCCTTTGTAAGTTCAAATCAGATAGGCTATTACCACAAGTTGCTTTGTTAGTGAGCACACGCCTATTCCTTTCTTCCCATGCCGACCAAGGGACAAAGCCAGCAATAGCTTCCATCATTAGTCTTCCCCTTTTTGTTCCAGTTAACCCTCTCAACTGCTCAATTCTCGAGTGAAGATCTGTTGATAAGACAACGTTGATCCGGAGCAAGTTCAGGAAGAAATTAATCCTATAATCAAACCATTCATGATACCTTTTAAATCCACCTGTGATCAATAGCATTGAGTCTTTGTGGTATTCCACATCCTAAATCTTTTTCTACAGTTGTCTCCATTGTCAGATATTAAGGCAAACTGTCATCCTTTCCATGGATGTCGCATTGAAAGGAGACTTTTGGTATTCATTTCTACGAGATGGATCATCCAATTACCCCATCCTCTCCTCCAGCGGCAAACTGTCATCCTTTTCATGGTCTTGAACGTGCAATTCTTAATTGTTTGCGTGATATTCTTCTTTGATTTATGGAACCACTGACTCCACTTATGCTGAAGTCCTTGTTATCCTCAATGAATTGAGGAAATTTAAAGCTCATTTCAGATTGTTAATGAAGATCATAGAGGAAATTTTTCAAATGTTATAGGATGGTGTTCAGGTTATTAGTAATATCCTTGGCATTCTAAATCTTTGTAATAAAATTTAAACTTATATGGAGTTCTTGTTTTGTTCGTGGAAACATGCAAACAGATCTGCCAATGGTCAAAGCTGAATTACATCTGCAATGTATGCTTAATGGGAGTTTGTGCCCATGTCATAGGTTGTTGTGTAAACTTAGACTTGAATGGAATGTTAAATGGGAAAAATTTCTCAATGAAAAAAGTATAAAGAAATATTAATGGGCCATAAGGTTGGACAACGGCCCCTTAAGTGGCTAATCTTTTTATGACAGAACCAAGCTCAATCATAAAAAGTTTTATTTGCAGTAGAAGATACAAACTCCAGCTCTGAGTGGAGTTTGAAATACATCATTTTGTGGATAGGACAAGTATCATAGAGGAGAATGGCACATAAGAGGAAAAAACTCAAACAAAAAGCTGGACCAAAGAGAACAGCTAAAAGATGCCTCCAAGTTGTGTTTTATGCCTCGTAATCTAGTAAGTTCGCTTAAGGTAGAATTGGAGAATAAAGACAATTTTTCTAAAAGATAGAATACCTTTGTCGAAGACAAGGCTAATGCCCCTGAAGCTGCATGATCTGTAAATACTGATTTTATAGCATTGGCTTCAACAACATCACCTGAAGAATTAATTAATATCAGGATACCCCTTAAATAAAAAATTTTAGGTTAATAATAAGAACCCAATGCAACCACCAAAATTCATGGCTGGTCCAGAAAAAAAGGTAACCAAAATACCCAGAGGAGTTGAAGTAGCATGAGCATTTATGTAATCCACTTGATTTGGATGAAGTCCTGACTGCAGCATTAGATAAAGACAAGCACTATCAAGGAATTGGCTATATACACGAGCATCCAACACAATACATTTTTGGTATTATATCTATATATATTAGAGGTATTAGTAGTTGCAACCATGTATATTTTGTCAGTTTGTAAATCCATTTTAATAGGCAGAGTGCAGAAAACCACTAGATATAATGTGCTTAATGCATGCAAAATATCCTTTACCTGTTTCAGTGCACGAACCATGGCCAAAATTGCACCCCTTCCATCTGTATGCGGCTGAGTAATATGGTATGCATCACCTGAGGTATGAAAAACATCAATATGCGTGTGTGTGTGTGTGTGTGTGTGTGTGTGTGTGTGTGTGTGTGTGTGTGTGTGTGTGTGTGTGAAGAGGGAGAGAGTGAGAGTGGGAGTGGGAAAGGGAGAGGGAGAGGGAGAGGGAAAGGGAGAGGGAGGGGGGTTGCAGGGGGAAGTCAAATGTGAAGTTTTGGTTTCCTATGTGAGAAACTAGATCAAATAAGGGAAGAACCTTAACTCCTAATCGTATCTACCCCTCTCACAAGAATTTCATCCCTAATAACTCCCTAGGACATGAGAGCAAAAAATATGACTAAATAAAACATCCTATTAAAGCACCCAAGAGTAACGGAGCTATATTCATTTACCAGTAACCAAAATGTTTAGTACTCATGAAAGTTAAATCATTCACAATTTACCCTCCATGAGGCTATAAATATTTAGTCTATATTGCTTGTTAAAATGGATTCCCAACTCATTCTTCCCAAGATGTTTTGTAAACACATCTCCAAGCTGGTTTATAAATTTAACAGAGAGAAGCATATCTTCTCACTCCTACAAGTACTGATCATGAAAAACAGGGCTGTTGTAGGGAAATGGCTACCTGATCATTGTTACAAATTAAAGAATTTTGTCATTTATGTAATATTGTGGTTATCGTGTATCTATAGTCGTCCCTCCGCCTAAAATGGTAGACTCTCCAAAGCCAGACAATAAATTCTGTTGCAATCGTGTTTAATGTTCATGCCTGCCCTCTTTTCTGCACTGCCCAGCCACAATAGCAAACAAGGTGGAAAAAGTCATACACTAGTTCCTTTGGTGTGGCACAATGGAGAAAATCAAACACCATTTTGTGAGTTGGTGCTGAAGTCTAAAAATGGAGGTCTAGGAATACGGCGAATAAGATAATATAATCAAGCACTACTGCCTAAGTAGTCAAAGGAGTGAACCAACAACCTAGACCACCATAGGCATCCATTCTCATCAACAAACTTGGAGTTAGCAGCAAATGTTGGGAATTGGGGTGGGATTCTCTTCGCTATACCATCAAGTTCCTCTCAAGTGTAGGAGATAGAATAGATTTTTGGTGTGACCCCTGGTGTCGGACTGTTTGTTAGAGTCTTTCTCCAATCCCTTCTCACTAATCCATCAACCTATTTTGAAGATCATAAAATTTGTGTCGGTGGGGCCACAAAAAAGTGGATTGGAACCAGATTCTTATTTGAGGAAAGTGTGTTTTTAGCATTCAAGTTACAAAGGGGATGGGCATCCCTATAAGCAAAGGATTGGACAGCAACCCCCTCAGCTAGAGAATCTGCCAACTTGTTGGCAGACCTTGGAATACCAATTCCCTTCCTCTAGCATATTCCTAGCCAAATCCGTAAATTCCTTGATAGGGTACAACAATTTCCATGGAAGCGACCTCTTCCTTTTGCACCATACAATGATGTTGCTCGAGTCACCTTCAACAATTACACGACCCTGGAAGCCAGACTAAGCTGAGTTTATGAAGAAGACCCTGGATCTCAGCAACCATTGAGTCCCCCTGTCCCTGTGGCCCCGTATAGACCAGAAGTAATATTATTTGACCTCTGAATCCCACACAACTCCACCAAACCCGACAGGTCCAACAATACCATCATGGCTGCATCGAGAATCTGCCTGGATTTCAAGATTAGTTTGACCTCTGTATAACGACAAATGTATAAAGGCATATTTGCAGTTGGGTTAGATCAAAATTAAGTGAATAAAAATAGAGACGTTGTTTTGATCTCTCTCCCTCTTTACTCTCTTCTCATGTAGAAGCTTTACACTCTTACAAAAACTATTCAGTAAAGTGAACTTGTATATAGTTGAGCAATGGGCCTCCAAAAGTGGCTAACCATTTCGAGATGGAATCATCAAACTTGAACACAAGGAAAAGAATAGATGCTGAAATAACTTCAACCACTCGATTCCACTCTAATACATTGGAGTAGATGATATAATGAGAGACATAACTATCGTTAACATAAAACCCTACTATGGTACCTTGTCTAAAGGTAGCAAAACTACTTACAACAAAAGCAAAATGACTAAAAAGTAATATTATTCAACAAAAAAAAACTAAGAAAATGGGAGACCTGACATCCCATAGCCACGAAGCTCAGCATAAATACGTGCTCCACGTTCCTTTGCATGTTCAAGTTCCTTCATTAATTAAATTATAACAATGATCAGCTATCAAGTAAATGGAACTTAATATTGAAAAGAACAATCTCAAACAAAAGTAAAAGAAAAGGAAAAATCACAAACGCTTTAATAGTTCAGAATAGAAGACTCGAACTAATATATTTGAAGTAGAAACATCAGTCTAGAGTTTGCACACACACCTCCAGCACCATTACACCCGAACCTTCACCTATCCTGCAAATCCATTTGAAGACAAAAGAATAACTGAGGTGTGACAAGCATCATCTTGAACTAAACAAAGAACTCAAAATGTAGCTTACACAAAGCCATCTCGATCAGAGTCAAATGGCCGACTAGATTCTTCAGGTATATGGTTATATTTTGAAGTTAATGCCCTTGACCTGCAAGAAAATCATAATAATACATAAAATAGTTGATTGCTGAATGCTTTCCTTGGTATAGACACAGAACAATAAATTACTTGAATAATAATTAAAACTTATTAAAAGTTAGTGCAGCAAGTGTCCTGGTTCGTGCCCTGCAATACAGTGGGACAAAGTTTTCAACAACGGTTGAGCACTTTCAACTAACCATTAATCTGCGGACGATATGCTATTGAACAAAGGAGTCTGGTGTGCATTAACTTGAAATGCAGACAGAAAAATGGAATATATGTCCAACACAATGGAGCATGGAATGCCACATTAAAGAACTACCTCTCATACAAATTGAACTATAACCACGTCTATAAAATCGTCATGGTATCGATGAAAGATAGATTGATGGGATTGTCGGATTGGTTTTCAGAATCAGAATTTGTGCCTAGTTCATAGAGAGAGCATTAGCTGTAGAGGCCTTTGGGAGGAGTTTGACTCACATTGGTCTCCAGTTGTGTTTGGATTTCTCTAGCGATTTTGCCAAGAGCAACAGAACCTCAACACCACCACCTAACAATGTTGTTGTCCTCAAAATAATCTGGAATGCTTTTCATTACATAGAGGCCAAAAATATGGCTGCAACAAACAGATGCCATAATAAACAGCCCTTTGAAAAAGGAACTGAAAAGGCTTGAGCAAGAAAATCGGATGGTGAGGTTGGAAAGCAGCCTTCCATTTTAAAATTTTGCAAGACATAACTCAAAATTTTCTCCGCAAAAACAATCCAACAATAAATGACTTGCAGTTTCTTCCTTACAGAGGGCACAAATTTTAGGCACGACAGCTATATGTAGCAGCACAAGCGAGGAACCAGTAGGTTATAAAGCTAACATAAGATAAAAACACAAATCACAGGTGTCTTTCAGAACAAAAATTTTTGTCTAGGGCCTTCTGGGAAGTGGAAAATTTTTGTCTAGAGCCTTTTGAGATGTGGTGTCCGCTTCAAGAAAGGACAGAAGACTGCTGGAAACTTTCCTGAGAGACTAATACACTCTCCTACCAAGTAAAGTTGAAGGACTGAACAAAGAAAAGACATCAAAAGATGATAGAAGTGCGGGAGAGAATAGCCACTAGTCGGCAGCCTTGCTTGAAAGAATAAAAGCCCAAACTTCCTGGTCTTTTATTCTCTGAATATAATAGTAAAAAAATGACTATTTCTCCCCTAACTCCTACAAACAACATAAAACCATAACAAAAGTTCCCACTTGCTATCTAACTTTACCAGAGACTCTTCCATGATTTTTGTCAACTTTGGCCAGTTGGCTCTTATTAATTAACCTTACATCAAAAGTATAAACACACACAAAAAATAAAATTAAAAATATATATATACCAAAGACAATGCCACCTACTTATTACCAAAATATATCTAAAAAAGCAACTATAACTGTAGGTACAGTAACATTTGCCTAGTCTCACA
This sequence comes from Aristolochia contorta, assembly GCA_022405105.1. Taxonomy (NCBI): domain Eukaryota; kingdom Viridiplantae; phylum Streptophyta; class Magnoliopsida; order Piperales; family Aristolochiaceae; genus Aristolochia; species Aristolochia contorta. The sequence continues at coordinate 11,248,865 of CM039664.1, forward strand.
ATGGACAGGACAAACTCTAAAAGCTCACTATCCAGTAACTATTTCATCCAATATTCCGTATCCAATATCGTTAAGAGACCAAAGATCATGGGGTGGTCATTTAGAATCAGGAAATTCACCATACTCCAGGACCTTAGAAACTATAGAATCTCCCAAATTGTTGGCCCACCTTGTGCCATAGGACTAGGTTCTGAAAACCAAAATCCAACAACTGACGGAAGGAAAATCTTACCTGCAAAAGCCTGCTATTGATAAAGCATCAATGTTGGACTCTGTTCCTCCAGCCACCATAACTTTTGCATCTCCAAATTGGATCATCCTTGCTGCATCCCCGATCGAATGTGCACCAGTAGCACATGCAGTTACTGCTGCATGGTTTGGACCCTAGAATCAAGTGTAAGAGTTTTGCTGCAATACTTGGATTTTTCAACGGTCCAAGTTGATGATATCTATTAATTTTCCACATGACAGCACATTTATGAAGGATAAATATAAGAGAAGCAATAATTCACAGCATACCTTAAATCCATATTTCATGCTCACATGACCAGCTGCCATGTTGATCAAGATTCGTGGAATGAAAAATGGACTAAGCCGACGCAAACGCTGTAATAAAGAAAGATCAAACAGTTGAGCTGACAGATCCATTAATACAATTGTAGGATGAAAAAAGAAGAAAGTGACAACTGCCAAAGGATAAGGCTCCTGGACCGATGATACAAGGCAGAGTTCTTCAACGTTTGCTAGAATATTACCCTTGGTGAAATGGTACAAAATCTTCACTTCTATCAATATGGGATGACTAATAATGCACTTGTGGCTACTTTCATTGTTTTGATCACTAAGAGACAGTGGTGTGGAGCAAATTACAGATTTCGGACCCATAATTCTAGCTAGCAGAACCTATAAATTAATTACTAGACTTCTAGCAGCCAGATTGAAGAGAATTATGGGCCATATCATTAGTGCGGAGCTGCACGCGTTCATCAAAGGGAGGGTTATTCTTGATGCCGCAATTAACACACATGAGATTCTTCACCTCTGTCATCAATGCAATGAGCCGAGGGCTATCCCAAAATCGGATTTTGAAAAAGCATTTGATAGAGTATCTTAGGAATATCTTAGACACATAATGAAGCAACTTGAATTTGGTAAAAAGTGGAAGTGATTTATGACCTGCATCTCTCAGCAAGATAATTTTAATCAACGGGGGTATGCATAGCTATATTACACCTACTAGAGGCCTCAGGCAAGGGGATCCCCTTTCCCCCCCACACTGTTTGTTTTTCCTTTTTTTCTCTTTTTTTCAGGAAGTGAAATTTTCCTTCATATTATTGGAAGAGGCACATCCTTAGCCAGTGAGGGAGTCAGTTACAACAAGCTGTTGCTTAGACACCCCTTCTCTAGCCAGGCAGCCAGCTTGAGAATTAGCTTTTCATTCTACATGGTTCCAAATGATAGTTTTGAGTTTTACAATGTTTTCAATTTCTTAAAATACGTGGGCAAAACTCCAGGGTGGTTCTGCACTCCTGGATCCCCAGGAAATGACAGCCTTAGAGGCACCTCCAACACATATGTTGTTCCGTTCTCCACTATTTATGATTCTGATACCATGAAGCAAAGCCATAACTTCTGCTGATGTAGAGTCAGAGCATCCTAAAGTTTACCAAAATAGGTTAGGATAGTCTCCCCAAGGTGGTTACAAATGATCCCACCAAATTCAGAAGGCCTCGGGTTACCCCTCGAGGAGCCATCTAAGTTCAATTTTAAGTATTCCGAGTGGAGCTACCCAATGCAGCCCATTAATAATGTCGTGACTATTTTTTAATTGAGCCACATTGTACCAGGAGGATCTCAATTGGCCACCATTAATTTCTTTGAAGGCCTCAAGGGGGCATAGTCATTGAATTATCTGGTTCTCAGCTTGTCTAATCAAAGTTCCTGTCGTTCTTCTCCTGTTGGGAGATCCTTTCATTTCTTTCCCCCATGTTGTTTAATATTGTTGGAGAATGACTAAAATTCTTACTTCACTTAGCTATGGAGGAAGGGTGAATAGACCCTATAATTGATAGAGAATACTTATAGCCTCCACTTGTACAATATGCAGATGACACTATCATCTTCTGCAAAGGTACAATAGAGCAACTAAGGAGCATCAAATGTACCTAATCCTTGTTCAAGATGGTATCTGGTTTGACGATTAACTGGGTTAAATCTTTCATATTGGAATTTAATATTGACAAAGATGTGCATGAAGAAATGGCTGCTCTGCTATGGGGTTGTGTCCCTCCCAACAACCTACTTGGCCTCCCTCTCTTTGTCAACAGGGCATCCAAACATTTATGGGACTCAGTCATAGAAAAGATGAACAACAAATTGAGCACTTGGCAGGGGAAGCTGCTAATTAAATCTGGAAGAGTTACTTTAATGAAAGTTTGTCTGCTAGGCATCCCACTAGCTACTTGTCCTTTCTTCATTCCCCTCTTCAATGGCTACAATAATGAAAGGCTCACGAGGAACTTTCTATGGTCAGGATCATCACGAAGGTCCAAGATTAAGTAGGAGGTTGTATGCCAAGCTAAAGAAGATAGAGGTTTGGGGATCAGAAGAGTCAGATATGTGAATGAGGCTCTCCTCGTCAAATGGTTGTGGAAGGTCAAATACTCTTGCTGACTTGTAACCTGGAGGAAGCTTATTACCACGAAGCTGGACAACAGGCTGTGGGAGTGGTGGCTGAGGCTACCAAAAGCAAATGTTTTTCCCAATCTGGAGGAGGATTGTTAAACTCCTGCCATTCTTCAGTCAGAGGGTCTTCCTTCAAACTAAAGAAGGTGATAGAACACTATTCTGGACAGATCTACTGCTCAGGGACTCCCTTGGCTGATAGGTTCCCTCGGCTATATCTTTTAGCCAGGAACCGGAATTGTTATATCTCAGATATTGCTCCAAATGGACAACTAAGTATTATTAATTGTGTTCCTTTGCTTAGAAGAAGGATAAATGATGATGAAGCTCAGAAAATTCAGAGTTACTCGGGGATTTATGTAAAAAAGAGTTGATAAAAAACTAACCTTCTCACAAACCATTTGCGTTGATTCAAGAATGTCACTCATGCTTCCCATTCCTCCACCAATTGATACACCCTGAAAGTAGTATAACAATTTTTTTAAGGACCTAGACAGGTGGAGAATAATAGAAATAAAACAATGGGGAAAAAACAGAAGATAACTGTGGCCTCTTTCTCTTCAAATTCAGCTGGCAACCATCTCGCATCCTTAAGAGCCTCATCTGCTGCACACAATGCATAGGCGATGAACCTTGCGATGGATCTATGGTCCTGAAAAAAAAAGATATTCGTTGATATATATGAATAGTTTATTACTGGTTCAAAAATCATTATTATTAAAATAAATTTCTGGCACATTTATTTTATGAATCTTCAAGAAACTGCTTTATCTAGATACATGCTCAACTAATTCTTATATACATGTCTTCATGAGATTAGAGGTCTATTTTGGCTCAAGCAGGAAAACAAAGGCATGAGCCTCCCAACACTAGTTCAGCTTAAGACTTATAGAGCAAAAAACATGTATAGCAAAGTTATGACAATGATCGAGCCTACTACTAAAAAAAAAAAAAAAAAAAAAAAAAAAAAAAGGAGAGAAAGAGAGAGAGAAATGGAGATGGCACTCACCCTACCAGCAAACAAGTTCCTAGGTCTGGAATAATAAACTGTTGGGTATATGGCTGTTATGTTCTTTTATTATCATTTTTGACAATGATCGAAGTTTACCTTATTTCTTAGCCAAGCTTCTTCATTGAACTCACCCGCGTTGGTTCCACAGGGAACAACAGCAGCAACCTTTGAAGTTAGCTGATCAAACGTGTACGCTACAGTTTCCTTGTCAAAACCGTCCATATGAAGATCTTCATGGGTAAGCGCACGAATTCCACAACCCCCTTTGATGAGTCGCCCCCATGTAGTTTCCACTCCACAGCCAAGCGGCGTAACCAATCCCAAACCTGCAAGTTGGTCAACATTCACATTCCAGAACTATTACTAGGGGCTAAAGTATAAAAGATACAAAAATGAAATCGAAGGAAAAACTATTTTTCTAATACTGTTTTTTCAACCTGTCACAACGACTCGCCGTTGGGCACGAACAGGAGGAGCAGCAAAGAGTTGAGAGGCTGCTGAGAAATGGCGGACAAACAGCCTTTTGCCGAACAGGACTCTTCCCCCATAAAACATTGTTGGAGGCGTCAAAGCCCTCGTTTCAGACGTGTAGGCGAGTGAGCGAAGGAAATGGAAGGGACTGTAAAATAGATTGACGGAATTGGGACTCGGACCGAGCTGCTGCAGCAATTGGAGAAACAGAGAAGTAGGCAATGTCTCGTAAGCAAGGTTGTCCGACTCGGAATCTACACATGAAATCGGCAACCCAAAACACGTCTATTATTATTGATTTTATTTCCTATGGGATTAATACAGTGCTTCATTGATTATATTGATTGGTGGTGTCCCTAAGCTGTAACTGGCTTAAGGTTACTACATTTCTTGCAAGACAGTCCGCAACAGAATTTGCCGACCTTAGAATGGGTCTTCAGTGCCAATTTACCGTACTTCCGTAGTGCCATATCTCTTTGAAGAAGTGTTGGAGCCTCCAAGGGTTGTTTTCTTGTTGCACTAGACTTTGGAGCAAGGTTCTGGTAAAAGAGAGTTGAGTTACTCTCCATGATTTCGGATTGGAAAATGCTAGCTACACCTAAACATAGTATTTATACCATGTACATATTAATCTAAACCCTTAAGGTTTATCCTTCAGAATATAAAGTTTTATAAAATAAAAAATATTTTTTATATTTTTAAAGGCTTAAATTAATATATACGTGGGATAGCATTACTCTTTCGAATTAGGCCTCTGATTTCTGTTTAGCGTATGTTTCCTCTCAAAGAGTCATCAAATTGAGCTTGAGTTTCTCTGCGGGTGGGGGGATCCACTGCTGCTACAGCTGGCAGTGGCCGAAGAGAGTCTAGCAATGGTAGCCCATAACGCTCTAAAATTTGTCCCTCTGCTAACTTTGAATTTTTTTGTAGTGGATAGCCAGACTATTATTTTGCTGAAAGTTCGTTCTATTAGATCTGCAGTGGAAATTTGTGAGGCTCTAAAAATTCTTCTGTTTCTTTCTTCCCATATGCACCAACGAATAAACAGATGCAGACATTCAACATGAGTTTTCCAATTCTAGACTGAATAAAAGACTTCCTTAACTCAATGAAGTGTGTGAGTTCCAGGGGCGTGAGTGTTGCAATGTCAAAGGTTGTCCAGAATGAGTTCCATACATGATTAGCATGAAGGACAGCACTTGGTCACTGGTTTCAATAGAATTGCTGCAGACAGGATTGAAGGCATGTTCATCCCTCTCCTAACAAGGTTCTCTCTGGTGAGCAGTTTGTGTAAGACCGTCCATAAGAAAAATTTTGTTTTAGGTGGTGCTGACACTTTCCACTAGGCGGTGCTCATATAGTTAGAGCTTGAAGACGCTAGGAACGTCTCAGCAAAATATGTCCTCGCTCCCACATACAGTGCTACACACTCACAAGTCACAATTATAAACCTGATGTCATATTCCTTAAGTTGGACCAAAGGAAACCAAGAGATTTTTTGAGGAAAGGAAATACTGCATTTGTTTCCTACACAAAACTCAAAAGCCAGATCGATCCAACAGAAGTCGAGGTAGAGGACTAGTAGTTTCGAACAAGGAAACGGCAGAAGCCAGATCAATCGCCAAGGGGATAACCATGAGAAAGTCCGTGTGAATAATATTCAGGAAGTGTTGAATCGCAGGCTTGACTCACGTTACTTACACCAGCAAAGGCTTTTCTTCTAAAAATACGGGTATAACATTGAAGTAAAAATCTAAGGATTGGATCATTGGAATGTGTTCATAAATTAATATATAATCTTAAAAATACCTTCACCGTAATCATTTCCTTCATAAAAGATATTCATTCATACTTTAACTGTGGTGCCAAGACTAAAATATACAATGAAACAGCCTCCGATTAAGCATACACTTGTACATGCACCTCCTATGCAGATAAATCATTACATTGTAAACAAAATCAAAGCTTATTTCTCTCTCAACACGACATAGCTGGGTCCATTTGTCTTCTGGATTTTGGATATTCTTTTCAAGATGTCCGCAAAGGCCTTTTTGTCCTGCAATATCTCTCTCAAAGTCAATGAAGAGCGACAATATAAGTGCATGCAGATAATGCTGAATGGACAATATGATGTCACATGGATGACCATAAATTACTAATAGCTCTCAATTCTTCAACCCTAAAATAGGCCCTAGTTAAATGCACAAAAAAGAATTCAAAAATAGAAGGCAATTCAGATGACATTTGTGCAGTGGATGAAGTTGTACATACCTCCGATGATCTTAGTCTAGCCTTGAATTTAGCAACAAGATCTTGTGTTGTCACAGGGGCTTTCTGCAACAGAACCGCCCTAATTTCTTCTTCTGTCACAGGGGCCACTGATGATGTGGACCCATTCGCGGGAGATGATGCAGAAACTTTAGGAGGTGCTCCACTTTTAGAAGTGGAAGTAGGTTCTTCTTTAACCGATGTCGTCTTAGAGTCCTGAAACAAGTTTTCCCCAGATAAACAAAAGGTAAAAGCACTGCAGGCATGAAATTTGCCACGACAAATTACAACACAATTACAAGGGATCGGCAAAAGGCAAATAAAGAAGGTAGAAGGGTTCCTTCAGGAAGAAAGTTACATACATGTTGAGTCTTCACCTTCTTAGCAGGTGAGCCAGCGGATGTCTTTATATCATCACCATTAGCTTTCCTCTTTGCCTTAGCTGACTTGGATTGAGGAGTTCCTCGAGAAGAACCAGCAGTAGAAGTTTTAGCAGGGCTGTTGTCAACAGGTTCTTCTTTAGGCGCATCTTTCTGTTTCATTTTAGGAGCTAACACAGGTGACAGGCCTTCCTCATCATCCACCTGCATGACCAAATATAGAAAAATCAAATCGAAAGGGATCAAACAGGTGACCTATTTTAACTTCTTGAATACTGGTCATCACTGACATAAGAAAACATTCATATGTTTCAAGTGAGTATATGTAATTTTATTGGATGGATTGAACTTATGATCATTTAGGATTTTCTTTAGTAACTCAAAAAATGGAATATGAGTTATGTAGTGATACAAAGTAATCCACCAGACAAAATCCAGTCTTCTCTGCTTTCGTACCAAAAAGATTAAATAATTTGGAGCTTTATTTCTTATCTTAACAAAAAAGTAGTTCTTAGAACAAAATGGCAACTGCAGTTTAGAGTCATCAGTTAAAGTAATTACATCATCATCCTCATCATCATCTTCTGCTTCAGAATCACTTAATCCTGCTGCTTTACCAAGCAACTTTTTCAGCTCCTTTCCTGATTTGCTCAGCTTTGTACCCTCCTCTTCGTTACCTTCCTCTTCTTCTTCTTCATCCTGCAGGCATGAAACAAACCCTTTATAGAAAAAGGCAGATGAAGTTCAACCCTAAGCTGTCCGAGTTTCTTAATTATCTCACATTAAGTAGTAAAAAATAGTAGCATGTTGAGTGGAATAATATCACATAATTTGTCAATAAAAGTTCCTGTGGTTAAAGTCGGCAAACCTAACTTTGGCTAGTCGTTTTGACTAAATCCAGCCCAATTTCAACAAAGCATTGCATAAAGCTGTCATCCAATTTTACCTGCTTGATTTCTGGTGGGGCAGGAACTTCAGGAGCAAGGTCTTCCCTCTCCTCTGGGTTATTTGCTACACCTTCATCATCATCTGTGAATATTTCTTCATGCTCCCAATCATCACCTAGAAATAGCTTACAATATTGAAACATCAGGGAAGATTACTTTTTGTTCTCAAAAATATTGAAACATCAAGCAGAATCTGTATCCTCAGATTATACCACTCTATAAAAGTCATCACCCGATGTTCCACATAATGTTCATTCCAGTACCACATAAACAGAACTTGGCAAAAAAACAAACATGAACATATACTCAAGACCTGATGTGTAAAATTAAAAGAAAAAGTGCAACAACTTCAAAGCAAATAGACATGCCAAATAATCTACATACAGCATTATATGCCCTTCCACGGTGGTTCTGAAGAAAAAAAGGAAAAAAATCTAAAAAATTGATTATCAAGTCCTCAAGCAAATAATAACAGCAGTCCGTATACATAAGTAGCAAATAGATTAAGTAACCATGAAATAAATATATTAATGCAAGTTTAGAACAGGTTTTAAAAGAAACCACTTAAGAGTATCTGCACAGAATTTTATGCCTTTCCTATTGGGGTTCAAAAAAAAAAAAAAGAATTATGTAAATGATTACTGGAGATTTCAACAACTCAAATTTTGCAGGCAAGTAATAACGGAAGTCCATAAGCTGATAAGTAGCAAAATAGATTAATGATCAAACGGAAATGTCAGTGCAGGTTTAAAACTGGCTTTAGAAGAAACCACCTAGTGTTTTTTCTTTCCTGAAATGTTAGCAGATATATTCTATGGCCTAAGGTCTTGCAGCAGCCCTACCTATCATCATTAAGTAAATTCATTATGAGAGTACATAAGAAAATTATCTTTCCTGTTCCGTGTTTTTATCTTCTGTGTTCATCAAGTTTCAATTGAGTCTTCCCTGAAATAAGAAAATATGAATAAATAAAAAATAATTATTCCACACCATTTCACTCCACATGTAATAACAAATTTAAATGATTTCAGAACATTTCGTGCCTCTTTTCGCATCAGAAGCTAATTCCCATCTTAGAGCTTAAATGTTTTATATGGGTATCTTGCATGACTTTTAACCTTTAAAAATCCCTCTGATTCAGATGGGTGAAAGAAGGTCTAGAAAATGAGCAAAAAAGGATGTGAACTCAACCATACTCACTAGAAAAAGGAAACAGACACGTAAAGTGGAAAAAATACAACAAGACAAGGTATTCACCCTTTTCAATATCATCATCATCAAGGTCGAAATCCCCTCCTCTTGGACCTTCTTCATCACCATCGAGAACATTTTTCTTGACTCCCACCCTACTTTTCCTTGCCTGCTCTTCCTCCTCTTCTTCCTCTCCTTGATCTGAAGCAGCAGCTTCATTATCATCCCGTTTTCCCTTTCGGCGGGTTTCCTTCTCAGCGCCATCCTTGCTGAGGTCAATCTTCTCAACTTCACCAAATGCAGCTGCACCATTGTTAGCTACCTTCATCATCCATCTCTCATAACCATCTGCCGTTTTCCTTCGGTTCTTCATCTTTTCCTCAGCTTCTTCTAGAGTAAGTTGCTTATACTGGGCCACTTTGTTAAAGTTGTACCTACAGTCAAATGCATGAAATGAAATGCTAATCATCTCCTTCTTGCAAGCTTAACAAGTATATGTTCACTGGGCGGCTTTGTTGAAGTTGTACCTACAGTCAAATGCTAATCATCTCATTCTTGCAAGTTTAACAATTATATGTTCCAAAACATTATGAAGCCACATACAATTAATCGGAAATAAGAAAAACTTTTGGTTGTTTTTATTCGGACTGAAATTCGATATCAGCATAATACAGTGTAGCCAAATTCATCATTACGTTTTAGTTGGGGGGAGGGGTGGAGGGAGGGAGGGAGGGAGGGAGGGAGGGAGGGAGGGAGGGAGGGGAGGAGGGAGTATGAAGTATTACCAAAAGTAACAATTTATTTTATAAATATGTTGCCTTTTTTAAAATAAATTTGTTAATTTTATGTCATTTTTATAATTGTTTTTGAAGAATGTCAATTATAATTAAATATATAAACGGTTTCCAATTACCAATAGTTGTATTTTAAATAAATAAAAACTATTTTTATTTGGATGTTCCCCCTCCCTCTCCAAAATTTCTTAGCTCCACCACTGGCCATTTGACCAGCATGTTAAAAAATATTCTTTTCAATGGGTCCATTGCAGCACTGATGTTGCTTAAAACATTGAAGCGGCCCTTGCAAGGGCTCCAGTTCTGCCACTGCCAAACTTTACGGCCAAAATTAATATAGAATGTGATGCCTCTGGCAGCAGCAGCATGGCTAATGTTCAAAAAAACAGTCACTCATTGCATTTTTTAATCAAAAAAATGATTCCCTGCATTTTAAACTTCCATACATGGAAGGAAATTAATCAGCTTGGTCAAGGCAATCCAACATCAGCGTCTGTATTTGTGGGCAAAGCATTTCTGATCTGCACTGACAATTACAGCTTGAAATATTTGTTGGAACAACTGCTCACAACATCTCCACTGTGACACTACATCAGTGACTTGATGGGGTCTGGTATTTGGGTGATGCTTTGCCATGACAAATCAAAGATGGTGTTGTATATGCAATCAATCCAGCCCCCGGGTGTTATTATGTGCTGATATTAAGGTGGAAATGCAAGGGACTGACTCTCTTCAAGAGCTGCAATCCCAGTTAGAACATGGAAACCTGGAAGATTCTTGTCATTGCAAGATAGTCTCATCCTTACAAAGGGAGCATCTATTTGCCACCAACTTCTTCATTAATTTCCTCTCTATTATGTAGTCTACACGACTGTACACATGGAGGGGTACAGAAAACTCTACACAGAGTCCAGAATGAATTTTACTGGAAAGGAATGGATTCTACATTTGGAGAAATATGGCAGCATGTCTTGTCTCCCAACGTAATAGAGCCGAGCATTTAAGTCCTGCTAAATTACTTCAGCCCCTTCTATTGCCAACTCAAATTTGGGCAGATATTTCCATGGATTTCATTAACAGCTTCCCCAAATCATGGGGCAAATTTGTTTTATTTGTTGTCATGGACAGATTCTCCAAATGTTCTCATCTCCTACCTCTTTGGAAATCCATATACAACTAGTGCTACCAATACTTTCTTTGAGCAAATAGTGTGTTGCAAGGCCTTCTAGAATCTATGGTTTGTGATTGAGATGTTGTTTACTACTAACTTTTGGAAAGAACTTTTTCACCTACATGGGACCAAAAAGAGGTAGTGACTCATACTATTGAAATGTATCTTTGCTAAGTTTTAGGGGACCAATCAAACAAATAGGCACCACGGGTTTCTTGGGCTAAATACTGCAGCAGAATCTCCTTCCATGCTGCTTTGCAAACGTCCATATTCAAAGTTGTTCATGGGACTTCAGAGAGGCAGATTATATGGTCGAAAGTCCCTAGGTAAGCTAACTCATTAGCTGATCAACTTGCTAAGCAAGGTGTATACCGAACAAACATAACCACAGGGACAGTCTTCCCTCTTACCTAACTTTGAGTGATTTTTTTAATGTACAATATGTATCCTATGTACTGTTGTAAGAACATCTGGGCAATAAAAGTTTATCACTGTTTCAAACAAAAAAAAAAACGTTGTTCATGGGTGGGATCCACCCCATTTGCTGACTTATGAGACCATACAGACACGATTTTGAAAAGAAGGAAATTGAATGACCAGCACAGGAGTTGTTGTAGTTAGATGATCTGGCCAATCCCTCAGCCCTTTTACCAACTTAAGTCGTAGATACAAATCACATACATGCCCTTGGATCAGGGTCTGAAGTAAAGTGCAGTAAAACAACCACAAAAAAAAGAAAGTTACATTATTAGGCTCTGAGAACATCAAGAATATAACAAGGACAAAACTACACCAGCCCAAAAAAAATGTAACTTATTGTTTGCAGTACACTATGGAAAGCCCTAAAATGTGCAATTCTGCACTCCCACGATTTACGCTTGATGACAGATATTGTGAAGAGAGAGTCTTCCCACGTCAGCTCCCGAGAGATGTAAACGTTTGATTCCATTACTTGATAAAAAAGATTTAGGAAAGTTTCCACAATCTCCATAGGAATCTTGATGAAAGCCCTCTTTTCTCCCATCACGATTTTTGCACATAGGCACCTCCTCGCAGCTTCTTCATCGACATAAAAAAAGGAACTAACAAATTCGCATTCTCCCAATCTTTTCGGGTAATGTCTTCTCTCCCTCTGATTCCGTCTTCGTCACTCGACATTTTTCCTTTCTTCATCAAGGCGAGAGCTTGGGCCTCTTCATTCACGGCTGGGGCTACATTATTGCGAGGGGGATCGTGAACGTCGTTGCAGCTCAGCCCTAACTCTAGCGAGGGGGGGAAACGAGCTAGGTCTCCTCCTTCGCAATTCCGTCGCCGTCGCTCTCGCACTCTCACCTCTCGCCATCCTTGTTCGCACATATTATCTATCCTTTCTCTACTACCCTATTTTTATTGCTAACACTATGGAAAGATTGATGAGGAACTTCCTATGGTCTGGATCAGGAGAAGTCTAAAATGCATCTGATAAGATGGGATGAAGTATGTCAACCAAAAGAAGTCAATGGATTGGGAATCAGAAAAATCAAACAAACAAATATTGCACTCCTCACAAGATGGCTATGGAGACTTAATGTTGCTGAAAAGTTAATTTGGAAGGGGCTGGTTACACCAAAATTGGACAGCAGCCCAAGGCATTGGTGGTTTGAAAATACAAGACCTAGAGGCTTATCCCCTATTTGGAGAAGATTAATTAAAATTCTTCCTTTCTTTCGAAAATGGATTTCCTTGCATCCTGGGAAAGGGGATAAGACACGTTTTTGGTTGAATAAATGGATTGGGGAAGCCTCTTTTGCTGCTAGGTTTCCAAACCTCTTTTTGCTTGTCCGAGACAAATCTTCTCTTATTTGGGACATTACTCCTAATGATCAGCTCAAAGACATCAATTGGCTCCCACTTCTATGGAGAAATCTCAATGATGATGAAGCCTTGCAATTCTCTGAGTTGTTGTATGAGCTTGACAAAGCTTATTTATTGAGAAATCAACCTAATGAATTGATCTGGAGAGCCTGCCCAAAAGGCAACTATACAGTTTGTTCGAGGTATGCTTGTTTATCAAATGAGGTAAACGTTAGGCATCCTGCCGCCGCTGCCTAGAGCAACAGCAGCAAATGCAACCACAAATGTTTCTGCAGCCAACATGATGCATTTGAGGAAGGCTACCCACCCGAGATTTGTTGGAAAGAAGAGGGATGCAAATCATAAACAACCCCTGCCCCTTATGTAATCATACAGCAGAAACAATTAACCATCTTCTCCTCCATTGTCCCTTCAGCTGGCAGATTTGGAACTCCTTCCTCAACATGTTTGGCCTTGTTATTGTCATCCCAGGTGACTTAGCTGGACTTGCTTCATTGATTGGGTCCTTTGGGTTGGGCCACAAGAGCGAATTAATGTTTAGTTGTTGTATGGGATTTATCCCATGGATGCTATGGAAGGAAAGGAATAATAGGGTTTTTCAAAGTAAGGCCCAACATTGGAAAGATGTTACTTACAACATCCTTCACCAGGTAGTGAGATGGCTTAAGATTCAGAAGCCTTTCCGAGGTGTAGAAGCTACCACCATATGGAAATCTTGGATTGATCATGCTCGTGAGGCTTCAGTGCAAATTTGACAGGTCAGGAATGGACCTCTCCACCAGATCAAGTTTATAAATTAAATTTTGACGGATCTTCTCTTGGGAATCCAGCCCCTGCTAGAATTGGGGGACTTATTAGGAACTCTATGGGGAGGTTCTTCTATCTTATGCTGAGCCGATTGGTCACACTGACTCCACTACTGCTGAAGCACTCAGCCTACTGCATGGTTTGAAGTGTTTCAGGAATTCATGCCTCATGGGACCCTTATCTGTTGAAGGAGACTCTAAAGTCATCATTTCATGGTGTCAAGGGAAGTCAAAACCACCTTGGAGGCATTTGTTTACTTTCAATGAAATTTCTGATCTATCACATCTTGTATCAAACTGGTCCCATGTACTTAGGAGTGCCAATGGCAAAGCAGACATACTTGCTCAGCAAGGGGTAAACAAGCAACATTTAGTTGTTTGGGTACCCTAAGTTTTCTGTATTGCTGCTGTAATTTTAACCCTTTGGGGTTCATGCATTCTTTCTGATAATGAAATAAAATCACAATCTTCAAAAAAAAAAAAAAATAAGCACTACGTATCAAATTTGCTGACATAGTCAGGCTGTTCCATTTCCTGCTTTTCTAGATTGCTTTCATTGCATGCATTCATTCATTGTCAAAGAGAAAAAGTTGAAGAATTACAAATAATTTTTTGTGCATACCAGGAACCAGCAGGAATTGCAAGAAACTCCTTCCCCTGCATCATTAACAGGTAGTAGTTTGCAGATGGGGCACCCTCCAGATGACCCTGGTACTGAGCTTGTCCAGACTCATCCTCCAAAGCCCAGGGTTTATTCTTATACTTCTCCTGTAACATTTTGAGACTGACACCCATTAATCATATTGGGATTAAAAAGGCAAACTAACATCTAAGATGAGAAACAAAGAGCACATGTGAAGTTTCAACAAAAATAATTCCTCCAGTACTCCAAGTGGCAGACTGAAAAATTAAACAATCCAAAATTGAAACAGACATCAGAACAGGTATTCATTTGCACATCAAGCAGAGTGTCAAAGTCTTCAGTATGCCATCCATGACAGAAATTCTCAGCAGTTTAAGTTTTCTCAAGGTGATGTCCTAATCATATACGATAAGATAGAGCATCAAACAAAATTAACACCACGAACACTTCAGTGATTTCTTATCAGAAACCTTCGCAAATGTGAAATTAATCCCTCAGAAGTTGGGTATTGGACATCATATCAGAATAGTTAAGAAGAACGTGTAGGAAAAGAAAAGAACCAGCTTAAATGAGACATCAAGAAAGGGCAAACTAACACTTCAAACAGTTTTGATGCCCATCCTTGATACGTATCACCCCAAAGGCATCAAATGCAACACGGCCTAGAATTACTAGAGCCAACATCAAACCATATGATATGGCCTTGAGTTAAATCTTAACAATATAATTCACCGAAAAAACCTCCCTCATGCGACTAACACAACCTCTAGCATCATAAAATAAACGTCATACTCTTCCCAAACAACAATATCTTTCTGAAGTTCAACCATTTTTAATCTGGGAAAATCAATTCAAAACTAAAACATACCCTCAAAGTATCAGATACTTGACGCCCCTGAAGTCCTTCTTTCCTGAGTGACCACTTATTTTCAGCACTTCTCTTCTTCGAAAATGTTGGCAGGCCCGCAGGAAATCGTGCAATAGAGTAAGCCTTATCCATATTTGAATTAATTCGGACATTGTATTCCTATGCAATAAGATATACACCATTCAGTCCCAAATTGTCCCATTAGAAATATTCGCGAAGTCAAATTAGAGAAGAAATAAACAGACTCTAATTAATCGAGTGATCTGGGTTCCACACTCATAACATTTGGCATGGGTTTCTGCCTTTTTCTTTCCGCAAGACAAACACAGAGTCATGTGTTTGCAGTTGCTGCCGTAAAGATCAGATGCTGAACCACAGCCGATACAAGACGGCTTTAGAATCAGATCAAATGACATTTTCTGATCATAAAAAAGCAAAGAACAATTATCAGAGAAACACTAAAAGGAAAACAGTTCGATAGATCAGAACGCTTTCAGTCGAACAAATAAAGAAAATAACCAAAACGATTATGTTTTGCAGTTAAAATGCTCGACCAAATCAAAGTATTGCTTAAATTGAACTCGTGCACTCACCGCGGAGTGTGACGCGGTGGGAGGGGGAAGCCGGACGCCTGATGTCTTTCAAGACTGCTTGATACGCTCTGAGGCGAAGCCGCGGGGAAATGGGGATGGGAGCTATTTGCTTTTTACCCCCTAGGTTTTTCTATATTCAATTTCACACAACAGACATTTATTCTCTTACTTACCGTCTTTATTTTATGGAAAATGCTATGGGCACGGGAGCTGTGCTAGTATTTGTGCACGGCTCCACGTGGATGGCATAGGTGGCCATCCACGTGATGCCCTAGTTGTCAAAAAAAACAAAAAAAACGAAACAGCGGCCCCACCATCCCTCTCCTTCCTCGCGACCCTCCCTCTCCCGACCGTCTCTTTCCTTCTTCGTTGCCTCGACCTCCGAGAGCGAGATGGGAGCCGGAGGAAGCGAGATGGGAGGTCGCCGGAGGAAGCGACACGGGAGGTTGCCGGAGGAAGCGAAATGGGAGGTCGCCGGAGGAAGCGAGGCGGTAGGTCGCCGAAAGGGGCGAGACGGGCTGCCGCGGGAAGGGGCGAGACGGGCGGAGCGAGATGGGTGCCGACCCGATTTTGAGGAAGCAATGCGGAAGGAGAGGGAGAGTCGAGGCAATGAGGAAGGAAAGGGCCGGTTGGGAGAGGGACGGTCGGGAGAGAGACGGTAGGGAGAGGGAGGGTCGGGCCGTGCGAGGAAGGAGAGGGAGGGTCTGATTTTTTTTTTTTTTTTTGCCGACTAGGGCATAACGTGGATGGCCACCTAAGCCATCCACGTGGAGCCGTGCACAAATAATAGCACGGCTCCCGTGCCCATAGCACGACTCTTATTTTATTTATGCCCATCTTTTCTTTCTCACAGTTTTTCCACTTTTTTTATATAAATAAATTCTCATTTATTTAGATACTATTTTACAAAATTTTACTCAAATTGAAAATTTTAAATTTACTCTTAATTTTTATTCTATCTTAATTTGTTCATACAACTTTGGTAAGAGCACTGTCAACTAAGTAAAAATAACTCTTTTTATTCTTTTCTTTATAAATTAAAATTAATTTTCAGCACAACTTGTTTCAAAGAGTTAAAACAATTATTAACACAAGGAATTAGGTTACAAGGTATATCAATAAATTCATATTTTAAAATTATTCAACTCCAAATTTATTAAGATATATTAAAAATGTAATGTTATTCTATAAAACTTAAATCTTGATTTTCAAAATTTTGTTTTATTTATAAATTAACTTCATTATCTAATTGCCAACTTTATATGAATTTGTTGACTTAGAGTCTACATACATATGAATATGATGGTTTTCTAGTATAAAGTTAGTAAATCTATGTAGCTTTATTGAAAATAACAAAAAAATAAATGTACACGTATATATTGACTTTTTTTACTTGGATTAAAAAATATATGTTAATGGTTGTCCCCTTTCGAAATTTACCAGCCCCGCCGCCAATTGGATACAATTATTGAGTGACAACTGAAAGTTTAGCAAAGCCGCAGAAGCGTCTGACCAAAGTAAACAAATTGCTCATTACTGTTTAGTTACATGAGACTGAGATTGAGAGAGTGGGAGAGGGGGAGGGGAGGGGAGGGGGAGGGGGGGAGGGAGGGGGGGGAGGGGGAGGGGGAGGGGGGGGGGGGGGGAGGGGGAGGGGGAGGGGGAGGGAGGGGGAGGGGGAGGGGAGGGGAGGGGGGGGGGGGGGGGGGGAGGGGAGGGGGAGGGGGAGGGGAGGGGAGGGGGGGGAGGGGAGGGGGAGGGAGGGAGGGGGAGGGGAGGGGGGAGGGGAGGGGGGGGGAGGGGAGGGGAGGGAGGGAGGGGAGGGGAGGGGAGGGGAGGGGGGGGGGGGGGGGGGGGGGGGGGGGGGGGAGGGAGAGGGGAGGGGAGGGGGAGGGGAGGAGGGGGAGGGAGGGGGAGGGGAGGAGGAGAGGGGGAGGGGGAGGGGAGGAGGGGAGGGGAGGGGAGAGGGGAGGGGGGAGGGGAGGGGGGAGGGGGAGGGGGAGGGGGAGCTTGGGAACAGAGGGGGAGGGGGAGGGGGAGGGGGGGGAGGGGGAGGGGGAGAGGGGAGGGGGAGGGGGGGGGGGGGGGAGGGGGGGGGAGGGGAGAGGGGAGGGGGGGGGGGGGGGGGGAGGAGGGGAGAGGGAGGGGGGGGGGGGGAGGGGGGGAGGGAGAGGGGGGGGGGGGGGGGGGGGAGGGAGGGGGAGAGGGGAGGGGGGGGAGGGGAGAGGGGGAGGGGGGGAGGGAGAGGGAGAGGGACTGTAGGGGGAGAGGGGAGAGAGAGAGGGAGGAGGGAGAGAGGGAGAGACTCAGAGGAGAGAGGAGAGGGGAGAGACTCAGAGGAGAGAGGAGAGGGGAGAGACTCAGAGGAGAGAGAGGACTCAGAGGAGAGACTCAGAGGAGAGAGAGGACTCAGAGGAGAGGACTCAGAGGAGAGAGAGGACTCAGAGGAGAGACTCAGAGGAGAGAGAGGACTCAGAGGAGAGAGAGGACTCAGAGGAGAGAGAGGACTCAGAGGAGAGAGAGGACTCAGAGGAGAGAGAGGACTCAGAGGAGAGAGGAAAGTTGTGATGGGGTTGAATGTTCGGCCCTATCCCCACAAAAAATAAAATAAAACCTCTAACCGGGTAGAATGTTAACCGGTAAACCTCTTTGCCTTACCGCCTACCTGCCTGTAAAGTTTCAACCTTGTCCCATTAGTAACTTTCATGGCCAACACACAAGCCGAAAATATACATCAAGCTTTCCAAAATAAGCATCAAGAAACAAATACATATTAAAAAGGACAAGCATAACTATACATTATCAACTTCTATTCACACCGAGTTATTCTTCATTGAGTTGTATAGACACCAGGTGAAATGGTCTTAATAAAATGCACATAGCTACAACTAAAACGACTTTCATGCATAGTTTTGCACAAAAACGCTCTTGAACACTAAGCTACACAGATGCATTACTATACAATATTCCAGTAATTACCCCAAATTGTTTTGACCTAGTTTCTTACCTGATTCCCCACAAGTCAGAAGTCAGAAGGGAGTAGTGACTTTCCACTGGTTGACTGTAAGCTACATCACTACAAACTACAATCCTAGAGGAGCTCCGTAGTATTTCAGCATTCTGAAGTGTGAAGCCCCGAATAATGGGCAGAGGAAAGCCCTTCCGTAGGCGCGAATTCACAAAAGGGAGAGCAACATCCTTCAAAAGAACACGCATCACCTTCTGCAAAAAGTAAGAACGAAGTAACTCCGTAAGCCACATAACAATAGAACTGTGCATGTGTCCGAGTGAATGAGATTGAGGAAGAGTGAGAGTGACATACAAGAGAGAGGTAGAAAGAGGAGAGAGGAAGGGAGGAGAGGGAGGGGAGGGGGGAGAGGGAGGGGAGGGAGAGGAGGGGAGGGGAGGGGGACATTGTGTGAGAGGACGAGAGTGAGAGACTAAGAGAGCGAGAATGACAGTGTGTGAGAGGAAGAGAGAGAGAGAGAGACAGAGAGCGAGAGTGAGAGTGAGAGACTGAGAGACAGAGAGCGAGAGTGAGACTGAGAGACTGAGAGAGAGAGCGAGAGTGAGAGTGAGAGCGAGAGTGAGAGCGAGAGCGAGAGCGAGAGTGAGAGCGAGAGCAAGAGTGAGAGTGAGAGCGAGAGTGAGAGTGAGAGCGAGAGTGAGAGTGAGAGCGAGAGTGAGAGTGAGAGCGAGAGCGAGAGTGAGAGAGAGTGAGAGAGCGTTAAGTGACAATGAGAGAGGGTGAGAGAGAGAGAGAGAGAGAACATGCTATGATCTTTTAACGTACTATGTAACCACAGCTAGAGTTCTTCTAGCAAGTGAATTTTGTTCTTCCAGGTGAAGCCATTATTCGCTTCAAAGGGTACACAGTCTTGTCAGTATGGACTCTCCTCCCCTGAGAACTATCTTACGTACCCTCCTAATGTTGCAGAGATGGACAGGATGAACCTCAATTCAGCATTAGAAATCTTTTTCACTTAATACTGTCACCCCCTGATGACAGGAGTCTGTTTGATAATAGTAAATGTGCATGCCTGCAAAATCCTTCCTGTAAAGCACAAAAAGGATCTCTAATCTCCCTCAAAACTCGCCAGCTTCAATCCTTTTTTCAACCTCCATCAAAGTTATCCCACCATTCTTTTATATGTAATCATGATTCATCAAAGAGTCTCACTCTAGATATGAGGGCACCATTCATCTCCTTCACTTCCTTCTCCTAACCTCCGTTCGCCTCTCCTTGATCCACCTCCAGCTGCCTGTCTTCCGCGTCATTGCCCAGCTCCAACCCCCTTCATTGCATAGGATGATTTAAGATGCCTCGAGGAGGGCCAAACCTTTTGCAGATCCCCATTCTCATTTATCGCTCTTTTTTACAATTTTTTTTTACATCATACTAAATTGTGGCACTCGAAATAATTGATTCCAAGAATATCTTATTGGCGCGACACTACTGGTACATAAATATTTGCAGATCAGTTCTTACACCTACAACCATTTACAAAAGTAAAAGAAATACCTCAATTAGGAACATGTGAAAGTTCCCAACTTTGCTCCATTGTAGTGTAAGAGTAAATCCATCTAAACCAGCTTGACCGAGTAGATTATTCCCTGAAACCTCTACCAATCCTGATGCACGAACCTCCTAAGCAAGAACCAGCAAATGATTTGAGAAAAAAAGTAAAAGCACATGAAACATGGGAATCCTCATTACAACCAAATGAATAAATTAAACGAGATAAAGATAGTCAAAAGTAAGCTCACCACGGATATGCAGGCAACAGGTATTATTTCATTATTCTCAAGAACATCAATTGTCATGTCTGATAAAATTGTTGTATCAATCTTATCTGAAGCAATTCTTACGAGAGGTGGAGAGTTTAAAGAGATGTTCAGCATTAAATCATCATTTGGATACTTCTTGTAAAGTTGAGGAACAATAAACTTCCAGCCAGCTGTGTTTAGAATAGACTGATCGGGTACATTGTTCTTGTCCACAACCCAGTGCATCAATCCTGCCTGACCATGGGAAGAATTTGTTATTGCAAAGTTTTCAAAATTCACCTTTGGTTAAGCTGCCCCACCCTATAAGAGACGTGTGCATGCACACATGAAAAAAAAAAGGGTTAAAAGAAAAAAAGAAGTCACAGGTGGTAAAGCAAAATGCTAAAAAGTGTCTGACTAAAAATACGCACAAAGCTACACAAAAAAAAGAGAACTTCATATTGGATACAGCGAAATCCACCAAAAGGTAATAGAGCTCTTATATCAAAGAACCTAGCTTCAAAACTTGCTAAGAAATTGTTTCACGGAGGAGCACATTTGAGGATAATATTGGCCATTCTCTTTTTCTACAAGCAGCGCAGTAACTATTGTGAGAAAAAAATGAACAGTTACTCAAGTGTCTATAGAAATTATATGAAATAAATGAAGGCATAGAAACAATTTTTTATTTGAAAATTATCTTGCAGAACGTTAATCACAGATTAGCTTTTATTTTGCTTCCACTGCCCTGCTATATCAAAAGAGAGAGACAGGAAGATGGATGGTGAGACAAGGAGACACGGAGACACGGAGACGAGTAGAGGAGAATAGAAGAGGGAAGAGGGGAAGAGGGAGGAGAGAGAGAGAGAGAGAGAGAGAGAGAGAGAGAGAGAGGACAGCTTTTCAAGAGGCAGGGAGTGAAAGAGGGAAGGGGGAGAGGAGAGAGGGGAGAGGGGAGAGGGGAGAGGGGAGAAGGGAGGGGAATATAGGGTATATTAAAAAAAGAGCACATTTAGTAGCTATGGGTGACAATGTTTCTCCTCTTTGTTTCAGAGGAGACCAAGGTGCAAGACAGGTTCTCTCAAAGTCACTTCCAGAATACATGCTCATAAACTCTTTGGAAGAACATGCAAAGTAGCACTAAAACATGCCATGGTGACTGTATAGAAATTGAGAAGAAAAGAAAGAACCATACATACTTTGAAGTATACAACTGAAGCAGAGTTGAACACAGTTTCTTCCAGTGAAATCCCAAGCATTTTCATTGGGCCATTGCAGGAAATGGAAGGTTCTATGTGATCATGGTAAAACATTGGGACAATTTTATGTGTTGATGTAAACAATCCATTAATCTCCAATCCAACAGAAGTACTGAGCAAAGAAGGTTCATTAACAAATGTGACATTCATGGCAGCAATATCATCCACAGGAATCTTTTTAGGCAGATTCTGCAAAAAGGAGTCAAGCTTTACAATTCCTTCTTTGATATTTTTTGTGATAGCACTCTCAACAGCAGCCCTTATTTGCCCTTCAAAAGCATCCACCAACCTACGCAAAAAAAAGTTAATAATAAAGATGACAGATGATTGGCGGAAAACCATAATTAAAACATTAAATATGACAAACAAAACCAGATATTGATCTAAAATATGATGTGATTAAATGGCAATATTCATCATCAAATTAATTTCAGTAGAAAAAAGCTTACCCTTGATAGAACCAAGATGCACCCCCATCAAGTGAAATGATCATATCTTTCACAAAACAACCACATTCCAAGAGGTACAGCTTCAACGTTCCTTCTTGTATATTGATGCCAATAGTGAGCCCGATTTCCATGCCTTCAACCTTACTCAGAAGCCAAAACTTAATCAATTTCTGTCTGTTAAGTTATGATAAAAAAAAAAAATCCATCTACAGAAAAAAATGACTAGTTCACATATATTTACCACTAAACTGGAAGAATATATATACTCATTTATTCACAATAAAAACATGAGGTACAAAGTGTAGTACACGACTCATTTGTGATACAAAATACAGAAAGCTTGAAGAAATATAAAATAAGAAAGAAAGTAAAGGAAAGAAGAAGACAGCAAATTCATACTTTTCATTCATGGAAAAAATTACTATTTCGGAAATTAATATTTTCAAAAATTTGCAATTTTGGGGAGGTCAAGGTCCTATTTCCATTTTCAACAGGCTAATGTATATCCATTGCCTAAGTACTCGACAAAATTCGTTCCCGTTGTAACGAACAAGCCTGTTATAGTCCTACTTCTGGCTACTCTACTAGTTTTTACATATGAATTGACGTAACTCTTCATCCGAAAGTCGATCAATCTTTTCAAGCCCTTAACTTTCAGTATGACAAGACGATCAGCATCAGAAAATTCTATACAGCTTTAGAACGAAATAATTTGCATATAAAGACAAAGATGCTCATCTCGTCGAAAGAACCACGCAGGGAGCGGAAAAGAATACCTACCCGAATTGACGCTCGTCCCTTGTCTGATATATCAACTGGAATGAGCCAGGTGCTGTAAGAATAGCACCAATTCATGCTCAAATTCACAGTGGCACCGGATGCAACAATGACAATACCCGAATCACCAGATTCGATAGCTGACGAAGCAACATCAATCTGAGAGATTGTAATATTTGACAAAACAGCACGAACTCCTCCAACAAAAGGAAATTTCAAAGACTTCTGAATGTTTGGCAAGCGGAGGGAATTGATGGAAGAAAGGGCCTCTTGTACTAATAAATCTTTGATAAAAGCAAGACCCTCCTCGGATATGACCACAGAGACGTGACCATTCTCATTTGAATCAACATAACTA
Organism: Aristolochia contorta; assembly: GCA_022405105.1. NCBI lineage: Eukaryota > Viridiplantae > Streptophyta > Magnoliopsida > Piperales > Aristolochiaceae > Aristolochia > Aristolochia contorta. The sequence goes on from CM039664.1 coordinate 11,272,158, forward strand.
CAAGCAGAAATGAAGAATATCGACAGACACACTAAGAAGAAGGAGATACCCAGACGAGAGATGCCTTTGAACCACATGTGGTAATTCCAGAGTGAAAAATTTGGTTTCAGAAATGAAGAAAAAGACCACAGTATGACTGAAATTCGGAGGGAATGTAGACGAATGGAACAAGAGAATTAGCTTGTCTGGAGAGAAGGCCTGAACATGTCGAAGACACCGGCACAGAAATTTAGGATTATGTGGCAATCTAAAAAGCACAGGACACAGAATGCTTGCGAAGTAGATATTGACACCTTCATATTAATTCATTTATAAAATAAAATCAGTATATCTAATAAATAAATTATTTAATATCTAAAAATATTATTAAACTTTGTCAAATAAAATATATATAATTATTATTTATTTAAATTTATTAAATAATTCGCGTTATATTTTAATATATTAAAATAATTAGTTTTATGATAAATAATAGAAAATATAATTAGAATTTTAAAAGACAAATGGAATTTAAGTAAAAAGTTGGAGTTCTTCCAAAGAGCCGACAGTTTTTTGTATCAAAGAGAACTTTATCTCAAAGTAGTCCCATTTAAAATTTAAAACCGGTTTTTTTTTGTTTTGAAACTGCTTTAATTAAAAAACTCCTTGACGTAAACTCATTAGGGTATTTTATCATTTTTTCACAATGATAAAAGAATTCCTAGTAAGGCAAAGTTAGCTCACGATGTTTTGAAACTTTTAATGTAAGGTGCACCGTTTACCCATTACTTTAGAGAGCTACCCTGTTATTAGATAAAAAAACAAAATAATAAAACACTTGTGCAGTGCAATACATGGGAAACGAAAACCACATGAAAAATTGAATCTTAATTGTGTTTTACTACCTCCAAATTCACTAGTTACTCAATGGTTCGATCTTACCAATGAACTTGTTAACCACTCAACGCCTTGGAACCTCGACCCAAATCTCATCCTTAGGATTTGTTATCTAGGCTTCACACGTAGAGAACCCACAAAAAAAATAACCTGCCACCTAATTTTTGTAGAGTAGTGCTAGGCGTACAGTACTACTCCTCACAAGAATATTTTAATACCTCACTTCTACAATGAGGGGTCTACGCAAACAGTATTGTACACATATCATTATTTTTTTTGTATATCCTCTGGCTCTCGCTTGGATTTCCATGGGCTCTCTTCCCAAATTACTATATCCTCCTAGACGTTGGTGTCTAGGGTGAGAGACGTTCGGCGATTAAAAGGGGGTGAAGAAATTATGCTAATTAAGTTGTTAGGGGTTGTGGTAGAGGTTGGGTGCCATTGACAACCAAACACTAGAGTAGTAAATCTGTTTGAGGAAGGGAAAGTTTCAAGACTCTAGCTAGGGCTTTAGAGATCTTGGGGAGTTTTTTAAGGTGAACTTAGTGCCAAAATGAGAACCATACCCATCAATTTCTTGAGTTTGATTGTTCTTTCTCATTTCCATTGGATTGGAATTATTTTTGCTTGTCTTTGTGCATTTATTGAAATGGATGGGGGAATTTGAGTGTTAGTTTCATTGAGTGGCTAACCCCCCTTTTGGGGATGTATTGTTCATGCATGTTATATGATGTGTTGCCTAATTTCTTGGCCATTAGAGTACGATTTTTTTATCTGGCCACCACTTAAGTTTAAGAACCCTTAACTTTTACGGGAGGGTAATTTTGGGTTGATTATGCATTAGGCAGTGTGTAATTTTTTTCTACCTAAGGGTAGATTTCTGGGTATGTTAGGAATAAATTACCTCTCTATGCAACTCATAAGCAATGTGTAGTGGGCTTGTTGTACATATCCTCAATGTGAAAATTAGAGAGTTCAATGTTGAGTGCACAATTGCAGTGCACTCGAGGGACCCTTCCATACATGAATCTTAAGTCCGCAATTTGTTTGGCTTGAATGCACAGGATTACACACTTTGTGTTTTAAATTGTTTATTCTCCAAACCTTGCTTGTAGTTGTAGTTGAATTTACACAACTTAAATTTTTGTGTTGTTTAGTATCCACTGGCTAGACGTAGTTACACAAATCCATTTTTTGGTACTTGGTATCATATTGGAATAATACATGCATTTACATGTATAAAACATTCCATCTATAGAAATTAAATTGCACGTTGTCAAAAGCAACTTATGGCAACACTCAACATGGCTACCAGCAGCATTTCTAGTATAAGGCAAGGGGTACAAAAGTTCTTGTTGTCAAAAGTCTCGATTTTATATAAAAACAATTAGTTTTTTTTTAAATCTAAAGAGTAATACTAGCTGCACCAACACGCAGTAAGAAAAAAAATATTTTTAGTAAAGTAATGCTAGTTTATGCTTAAATATTTTATAAAAATTTTTTATATTTTTAAGTATTTCAGATTGGCTAGTACGTCGGGTGGGTATTGCGTGTAGGTGCAACTAGTATTTTTATGTTTAGTAATCAGCCATTCATCAATTTTTCTAAATCCTAGATGAAAGCCAAAATTATCAAATTGACCCATCGTTAGGTATGTTTCTCTAAATTTAGTTAAAAATTTAATTTAATCCATAAATGTCCATACAACAAGTAATACAAAATAGTGGATTAATTTTAGAGATATTATAGAATATGTAATCTATGTTGACATCCTTCCAAATTATTTGTAAAATGGTCATCATGTAAAATTCATAAGGATTCTTTTGTTCTTTAATATATATATATATATATAAAGAACAGTGTTTAACAAAAAATCGGGTTGCGTGCATTAAAATTGTGGACTTAGGGTGACTTAAAATTTTGCCAGGGTCAGAAATCCATAGTTAAAACTTAAGTCATGAAAAAAGAAAGGAGAGGTCAATACTTGGCCAGACATAACCTTGCATTGGTGTCACAAATGTTAATTCCTGCATATAGGCTAGCTTTATAATGAGCATCAAAGATATCACGGGCAAATGCCTTGTTAGCACCCTCCACCACACTAGTAAGATCCCTTACATGCATAAACGAGTCTTCATTAACTTATAAGCCTAAAAGAATTTCACTTAATAAACATAATTTTTTGCAGCAATGAATCTAAATGTTTCATATTGATACCCTTCACTTAAGAATCAAGACCTAACTTCCGCTATCTATGGCAACAACTCTTTAAATTTTCGGCACTTTGACCTTATACATCAGAATTTACTATCTTAACATAAATATTGTATATAATTTTTAATTGAATTATATCTAATCAATTTATTTATCTAAATACTTAACTTATCCAATGGATAATCCAAATGTGGAATAAGTTAATATTTAATCGATGAATAATATATATAAAAGCGAAATATTCTTTGAATAGTATACAGAACGACCTTATTTTTTTCTATTTATAAACTATTTATACCCTATTCTTAGGGTTTTTATACTTCTCGTGTTTCTCATCCTTTTTTATCAAATAGTTTTTGTCCGCTATTGAAGCATTATAGAATTATAAAACAATAATAAGAAAAACATTCCTTTTGGAAATATTTGACCTTCTCTTTTACTTTTATTTTTAAACTTTTTTCAAATTACATATTAAATAAAAATTATAATAATAAAAAATTGTAGTAAAATGTTAATAGATTACATAAGTATGAATGGGTATGATATTCACATGTAAATATTTTCAAAAGGTAAATAGGGTCTATTAATTTTATCCTTTGATGATCGGACTAGAGAGTTTATGACATTCGGAATCGGGGTTGACTTGGACAAAGGTTAGGTTGAGTATGAAGTTATTTCTTTTCCGCCAAAGTGCACAAAAGGGTTCGTTAGTGCATATGCCTTCCACTTCAAAATGACTCAACCTTCCCAACGAAAATGGAAAGAAGTCAAACAGTCAACTTAATCTGCATGTCGTTGAGTTTTCCTCCTGCTCTTTAGAATGACACGAAACCTCCCCCTCCCCCTTTCTCCAATGAAAATGTATTTTGACAGTCAAGAGAGTTTCACCAACTCTTCTCTATCGAATCCTCCCTTTATCCTATCATTCGTCTTGATCTATTGCTAATGACTTTTTCTTTGTCCTTCATATTGATTTGAGTTTGTGGTTTTGTGACTATGATTTCATCAATGTTTTTGTTTAGGTATGTGAAACAAGTATGTGATTCCATTGTTGCAAACTGGTTCACTGGTTCGCCCGAGGCAATTGAGATGGCTCAAGCTGCATTGCTTTTATAGGTGGAGTTAAAAGTCGTCGGTGCTTTTCTGGTATGTTCTCCTTTTAATGTAAATTTGATCCTCCATGCATTACATTGCCTTTGAGGGTATTCATTAGGTATGATCTTCACGTCTAAATATTTTCACAAGGTAATTAGGGTTTGTTAATTTTTTTTTGTCATTTTATCATTTGATAATTGGACTTGACATTCGGAATCAGAGTTGACTTTGACAAGGGTTAGTTAAGTATGAAGTTATTTCTTTCCCGCCAAAGCGGACAAAAGGGTTTGTTAGTGCATTTGCCCTCTGCTTCAAATTGATGCGACCTACCCAATGGAAATGGGAAGTCAAACGGTCAACTTATTCTGCATGTCGTTGCGTTTTCTTCCCGCTCTTTAGAACGGCGAAACTCCCTCCCCCTGCCCTCCACCTCAGACGGAAATTTATTCTCACAATCAAGAGAAAGTCTCATCGACTCTTCTCTTTTGAATCCTCCCTCCATCCTCTCATTCGGCTTGATCCAGTGCTAGATGACTTTTTCACTGCCCTGCACATTGATTTGATTTTGTAGTTTTCTGACTACGATTTTATCAGCGGTGGAGCGAAAAGCCGTCAATGTTTTTTTCTCGTATGCTCTTTTTTAATGTAAATTTGATCCTTCATACATTACATCGCCCTCCAGGGCATTCATTGAATTTCTCTAGTTTGGTTGCCTCTATTGTTAGACACGGTTCTGGTTTACTTTCTCCCTTGATGTTTTTTAGCTTTTCACCATGGCAGTTTAAAACGAGCTTGGATGTGAGGTTTATAAATGTAAGTGCTTCACTGAGTTGTGAAGCTTCTCGTTTTTTGTCGGTTGTGTAACCACTGGTTGTATAATTTATAGTTTTTCTTCTTTCTGAATTTTCTAATGCTTTAAAGAACTAATACATTGTTGTTCTATAAGAAGGAAAACATAGCTTGACAGAGATTATGAATTCTTACAACACAATTAAGCCATCAAGTAGGATACGGTAAATTAATTTTTGTATTGATTTATATGTCATTCTTTTAGTTTTTTATGTTTGAGGTAAATTTTTGTATTGATTTATATTTTTGTCCAGCTTCCTATTTTAAGAACGAAGGAATGTGGTGTCTCCCAATGATGTATGTTTTGACGACAACAACCGTTATACTATTTGTTGTTTAGTTGATCTTGTCTTATGAACTATGAGTATTTCAAAATAGACAATATACAGATATTTTTTCAAGATTCTTTAGGGTGTTTAAGGGCTAAAGGTTTTTAGGGGGTTAGAACTTAAAAATTACGATTTAGGTTTAGGGGTTTCAGGAATTGAAGGTTTTAGCGTTTAGGGATCAGGGCCAGTGTAGGGATAAGGACTTTTAGAGGGGTTTTTTTTGTTTTAGGGGTTTGAGGTTTTCAGGGATTTAGCTTTTCGGGGTTAGGATTTAAGGTTTTTGAAGGTTTGGGGGTTTGTAGTTTTGGACTAGAATTTGGGATTACTGTGTAAGGTTTTGGATTTTTAGAAGTTAAGGGTTTTTAGGGGTTTATGGTTTGGGATTTACTGCCCTTCATATTGATTTTGTGGTTTTTGGACTACGATTTCATCAACGGTTTTTGTTTAGGAATGAGTAACAAGTTTGTGGTTCCATCGTTGCAAACTGGCTCACCGGTTTGCTCAAGGCGGTTGAGAAGGCTAAAATTGCGTTGCAACCTAAGATACATCTCTGTTTTAAGAAAACCCCATTTTCGATGAATGATACAAACATTCAGCCCGAGATTAAAAAATTGTAACTCGTAGTTTATACTTTTTCGTAATTCACAAAGGAGATGAACTAGCCAAAGTCAATCGAGGACGACGAGCCAGCTTTGCTCGCACAACATTCAAACGTCCGTCACAAATTATATTTGTGTAATATGTGCATAAGATTATAATGCAATTTTGTAAAATAATATATTTAATCAATATATTAGTTTTATTATCATGATGATATATGTTTCAAATATAATTTTCTCAAAGAATCTCATAAAAAAGATATTTACGTTTTACTTATGAAATAATTATATTTCCAGCAATTTGTCATCCAAAAATAATTAATTTATCCAGGTAATATCCTATATTTTTGTATTAATTATTTAATATTGCTAAATAAATAGTTATTATATATTATTAACAAAGTTTTAAAAACTATTAACTCTTAAATTATAATCAGATTTATTTTAATTAAGTCTCATATTTTTACTTTATTTAGTTATCATATTAATGAACTATATATATAAGGGTATTGTTGGTAATATATATAAAAGCGAGTTCTTTGTTTTTTTAATCAAACATAATTCACGGCTTATCTACTTATTAAAGCTAGCTCTTTTGATAAATACAGCCAAACTTCATCTCCTTTTCTAGAGAGTTCTTTTTCAAAGAGAACACATTCGTAAAAAACTCAATATCAAAGAGCATAGCCAAAGACTGCAACTTCTAAGAGAGACGAGCTTTGTTCCAGCTCTAGGCTCTAACTCGAATATGGCTTATTTGACAATTCAAGCCGACACAAGGTTTAAAACCGAGCTCTACAGTTCTGCTTGATTTTGGGCTCCAATTAAGCTTTGTGCTCAAGTTCAAGCACACAATCACTTTCTTTTTAGAGCTGAGCTATGCAGGTTAATTAAAGCTCTATTCGGTTCAATTCCACCCCCAATTATAGAGGTGGATGGATTCAGATTTTAGAATTACAGTTTTGAAGGGGTTTCCAGAGGAGAAATTGGATAAAATCCGAACTTGGGGGTTCTCTTTCAGGAAGAAGTTGAGAGAATGTTTGTCAACTTTGGTCAAAACAACTGGTACCGAAGAGTACTATAATACTAGATGATGGGTGAATCTTTTTAATGTTTGCTATGTCAACATGCCAAAAAATAAGAAAAAAAAAGTAAAAAAAGAAGATCTTATCTTGCATTCTAAGTCTCTAACCATGTTCATATATTCATCCGAATTCCCACACACAAAAGCCAAATCGTGTTCTAATTAAGACCACAATACATGGAATAAAATGAGGCAAGGTACGCAATTACATTGAGCTATAAATGATTTCAATAATGGAAGATTAACAACAACGTAACTCGATCTAGTCGTTGCTGAGCTCATCCGGTATAGTGCACGTCGTTTGCATCTCCCATTTGAACTGTAACCCTGACCCATCGAGCTTCTCCAAAGTAATACTCCTAAGCCTCTGTGCCATTTCCTGAGAAAGATGGTTCTTCCAATCTCCGATTGTGCCTCGCCGGAAAAAAGCGTCATAGGGATATCCCGACCAGTGGTCTTCTTTCCTCCCTCTGTTCGCCTTGACGTTGCTTAGACGATCAAAGCTGCACTTCCATACGATGTCCCTGACTTCTTCTTCGCTAAGATCACTACGTCCTAGGAACTTTGCAAGTCTCGTAACATGTTTGTAGGGATCCTCCTTCAGCTCTTCATACGTGATGAAGAAGACCCTCCTCCTCTCTTTCCAATAACCCAAAACATGATCCGGGTAAGGACCTTCAGCAATGGTTCCTTCACAAAATGCATCGCATGCTTCTTCGAGTGAGACATTTGGTGCGCCGTGCCTCCTTTTGTTATTGAACTGCCACAATGAAACAAGAGTGTCAGCTGGATTACGGGCCACATACACAATCTTACAGCTCGATTTCTTGATGGTTTCAGGTAAAATCTCGTAAGGAAAATGGGTTTGGAAGATCCTCGGCGGTGGGGCTTGATCCATAAGATGGGGGTTACCCGGGTAAATCTGAAACTCCAACACTGGAACGAGTTCGTGGGGATTGAGATCAACCAAGGGATCTCCTGTAGAACTAGTACTGCTCGGATGGAGATCACCAAGAACATGGGGTTCTTGTGGCATATTGTCATCATGAGTAGTGTGGATGATTGTATGAGTGAGGGCCTTCAGCCATGTGGTGCCAGTTTTGGGGAAAGAAGCTAGGATAACATCATCAGGCTGGGGCTCAAAGTGATTTCTCATCTCCACTGCAGCTCTGAATAGTTCCTCAAACATCCAAAAGCCTTTCCACTGGAAAAGAGCCTGTCCACACGACACCACACGAGGAAGATGATCTGTATTAATGATCGTTTCCTCAGAATTTTCAGCAGCAGTACTTGCCATGGATATGTGCTTGATCGATTGAAATCTTTGCCTCTGCTCGGGGACAAGGAATGGATGCCCTGTTTACAGTACTTTCGATCTATATAAGCTCATAAATAGCTATCATTCATTACCTTACAAGTATTTTTAACAATAAAGGATATGATATTGTTCTCCAAATCCTTGTTATAATATTCTGAACTACAATGACAAATGGTATAACTTAATCAACCTCATGCAATATATTAATCATCTTACAATTATAATATTTCTTGTCCAATGGGAAATGGGATCATAACTTAATAAAGCATATTGCACGTCACACATTACATTAATCACCTAACATCAGATATTTTGGAGTCTAACTAATTGCTATGATTGAGGGCTTTGGCTGTTGATCGATCGCCATTATCTTGCCTCTTCCAAGAAGATATTATTCTAGGTTGGCAAATAATTGACTTGAATAATCACCCGACAATTTTCCCATCTGTTTACGGATGAACGTGAAATAAAATAACATATTTCCATGTGCCAAGATTAAATTATCGATTTATTCATTTAATAGTTAATACCCTTTTGGTTAATTTAATATGTTTGATATAAAAATCGACTAAATTAACGGGCAGTGGAACAGCGATTGGGCTTTCATGCATGTATAGCTTTTGATAATAAAGCTTATTCATAAATAAACCTCATTGAGATATCCCGAGGCCCAGGTCCAGTCAGGGCCCGTGGGTCTGGGTCCAAGCCGGAATCGTACGTCCCTGCACTTGATTAACTCAAAGTGCCCAAAGTGGTATTATTATACATGTCTAGTCCTTTTGTGTCATTTCGTCTTTCTCTCTCCCTACTGCCACTGAACTCGAACCTGGATTTCTTCGTAAGAAGAGAGAATACGGAATAGAGACCACCTTTCACGTTCGAGAATGGAGTCCACCTCTTCCTCCTTTTTCGAAAAGCTCAATGAGGAAATCATATTCTCCATCTTCGACTATCTGGAGGAGAACCCTATCGACAAGAAGACCCTCGCCCTCGTCTCCAGATATTTCTATGCCGTCGAATCCCGCCACCGGAAAACACTGAAGCCTCTCCGCCAGGATCTTCTTCCTTCCATTCTTTCCCGACGATACCGCTCCCTCCGTTCTCTCGACCTCTCCCTTTGCCCCCGGGTCAGTGACCAGGCCCTCGCCGTAGTCTCTCGTCTCTGCGGATCCACACTACTCGCCGTTAATCTCTCCAAGTCTAAGCTCTCTACGCATGTTGGGTTGTCGGATTTGGTGTCAAACTGTGAGTTTCTGGTCGAAATTGATTTGTCCAATGGTACGGGCCTCACCGACTGTGCTGCCACTGTCATCTCCAGGGCTAAAAATTTGGAGAAGTTATCGTTGGCGAGGTGTAAATTGATTACGGATTTAGGAATTGGTTGCATTGCCGTGGGGTGTCAGAAGTTGAAGTGGATTAATTTGAAGTGGTGTTTGGGTTTAAGTGATTTGGGAGTCGGCTTGGTCGCAATCAAGTGTCGGGAGCTCCGCCATTTGGATCTCTCGCATACACAGGTTGATATATTTCTTCTTCGGTTGTTTAGGTGTAAACGTTTCTGACTCAGTGCACAGTGGTCAGTAATGCTTGATCATCTGTTATGCCTTCATTATAACGTTTTTATATCCAGGTCACGACAAAATGCCTTTCATCTATTATTAAGCTGCCCTATCTTGAAGAGTTGATACTATCTGGCTGCATTTGGATTCAAGACGAAGGGCTTACAACTCTACAGCTAGGATGCAAGTCTTTGAAGGTCATGGTTCAGTGGCAACTATGAAGTCAATATTTGTAATTTTTTTTTTCTTTTTGAACTTGTGTGTGGGATTTTATTGATAGCAATTAATCATGATACAATATAACAGTACCTCATAAGATACATTTTCCTTGGCTTTTGAAAATGCACTGTTTACATAGGAAGATTAGGTCCCGTTTGTAATGAGCCTAATGATACCCTTGCTTTTGCTAGCTTATCTGGCACTTCGTTTTCTGGTCTAGGCGCTACTCCAGGTTATTCGCCAATATGTGATAATCATCTCTACTTCATCAAGCACCCTCTTAAGTTTGCAAAGTGGTTGGGTTTATTTTTTGGGCCAGTTAATATCTGTACTTTTTTATTGTTCTTTACTTCAAATGGGAAACAAAACTGACTCAATTGTTCTATAGTTAGAAAGATCCATAATTTAGAACTATCCCCTCGACCTGAGAAATATATTGTGCTTTTATGAAACAAAAAATGCTTCTAGTGTTCTATTGACAGGAGATTATTCAGACACTACCCCCTCGACACTGAGTAATATATATGCGTAACAGTTCAGTTTGTCTTTGTTTTATTGAAAGACAACCTTTAAATGTCACATTGAAGTCTAACTCTGTCTCGTTTTGCATTCAGACTCTGGATATGTCAGACTGTCTCAATGTGAGCCCCAAAGGCCTATCCTCAATTACAAATGGTGCTAGGCATTTGAGTCAACTTATTCTCTCCCAGTGTTCCCCAGTATGTTGTTTACTTCAGAAAACTTTTTAAAGCTGATCAACTCAGAACAATTTTCTTGGGAACTACTTATACTGTGTTTTGCTAGGTTACACAAGCACTAGCTGATAGCCTACATAAGCTGCCTAATCTGCAGTCTATAATATTGGACGGCTGCCATGTGACGTCGGCCGGTTTAAAGGCAATCGGAAATTGCTGTTTTTCCCTGCAAGAATTGAGCCTAAGCAAATGTGATGGTGTGACTGATGAAGGCCTTTCTTTCCTTGTGGCAAAGCACAAGGAGTTGAAGAAACTGGATATCACTTGCTGCCGCAAGATTACCCATGTGTCTATTGCTAGCATCACTTCTTCTTGCCCATGGCTTTTGTCGTTGAGAATGGAATCTTGTAGCCTCATTCCAAAAGAATCTTTTGGTCTGATTGGAAATGGTTGTCGTTTCTTGAAGGAACTTGATGTTACTGACAATGAAGTTGACAATGAAGGTCAACACTCCTCTCATTGTTCAATCAGGATTGTTAGCTACTGTCTTAGTTAACACTTCTATAGATGCTATACTCATCCACAAGATATTCATAACTTTCTAAAAAAAAACACAATATATTCATAGTACCGGGTCCAAAAACCTTGCAATTGTTATGCCTCCATTGACTCGTCAGTCAGAGTCGAAAATTCTCACCATTGCAAAGCTTAGCAAGGTGGAAATGATCCATTCCTCACTGCCTTTTCTTTTACCTACACTTCACAGAGTATAATTTGGCCACATGCTCCTAAGAGATGACAGCTGGACATGGTTTGGCTATGAATTGGCCATGATCCAGATTTTATACACTGCTCATGTGGCAGGATTTCCCACTGATGTGTATGTTTTGTCCGCTAGACGTTATTGGACAACTGCTGAAGTGAGTGTGCGCTGGTGATGTAGTTTTTTTACTGACCTGCAGGTCTAAAGTCGATCTCTCGGTGTTCAGAACTTCTCTCTCTAAAAGTTGGAATATGCTCAAAAATAAGTGACACGGGGCTTCTCCATGTTGGTTTGTTGTGTCCACAACTTGTTGAGCTTGATTTGTACAGGTCATTGAAGAGCTTATCTGTGTCCCCTGAAATCTCTTTTTCGTCATTAACTTGAACATCTGCTGTGGCATAGATTTTTGTTAATAAAATTCATAGGTGAATTTTGCTGTGCAGGGCTATTGGAGTGACAGATGTTGGCGTTGCTGCAATCTCTAGTGGATGCCCGAGGTTGCAGATGATCAATTTAGCCTACTGCCTTGAAATAACAGACGAGTCATTGAGGTCACTATCAAAATGTTTAAGGTTGACTACTCTTGAAATGCGAGGATGCCCTCAAATTACATCAATGGGACTCTCAGCTGTCGCAGTGGGATGCAAGCAAATCTCAAAACTTGACATAAAAAAATGCCATGAGATTAATGATACTGGGATGCTTGCACTTGCTCAGTTCTCCCAAAACTTAAGACAGGTATTATCCTATTTTATTTTTTAAGCCTTCTCATTGTAAAGGATTATAATAGTTTTGATTTTCTGTGAAGAAGTGGTTGGATTTATGATACTAAAAGAATCTTCACCAGAAGATCGTAACTAAAATAACAAGTTTTTTGTACCTGCTGAAAATGCAGCCTTCGCAACCCCAGAGAGATGTTAAAGAAGGCACTTTCTCTTTACTTTTTTACTCATTTCTTTTTTTTCATTTTTTAATTTCTTAAAATGATTTGCCTTTTCTATACTGGACTGGATACATTACCTGTTTGCATAAGAAAACTAGCTGAGAATCAGTACATACTCACTTCCTTCTCTATTGTCATCTTTAAAAATTCATATGAACTTTATGTTAATGAAATTAAATGATCTGCATGTTATGTCTAGGTCATGATAAGATTGTTGTACTGGATTTATTGTTTGATGTAATCATTTCTCAGAAGTGGCCTTTTAGTTTTGATTGCTATAATACCAAAAGGCCCACTTAATGCAGATGATGCTTCCTATGCACAATTGTAATCTAGTCCCCCATTGTGCTTTCCGGTGCATCTGATCTTTTCACTAAGTGAAAAAAATGATGTTGACCTCAAATCTGGCAGCACTGGAGAACTTGAAATCTCAGATGTCTGGGAATGCTCGTACAGAAAAGTTTACAAATTGATATTCACAAAGCAATTTCAGTGGGTGCCGTCAAGGTTGAGTAATTTAATCTTGGTTAAGGTTAGGGATTTGAGGTGGGACACTGGCTAGAGATACATCCAGTTTATTCCATTTTACAGTTAGTATGGAGCACTTGACATTTTCTTCTTGCTGCCGCTGTATATATTGTTCTTTTGAGGCATTACTAGCCGAAACTAGTTCTTTGTACATGTTGTCTTATTGAAAATCCCTGGTGCTTGATGGCTAAATTGTCAAAAATTAACCAGCATATGTTGTATTGCAACTTTCACTTAAGATTTGCCATTGGTCTTACATAACAATCAATCTTGTTGAAAGCTGAAGAATATTATTGTATTGTTTTACAAATGATTATGAACCAAAAGGTGCCTGTGATGGTAAAAAAAAAAGGTGCTAGTGATTTTGATAGTAGTGAAGGCCTTTACAGAAGAGTACTTTCTGTGGTCTGGTAATTATGTTCATTCTATTTCTACAGATCAACCTGTCTTATTGCTCCGTTACTGATGTGGGACTTCTAGCTTTGGCCAACATCAGTTACTTACAGAACATGACCATCTTGCACCTCCAGAATTTGACGCCAAACGGTTTGGCAGCTGCTTTATGGGCTTGTGGTATCTTAATAAAGGTCAAGCTCCACTCTGCTTTTAGACCATTGCTAAATCCAACTCTTATCGATCATATGGAAGCTCGTGGTTGTACCTTTCACTGGAGAGACAAACCTTTCCAGGTATGCTTCTCTTTAATTGAAGAACTCTGCATTCGTAAACTTCCCATGCCTTTTACTGAATAAATGCATTTGTTTTGTTTTGTTTTTTTATAAATAGTAAGGGATACTGTTTTTTGTCACTATCACTAGATCATTCATGTGCTCGACAAACCAAATTATGTGAGACCATGATAAATTGACCATGATAAATTGCTAAATGCAACTCTCTTAGATTATCCAAGGACAGTGTGTGGATGAGTGGGAAGAACACATATATATGAGTTCTCCCAAATCATATTCCTGTTGGAGAAAGGAACACTTTGTTAAATTAAGTTAAAGGCATAGAAAATTACTAGCATTGCCTTGAGGGAAAATAAGCATAAAATAAACAAATCAAATTGCAATATTACCCTTGCCCTTCAATCTCTTCAAATACTCTGTACGTGCCATGTTTGGAACATAACTTCTCAAATGCAGGGTTTGGCAATGCCTTGGGGAGTATATTAGTTGGATAATCCTGTGTCCCAAAAAAATGGAGTTGAAATTCTCTCCTTCACAATATGCTCTTTTAGAAAGTGAAAATCTGCCTGGACATGTTTCAATCTATCATGAAAGACTAGGTTATTTGCTATAAACAGAACTATTAATCAGGACAAATAAACCGAAATCTGGCTACGAGGACTTCACTTAAACCATCTCACAAGCGGTATGAGCGATTGCTCTATGCTCTTCGATAGTACTTGACCTGCTACCTTAGTTTGCTTTTTACCCCTCCATGTCATCAGTAACAATCCACAATGTTATAGTATCACTCATGGACTTCCTATGCATAATCAATGTCAGTTGCTCCATGTACAGCTATATGCTGCTTCTATATGTGCCATCCTAGGATTCTCCATTTGACATCTGGCATTCCAATTGCAAACCCAATGTTTGCCCAATCATAGTTTCATAGGTTAGTCTAGCTCACACTGTATCGCACTTTTATTACCAAAAGTTGGAGAAGTAATATTTGAAAATTGTTTGCATTCATATCTAGTTTATTTACTGGTTTTCACCCAAATAGCCTTGTCTCATTCGATACTTCTGCTAAGGTAAGGGATAACCTGTTTGATGGCAGACCTGCTCAATGCCTTGTATATACGTACTATAAGATACGGTTTGAAATGCCAAGAATTTTTCACTATCGATCAACGAGTGCCTAAAATAGCTTGTTTATTGATCAGTGACATGGTTTTTTATCTAGCTTGTCGTCTTCGTACCATATGAACTGGGCTTGAATCAAGTCGTTTGATTGCCTACTTGTATGGTTGTTTTGTGGCATCACAGGCTGAAGTACCGGATAAAAAGTATTGGAAGATTCAGTGAGTCAATTCTTCTTGCAATCCTGAAAGTATATTTTCTATAGAGTTCCTGGTATATTTAATATGGAAATTAGAAGAGTGGGAATTACTGATCAGTTCGGGTGTTCGATTTGTCCCTCCCACATGCTTTGTAAATACTTTGGATCTTTGTTTTGATCCATTGAGAGTGAAAGCATTGGAAAGATAGTGTCTTAATTTTCTTCACTTTTTTTTTAAATAATGCTACGGGTATGAGGATGTACTTTCTCTGGAGTACAGCCCCCTCGCAGCTATTATTTTAGAGTGGTGATATGCGTATTGTAATCTTTTACTGTGATTTTTTACAGTATGACATGGGATCCTCGTTGGTAGTCCAAGTAAGAAATAAAATAAGAATTATCTTCTTATTCTATGGGGAAGTCTAAACCCTAGACCTTATATGGAATGCCAACTACGCTGCCAGGAGGACATCCACATCAGGATGTAAAATCTCACAGTAAAATGTCAAAGTATTGATATTATTTTTTATTATTTAATGGCAAAAATTGAGGGCCATTAAAATAAAAATAATACTATGCCTACGGTTTGTGCACGGCCCTTCACACGGGGTATTATTTTAATGTGAAAATCAAGGGCATTAAAATAATGTCATGTGTAAAAAATGCACAGCTGTCGGGGACATAGTATTACTATTAAAATAAGAGTAATGATTCGTGCACAGTGTGTGACTTGCGCACTCGCCTTCTCACAATACAATAAAATAATATATTTTATAGAATTCTAAAAATATATTATTTTATTATATTGTGAGAGGGCGAGTGTGCAATTCACACACTGTGCTCGAGTCATTATTCTTAAAATAATAGTTGTGTGGGGGATGTACTCTAGAGCGAGTACGCATTACTCTTTTTTTTCTTTGTGTTTATAAAAAGGAGATGTATTTATACTTAGAATCAATGTTTTAAAAACCAAACCGAACCGGTGGAGCCTCTGATTTTGGTTCAACTGGTATGAGTTTTTTCTAATTAAAAAATACATAATAAGATTTGTATATACAAAAAATAAGATTAAAAATACTAAAAAGTAAAAACTATTAATATACTTAAAAGGTAAGTGAACCGGTTCAACCCGTCAGATTTCCGGTTTAACGGTTTTTTACAAGTCCCGGTTTTGGTTCAACCGGTTCAGTTCAGTTTTTAAAACTCTGCTTACAATCAAGAATGCGGACGGTGCCTTTGGTTCTTGCACGGCTTGCGAGAAGCTAAACGAGTGGGGGAGAAATTTCCGGTCTTTTGTTATTTGACAGTTAGGAGAAAAACATGCATCTTAATAAAGTACGCAACAATAAATGAAAGAGAAATGAGCTTAACTGCTTTACAAATTACAATATTAACTAGTGAGTTTCAGTAATAGAACAAAGTACACATGGCAGAAAGGAAAGAGACGTGAGCTTAATTTGTCCTTGTTCTAAATTTGAGGCGCTGAAAGTTGAAGTAAGACCTCTGGTAGATTAATTACACGCCGTGATTTGAATTCAGAAAACTTCAACTGAATCTAATATATAATTAGGAGTCGAGATTCTGAAATCTGCAAGACTGAAAGAAAATTTTAAAAAATTGGAAGGGACAGACTCCTCAAAATATGGAATATTTGTTTAGCAAATAGCAGGCGTCGTTGTTAGGATATTTAATTTTAATTTTTATTTATTTGCTTTTTTTGTCTTCTCTCTCAACAAAGTAAAGGCGGAGGTGGAACAATAGAAGCCACAACGGTGAATATATATCTTTTTCTTGTAAGAATTGCATCATACGGTGCTTTCTAGAGCGATTGTATAAAAGTGGGTAGGGTTGGTTTAAGAAGAACCATGGATGAGTCTTCTCGCTAGAATACTCGAACGTTTTGGATTTGGCTTTTTGTCGTGGGACCCCCCCTTCTGAGAGCTTTGTGGGGTCTGTAAAGGTGTGTTTAGGGTAAGTAGTAGAGAGGACGCAGACCGTTCGCAACGTCTCGGCGAGTTTTGGGCGTTTGGGGGGAATTTGCAGCCAAGCAAATTACAGATGCCCTCTCGTTCCACCTAAACCACGCAGGGTTCGGGGAATATCCCACGGATACGTGTTCGGCTACGATGGTTCCTCGTTCTCGCGGCACGAGAATCCGGTGAACTATAAAACCCCGTAAAAAAGGACCGAGGTTTCCGTTAAGCACAAAACCTGACCGCCAATTTGGGAGTTTGTTCGGAACTCCTCTTGCCCCCTTTCTCCAGCTCCATCTCCACCTGAATTTTTCCCATTCTGTACCTTATCTTCTGTGGCGCTTTAATTTTTTTTTGGTTGATTTTTTTTTTGAGATCGTCGACGATGCCGGTTTCCAGTGTAACGATGCTGGAGCCGGCGAGTAACTCATCGTCGTCGTCGTCGGTGCTATTGGGGCGATACGAGCTCGGGAAGCTGCTGGGATGCGGGCGTTCGCGAAGGTGTACCACGCGAAGAATGTCAGATCCGGGAACCACGTCGCCATTAAATCGATCAGCAAGAGCAAGGTGATGAGATCCGGACTCGTCTCCCACATCAAGCGCGAGATCGCCATCATGCGGCGACTCCGACACCCGCACATCGTCAAGCTCTATACGAGGTCCTCGCCTCCCGCACCAAGATCTACTTCGTCATGGAGTACGTTAAGGGAGGGGAGCTCTTCGCCAAGGTCGCCAAAGGTCGGTTGCCGGAGGACCTCTCCCGCAGGTACTTCCAGCAGCTCGTCTCCGCCGTCGGCTACTGTCACTCCAGGGGAGTCTACCACCGCGACCTCAAGCCGGAGAATCTCCTCCTCGACGAGAACGGCGACCTCAAGGTCTCCGATTTCGGCCTCTCCGCCGTCTCCGAGGAGATCCGGAACGACGGCCTCTTTCACACCTTGTGCGGGACCCCGGCGTATGTGGCGCCCGAGATTCTCGCCAAGCGAGGATACAACGGCGCCAAGATCGACATATGGTCCTGCGGCGTCATCCTCTTCGTGCTCAACGCCGGATACCTCCCCTTCAACGACCCCAATCTCATGGCCATGTACAGGAAGATCTATAAAGGCGACTTCCGGTGCCCTAGGTGGACGTCGCCGGAGATGAACGTCATGATTCACCGCCTCCTGGAGGCGAATCCGAGCAAGCGCATCACGGTCGACCAGATCGTGAACGATCCCTGGTTCGGGAAGGGGCTCGAGGACCTCAAGTTCCACGAAGAGGAGCCCAAGGAGGAGGAGGTGGAGCTCAGGCACCTGAACGCCTTCGACATCATCTCATTTTCCCCCGGGTTCGACCTCTCCGGCTTGTTCACAGATCTTAAGACCGGGGCGGAGGTACTGGAACGGTTTTTATCGCCGGAGACGGCGGAGGAGATCGTGGAGAGGGTGGAGGAGATGGCCAAGAAGGAGAAGTTGGAGGTGAAGAAGGGGAAAGGATGGAGAATCGATCTGGAAGGACATAACGGAAATTTCGTAGCCTCCGTCGAGATCCGGTCATTGACGGATGCGCTGGTGGTGGTCGAGGCTAGGAGATCCAGCGGCGGAGATGTACGGGTGCACGATAGGTTGTGGAAGGAGAAGCTGATGCCGGCGTTGAACCGCCGGGAATCGCCGCCGCCGGCCTGTTAAGGCCGCGCCTATTTGGGCTGCTCTTTTACATGTGGCGTTGTTGTACAAAGTACTAAAATTACTGCCTCAAACGACACTGCACAGAAGAGGAGGGACCAAAAAAAAAAGAAAAAAAGAAAGAAAACACTGATAATATGTCAAGCATTAGAGGGCTTGGCTTACCCCCGGTTGTTTTTGGATCACCGGGAGAAGAATTCTGCCCTCTTAATATCATGTACATAGCAAAGTAACTATATTATTATTCTCTTGTATTATGTTATTTGTAAGATGAAGATCCCGGGGCTATCTCTGATAGCCTTTCCGTGGCTGTCGTAAAATATCCCTTCTTGCATTGCCGGTGCAAGACAAAATGGAAATTTTGATTTCATTATCATCGAGTTGAGGTAAAAATAACATCTCTGAAGCTTTAACTTGATCTCTCTTCTTCTTATAATTCTGGACTTTGTTTATTCCTTGTCACTCTTTAACTCTGTGGGCGGTGCAGTGTGCTTGCAGGAACCTCCTTAAACTTCGCTTGGTAACTCACAGCGTCCAACTTCCTGAAAACACAGGTGAAGACAGCTCAATTGCCTTATTTATCACTGACAGAGTCCATTTTTATAATTTGCACAAAAATTTGAAAAGAATTTTTTTTATAGGAAGACGTATAGAATAATACATCATCAATTGAATTGAACACAAATAGCAGTAATGTGGGTCCATTTTGAAGAAGACAATAAGTCAATAATGAAGGCATGCATGTATCTAATGTGATCAAAGGTGTCTTCCTGAACACTTGTGGATCACGTCATAAATGTCTGATTCATAATTACAATCTGTGGCTGCTGCTGGCCGGATAAAAAGTGTTCTTCATCGACGATATGGTGTTGACCGAATAAAAGGCTGCACTCATAGTCATTGGTGCTTTCACATCATTGGGCATCAAATTTGGAGGTGTTACGTATTTTATATTTCATAAAAAACACGCGGAGCTCGTAAAACGGCCAGATAATTTTGAGTCATTGTTGCTTATTAGAGAAGCAGATCATACTCAAGATTCTACACGGAGAAACCTACCTATCCAATGTCACATGTTACAATTTGAATATTTAATCGGAAATTATTATTTTACATAGCTTAGCTTCGCTGGAGGACGAGGTTATTCTCCAAGGTCGGTGCCGACGACATAACGCAACGGTATTCTTTAACGCGGCTTCGGGTGATTGGTTTTAATTTCCAAATTTAAAAAGCAAAATGCTGGCCCCAGATAAAAAAAGTTGTATAAGAAGTCAAGTTTTGCGGTTGATCACATATAGCAGCTGGCACCAAAGTTGAAGTGGAGAGTTATGAGCACGATGTTTGAACTAGAAGCGCCACTTGAGACAAAAACTCTTTATGGGTTTCTGTGGGCGTTGGGGAGGTTTTCTTGTTGGACTTGTTGTTGTTGTAGAAAAACGTTGTGTTTGAAAGCAAAGTGGATAAAGGGAGGGGAGTAAAGAGGGTCCCACTAGGTATGCCAAATATATCACTAAATTCTTGGCGTATAAGCATTAATTTGATGAAAATGCAAGTTGCACTTACAAGCAATGTCCCTCCGATTTATCAGCCAATTTGAAACACAACTGAGTTTATACTTTAGAATTTATAATTTTATAATATAAAAAATATTTTTTTATCTTTTTAAATATTTCAAATTGACTGGTACATCAGATGGATATGAGCAGCTAGTATTACTTTTGAATTATGGGAACTTCTGACATGGATGTTATAGAAGAATCATCATCTTTTTAAACAATTTTTTTTTCAAATAAAAACCTAAATTTTTTTCTAAAACCCTAGAATAATGCTAGCTGCACCTTCCTCCAATACCCCTCTAGCGTACCAGCCAACGTGGATGCACAATTGGCATCCACGTCAGGTACATTATTGGCTTTTAGGGTTTTAGGGTCTTGTACCCTACTTTTACTAACTAATGACTAGTAAATAGACTAACCTTCCGCCAGAGGCATGATATCATCGATTCAAGCGATTAAAACTATCAATATCACACATTGGTGGTACTGGCGATGTCTCCAGGTGCAACGGAGGCAAAACCTTGGTGAAGAGGTCCTTTTGGGAGTTAGAGAGGTGTTGCTTACGTGACTAATGTATATTTCTTACATGGATTGCTGAGGTAACAAATAATTGAGGTAATGAAGGACATAGATGCAAGTGGTGCTTTTTTCTTTGCTGGGATGCCCATCCTTGGAAGGAAATTCACCTTGTATGTTTTCAGCACTGAATACAACGCAGTTATTGATGCAATTGTAGAAAAGGATCATAAGTATTTCTGCCTAGAATAATGAGTCATGCACAAGCTCTTTCGCAAGGTAATAAAATAATATATGTCACACAAGCTTTACACGAAGAAGAGGCCATTTTTATCTAATTGGTAATGAGAGAAGCCAATACAATAAAGGAGAAGCAAAGAGAGAGAAGAGCTTAAACATTTAGGTTCTATTGTCTCACCAGTTTTTTTTGTGATTTTTTATGAATCATATTATTTATTTTTATAATATAACTTTCACTGGGATCAACGCAGTTTAACAAGTTTGACCAAAACTGGACTTACCACCAGTTCGACGACTAGTTTGGTTTTTAAATCATAGATTCATAGCAGTGTGGATATTTATTATATTTTCGTTTTCTTTCTAAAATAAAACACAATTATCTCCACGCCCATATATTTTAGGGTTTGGGTTTAGATTTTATATATTTTCATATAAAAAATCCCAAATGTAGATACAAAATGTTTGACTCAATTTTTCCAATTAAGCTCCTCATCTTATTTTCAGAACCAACTACAGCTAGTGCCTTAAACACCATCTCCAGTATTATCGGTTCGGTTCGGTTCAGTTCGGATCCGGTTCCAGCGAAAATCAACCCAGGGGCCACACCTATTTGAAACCCGAAGGTCCCTTCGTCATATTAACGACATAAAACCTAAACCTAGGCAGACGCGGAAGCTTTTGTTCTATCCCCCCGCTTCCCGACTCAGAGCTTTCAAAAACCCTAGCCCGTCTCTGCCAGACGCAAGGTCTTAAGGGAAAGCCTTTGTGTATTCTCAATAACTTCTGTTCTCCGTTTTTCTTCGAGCGGTTAAGGTTCAATAAGACCCGCGGAAATGACTGCCAGTAAAAACACGGTTTTGCAGTTCGTTCCTTCGACGTCGAGCGTATCCGCAAGAGTTCATCCAGTTGTTATATTTAGCATCTGTGACTACTACGTGAGGCGTCCAGATCAAGCGGAAAGAGTTATCGGAACGCTACTGGGCTCTGTCCTCCCTGATGGCACTGTTGACATCAGAAATTCGTATGCCGTCCCTCATAACGAGTCCTCGGATCAGGTTTTATCTCAGTCCAAATATTTTTCTACTGTATTTTAGAAGTTGTCTAATTCGATTTTCGTTTTGGATTTGGTTTGCATTTTGAGGTTCTTGAATTTGCTTTTGATTTCGGAAGTTGATATTTAGAACCTTCTCGAAGCTTCTTCGGGTTTTTATTTAGTACAGATGCATGGGTTTAGATCTGTGCTGGGGGGAAGTAATTTCTTAATGCGGCAATCTATTGAATATTGTATACTCTTGTTTCTTGAGTGCATTGGGTGAGTGAAAACTGAAAACTATTGTAGTATCTATTTCTATAACCTAGCGTCCTTTTGACAGCTTTGAGAATAAGACATCGTAGCGAGCTAGTCCACATGAACTCTAGGTTGTTCAGTACAAAATTATCCTCTAGTGGAAAACATCCTTGGAAGTTCTACTTGTGGAGCCCAATTTGTCGTCAATTAAAATAATTTCTTGATATTGTTCACAAAACCTGCAGGACTGCACTAAGACCTAGAAAGTTATCAACACCTTAGAATATTTCACTATCATAAACCTATTTCATTGTAAATATCTGCTGCTGTTCTCCCATGAAATTTTTTCAAACATAGTGTTTGCCCGGTAGTTATTATGTGGAATCTACAGCCAAGTTTTGTTTTCTTGACATAAGGTAAATTGCGGCCACTAATTCATTCAAAGTGAAGCTTCAATAACACTGCCAATTTTGTTTTCCTACAGGTTGCATTGGATATTGATTACCATCATAACATGTATTTGTCTCACCAGAAAGTGAACCCAAAAGAAGTAATTGTTGGATGGTAAGGGTCTCATGAAGTAGAAGTTAATTGTCTTTTGAATACTTGCACTAGGGACTTCTTTTTCGTGTCCATTGAACTTGATGATGAAAAGTTTTCTTCTGCATTTGTTTCGTAACTCATGGCAATTCATTTTCCTACCACACAGTTCGGAGGAATAGTTCTGTAGGCAATTCAAGTCCATGATGATCTCTGCTCAGACTAACTAGTAGTAACTCATGGCCTATGCTCATGTTCATGAGCTGCCTTTCCATTATTATTTAAATCAGATAATACTATAAGTTTGTTGTGAATAGTTCATCAAGGTGGACACAGAAGAAAATTTG
Source organism: Aristolochia contorta (assembly GCA_022405105.1). NCBI lineage: Eukaryota > Viridiplantae > Streptophyta > Magnoliopsida > Piperales > Aristolochiaceae > Aristolochia > Aristolochia contorta. The sequence continues at coordinate 11,295,363 of CM039664.1, forward strand.
TGATGAATGTAGTAAATTCTTGTTGTTCTTTATGCCAAATGATATTTTGGTTCACTTGTAGGTATTCAACGGGCTTTGGAGTTTCTGGTGGCAGTGCGTTAATTCATGAATTTTATTCTCGTGAAGTAGCAAACCCTGTGCACTTGACTGTTGACACAGGTTTCCGGAATGGAGAAGCTGTCATTAAAGCTTTCACATCTGTTAACTTGTCTCTAGGAGATAGGCCACTTGCTGCACAATTTCAAGAAATTCCTTTGGATCTCCGCCTGATAGAAGCTGAGCGTGTTGGCTGTATGTACTTTTTGCTGCTTTTCTTGTTTATGACCAAAATATTTTCTGTCTGTAACTTCCAATCTATCTCAAGTTTTAAAATTTGAGGATATTTTCATGCTAAGTTTGCAAGGATACTGAATTGTTGTTAGAGATAATGAAGAATAAGCTTCTGTGGCATCCTCCTTCCAAGAATTAGGCTACTTATGGGTCACATTTTTAAGGAGCGATGAAACATATGCTTCCAGATCTTGAAATAAGTATATTGTTACTCAAATTTGTTTAGTCATATTGTCATAGAAACTGGTTTTCTTGGATCTTGGAAATATGCTACTTGGCCTTTTTTGTCTTTCTTATGCTCATGTTTTATATTTCCCTAAGGAAAATGGTATAAGAAATTTCATTATTTCATTCTCCCGTTAGTATGCTTAAAGGGTCTTTTCCTCCTGACTTTTTAACTCTTAATTTTACTCGTTTTTTCATTTTTGAAATTTTCATTCTTTCATTCTCCAGTGGAATGGTAAGTTTTGCTCTCCTGCTTTAGACTCCCAATTTTGGCTGCTTTTTCAATAATACCGTTTTTCATTGTGGGCAGTTGACATTCTCAAAAAGACTACAGTGGACAAAATCCCGAATGATCTGGAAGGTATGGAGGCTACCATGGGGAGGTTGCTTACATTGATTGACGATGTTTACAAATACGTGGATGATGTTGTGGTGAGATATAAGCTTTTTTTATGTAACACCTGATGTTTTCTTCTTTTTTTTCATGAAATTCTCCGCTTTTGTGAATGTATGCCACTCTTTTTTCGGAGCATAATAATGTACCAATTTTCTTGACAGGAACAACGCATTGCTCCAGATAATAGTATTGGCAGAGCACTTGCAGATTCTGTCGCTTCTCTTCCTAAGATGAGCTCTGGTTCCTTTGACAAACTCATGAATGATAGGTTACAGGTAAAGATACTGGGATTTTGAGTTCAACCTTTGGATATTTGTATGCGCTCTACTTACCGCATTTTTTTTTTTCTGTAGGACCACTTGTTACTGCTCTTCCTAACAAATCTCACCAGGACACAGCTTAGCCTAGCAGAGAAGTTAAACACCGCAGCTCAAATCCTGTAACTCACCTTTATGTCCTTTTCGAGGGTTGTCACCAGCCACCTCAGTTTTCTTTACCGAAGGAAGGCATTCTGTATTTTGAGAAAATTCGATAACCATTTTGAAACTTTTCTCTTTGTTAGAAAAAAGGGTGATATTAAATTCGCATTTGATCACAAGCCATAGCGCTCAATTACAAATTGGTTATGTGGATCTTACATGTCTCTTCTGGGATAACAATGTTCATACTCCTTGCTACTCTTCAAAATCTGACTTCAACTGTTCTTTTAAGTCATCTCGGAGGCATTAAATATGGTCGATCCGAGTTTTTCTTGTTGCTCTCGTACAGTTGCATGGACTCTTGCCCGATCGGATATCCATTAAGGATCGGAAATCCATTAAGGATCGGAAATCCATTGAAGCATTTGATTCATCTGTTTCGTAATGGGTGGGATTCGGATTCAACCTGTTCAACGATCGAATTATCCATAAAACCTTTTAAACCGAAAAGAAGCCAAGTGAGCACAAGGCTAAAAAGTTCAAAACAAGGCTAAGAAAGCCATGTGAGCACATGGGTCTCAGACCCAAAATGGAAAGGATGTCTGCCCTTGAACTAAATGGCAGAGAGGAAAGAGGGTTTTTTTTTTTCTTTTTTTTTTTTCATTTGATGGTAGAGCTGTTTCATTAGTTGGATTAAAAGGACTGCCAAGATAGGCGGTCTTCATGCCACAAGTCTGTGATTGAGCACCGGACATATAACTCTTTGGCATTGCATGCTATTACTTTGCATTATTTCTCCATACCCCTAGTCAGATTGCCATCAATTTGTGCAGTACGTAGTTGGATGTGTACGTTCCAACTACTCGCCTTTATTTTTTTCTTTGTACTTTGATTTTAACATCCCCGTCACTTCCCATTAAATCGCCAGCAACGCCCGTCAAACCACCGAATGGGAAGAGTGCGTCCAGAAACAAGAAATTGATGTGTTCAGACTTCAAACTAGGTATATTTGTTCCGCCAAAGCATAACAACCACCAAAGCATAACAAAACATTGGTCATTTCATGCTACGCGGCACCACCGAACTAATAATCCTAAGGAAATAATGTGGGATGTTAGGTCAATTAAGAAGACTGAAGTTCATGTGCTGTTGCTCAAACGAAGGTCTCTCTGTCTTCTTCATTGAAATAACATTCCACCCGTCCAGGAAAGCGAATCCAATGTGGAAAATATTGCAAAATTTGGTTTGAGATCTATACCTTGAGATTCATTTTAGTGTCAGGGCTAAGAACATTGAACACCACTATTTTCATATTGGTATGATATTATCCATTTTGGACTCAAGTTCATACATAATTATTCTTAGGTTTTACCCAAAAAGACATCACACCAATAAAGATATTGTCCTCCATAACAGCACCAAATTATTTTGGTCTAGTATCATTAGCATGCAGATGTAGAGGTAAAATTTGGTCTGAGATTAATTCCAAAATGATTAATAAATTGGTAACATTTTTTCTCGTTAATGAATGTAAAACTAATTTCTAACACAACTACTAACCGAGGGGAATCCACATCTACTAAGCCTTGAGAAGAGGTCCATCCACACGGTGAACAATATTCGTTAATACAAGTCCAAACAATCCCAATAATAAAAATCTAAACTTTAAGTCGCTATCGAGCCACCAGTACGAGTCTCCCAAAACATGACAAATGGCTCCCGTTCTACCTCCCGCTGTTGCTTCTAATACGCACAAATAGAGATTTCAAAAGCTCGATTTGACCCTTCTCGTTGTCTTTGCTCTTTATCGTCCACAAATGAGAAAACCCTTACTTAGTCCAAACTAATCACACTTACCGGAGAGCCGGTGGGTCCACCCGGTTCCCTCAGCCGACGCAATTATTATTCCGGCATTATATAATCCCTCGTCTTTGTCCCTTAATCGAAGCGTAAGCTGATTCTTAAGATCCCCGTCCCGACATTAGAAACTTTTGTCAGATGGGTGGGACCGAGACGATCGATGTGGGTCCCTTGGCTAACAGGCTGTCCACTCATTCATACGTGGTCGCACCAAAATTATTAAAATTTTTCGCTATAAAACAAAATGGAGGGCGGTAGAGAATAGAGAGTAAGCAGTGGACGACAAAAAATTAATTAATTTTAAAATTCTCGAATTAAAATAATTAATTCTAATTATTTTTTTAAATTTTGAGGGGCCTATGCTGCTGTGAGTAAATGCGAGTCACGAAAACTTAGAGGCAATAAATTATTTCAACATAGACCTTCATTTTATATATATATATACATCTTTGTTTTAATATGCTTTTATGTGATTCCATTCAACCGGCCAACCAATGTTGTAGGTTAATTTTGATAATGTGAAAAGAAAAATAAATATTTTAAATTAATTTAAAAACATGGATCTTGGGGTAGTGGGGGAGGTGTAGACGCAATCATGTCTGCGACGTGGATCCAGCGGTAGATTGAGTTGTGTCTCGTGTCATGATTGGCAGGCGATGCAGAGCAGCTTTTGTTCTGTCAGACGCGCTAAAACGCATTTCTCATAATGACTAAACTGAAAAATATCTACGACTTATTTTTTTTTTTTCTGCATGATAAAAGTTGGAACTCGAGAGTCATTTTGATAAAAATAAATAAATTGAAACTTATTTCCCCTCCTCCCATAACAGATTATGAAAAGAGGCTAGAATAAATATGCCTTTTACTTTTCTTAAAATATAATCCATTTACAAGATATCATTATTATATCATACTTACAAAAAAAATATATTTTTAAAAATAATAAAAAATAAATCTCCTTACCCCCTTTTCAATTAATAATTCCAAGTTAAAACAACTACATTGTCATTTGTAGCGAATATTATAAAATAACCAAATTGCTTCCACCTCTTTTTCGAGAATATATATATATATATATATAGAGTGAGATCTAAGATTGAGTATAATGTACCTCCAGATTTAATTTCTAGTAGAGCTGATTAAATAAATTGAAATTCTACATATTCAATGCCAAAAGAAGCACGCTAATAAAGCAAAAAGATTGAGTCAAATCACAAAAACCAAGACATATTCAATGTGCATAGAAATCAGAAAAAGTGAAAAAGAGGTTATCTTTTTTGTGCATTCCCATTTTGCAAGACACCACAAACTAAGTAACCATATGTTTGTTTTCCTAAACTGTTAATTTGTATATAAAATGATAAATCTTGATGCAGTGATATTCCTCTCTTTCTTCTCATTATTAAGTTTCTATTTTACAATTAATTAGGCCTTAGAGGTTCATATGCTAAGCAACAGCATTTACTCACTGGGACCGCTTCATTCACTCAATTAAATGCAGTTTTGAGGTGGTCTTGTCTACTTTTATTGATGGGAGAGAACCTAAATTCATCTCCAGTCTTTCCTTTGAATTGGGTTTCCACAGTTGCATACATTTACCATGGGATATTTAAGAGGTGGCCAGCCTGGGGACTGGGGAGCTATTACGGGCAGGGACCCTTTAAATTTTGATATATTTTTAGCTATGAACGAAGAAAAAGAAGAGACAAGGACCTGCTTGGCTGTTCAAATTGAGCATCTTTCGTCTTCTGGATGGGGAATGAATGGTGCAGCTAAGGCGTCTGAGATGGGGTCTCACCGTTATCTTCTATTTTCATCGCCATCGTCCAAAAGGGACTTTTCTGGGCAGTACTGATGCCCGTATTAGTTTCTCTACCATAATAGTGTGGTGTCAGTGCTGGGTTCTGCGTTAAAAGCCTAATTATCTGTCTTCTGTTTTTTGCTTCTCATTCTTCTGTGTGGAAATTTCGAAAGATGAAATAGTTTTCAGTCAAATCCGCGTTCTCCGACTTGGATTGCGGTTGGGTTTTAACCATAATTGGTAGAAATGGTAAATGAGATAATTAATGGAGGAAGTTTGATCTTGAGATCTTGAGAGAGGCTTGTTGGATAAGATAGTCAGGTTTCCGTTAATGGCCGCGATCAGTGGCAAATTAGTGAGGTCTGGAACGATTTTTTTTCCCGGGAACGACCTCTCTAGTGCTCTCAGTAGGACCAGAATTCAGGGAATCCGCCAAACGGGAAAAGTGAAAGAGACAGACACAGTTTCGCCTCTTGATATGCTATCATCTCAACGGAGCACTGTCTGCGGTAACTAACAGAGGAATAAATTACAGAAGAAACGGGAGGAAATAAAAAAGCTACTCGTCCTTCGAGGATAAAAGGAAGTTTCCATTGAGGTACCCAAGTTTGCCGCTTTTGTTTCTCTCCGCAATTTTTGTTGCTTTGTTGCATTCCTCCATCCACTCAGAGATGATCTGAGCTTCGCTTACCGGGGCTGACAAAACCCAAGGTCGTAAGCTCTGTCAGTTCTTACTCCTCCGATTGGGAAGACCGTTTCGTGGTTACAGGTGCTCATTTGTTCTCTTTTATGATTTTTGCAGTCTGGGTTCTGGAGTCCTTGCAGCATCAAATGATTGAGAATCTAACATGGGTACCTTGGAAATGTGAAAGAAAGTATCTACGGAGTCATTTTTTACGTTTTTTGAGAACCTATATTGTGTTGCTTCACCTTTAGAGAGTGAAATTTTTAGATGCTCATGCCTGATTACTTCATGTTCTTATGATCTGTGGAACTCGGCTTTGCATTTTTTGTGAAGTTTGTTGGAACTTGAAGATTTTATTCAGGTTTCTGGAAGAGCTCAAATGGGGCCTGTCTTGTGCAGGATTTTGGGACTCGGTCTGTTTTCTTTATTGGGAGTAGCCCTCCGCAATATTTGCTGAATTCAATACCAGAATTCCTGTTGTTGTGGTTGGAAGTGGTGAATGGTCGTGAGAGTTTTCATGATTTGAGTTGTATTGATTTGCACTTCTCCATGGGAAGGCTTCCTGCCAAGCTTCTTCTCGTATTGATACTCATTATCCGATTTCACTCAGTAGTATTGGGATTGACAGATCCTTCCGATGCTGCAATTCTGGAAGATCTTCGGAAAGGGTTAAAGAATCCAGATTTATTGAAGTGGGGTGACAATAACGATCCATGTGGACCCCCCACATGGTCATATGTTTTCTGTGAGGATGGTAGGGTTACTCAACTTCAAATTAAGAACCTTGGCCTGATCGGCCCTTTACCTCAAAACTTCAATAAGCTTTCCAAACTCATAAATGTGGGGATGCAGCACAACAGTCTCAGTGGGAAGTTGCCTTCATTTTCTGGATTATCAGAACTGCAGTATGCTTACCTAGGCAACAATAAATTTGACACAATCCCTTCTGATTTCTTTGATGGTCTTGACAACATACAGGCCCTGTCGTTGGAGTACAATCCTTTAAACAAGTCAGGATGGACTTTGCCATCAGTACTGAAGAATTCCCTCCAGTTGGCGAATTTATCTTTGATTCAGACAAATGTTGGTGGGCCTTTGCCTGAGTTTTTGGGGGAGATGCCATCTTTAACAGCTTTGAAACTATCGTACGACGATTTTGTTGGGCAAATACCTGCAAGCTATGGTACATCCAGTTTTCAGATATTGTGGTTGAACAACAACCGTTTGACAGGTCCCATTGATGTTGTTGGTTCAATGTTGTCACTGAAACAGCTGTGGCTTAATTCCAACCAGTTCACTGGGGCAATTCCTCCTAGCATTGGAAACTGCAGCTCATTGTCAGAGCTGTGGCTCAACAATAACCAGCTTGTAGGTACCATCCCTTCGGAGTTAACGTTGTTGCCACTACAGGACTTAAAATTAGACAGTAATAAGTTGATGGGCTCTATCCCAGAATTTCCAAAAGGGGTCAATGTTACCTTAGCTTCAAACTCTTTCTGTCAAACAGAGCCAGGTGTTCCTTGCACACCGGAGGTAACTGCGCTTCTGGATTTTCTTTCAGATGTGAAATATCCGATGGGTCTGACAGATTCGTGGGTGGGAAATGATCCGTGTAACTGGTTGGGTGTCTCTTGTAAGAAACAGAAGGTGGCAATCATTAATTTGCCTGGCCGCAGGTTTAATGGGACATTGAGTCCTGCATTGGGCAATTTGGATTCTATAGAAAACATAAATCTTTCTGGCAACAATATTAGTGGTGTAATTCCTGACATTTACACACAAATAAAGTCACTCAAACAGTTAAATCTACAAAACAACAATCTACAACCTCCAGTGCCCAAATTTAATACTGCTGTGCACCTGGTTCTTGATGGAAATAAGTTACTTAATGGTAGTGACTCTGACTCACCATCGTCTCCTGGGAGTCCAAATTCTCCATCAAGCCCAAAGTCTTTTCCAGGTCCTGGCAGAGGTGATGCATCTGATCGAGGTTCATCTGGACAGAGAAATAAGAGAGTATGGAAGCTATGGGTCATTATCGCACCGGTTCTTGCTTTGTTTCTTTTGCTGCTCATATCAGTGTGGTACATTTTTAGGAAGAAAAGGAAGGGGACTATGGCTGTACCTCCAGTTGTAGTACACCCCAGAGAGCCATCTGATTCTGAGGTTAAGATAGTAATTGCTGACAGAACCAATCAGAGCTCATCTGTTACTGCTAGTGACTCTCACAGCATTGGTAGTAGTGGAACCCAAGTATTTGAGTCTGGCAACCTGGTCATATCTGTGCAAGTGTTGCGTAAAGTAACCAATAACTTTGCCTCATATAATGAGCTTGGGCGTGGTGGATTTGGTACTGTGTATAAAGGTGAATTTGAGGATGGTACTCTAATAGCAGTTAAAAGAATGGAATCTAGCGTTGTAACTAATAAAGCCATAGATGAGTTCCAGTCTGAAATTGCTGTGCTTTCAAAAGTTCGACACAGGCACTTAGTCTCCCTTTTAGGGTACTCAATTGAAGGGAACGAGAGGCTCCTTGTGTACGAATATATGCCACAGGGAGCATTGAGTAAACACTTATTTTATTGGAAGAAACTCAACTTGGAGCCTTTATCTTGGAAACGAAGGCTAAACATAGCTTTAGATGTAGCGAGAGGGATGGAATATCTACATAGCTTGGCCCAGCAAAGCTTCATCCACAGAGATCTTAAGTCTGCTAATATTCTTCTAGGGGATAATTTTCGAGCCAAAGTTTCTGATTTTGGTTTGGTTAAACTTGCACCCGATGGTAAACAATCTGTGGCAACTAGGCTCGCTGGGACTTTCGGATATTTAGCTCCAGAGTATGCTGGTATGTTGCTTAGTCTCTGGTTGTTCATTTTGGGTACTCTTATTTGTTTAGATCCTTGGATCATTAATATAGATCTTGAAGTTATTCTTTTGATTAGCTAGTTGATGAGAAATCTCTAATTCTATATTTGATCGTTATGAATTTCTAGCTTCTCTGCACCAACTATATATCATGCAAGGACTGTTTTATTTTCTTGTTTTCATCGAAGTCTTTATCCATGTGTAAATTTTATGTTAGACCTGATTTCAGGATAAAAAGAAAAGCAAGTCTGCTTTGTTTTCTTGTTTGCTAACGTTTCTGTCCAAGTTATTATACATGTGTAAACTTCATGTCAGTCCTGATTTCAGGATAGGAAGAAAAGCCTTTAAAACCTAATTGATCTCAATGGATGTACTCAGAATATGGGGAGGGGCGATTGAAGAAGCTTAAGTTAAAGAAATTTTCATTTTCCTGTTTATTGATTGTAATAATGAAATGGTGATGACCTGGGACATTGCTTTTGTGAAGTTTTTTGTTTTTGAACATTGATTTCACATGCATGCGAAGCTTATCCTCTGGTGACACTTGAGCTCGAAACCTCAAACTAGAAGTCCTCCATGAGCAATAGGTCTAAGTCACAAAAGGGTTTTGACATTTTGCAGTCACTTTCTCAATATAATTAGTTTCATTGTCCTGGCAGTAAATAGAAGATGTCACTTTGTTGGATGTACATTTTAAATTTCGTGAAGCAGTGATTTTTTAATTTTGTGCATGTGTTTCTGACTAGATATTCCCTGTTTCAGTCACAGGGAAGGTTACAACCAAAGTTGATGTCTTCAGCTTTGGTGTAGTTTTGATGGAGCTTGTGACTGGCTTGACAGCGCTGGATGAGGACCGACCTGAGGAGAGTCGCTATCTAGTTGAATGGTTTTGGCGCATTAAATCGAACAAAGAAAAACTGATCTCCTCTGTTGATCAGTCTCTTGGGGTAACTGAAGAGACGTTTGAAAGCATTGCGATCATTGCTGAGTTGGCTGGTCACTGTACTGCAAGAGATCCTAACCAGAGGCCTGATATTGGTCATGCTGTTAGCGTGTTGTCTCCACTTGTAGAGAAGTGGAAGCCCATGTATAATGATCAAGAGGAATATATGGGTATTGATTGCAGCCAACCTCTTTGTCAGATGGTCAAGGCATGGCAGGCTACCGATAGTGCTGAATACAATCTTTCAAGCATTGATGATAGTCGGGGCAGCATCCCTCCTGTGCCCACTGGATTTGCAGAGTCTTTTGCTTCTAATGATGCCCGGTAAGGCAACTACTTTGTCCCACCGTTGCCATTAGTTTACTTTCTGTCTTTGGATCCTCTCTTTCTATTATTTCATGGAGTTTTTTGTACATGTAGATATACGTTACATAAAACGTCATTTTGATCATCTGTATATCTTATAAGGACAAGAATATTGCTTCTCTTTCATTTGGAAGCACTCTTGAATTTTTCATGTAAGAATATTCTTATCTCGTTTTATTCCACGGAGTGATGCTTGGTGTCCCCTAGTCTTGCTTCCCATGTGATCTACTGTGCAAGAGGTGATGGTTCATTTGTTTCGATTGAATTCTAGAAACTCCAATTTCAATACATCAGTGTGCAAGACACAGGAAAATTGGTATATGTAAGATATGCCCCATGTAGTTTCCTTCGCAGTATGTGTATGAATTATAGCTTCATGGGGATCACTGGCCGTGAACTCCATTGTGCTATCTTTTCCTCCGATGGATGGATGTTGACAGTTACAACTCACGAACAAAAATAAATAGTATGCTATCTCCACTCCCAATTATGAGCCGTTCTTGAACTGTTTACTGCATAATATTCTGCGTTCACCATTCCTGTCCATGCTGTGGCCGTGTCAAATGGTGGGAATGGATGCTTATGAAGGTTGGTCAGGTTTCTTTTGTGCCTCTTGGATGTCACTGCTTTACTAGTTCTCAACCGACTCCACTGAGATCTACCAAAGAATGGCTAATAGCGTGGAAAATATATCCTTGATTCACGAGTACTAGAGTTCTTCTAGATGGAGTCACATCTTTGTCGATCTTGACACGCTAATGACTAGAGTTAGGGGCACCTTGCGCGTTGTGCAGGCTGCAGAAGGGGAATCAGTACCTTCTTCCTTTTATACACATAAATAGTGGCAAGTTTGGATTGAATTGATGTTCATTGTGGCAAGGAGTTGCCCTAGCTAGATCCCTGTTGGCAAGTTAAAACTAAAATGGTTGAAAGCTAACTGTTATAGTGAGTCTATGAATCAGTTACCAATATGGTCAATTGTGTTGTTGATCCGCCGTTATACTCCTTGAAAAATACCAAGCTTCCAGACTCGAAAGAAGCACTAGGAATGACTGATGCTCTATGATTGGACTGGTGATTGGTTGCTTCAGTAACCTCTAGGTCAGAAGGCTTCGTAAGCAGAGAAGGTTCTGTTCCAATACCCTGCCTTTTCTTCTTATTGATGTACCAAACCGATAATAGCAGCATTTGAAGAAAAACCGAGATTGGAACAACAATGAGCCATAGATTCAGTGCTTTCGATCTACTGCCTTTTGATGCATTCCAGTTGGGTGATAACTGGGTGCATCGCCTGAATTTGTAGGCGGCGAAGATGGTGGACTTGATGGAGATCCATACAGCAAATTATTTCCCTCAAGACGCAAGCTAACATTCGACCTGAATGCCGGCACAGGGGGTCCTGTTGTTGTCTTCTAGACAACTCCTCCAGCAACTGCAAATGGGTGGTGTAGATCGTAGGGATGGTACCCGTCAGATTATTCTTTTGTAAGAAATATGCGCTTTAGTGAATCCAACAGTGCCAGTGAAGGGTTCAAAGTTCCTTTCAGACTGAAGTAAGGCAAGTCTAATGTTAATACCACATCATTGTCAGCACCGCAACTTATCCCCTCTCAGCCATTAAAGCATGGGCTATTACCCAACCATGAGCTAACCAACATCGTTGGGAAACTCACATCAGAGACAAAACCCAGAAGCGCATATACCTCCGTTGAGCAAGGAAAACCAGGTTCGGACAGGCAGAAGGAGTTCCCTCTATAACTGAAGTTCACTCTGAAAAACTGGTATAGGACCCCATGAGTTGGTTGCCCATTCAATGCCAGCACAAGGAGGGGCAGCGAGGTTAAACTCCAGAGGGATTAAACCCACAAGCATATTGTTGTCGAGATGCAACTCTGATAGCTCACTGCAATTTCCGATGCTTCTGGGGAATCATACCTGTGAACCTGTTATTGTGGAGAAGAAGCTGCTGAATAGAGATCATTGAACCGAATCCATCAATGGGACCCGTGAGTTTGTTATTGTTCAACCATAATACTTCAGCACTAGACCTCCAGTAGCTTGCAGGGATTGCTCCAGTAAATCTGTTGTAGGATAGCTTCAGCGCCGTACATGAGGACATTCGACCAAGGAATTCAGGCAATGGGTCGAAGAGTTTTGTGTTGATCGAGGAGAGATTCTGCAACCCCTGCAACTCCAAAGGCAAAGTCCACCCAGACTTGTTTAACGGATCGAAACCCAAACTCGGGGCCTGTAAACCGGGAGGCCATGGAAGAAATCTGAAGGAATTGTATCGAGTTTATACTTACGAAAGCGTACCGCAGCTGCGATAATCCGGAAAACAAAGGCAACTTCCCGAAGAAACTATTGTCGTGGAGGTCTAAAATGGTGAGATGCGTAAATTGGTTGAGGCAAAGTGCCTTTCAAGCCTAGACTAATTCGGGACTGTGATCTGAATGACTCTGCCATCATAGAAAATGAAGCTGCAAAAATCCCATTTCAACTCAAGTTGCTTAGAGAAGATTAGAAGTTACTTAGAGCTTCAATTTACTAGGTCCAGACAGACAGAAATCGGAGAGCAATTGTGAGGAGCTCGGAGACCTGAACATACCATACAATCGGACTGTACCCCTCTGGAACAGTGAAAAGGTGAGTGTAGCGAAGCCTAAACCTCATTTAGCTCGAAAGGTCAAATGGGTTCATTGCTTGGGCGGCAGACTGGCTACGAGGGACATCTCTTCGGGTAGATAGTCATTTCATATATGTACGGAAAACTTCGCAAGAAGACGAAATAATTGAATAGAAATACAGTAACATACAAGACGGCCTTAAAAATATCGAAGACAATCTAACAACAGTAACAGTATCAATTGATTCCCTCGGCGCAACGTGAAAGTACAAACGTAAAAGACTTATCAGACCATGAAGAATATGAAAGTCAATTTGATCATCTCACAAACTGAATCTTGGGTAGATGGACTGTGAGAGTTTGGATATCTTCTTGGTTCGGCAACTCCTGGATCTCCCCTGATCACTCAAGTCAGATTAAAGTCCATCTTAATAGCTCTTAATATACATACGGATACGGGTTTCATTTAACTTAGTCTACGCTTTGAGGGCCTTAATCTCAAAAGGTAAATTGCCAGGTTGAACACAGAGACGTCACTGGAGTCATTTTCATGTTCCATGATCCATGATCATTAATTTTAGCATCAAGCTCAGCACTTTCCACAGTGAAAACGGTGACGGAGAAGTTTTCACTGAGGCTAGTTCATCCATGGTTGTCAATCATTTGGGGCCTGTTAAACAAGAGATTTACGCATCATCGGATGTAGCAGGTTGCAGTGCTATCTGTACAGACAATTCCTTTTGGATGAGGGAAAGAGTATTTAATAGGCCTTACGTTTGTCTGTGATCTTACCTTCTACGGTTTGTCTTTTGACCAGGTAGGCTCAGTATCTCTTCTAGATACAAAAGACATGTAAAGGAATGGAACAAATAATCAGAAACCAACTCATTAATTGTCATCTTAAAAAGCATAACCCATTGAGCCTATTAGTGTGCAACAAATAATCAAATGAAATTACCAGCTCCATAAGATGTTGCAAAACGGCCGTATGTTCGCATGGTGTACAATGTAGTATAAAGGAAGCATCACTTTGCATGTTAGCGGCAGATGAAAACAGAATCAACCACGTCAATAGTTTCATCCAATTCTATCATGCATAGAGAAAGTAATATAGAACCAAGCTTTTCTAACATGCAAAATGACGGGTCAAATCACTTGTTCTGGGCTTTCAGGAAGACTATGCAGTCATTCCCACAATACACAAATCTGATGGATGATTTGTAAGAATGAACTATTCGTGAATAAAAGAAAAAAAAACAAAAAAAAAACAACTTTACATAGACATGTCTTTGGTCTCTAACCACGTATACTTGCTCTAGGGACAGCAGGTAAACCCAGTTCATCCTCAACCTGCATATCAGATGACAATTTTCAAAGTTAAAATTCTGATAGAATGAAGTCAGATGCAACAGTCGTGTCATGCTAAGTTCTTGTAAAGTCAAAGATAAGAATACAAATATGAGGACGATGAGCATTAGAGTTCAGAGGGGTGCAAGTCAGTACCCATCTTTGTCAGTGAAGCATCAACACTTCCTAGTATAATATATTTTTTGACCATGAGATATCATTGAAAGATATAAATATATATATATATATATATATATATATATATATATATATATATATATATATAGAGAGAGAGAGAGAGAGAGAGAGAGAGATTCATACCGGCACATTATGTCTGCCTGCCGGCCCTGCTCCTTGGCCCATGGGTGCAGCGGGTAAATTGAGTTCAGCATCCAAATCAGATTCCTTGTCAGGTTGGAGATAAGAGGGTACCGCATCTGATTCGGTCTCTGCTCCCATATCAGCTTCCAAAGCATCTAGTTCTGTGTTCAAAGTTTAACAGGGTGAAAGGACTTCAGATTACAGAGCCTGATCAGAGAAAGCAACTAAATAATGAAATGCATCAACTAAACAGTACCTCCCAAGAGATCTTCCTCATCAATGTCATCAGGTATATTGTAGCTCCTACCAAGAGATTCTTGAATCTCATTGCTCACATCCATCAGATCCATCATCTCATCTTGCATGTTCTGCAGATAAAAAAACCAGAGGCATAATCTTACTATCCTAGAAATGGTGATACAGAGACTCTTGGGGTTAATGTGAGACCAGAAAACAATAATTAGGCAAAAGACAATTCATATAATTAAAATAATGGGTCAAGAGAGCCATACATCAATGTCTTGAATTTTAACAGTTTTCATCATTCCTTTCAGATCCTTATTTGCAGATTTCAAAGCTGACATCTGGAATGCCAATACAGCTATTAGTTCAATAAACACATCAGAAAAATTTGATTCTAATATAAATGAACTGGACTCAAGGGTGAAACTGCATGAAACACACCGTCTGTTGGGCATCTTTAATTCCATCAGCTGCAAAAGAAACTTGATCAAGGTTAAATGTTTGATTATAGAGCATGTCACGCTGTCCTTCATACCTGATGACAACCACAAATGATTACTAGCTGAAGCAATGGAACATATGTTAACCGCAAACAAGTTAGTAATATGAACAAACAAGAAACTTATCTCCTTGCCTGTAAAGCATTACCTCTTTTACACTTAGAAGTAAATAAAAAAGCATAAAATGTTTTTTCTTTAACAAAAACAAAAAATAATATACTTACCACTTAGGAAACATATAAAAAGTAGAAAGAAAGAATTTTACATGCGCTTTTGCTTCAGAACTCTCATTGCACGAGCTTTTACTGCTTCTTGAGCAGGCCCTGGTCGTGTCTTCTTGATCTGTTCTTTATACCTGCTAAGCTCAGTATCAAGCCTTTTAATCTTCTCATCCACACTTTCACCTCTTTTGTTGATCTGAAGAAAGAAATTTTCGGTAAAAATAAAGAGGATAACGTTTTCATTTGAATATTAAACAATGAATATAGTATCAAAAAGAAGGAACGATCTTTTTACAGAAGATGAATCATCTCTAATATATCGTAGCCATGAATTAGATAAAAATTACAAAGAACACTCAGATAACAAAAGTTTCATCTACCAATATCCAAGATTATTACCCACAACTACAGAACAGTTGGATATTTCTATATACCATAGGTGATTCCCTTTATTATTGATGTCTATAACCTATATATTATCTGTTACTCTTGCATGTTAGACTGAAATTTCAATCATCTAGATCCTTGCCATAATTTCCTTCGAGTATGTGGAAACAAAAACAATTGGTTCTTCAAGGATATCTCTAGTGTAATATGTCCCATCTGCCATGCACAAGTCCATTTTCATAGTGATTCCAGAAACTCAATCAGGGTTCAGAACCTCCCTATGTCATCCTCCACTTTACTGCTATCATATAAAATTTTTGGGGACATCACAGCACCTCATTTCAATAAGTGAAACACGAATCCCTCTAAATTATAGACCGGGTGACCAAGTAAAAAGTGTGGCAAATAATTTGTGCCAGGATAAGAGAAACTGAAGATAAAAATTAAACAGAGGGCCTAAGAAGAACATAACCTTCATGCAAATAAAATTGTTAGTTAGTAAGGAATTATTATCCCACAGAATAAGAGGACAAACAACTCCTACACTATAGACTGCAACTGCACAAAAAGCACGCCGATCCTGCAGATAGAAGTACCTAACGGGTTTTTCTATGAAAATAAAGCCTTCTGGAAGTATGAATGCAGTTTGGGGTAAAAAAAATACAGAATTTAGAAGCAAAAACTGCATTTTGCATAGGAGTTATACCCAGCAGGAGATCATGAACCAATAGAACTGTCAAATGAACTTAATCAGTGACATTTACAGTTGAATATCAAGTTCAGGAATGGCATCGATCAACCTAGTGGTGGAGCATACAAAGTTCACGGGCTTAGATCCCCTGCGGATGTAAAATCACAAGAAAGACGAAAACCACAGACTTCGACAAAAATGGTACGCTTCCTTAAGCGCAAATAATCACAACCATACACATAATAATTAAAAAATAAAAAATAAAAATAACTAAAAACGTAAACACGGAACAAATTCTGTAAATTTTCAATGATCCCTTAAGTTCCGCTCCGCTCAAACGAACGCAAATGAAAATGATCCATCGAGAAAAAAAAAAAGGTAATGAAAATATAAAAAGAGCTGTAATATAGATGAGAATCGCAATTTACCCGATCCGATGCATCTTGAATAGAAGGAGGGGGCTCTTTCTCCTTCTTCGCACCGAAAACCCTCCTCATCTCTCTATTTCAGCGATTTATCTTCCTTATCCGATCACAGAAGACAGAAACGGATGCAGAATGTGAAAGTCGGAACAAGAGGGAAAAATATAATTGGGCGACGAGAATCAACAATTGCGAGCAGGTCAGAGAAGAAGAGACGGACGTGGGAAGGAAGAGAGCAGGAACTGGGAAGCTTCTGTTCTCCCGTCGGTTCTAGTCGGAAGTTATCCCTCCGATTATATTTTATTCAACTTGACTATTCTGCCCACTCAAGCGTAGTGGGGTCCTTTATTTGCCTTGGACCTCTCCTATCATGACACGATTGACAAGTCCTAATTATGCTAATTATTTAAGTTTTAGTTTAGCTGTGTTTTGAACTAATTTGAGCATTTTTTCTTCATTAAGAGGAAATAACGATTAGTATTATTAATCGAACTGATATAACAAAGTCGAAACCACTTTATTTTTAGCTTGTCTTTTTTTTAATCTGATCAATAAGAAGTCGAGAAAACTAATAAGTCACTTGTAACACATTTTGGTCCAGCCACTGATTAAAAAGCCAAACCCGTTTGATTTGGATCATGGATCTAAAACCTTAAAAACTTGTGAATTAATTTATTATTCAGTAAACCTATTTAAATAAGCCTAAATTATTGAATTTTCCGTCTAATTAATAACGACTTTTGTTTTGATCTCTCAAATGTTTCAAGTTGTAACAGAATGAAAAAAAAAAAAACAGCCTTTAATAATGAGCAAATAGACAGATCAATACATTAGAAAAGGTTCTGACTTTTAAGCCGATACGGGGCGAGGAAAGCCCGCCAGAAGGCCCTATCGACGGGCTGATCATCTAATTCCAAAGTCCTCCCAATCAAAGCCTTCGCTTCTTCCAGGGCCCCGGCCCTGCGGAGAAGATCCACCATACACGTGTAATGCTCGAGCCTCGGCGTCACTCCGAACCTCGCCTCCATCGTCTGGAACAGCCTCCTCCCCGTCTCCACCATCCCGCCGTGGGCGCAGGCCGACAGCACCGCCGTGAACGCCACGGCGTCCGGCGACACCCCGGACCCCACCATGTCGTCGAACAGGCCCACAGCCTCGCGGGCCTTGCCGTGCGCGCCGTAGCACCCGACGATCGCTGACCACGACGCGACGTCCCTCTGGGGCATTTCGTCGAACACGCGGCGCGCGCTCTCCGCGTCCCCGGATTTGGAGTACATGGCGATCAACGCGTTGGAGGTGGCGGCGGAGGAGGAGGAGGAGGAGGAGGAGGAGGAGAGGCCGCGGACGAGCGCGGCGGCGTGGAGGCGGCGGCCGAGGTGGAGGGCGGAGAGGGAGGCGCAGGATTTGAGGAGGGAAGGGAAGGTGTGGCGGTCGGGGGGTTTGCCGGAGGGGAGCATGTGAACGGCGTAAAAGTGGAGGGATTGGGCGTGGAGGTTGAGGGAGGCGAAGGCTCTGATGAGGGAGTTGAACAGGAATGTGGGTCGACGGTGTGCGCGGTTGAAGATATGTAGGGCGTCGCTGAGCTCGGAGCAGTGGGCGTAGGAGGAGACGAGCTTCACGCGGAGGAAGTCGTGGTGGGCGAGGCCCAGGGCCAGAGCTCGAGCGTGGACACTGCGCAGCCTTCTCAGATCTCTCTTGGACGAACACAGTTCGATCAGGTTTGCGTACTTGGGGATTAATATCTGGACGGAGCTGTGCATGTCGATCGTCAAACGATCCAACAACGATCGATCGAGACTTTCTCAGATCTCTCGATCTGTTGATAAATTAGAACTCTTAAACTAATATATAGCTTAAATATCACAGAGTACCCATGACTGATTGGAATTTAAACTTTAAACAAATATTTAAGTGGATCAATCCGGCGAGACTCCACTTAATTACTGTGAATTAAGCTAGCATATCAATATGAGTGGGTCCCACTTAACTTACTAATTACATTTTTTTTATCAAAAATCTTTCTTCCAAGAGGGAAGAAGAATTGATGTGCATGTCTTGAGGGAGAAGGACGATTTCCAAAACCAATTTACTCCTCTAATTAGCAGGATCAATAAAGAGCAGAACAACAACCTTAATTCACACAATGAAAAGGTCGTATGGATCGATGACAAAGGGAGGGAATATTTAAAGAGTGACAGAAAGAAGAAACTTCAAAAAAAAAAAAAAAAAAAAGCTGCTGCAGGAATTCATGAGCAGTAGTCATGGAGTTTGAGGCTTCTTGGGGCCGCGATTATGGTGAAGAGGGTCGGGACCTGACGGAACTTTCCTCAACTCCCAGCTAAACTTCCTCTCGTCGACGGGACGAGCCGACGACCGCCGGAGACCTCGCAAGAGTTCGTCCGAGCTAATTACCACCAAAATCTACATCATCACGAGCAGGAGACGCAAGGGGTGCAACATTAATTAGTACACTAAAAATTAAAAGCAGCATTCTTCAGAATTATATTAACACGTACGTACGACCACATGAGTCGGCGGGAATTAGAAGCCTTTCTACGTATATACCTTTCTGTTGTAATGTTTTGCAGTTGATATTAATGCAGGAACAGTAGTAGTACCACCAGAGTCTCCTCGACGACCAACAATATCATCTGAAAACGCAAAACGAATCAACAAACTGGATCCATTAATATTAAGCACATGAAGTACAAGAGAAAACGAACTGCAAGAACTCATATTGCAGGAGACGCTCTGCATGGATTAAAGAGAGCAGAAAGATATGTATTACACACCAGTACAAGACCCCTGATCCATGGCCAGACTTATAATACACAGCACTAGAACTAAGCAGAGAATGAACGGGAACCGAATCGCCATTTTTTTGCTTCCACACGGCCAGATCGAAGCTGATACCCAGAAGCTGAATCCCCGTTCCTCCTATTTATATACTTCCTATATAGTCAGTCGCCTTTAAAGAAGAAAGAAATAAATTTGAGGGAGTCGGATGAGCTTTAATTTTGTGCAGCCGTTTAAGTGGAGTGACTGACTGAGAGCGCGGATGAGATCATGAATACATATCAATGATCCCCCTCGGCCGACGGCGAGGCAGTATAATTTCCCGATGGCGTCACCGCCGGCACGACGCCGCAGCTCCTCCGGCACGTGCCGCTTCTGATTGATGCGCATGGGCGGCTTCGGATCTTCCGGCCTGCCCCCCGAATCTCGAAAGACCAAACACACAAAAAAAAAAAAAAAAAACGTACGTCACTTCTCACGGACCGTTATCTCCGCGACTCTCCATCTCTCTCTCTCTCTCTCTCGAAGTCTGAAGCTGTTTTTTTGTCTTGAATTGGGCAAATGACGACGCTGCCCCTGGATTTAGAAATATTCTTCCTTAACCGCCCTTGTTTTGGCAAACTCGCCGGCGGCGACCCGCCTGAGCTGTCGTCGAGTTGACCGCTTTGATTCGCCACGCAGAAACGGACGAAATTGGAAAAAAAATGCCTTTTTTTCTCGATTCTGAAAGGCATAATTGGTAATCTGGGACGGACGATCTTTGATCAGAACTTGTTGCAAAAAGCGGGGCACCCGGTAGAGGCGGAGAGAGCATCTGAGATGACTGATCTGACGGGCTGCGCTTCCGCTTTTCCCCCGTTTTTTGAGTTTCGAAGGCCACGACGACGATGAGATGGAGTTTTTTTTTCAATCGGGAACATCGACGGGTGCGCGTAGCAGCGCTGTAATTGATAATTGGTGATTTGAATGGAATCCCAGCTCCGAAATTTTCTTTTCTCCTCGCTCATCCACTTCCCCATCAGTTTGATTCTACAGCCTCCAGATTTGGAGCATTTGATCATCATCATGGAAATCGCTGTTGTTTTCGCGTGCCGGTCATCCATTCCTTCCTCCGGGAAGAGACTCCGAATCTCCTGCGATTCAAGTTCGTATCATCTTTCAGGAGGATTGGTTCGGAGCTGAGAACGAAGAATTAAAGGCGATCTCGGAGGCCGTCACTTCCCTGCTACTTTTTTCATCAGATTGAAACGCGCGAGGTCTTCTCTTATTACACTCATGTCTCTCAACTCTAAACTGGCCTCTGACAAATGTCGCAAATCCCAACCCCATTTTCCAAGCCTCTCAACCACCCGATTTCACGTAATAAATCTCAATGAAATGTACGATAAGCAGGGAGGTGGTACTGAAAACACATATTCTACAGCCATACGAGGTACTGGATTAGGAGGAAATCCAAGTCCCATGTTCAGTTGCACAAGGCCGCTAATTGATTGAGTTCATTAATTCAGACACTAGTACTGCTGGGGAGGCAAGTTTATTTTTTATTCATCCAATCCAAAGTCATTTTTGTAGAAATTAATTAGGTCGTAATGAAGAGAAGCTTACAACGGAAAGAGGAGAGGGATCATAATGGAGTGAGTATATATATATATAAATAACATGTACTAATTGAATTAAAAAAGTGGGAAATTTTTAACAATTACGTCTTTTATAATCCCTCTAATTAAATTAATTAAACCTATCACTCCTAGGATTGATGTGGCTCCAGACCCAACTGCTTCCTCGTCCTACCCACGAAGTAATCTTTGGCTTTCAGAAACCCAGGTACGCAGCCAACGACAGTTAGAAATGGGAAATACGCCATTGCCTCCTTCCTCCCAAGAGTCACCATGGCAATCGTCTTCCCCGGCTTGTACGACGCCAGCTTACACTTTTTTTCTCCTCCTTTCAACAAAATCTTTATGTTCTTGGCCGCCACCTGGGCCTGCTTCTGCGCATACAACCCCTGTTTGATTTCCTGGAAAAAACGCGTCTTTCGTTATATCATCATCTGGGTCGGGACGATAAAACAGAGTATTGATCATGAAAACAGAACAGGGGACGACTGATGGAAACAGAACAGGGTACTACTGATCATGAAAACAGAACAGGGGAGTGTTTTTTTTTTTTTTTTCTCGCAGTACCGCGACGTTTGTAATGTCTCCAATGGCGAAGATGTTATCAAAGCCCTTGACTCTCAAATGGTGGTCCACCGTCAGCCTTCCCTTGTCGTCCAAGCAGCTCTGCAAGATAGAGTCCTGGAGCCAGGAGGAGCTCAACTTTCTGCCCGTGCACTCGAAATGGCAATCTGCGACGATGGTCTCTCCGGCGGAGGTCTCGTACCTCCCTTCCTCCGTCGCATTCTCTAAATCGACGGTCTGATCCAGAAGCACCTCCACGTTCCGGGCAGCTAACCAGTCGAAGGCCTTGGTCGAAGCTTTCTGTCCGACGAACTCCATCAGCCTCGGCCCGCTGTGAACCAGAGTTATCTTCTTGTTCGGGAACGCGCTCACCAGCTCCGCGCAGAACTCTACACCCGTCGGCCCCCCTCCCACCACTAAAATCGACTTCGCGTACGATATCTTCTGGTGATCTGTGAATATATTGTATGAATTCCTCATGAATTAACATTAAATTCTATCACGGAAAACAGAGTTTTTGCGTTGGCTATATATATATATACTTTCGCGGAAGTTGACGAGCCTCTGCATCCGGGTCATGGGCACAACAGCGTTTAAGTGCCCGGTCGCTATGACGAGGTAATCGAAAGAGATATACCGCCCTTCCGATGTCATGATCTCGTTCTCTGAGACGCTGCTCGCAGTTGCGGTGACAAGCCTCCCGTTCTTGAAGTAATCCGTGTGATCGACGATCCCTCTTTCCGCAAATGTAGGTTCCACCATGGCTCTCAGCCATGTCCATGGCATTTCAAAGTACTCCTTCCTGTTTTCATTCCTCAACATTAATCAAAACTCGACCCATAAGAGTAAACATATAATTATTATTCAGGAAAGTTTAGTTTTTAACAAAAGGCAGAGCAAATTCACGTATGGGTTTGTGTAAACAGGGGGGGATTGAGAGTGAGGCGGCTTACGGATCGACGAGGATTACATCTGCGAGGAACTGAAGCCGCTTAACGATTAAGGCGCCGGCGATGCCCCCTCCGACGACGACGACCCTCTTTTTCTCCTTCCACACGTCGCTGCACGACGACATTGTGGGAAATTCGCGACGCCGGAAGCGGTGGCCTGGAACTGGGACCGAGGGAGGGAGACCCGCTTTAATGGCAGTCGATGGAACAACCCCCCAGTCCTGGCCTGCCAGGCAATCATGGAACGACGTACAGCGGAGAGGGCACCGGACCCGGGAAAACGCAACGAGCAATCGTGGGGAATTAATTGAGATGCTCTTGACTCTTGATCATGTCCCGGCGACTTTGACGTCTATATTCGGCATACCCCTTCGTCCCGCAGAACCTCCGTACCTGTCTTTCCGAGGAAAATCCGGCAGCAAATCCCGTTCGACCTCACATTCCAGGGATGGCCAGAGCTGGCGATGGAAGAGTTAGATACAGGTACATCAACATCTTCTTAGACCCCCCACATTCCACGGATTCGGGCCCAACTTTGATCGAACAGACATTTTCGTCATCATATCAACAAGCTGCTATTGAAAACGAATATGAGACGACGATGACAGCATGTTTCTCCCTGGATGTCCTCCATTGAAATTCGGAAAAGCGTTGTTAGTTCGTTCACTTTTTTTATACCGTTACCAAATAAAAATGAGAAATTTTTTCCCCCTAAAACAGAGTTATTCTAGCTGCACCCATGCAAAAATACCTGTTAATCTAAACCATTGATGTTTATCTTTAAAAATATAAAATTTTATAAAATAAAAAATATTTTTTTTATATTTTTAAAAACTTAGATTAACATGTAAGTGGGATAGGTATAAGTGAAGGTAGCATTACTCTAATTTTTAAGGTTTGGCTTTAGTATCTATCACGCACCAATCCCTCCCAAACCCATACTCGACACCAAATGAGTTATTGTGCTGTAATGAATCGTCTTCTTTATGTTTTATTGCTTGCAATCTGTAGGTCTGCATTGTAAATCTATGTAGTCCAACCAGAAACTTACAACAAAGATGAAGCATGAATCCTCTCAACATTGAAATTTATTTACCAGTAGTCAAGACTGCATTTCTATCCAAGACGATGCAGAATACGTATGTGGATGACATGAAAGATAACATATCCTCTGTAAAACAGTTCAAAGCAATTCAGCCTATTCGGTTGACGTGTTCTGCAGATAAGGAGAAAAAACCTTCACAACTTCTTCGTATACCGGTTTCTTGAAGTCCACCGCCTGATCAAAACAAGATGGACCATCATCAACACTCTGCTGGCTGTTTCTATTAAAAGTGGAAATATAGAAAACCGAACCCTGATAAAGAAATTACGAGATCAATTATTTGTTGGGGTGTCATCCAAGACCATTCTCCAAATTCTGCTTTTTCAGTCCCGTCACCTAAAAGATTAATTTCTGCATCCTTACCGGTAAATCTGAGCAGAAACCTGCAAATGGGTCCAAATTTAAATCCAAAATGAAGCCTGCAATTGAATCCTAAAGCACCTAATCGTACTGTTTTCACAACTAATAAGTACAAGATACTAGTTATATGATTAGAGATATAGGAGTGTATACCATTTTTGTGCTTGTCCATTCCAGTTTGTTCCCCACCGCTTATTGAGGCTTTCTTTTACATCTTGAGGGAAGTCATAAGTTAACCAATGTGGAACCTGCAAAATATATGCAGTAATCTCTCCATGACGCATGAGAAGTTGGGAGAATTGCATCACAAATAAATGGCCTTGAAGAAATTGCATCACAACCAGGAAAACATAAGCTTCTAATCTAGATAGATACTTTATCAATGAAATAGTATGTCCCAGTGCATGATTGTGAAAGTCGAGTGTAACAACTGACTGAGCTGGTGATTCAGTAAGCATCTCCTATTCCAAGTCCTACAGTAAATAACTCAAGAACATCTTGAACGAGTCTAGCTATGATTATGTTGGCTCCAAGAAATATGAGACTACAGTAGAGTTGGCTTTCCAATTTTTTGGTCCATAAATACATGATAAAGCTTGTTATAAAGAAAATGAAGCTCGAGTTCAAGGGTGACCTTATGTAAAAGCTTTCATGTAACCTGCACAAGCAGGAAAGCAGGCTAGAGCATTACTAGATAAAACAATTGTCTTTTCAGCTGACCCAGATTAGGCTTGTCTATCCAGAAAAAACTCATTCATTAACAGACTCCGAAGAGAAAACTAAAATGAAAAAGGGTTCCTAACTGAGAGGAGCTGAAGAGAAGTTCTTCATACCAATTTAAGTCCAAGAAATAGAAGAAGTGGGGGACACAACAGGTGTATCTTAACTATGGACCGTGACTTTAACAAGATATGTGCATCATGCTCCTCTAGGCCAGCTTCAGAATAAAAGACAGAACAGGATGACCAGCTTGTTCTTTACTCCAGGATCTCTTGCTTTCACATAGGAGGATTTGTATCCATTAGATAGGAGTAACTAACTCATGACTCGATGCTCTTAAAGTAGTTCCACATTACACACCTAAAAAGTTCAAAAGGATAAAGTAGAAGCAGACGGAGGTTCAAATTATGAGATTATAGAACATCTGCCCAAATGCCCACCCAACTCAACACAGCTACCAGATGCTCATCCTTCTGCACTGAAATAAAAAATAATTAACAAGGCAGTTCCATAGAAATAATATAGATACGACGGACCACCAGAATGGAGAAAAAGAAATTTTTTCTTTTGAAATGAGAGAAAAGGAAATTTAACGAGTAATAAAATCATCAATAAGAGTGTAGTTGATAGACTTATATGAACCTCGGCCAAAATTTCTGCAGAAGTGACTCCAGTTTCTTCTCTCAACTCCCTAATAGCTGCTTCCCTGGGATCTTCCCCCTCATCAACGCCACCCTGTGTATCAAATGTTAAAAGGCTACATTTTACAATCCTTACTGAAATCGACGCTATCCAGGAAGATAAAGCAGAACACTTGAACTGAAAGTATCACGATGACTTTTTTACTTTTCGTGTTAAGATACTCTGCAAGACCATGGATTCGGAGGTTCCATCTTCCGAGAGAAAATTCCTTCCAGACAACCGAAAAGGTACAAAAAAATGCGTTACTGCGCTTCTGAGGCCCAAATTGTAAACTCAGTATCATTACTTGAAGAGAACCCAGAAGTAATAATGGCTTCAAACTCATAGGTACTGGACGTAAGCTACTACAGGAGGACAGCTGAATTACCTTGCACACGTTCAGCGAAACAAATAGGAGCTACATTCGAAATGAAATTCCCGTACAATAAATCGTCCAGAAAAAAAATCCATTCGAACTCCAAAAGGAAAAGACAAATAGAAACCAGAAAAAAACAAACAGGAAAAGAAAACAACATAAAAACTCAGTCAGGAACTACCTGCGGCATCTGCCATGCACCTGGGATATCAAGCCGCGACGCTCCAAAAATCTACACAAAAACAGAACCGCGCAAATTCAAACTCTGGGAACGAATTCATCCCACGACAAAAATTTGGATACAATATTATAGGAAAGCAAAAACCTTGTTCGAATTGTTGATTAAACAGATGCCGACGTTCTTCCTGTAGCCCTCGGGTGCTGCTTCCATTTCAGAAGTCGACGAATAGGAGGAAAAGCAGTGCACGATCTTAACCCGCTCCGGCCACGTTAGGCTCAAATCGGCGAATTTGACAGACTTCCAAGCACTGAACGGAGAAGATAGAATTCGTTTCTCGGAAGTGGGGAGAAGAGTGCGGCAGTTCAGGGCAGGATTTAAGCGTACGAATCTACCGAGTGAAACCATGGCTGAACAAGGTTTGCAATATCGGAGATACGCAAAAGTATCGGGGCATTAAGGAGACGGATACGTATTGTAGATACGTATGGATACGTTAAGATACGTATGGATACATTAAGATACATATATATATATATATATATAGATATTTTTAAAAAACTTATTAAAAATATGAAAAGTACAAAAAATTATTAATTTTATTAATATAAAAAATGTAATTTTCTTATTAACACAAATATTTGAAAAAATAAATAACATTATTATCTAAAATACCGCTCTCTCTCTTGCACACTCTTATTAATTATTTTTTAAAGGTTTTCTTTCTTATTCAATAATTCATCTTTATAAAATCTAAATGCATTGAACCACGTATTTATAAACTATATTACATTAATTGAAGATTATAACAAATTATTAAAATTCTAAAAATATATCATAATACAATAAATATTTTAATCTCTATATGGTCCAAATTGCATCCAAAACGGACTTTAATAAAACCTTGAACTGATTTTTTTTATCTAAAAACCCTTTTTTATTGTAGCAGAGACGAACCGGACCAAACCGGTCAAGTTCGTAAGTTAGTCGTCCTCTAACCTCCTGTCGCTGGCAACAGAGATACCCTAATTTCTCAGCGCCAGCATTCCGATTGTCCTTAAGGTCGACGACCGCCACGGAACAGTCAGTCGAACACTGGCAACCGTTCCACATGTATTTTAGTCATCGGAGGATGAGAGATTTTGCCAGAAAATCAAAAGAAAAGGGGTTTTTCGATGCCCCACTTCCCGAATATGAAATTTTTTTTAGAGAAGTATCGATTCGTATCAACAAGTTTCCTCGATAACTAGGGAAACCTGCCTATATGTGACGATACAGGGGTTAGTTTCAGGTAAAAGGAAACTCCCCCCGTGTTTTGTCTCTGTACATAGTGAAACGGATACGTATTGGTCAGTATCAGCCGATATGTATATATATTGCAAACCTTGTGGCTGAGCGGAATGAGGTTCTGCGCTCAAGAGCAGGAAATCATCTACAACATGATCAAAATGTCCCTGAAGGGACCCCATGGACGATGACATGGCTTGAGATTATTGGCCCAACACCTCCACGAGGATATTCTATTCTACGCCCTACGGGCTACGTTTTCCCAACTCGGCGGATCATACCCGAGTCCGACGATCGTGAATCGTGAGTCGCAACTTGGTCGGTCGACTTAGATTTCAAAGGGTCGAAGTGAAGTGTGATTTAGCACTTCTATTTTGGACCTAAGCACAGAGACAAGTGCGGTCGGAAGCCATCAAATCAGGCTGTCCAGCAACCTTTGGCTCACTATTTTTTCTGTAATTTTCCACTTCTGTTCCTTTCTGAAGGAGAAACTCCTGATCTAATGATTGTAGGGAGGTCCGACGTTTTTCAAATCTACATTGTGAACTCGTCAAATTCGAAAAGTGTAAAGTGGATCTCTTTTCGAGATGCAATTACAATATGGCTGCTTATATTGTCCATTCCTGGTTTTGGAGTACACTAATATGGTCCATAACTGAAAATGTCATAATTCTGCTCAATTTTGGTTTTTTTTATCTTTTGAATTTTTATCTGAATGCAATGGAATGTAAAAAGATCCATTTTTATGTTATGCCAGTTCCTGTCTTGTTTTGTATTCATACGTTTCCTTTGAATTGTATATGTAGTTATACAATATCAAGTTGAAGAGGAAAATTAAAATAAAAAAAATAATCTTAATAACATAAGAAATTTATGTGAGATATATTCTTCCTCAAAATCAGAGCGAAAAAACTTAATAATTTTAGAAAATTGAATGCAAACCAGTAGAGAATTCAATATATGTTTCATAAAAAGCGGAACAAGACCGTAACAAATAAACCCAAATAAAACAGGAATAATCATCAATAAACACAACATAATAGCGAGATCTACCAATGGAAATAACCACATACGGTTCCCAAATATCGGAATGAATAACATCAAATGGGGTTAAAGATTGGACAACATTATTATTAAAAGGTAGAACAATATGTTTACCAAGTTTACAACTAACACATTACAACAATTCAGTAAAAACATGCTCTAACTGGCCTATACTGAACAATTTATAAAGAGTAAACGAGGATACATGCCCATGCTCCAAATGATTATGGCAAAGCGAAATATTCAAAGAAACATGCTCCAACTAGCAGTCAAACTACGACTTAAGGAAGAAGCAACACCAATCAAAATATTTAAAGCATCTAGTTCAAACAATCGTCCAACTTTACACCCTATCCCGAAAACCTTCTCCGTTGATGGATCTTGTACCTGATATCCAGAAGAAGAAGAAAAGAATATGAAATCCATGATCACATTGTCACACAATTGATCAACAGATAACAAATTCATGGACAACCAGGATACATAAAAAACATTTGAAAAACAAAGACCAAAAGAGTTACAAACAAAACCAACATATTCAACAAGAAATTTAGAACCATCAGCAATGTAAATAGGCGAAGAAGAAACCAAAAAAGTAGAGACAAAAAATAGAGGAATAAAAAAACATATGATTGGATGCACCCGAGTCAATTATCCAAGAATTGTTATCTGAATTAATAAACAATGCGAAAGTTGAAGAGGTACATTAACCTGGGCCAGTAGAGCCTTGTTAATCATATCCTGCATATCTTTAACACTTAGTGTAAGAGTGAGACCTTGATCTGTACTAGAGGGATATGTGAACTTTATATGACCAAATTCCTTATAATAATTGCAACACATCTAAGTCATGTTACCTGAAGAATCAAACCTATTGTCAGTGAATGAAGGAGAAATAACTAGAATAATATTGACATATGTGACTGAATAACTCATGGGACCCAAACAAGGCGACGTGTATCCTCAACTGCGAATTATGATAGGGCACCTTCTATAGAAGGTAAAAGGCTCCTATGAAACATGGAGGACTGCATAGATTCAAAATCATCGCGAAGCGCTATTAAGAACTGGACTAAGTGTATCCTTTCTTTCCTCTATAGCTTTAGAGGTAACACCATCAGACGACTTACACACTAACATATTTTCATAGATTTTGATCCTTAAAAAAATTGCCCATAAGGGAGGCCCAATGAACATAATAGTCTTATCCAACTTAATAGGTACATTTTGAACATGATTATTGGCCAAAGACATCATAATAAATCTCCAAGAAAAATGATATCAGTACTTTGACATTTTACAGTGAAGTTTTACATCTTGATGTGGCTATCCTCATCGCAGCCTAGTTGGCATTCCAGATAAGTTATAGGGTTTAAGCTTCCTTATAAAATAGGAAAACTCCCTATAGAATAGGAAAGCTCCCTATAGAATAGGAATTATAATAGGAATATAGTTCCTATTTTATCTCTTACTGGACTTAATTTCACCGACAAACAATTGCAATATAGCTAAACCCAATCTATGTTGATCTGGTTCGGTCTGGGTCACTAGAATCAGAGATCTGGTTCTCCTGCTGATTTGACCCGGCCCGGCTGGGTCACCTGAACCAGAGATGTGGTCCCCTGCCGAGTTGACCCGGCCCGGCTGGGTCACCTGAACCAGAGATGTGGTCCCCTGCCGAGTTGACCCGGTCTGATCTTCGTCACCTGAACCTGGTTCCCCTGCTGAGGTGACCCGGTCTATTTGGGTCACCTGAACCAGAGATCTGGTTCTTCCTCGAGTAAAACCAGAGAATCTCCAGCAGAAACAGCAGCAGGGCAACGAACAGAAACAACAGCAGGGCGACTAACCTCTTCCGTTCAGGTGTTTCCGACGACAGCAACGGTCGGAGACAAGGAACAAAATTTTCGGGCAGTGGCGCTGGCAACAAACGAGCAAACAGACGGCGAAACCCCAAACAGAATACTTCTTCGAGCAAATCCGGAGCGATTTTTTATTAAAATAGAAGATGTTATGGCGGTTCCTGTCTTGTTTTGTATTCATATGTTTCTTTTGAATTTAAAGTGTAGTTATACAATATAAGTTGAAGAGGAAAATTTAGTTGAAGAAGACATGGACAAATCCAGTGCCCTGGAGTACATCAACCAGATGTTTCCGACAGGTTGGTTTCTTATGATGTTTTACTCACTCAGCTGCTTGTAATCTTACAATTCGAAGTGTGAATTGTACCAGATCCTATATATGAAATATCTTATATGCGGAATATGAGAACTGACAATTTGGAGATCTTGTTTCATCCCATGAAGCTCAAAATGTAATTATCTGTCCTGAGAATATCCAGATTGTCAAAAGGAGTGCTGCAATAATTGAAGGAGAAATATGAATTTCATAAGTTTTCTAATTTCCAGAACATGATGAAGTCATATTAGGAAGAATAACGACTTTTTAGGTAAATTTCCAGAAGCATTCTTTTTAGGTAAGTTTTTGGAGGGATAGGAGAATCTGCAGACTAATACTTGTTTTGCAACCTACATTTTCTTTTTGCAATCCCTCTTACAGTTGACACTGTTTTGATTGGTCGATCTTGTGAAAGAGAAACAAGCTCCTATATGAATGGACAAAAATTGTGAACTGATTAGATCTGCACAAAGGAACATCTACATTTTAGCTTTCTTCTGCCTTTTGGAATAGTGTGGACCAAGCAGTTCTTATACTCCTAGATATTGTGCCTTTTATTGTCTTGATTGCTCTGCTGACCTTCAGCTCAATGGTCACATTGGGAGGTTTCAGCATCATTTCTTGGTTAAACTCTCACCAAAGTTTTGAGTTTTAGTGTGTTTCGCATGCAACTGACATTCAGAAAAAAAAAATTATTAAGCTTTTACCGGAAAACAGATGTAATGCTTTGGGGTTGTCTGTATACTGAATGAGCTCGTATGAAACACTTTTAAGTTCCTTGTACAAGCCATTAGGGGTGTAAACTGCATGCGGAACTATTAATATTCAGTATAGAGGTATATGATAATTAGTATATTGAATAAATTATTTTGTTTACCATTATTCATTTATTTATGGGTTGTAGAATGCAGAATCAGGTAATAAGAAATGTGTAAATAACTACATTACTTCTATAACTAGAATAATAAAAATTATTCTAGCATAGAACTAAATCATTAAAAGAATATCATATGATTCTTATGAATAAATTTGAATCATAATTTATCTTAAGGTAAATAGCTAAGCTTAGGATAAACATTCCCTTTTAGTTGATTGGTAAATGAGCAAATGGGTACAAAACGGGTTTTTCCATTTCTTTCCATCTTCTAAACAGGTAAACAAATAAACAGGTAAAATTATGCATTAATATAATCGGGTATATTTCTATTTTTGTATCTATTTTAGTAGTAATCAGAGAAGGAAAATTGGAAAAAGGGTAAAATTGTCTGCCTACAAGACGTTTCATAATTCTTGGGATGTTCTATATGACAAAATGTTACTTTTGCAGAGGCTTCCTTATCAGGTGTAGAACCGCTTATGCAAAAGATACAGAGTGAAATTCGTCGAGTAGATGCTGGAATATTGGCAGCTGTTCGCCGACAGGTCAGCTTTTGCTATATGGTTAAATACTGTCATCTTGACCACTTGAAGTGCCTACTGTTTATTGGATGTTTCCTATCTTGTTCAGTATGAGGCTATTTCGTTCTTGATGATTTTTAATTTCTTATTTTCTCCTTGAGGAGCAAAAATAATCAAAGAAATAAAGGTTAAATTCACATAATTTTCTGTTAATTTCTATGTTTGTCAGCTTTATGGACAATTCTAGGTATTCATTATATATAATTTCTTATGCAGAGTAATTCAGGTACAAAAGCAAAGGAGGACCTTGCTGCTGCAACCCATGCTGTTAAGGTTTGTCAAATTGTGTTTGAAAATTTTCAGATTATCATCGTAAGTCAGTCTACCATCTTGGAGTAAGTAAGAAGAATTGAGAACTATAAAACTGTTGGAAATTTTCAAAAAATATTGAGGAAATTGTATCTTTCTAGGTTGCTTGATGTCCATTGGCAGCACTCTTAGGACTGTTAATAGAATACTCGAGGAACTGAGAAGAAATAATACTTGTGAACCACTTTGAGACTTGCATATTACTTGAGGAATTGTGCGTCTTTCTAGATAGCTGGATGCCCATCAGCAGCACAATGTAAGACTGACAATAGTATTCAGATACCTTAGCTTGATGGTGTCTCACATCAATCTTTGGTTGTTGTGGCCACCTTTCTTATTAATTTTTTGGGCTTGAGAAAATCCTGTTCAATTGTAGCTTTGTTTTGCTTCCTCTCTAATGTAATGTCACAGATGAAATTTCTCATCAAATTTTATAGAGGAAATTATTCTGCAAGCGCATTGACTTATTGGTAGTACTAAGTTAGGTGTATATTTTTGTCTGAATTTCCAGCTAACTGAAATGAAATCATCTTCCTCAAAAAAAAAAAAGTTAGGTGTATATTTGGGGCTCTGGCATGGATATGTTTGTTTTAATGTGATAGTGATCCTTCTTTTCACCTGCATCTTTATGGTATTCATATTATCATTAGCATTTGGGTCTTGAATGCAAACTATTTTGAGCTTTTTATATTCAGGAACTTATGTGCAAAATGCGGGAGATAAAAACCAAGGCGGAGCAAAGCGAAACCATGGTTCAGGAAATATGTCGTGATATTAAGAAGTTGGACTTTGCAAAAAAGCATATAACCACTACTATCACCGCTCTTCATCGACTTACTATGCTGGGTTAGTTATTGTTACCAGTTAGTTTTTATGTATGTTGAAAGCACAAATTTATAAGAGATTGATCTTTTCCATATGGTTGCTTTGATTTTATTTTGTGGTCTTTAATTTGGTTTTAGTGTCTTTTTTTTCATATGATATGCAAAAAAATAGCACCACAAATGGATGTTAGATGTGTAGAATTTCATGATCAATTGTTTGCTACAGTTTATTATGTGTTGTTATCAAAATATTCTTCTTTTTTTAATGTTCTTCCAGCTGGAGTTTTGTCAGATTGAAATGGTTCTCTGATATATTCTGGTGTCAACAGAATCAATTTAAGCTGTATTCATGAAGAAGGTTACAATCTATGCAATCAAAACCTACTTTTAGTGGTAGCTTATCTGTAGCATTTCCAATTTCAAGTCTTAAAGATGGGAACTATGAAAGGTTGGAGACTGCTTGGCTCTCTAGTCAACAGAGCCTCTCCCCAAAGACTTCTCCTGCCGAACTCACAACGGTGTAAACCAGCTAAAGCCTTTTATAGAGGCAGATGAGCTATCTTCTTCAGAAGGGCTTGGTTTTCAGGAGTTACGCAATAAGGTCAGCATGCTACGTGTAAATCTAAAGAGAACGGTTAACCCCCAGCGCAATTAGTCTGTTATTTTTGTTAGTCTTATTTAAGCTAACCAAGCCCAAGTACAGACATGTCGATAATCCATATTGCAAAGCTCTTAGTTTGCTACCGCAGACATTGCTTGGAGCCCTGTCTTCCACTGACATTATGGAAGAAGGCAGAGTTGGTGCTTCAAATTTCCCTTTCACCTGAAACCTCTGGTAGACTACACTCCCAAAAGAGAGATTGTGATGACAGAGTGACCATCCATCCAGTCCTAGATTGGCAAGGTACTCTCTGAGGTAGACTAGTAAGAATGCTGTATAAACAGATACAACTCTACCTCTGTTTATGGAACAGGACGGCCTTAAGGGAAGTGAGACCAGCTTCCCCTCCCATCCCATTCTTTCGAGGAAGTTAATTACTGGAGTTTTTAAAGTAATGAAATTTATAATTTTCATTATATTAATGAAATTAATAAATTACAAATGAAGGCAAATACGATAATTATAATATGGGTCTAAGGGTGTAAGAGTGGTAAATTTCCAAATCCCACCGGTGGAAGTAATTTATAATTTGTCAAATGGTGAGATTATCTGTCTGTTTGCTGATGGAGGAAGGTTCATTAATCCCTTCCACATCAACAAAATGGGGAGTGTGGAGTGAACGGCAGTGTCCCTCCTCCTCTCATTGCTCTTTTCTCAATATTTGTTGAAGAAGTTTGGTTCACGTCCAGGTAACTTGTCCTTTCGTGACATTGCCAGGAAGAAAAAGACCTGAAGGAAGATCTAGTTGATCCCAGTTAACCCAGTTTTTGGTCTGGATCTGATAGCAGTGTTTTGAACTCTATGCAAGGTGTAGTGAATGATGCGGGAGTATTTCAATTTTAGCATGTGTGTAAGGCTGTCATACCTGGAGTTGTTTTTGTGATATATGTAGTGCAGCTGAAATTCTTCTTCTCAGATTTGAAGTCCTGGAGCTGGATTTCTTCTATATATAACTTACCACAACATCCTTTTTTATACAATTTGCAGTCTCAGCAGTTGAACAACTTCAAGTAATGGCTTCCAAGCGTCAATATAAGGAGGCTGCTGCACAGTTAGAGGTACTGTATTCTGTGGTTTGCTATGAAATATTTCTGTTAAACCCAACAGATGTCAGCTGTTAGTAATTGTGCATAAAGTCCGTATGCTGTATGTAAATTGGCTACTCTCTATAGTGAAACATTAAGCGTTAAGGTTTCAAAAGAGTCAGTCCTTCAGTGCTTCTTAATGAATAATTAGTTTGGTAAGCCCTTACCGAACTAATGTGACTTGTATGTTTTGTCAAAAATAGATATTTAAATGAATGACGTGATAGCAGGTTACCAGTATTTGAAATATTGATTGCAAAACAACCAGTTCATATTGGTATAGTTTGAAGCATCCATCTATATCCAACATACTTCCTTTTAGCTCCACTAGTTTAACATATACTTAGAGAACCAAAATTGAGCAACCACTCTCATTTGTAGAATTAACCACAAAGGATGGCTCCTACATATAGCTTGGAAATTGGGCATTCTAGAGATGACATCTCTCTCTCTCTCTCTCTCTCTCTCTCTCTCTCTCTTTCTCTGTCTGTCTCTCTCTTATATATAAATATGTGTGTGTGCGCGCGTGCCTGTGTGTTTGCGTGCATGCGCGCCTGTGTGTATCCTCTCCTCTCTCTCTCTCTGTTTACATTGGATGCTCTTGTCCTTAGAGTTCCTCAGATATATATATATATATATATATATATATATATATATATATATATTGTGATATACTGCTTCAATGGCTGAGGATACTCCTAAGATTATGGGGATGATGTATTTGACACTTTCTCTGATAGCCATAGTTTTTATCTCTTTTTTGAAAGTGAGATGCTTTATTAAGGTGAAAGGCTGACAAGATCAAGGGGCCATGTGTCTTACAACAAGATGTCGAAGGGAGACTTCCTCAGCTAATGAGTTGGCAAAACCATTAGCAGGTTCGAATGCATGACTCAACAATACTTCTAAGGGACTGAACTACATTGGAAGAAGCAAGCCGCTTTGGAGGAGGCTTGGCCCTTAGAACACCTACCAATACATTTGTGGAATCCCACTTCTACACGAAGTGGTTAGAAGTTCCAGACTCGACATAAGTACAATCCAATAATGATAGTTGTAATCTCAGCTTCTGATGCATCAAAAGTACCTGCTGGACCAGAAAAGGGAAAAAACAATTTCACCAGCAACATAAATGAGATTGCTCTGTCTTTCGGTTGGATATAAATAATTCTTTTGTTGGATGGAGACTTGCATTGAGGTGTATATGAACTACCTTTTGAGTATGTTGCTTAGGGGAGATTTAAAGGTTTTCAAACTGAAGAATATGGTTAATTGCCTTAAAGCAGATCCCAAAAGGCTTGGTTCGGAAAATTCAATAAAAGTTGTGTATTTTAGGCTTATGAGGAGCCATTCTGACTGCTTATTGATTTTGATGAGGAGATTATCAGGGATCGTGTATTTTAATCTTGATGCTTCATGGTAAAATACTCACTTGTGATGAGTTAGTAAAAAAGGGGTAGATGATTATAAACTTGTCGTGCAAATTGTGTGGGTAAGAGGAAGAAGCTAGCAACCATATATTACTGCATTGTGGATTTAGCCGAAAAATTTGGGATGCCATTCTACATAAATTTGGAGAATACTACAACAAACCCAAAACCTATGCAAAACTACTACGTTTAACCACAAGCTGTACTTAGGAACTATACAAAACATCATTTATGGGTGGCACATCCAAAGACATGCCGTGGTTCCCCAGAGCTGTGCTTAGGAACTATTGGCACAAAATTATCTATTTCAATCAACATAGAACTCCCACCATGGTTGAATGCCCCCCCTCCAATTGGATGGTTGAGACTAAATTTTGATGGATCATCTAAAGGTAATCCGGGATTACTGAGCTTCGGAGGAGTCCTTTGGAACAATGCAGGCCACATCATTTGTGCTTAGTTGGGTCCACTTGGCATTGCCTCCCCAAATGAAGCCGGGATGCTGGGTTGCTGGAGGGAGTCAGATTATTAGCAACATTAGCAAGAAACCCTACCATAATCAAGGGAGACTCTACCCTAAATATTGGTTGCGCAAAATATATCTTAAATATCCCTTGAAAGCTCAAGCATGTTTTTGATGAAAAAGCAGCAGTTCTCAAGGATTGGCACATTGCATGGAGCACTGCACGAAGATCAGCCAACCCCCTAGCTGACCACCTAGCTAAAGAAGGAGCCAACAGAACCACACTAGCTTATGGCGCTAGTTTACCCCTCCCTTGATTGTGAAGAATTTTTCAATAGTCCTCTCTTCACAGATGTAATCTATTATTTGTAAAATATCTTATAAGCAATAAAAAGTTAAGGATTCACTGTTCTAAAAAAAAGAATAAATATTGTGTTGTTTTGCAAATCAGTTAGAGAAGAGTTTTAAAGAATGCAAAATCTCTGTTAACATGTGAAATTATGACCTTGCCTGGTGTTCAGTAGGACATGAATGTAGGTTGATATTCATATCTTTTTTTTATTGTGCTAATTTTTTCTTCATCCACAAGAATGCTTCTCTTTCAATATCCATTTCTTTCTTTCGCCTTGTTTGCTCAATATTAGAGTTCCACTTCTCTTTTGAATTTTCACTCTTGAGATCCTCGTAATTGGGGATAGCCCCCACACATCTTGTACTGATTTCTCTTTGGGACTTTTAAATGAATCCTCTTTCTCATTGTTCTAAAAAAAAAGAAAAGAAAAAAAGGCTTCTGTTGGTTCACTGTTTTGATTCTAGATTCTTTATTTCCAGGCTGTCAACCAACTGTGCAGTCATTTTGAAGCATATAGAGATGTTCCCAAGATCATTGAGCTACGGGAGAAGTTCAAGAACATCAAGCAAATCCTCAGGTCTCATGTATTTTCAGATTTTTCCAGGTAAATTTATTTTAAATTATTCAGCTGCGATTTGATTGGTTTTACTGGAATTTCTATTTAAATCTTATTTCTTCTCTTAAATGACTTCTGCTGCTAAGATATCATTTCTGAAATCTTCTTATAGTGCTGTTATTTTGGAAAATAATTATCGAAAACTGGGTAAAATAACTGATATATGTTACTTCTTTTAATTCTGATTAAGAGCTTTTCACTTTGCAGCTTAGGGACAGGGAAAGAGACTGAAGAAGCCAATCTGCTGCAGCAGCTGTCAGATGCTTGCTTGGTAGTGGATGCTTTGGAGCCATCTGTGAGAGAAGAATTAGTAAAAAATTTTTGCAGCAAAGAGCTTACTTCATACCGCCAAATATTTGAAGGAGCAGGTTAGCTTTTGAAGGTGATATAATGTATCTAGGGACCCAACTAATATTTTTTATTTCTTTTTTAGTGAGGAAACAACTCATTTCCTCTTTTTTTAATTTATTTTTCTTATTTTTCTTAGAACTAGCAAAGCTTGATAAAACGGAACGGAGGTATGCATGGATTAAACGTCGGCTTCGAACAAATGAGGAGATCTGGAAAATCTTTCCACTACATTGGCATGTTGCATATTTGCTTTGTATACAGTTTTGCAAGTTGACCAGGTATTGTTTTTTAACAGTCCGACAAGGAATTCTAACTTCTCTAATTTCAATATCCTTTTATATGCATGTAAAAAAGGATCTTTTTGTAACTTGCAGAAACTTGCAATTTCTCTTCTTTCATTTGTTCTAAGCTAGTTCATGCGTTCTTTCATATACTTAGTGCGTCCTTTATGGTAGCTTCTTTTGTCCTAGGCTCTAACAAAAATAGAACTTCTAGCTGATTGAAGCAAAGATGGTGGTTCCATAGCTTCATACGAATCTTGTCTTACAATACTTGACCATGTAATGGGTTGTTATTTATTTACATAAAAATGCTCAGTGCCACTCTTCTCACTGGTCCAAATTCTAAAACTTCTTAGCGCATGTCAGATAAAACTTCAAAGTTTCATAATGTTTTCGCCACATCTTTGAAAAAGGACACAGGGAGGCTCCTCTACCCTGTCTTGCCTTCCTCTCTGTGATAACGAAAAAAACAGAAAAAGACTAAAATTTTACAGTTGAAGGAATTTTACAGAAAATTTCAGATAATTTTATGCCTTTATAGTATTCAATTATCACCTTTTGTTGCAGGACACAGCTTACAGAGATCCTTGATAATCTCAAAGAGAAGCCAGATGTTGCAACACTGTTAATGGTAGTGTTAGATGTTGTAATTTTGAGTTTTGTTTTTCTTTATTTTCTGGTAAAACTTGATTCCTATGGTTTAAAGGGAGCATAAGCATTATTATAATTTTCAAGAGAGTTTAAATTACTTCTAAGAAAAGAATGTTTTAAATTACAGATTGGGAGAGGGTCTCGCTCTTTAGTTTTGCAAATTTAACAAATTATTTTTCAGAAAAAGAGTTAGTATTATATGAGTTATTTCTGTGAATAATCAGTTTTTTTTTTCACTTATTTGTGTTCCATAATATGCCATTTTTTTTTTTTTTTGTACCAATTATGCTTATGCATGGAGTGGTCTACTTGGCAGGCATTACAGAGGACTCTTGAATTTGAGGAAGAATTAGCTGAGAAATTTAGTGGAGGACCTGCAGGGTCTCGAAATCGAGAAACCGAGAATGAAGTGGAAGAAACTGATAGGGGAGGGAACCATGGCCAAACCGTATCTGACATTCGAAAAAAGTATGAAAAGAAGCTTTCTGCAGCCCAGTCCGATGAGAACAAGGCAGTAAGTGCTAAATATTACTAGAATTTTTAATCTTTTCATCTAATCTAGGATTGTTTTTTTTATCTTTTCAGCTAATCTATATCATGTATTACAGGAAAATGCCGGTCATAGAGATATATCAGTTCCAGGAGCCGGGGTGCGTATATTTTTTAGTTTCACTGGCAACATGAACTTGTTGTATAAGTTTCTATTAATATTTACTAGCAGTGGTTATCAACACCTTTATGAGGGGGAATCCAGAAACATAATCAGTTTGTGCAAATGTTGTGATATGTCATGATGATTTGCAATTATTGTGGCTGGCATCCAGGTTCTAATTCATGACTGTTCCATGAAGTGTTATAAACCTAACTTCTAAGGTTGCTAATTTAGCAGAACTTGTTAATTAATTGGGACTGAACAGAAAAGTTTTATTGTTCAGACTTTGCCATTACTGCATTGATTACTTTCCTTGGTTCTGAACAATTATTACACTATACTCTATGCCATAAATCGGGGTATTTGCACTTCCAATTCTGATGGAAGATTCTGAATTTATTTAATAGCTTCATCACATCTTTCAACATTATTTCATGTAACATATTTTAATTGTAACACCTTCAATTTCTTTGTAGTTCAACTTCCATGGTATTATTTCCTCTTGTTTCGAACCACATTTAATGGTATATGTCGAGTTAGAAGAGAAAACTCTGACGGAGAGTCTGGAGAAACTTGTTCAGGTATGCCTTGTCATAGTTCTTGTGAATGTATTTTGACAAGATTTATCTCTTTATTTATGCGGTAATAAGTGTTCCTTGCCAGGAAGAAACTTGGGATATCGAGGAAGGAAGTCAAACAAATGTTTTGTCAAGTAGCATGCAGGTGCCATACAATTGAGAAGTCGTCATTTGTTTTTGTTTGTCTTTCTGCTCCAATTTTTTATTGGCCATGCTTTCTCTTTTCAGTTTACATTGATCATTTTAGTCTGATTATAGTTTGGATGTTGGTTGCACTGCATGGACATGTATTCATGACTTTAAATTCATATGTATCTGTATAGTTGTAAAGTGCAAAGTATCTCTCAAATGTTTTCCTACTGGTAAAATAATCAACGGGAAAAGAAGAATTTACTTAGTTAAAATTTCACAAAATGAAGAAAAGAGGAGATGGCAACAAATGTCTTTGGGCTTGACAAAATACAGTATTTCTTCGCATTGTGACTTGGTTAATGTCTTATATTTCAATCTTATTAACCAATCATAATGAGCGGGTTCTACTTATTTTTCTGTCATTTATGGGCAAGTGAAAACAGAATTTAAACCATGGAACTGCATATATGCAGACAAAAGGATATGATTTGACAGTAAGCATTTGGTTTATGGAACCAAAAATCTTTTCTTTTTGTCTTATGTCATAGATCAGGTTGGCGATCTGAATTAGAACGTGGGATGTTTTAATTGAATTATCTTGAACTTCTGTCCTATTGTGAAGCACACGTTAATAGAAGACAACATTGCGCTTTCTAATTGTGGAAAGTCACTTTGTGATTTTGGGAGGAGCTTTTATTCTTTTCCAGTTATTGGCTCTGAGATGTACTTGCTTGTTAGATCTTCACAAAGAACCCAGGCCAAGCAAGACAACTTCAAAATTTTCACCTAAGCTCAGTTCTCACTAATCGAATTCCCTACTACATTCAATTATTGTTCCTGAAGTTCATTATAGTATAAAAGACTGATATGAACAGTATATTTTTGTCAGAACACCTTTTTTCATCAAAGATATTAGGATGCTTAAAGACTCTTCCCATATTGACCTTCAGATATTAAAAATAATGTCTCTCATGTGTCCGTTTGTTAAATGTAGCTTGGTGGACCTCTCTTGAAGTCTTGGAGTGGTTCTAGAAGATCATGAATATCTGCTGTTCTAGGCAGAACAATTATGTCTAACCTTTTTAAATGTACTTGTAAAAAGAAGTGTCAAAGCCTAACAAAAGTGTTTACTCCTAGGGTTGTTAATCTTGAATTTTTTTTCTTCTTTTCTTTTCTTTTTAAGATATCTGTTTCTGCCATAGATCCTTTGTTTGTGTTCTTAATCAAGTTCTACCAAATTCCTGATCCAACTTCATGAAATTTTGCAATTTTCTGTTCTGTTTTGCAGTTATTTCTGATAATCAGGAGAAGCTTGAAAAGATGCAGCGCGCTCACAAAGAATCAGACATTATTTAATTTGTTCAAGGTTGTCATTGTTTTTTAAGCTTGTTGAGTAATATGTCATTAGATTTTTAGATAAAGGCTTTCTGAATTAGCTTGTTTCAATGTTTAGGTTTTTCAAAGAATTCTCAAAGCATATGCCACAAAACTTTTCAACAGATTACCTAAAGGTGGTACAGGGATAGTTGCAGCAGCAACAGGCACAGATGGACAAATCAAGGTCTTCACATGCATATTGACTCATATATATCATGATTTTGACTTTAGGGACAAAATTTAATACAAAGGTTCTCATTTCATCTCTTTATTACTCATTTCACAATGTTCTGTAGACATCAGACAGAGATGAGAGAATGATCTGCCATATAGTCAACACTGCAGAATATTGCCACAAAACGGTCAGTAACCAGTACTTTCTAAATTTTGACTGTTGATACCTTCATTAGTTAAATAGCTACAATTAGCAAATTTGGGATATATGGTTAATCCATATTTCCATTTTAATTCCAGTTTCTCCCAAATGGAGCAAAATTTTCCGAGACTCGTAATAGTAGGATGTCTTATCCTGATTTACTGCAACTTGACTGCGGATTTCTTTTATGCGTGGCAGGCTGGTGAACTGGCAGAAAATGTTGT
The DNA here is from genome assembly GCA_022405105.1 of Aristolochia contorta. Classification (NCBI taxonomy): domain Eukaryota; kingdom Viridiplantae; phylum Streptophyta; class Magnoliopsida; order Piperales; family Aristolochiaceae; genus Aristolochia; species Aristolochia contorta. The sequence goes on from CM039664.1 coordinate 11,337,690, forward strand.
GAAAATGATCGATTCTCATTTTGCAGATAATATTGATATGTCAGAAGTGCAGGTAGGTAATCTGTTAAAAGGTAGGAGAAACAAGTATGAGGAAGAAAGTGAGAGAAATACAGAAGTTCAGAGAAGAAGAATTATCTGCAACCTTGCCTCATCCTCTTTCTTCATTGATCTATTGTTGTCAGTGCTCACATTGTTAAATGTGAATGTTTGCAGGACGAGTTCTCAGCAGTTATCACAAAATCATTGATAACATTAGTTCATGGCCTCGAAACCAAATTTGATTTTGAAATGTCTGCCATGACACGTGTGCCTTGGGGGACACTTGAAAGTGTTGGTGATCAGTCAGAGTATGGTTTATCAGAACCTTTTTGCTTTTTAAATTGGTTTCAAATAATTTTCTCAAAAAAAAAAAAATTGGTTTCAAATTCCAGATGAGGTTCCACATAAGCATTGCGTGAATGAAAGTTTGTTTTCTAGGTATGTGAATGCGATAAACTCAATACTTACAAGCAGTATTCCTGTGCTTGGAAGACTTCTATCTCCCATCTACTTCCAGTTTTTCCTAGACAAGGTACTTATTTCACCTTTAGCAATTTTTCTGTCCTCTTTCATGGTGCAGTTTTAACAGAAGAACAAGACTTCCATAAATACTAGACAAGCTTTAGGTGTTAAATTCAGCCTTTAGAGTAAGACGAGCGTCATCAATATGTCAATTATTTAAGGATTTATTTCAGTTGCAAGCAAAAGATGAAAGAGTGTTGCACTAAAGAAGCTTTGATTATATGCAGCTTGCAGCATCTCTTGGACCTCGTTTCTACCTCAATATTTACAAATGCAAAGTTATTTCAGAAACTGGAGCCCAACAAGTAAAGACTATTTTTCTGTTCTCATTTCTTTTATATTTTGGGAATCAGGATCAGTGAAGGATTTGAAATTAGAATTATGTAAAGTTGTTGACTTATCTTGGAATTTTGGAGCTGAATTGAGCTTCGTGCTGTTTTTTATTTCAGATGCTGCTGGACACTCAGGCTGTGAAGACTATTCTTTTGGATATACCTTCTCTTGGAAAACAGGTACTAACTTTGATTTGCGACAACACTCTTGGAAGACTATATTTTCACTTATACTGACATACCTGGTAGTATCTCATAAGCATTTTATGTACTTTTTCGACATAATTATCCTACTTTAGTCTTTGAGTATTCTTAGTATTTTTATAATGATTTTCTGTTAAGTGTATGTTTACTCAAGGTTTGGACATGATACACTATTAACAATCCAATCTAGGTAATCTTTTATATTTTGTGTAAGGTCAAAACTATTAATGGACTGTGGATATGCTTACATGTTAAAAACCCATGCAGAGTCTGATTCTCTTCCCATCCTGTGGAGAGCCATGATCTCAACTCTCTTTCTTCTTAAATGTCCTGTGGGGGATAATATCAGAACATGTTTTTGCTTAAGGATTGCGGGAATCTTGTTTATCCTGCCCTTCCGCCATCCATTCTTGTCTTTTATTGCTCAATTTGTTTTTCCATTTACTTTTGTTTCTTTTTTCTTTTTTTCGTTTTTTCTCTTTTGCAACAGACATCAGGTGCTACAAGTTACTCCAAGTATGTTAGTCGTGAAATGAGCAAGGCTGAAGCACTCTTGAAGGTTGGTTATTTGGTTCTAGGGGAATAGTTTTACTTGACAACAACATCATTCACGATAGAAAAATGATATTATATCTCACATGAAATTCATTTAACAGGTTATCTTGTCACCCATCGATTCCGTAGGAGATACATACCGGGCACTTCTTCCAGAGGGGACGCCTTTAGAATTTCAGAGAATCCTTGAGCTTAAGGTTCTATAATGATCTCTCTTTTTTTTTTTTTGTCATGGTTAAATAGGGTTACCTAAGATTTCAAGTTTCTGCTGTAGGTGGTACACTTTCACTTAGTTAATATGCTGTTTCACTGTAGTCTCTGTGTCATGGTTACTTTCTAGACTTTCCAAAAGTTCCAACTGAAATTGAGTGTCCGAGGCTTAGCCAGTTTGAAACAGCTTTCCTGTTCTGGTACATAGGAATAAGCATCTTAGTTCTTTGTGAACAGAGTAAAACAAATCCATTGAGTATAATTGCTTCAAATTTGGTCCTCTTTAGGTTCTCTCTCTATTGTTGTTAACAGAATATCAATAAACAGCTGTCACTATGCAACTCGAGGCTGATAAAGTGTCACTAAAGACAGGCTGTTTGATGGTCAAATATGTGTCTTCAACGGAATTTGATGTGTTTTTACTTGAGTAATGTTTGTTTCGATTGTTCTGATAAGAAATAAGATAAGTGTATCAAACAAAAAGAAATATCTGCTTAAAAAATGGATGGGGATCTTCAATATCTGAAAACGATTGATGGAAATTTTTGAAAGTGTTTGAAACTCTTTGTTCCGTACATAGCCCTACTTAAAATTATAAAACTCCAGCTTGTCCTTGATGCTATCAAGATGGAAAGATATTTACGTTTGTCTTTTTAAGACCTCTTAAATTTTAATTAACTAATATAACTACTGGTAGCAGCAAGTGCATGAATGAACTAAAGAAAAGGTTATCTGCAGGGATTGAAAAAAGCAGATCAGCAAGCTATACTGGATGATTTTAACAAGCATGGGGGTTCTGGAATTATTCACCCTTCTGGAGCGCCAGCAGTTGTTGTGCCAGCACCGACTCCACCTATAGCACTATCTACAACAACCGCTCCTAGCACAGCTGGAGCTATCACATCAGGGGAGGATGTCCTTGCTCGCGCTGCAGCTCTAGGTCGTGGTGCTGCCACAACAGGATTCAAAAGGTTCCTTGCTCTAACTGAAGCTGCAAAAGATCGAAAAGACGGGCCTTTCAGAAAACTCTTCAACCCATGAACACAGACGACATTGTAAACATTCAAATAACAGGTGTGTTGGAAGCTCATATTTTTTTCCAGAGAAATGATTCTGTAAATTTAATATCTTATAAACCAGAAAGAAATGCTTAATTCATTCGAGTACAGTGTCTCGTTTTCAGTCCACATATGACAAAAGTATCTTCTTTTTCACTATTTGTGATATTCCTTCTTGGCGGGCTGATTACTCTCTCTCATTATTATGGGTTCATTTTGAACCATCACAACTCCAGTTACCACAAATCATCCTTTTGACTCTTAACTGTGTTGATTTGGATGTGTGGTCAGGAGCTCAAAATTTTGGGACGAAGCAGACGATGCTAGGGGATTGGGGAGGCGTTTCTCTCGTCTGGGAAGGTCTGGGACTGGGCTGTAAACTTAATGGATTTTTATTTATGGGCATCAATAGGCAACATAGACTGGTCTGAGTTTCGCAAATGGTCAGTGGAAATTCAACAGTTTCGCTTACGCATATGTTGGGCAAGTTGACCAAATTCTTATTCTTGTCCAGTCCGGCCCCTAGTTGACAGAATTGGAAGAGTATTCAAGAAACTAAATTGCATTATGCTTATAAGCATTTGTGTTCGACCCCCTGTCATGGTTAAAAAATGTCGATTTCTTCTTCTTTGCGGTAGATGCCCTATCTGTATTTTTATGGTTTGTAAACTAGACTTATTGATTTCATTAAAAATAATTGCATTATGCCTTTAAGGCCGTGCTCTTATCTTTGTACTAACTCTTAAGAGGGAGGGTCTCTGCTACTATGTTTTCGCCTAAGATAAAACAATAAAACAAATTTTGTTTCTAAAAACTGGAATGTGCCTCTGGATGAAGTTACGCAAACAAACTTAACCCAAGAAACAACTTTCTTGCTCAATTTAAGTGGCCGTTAACCAAAACTTGGTAACCTCAGTGAAAGTCACCGAGGCTATAATTATGCAGTCTTAATAACAAACAATTCTTAGAAGTACTGAAGTGCTTAAGACAAGTCTTCAATACATTTATAGTATATACTATACAAGCTATTATTTTGAGGTAAAAGTGGTGTTTTTTATTATAAAGAGAAAAAATAGACTTAGTTGAGTTTGAAGTCCTTCCTTTACTCTTCAAGTACTTAATTCAACTCAAGGAAGGCTACCACCCATGGTAAAAAAAAAAAAAACAATAATGATATGTGTACAATATTGTTTATATATTATTTGTGTACACCCCTCACTGTATAAGTGGGGTATTAAAATATTCTTCTTGGGGGTCCTACTTCTATAGTGAGGGGTGTACCCAAAATGTACACAAACAGTAATGTACGCTTACTATTATTCTAAAAAAATATCATGAAAATGAATAAGATTCTAATTTCTAAATGAGCAGTGATATAAGTACTGTGGGTTTTTACTTCCAAGGCTTTAGATCCTGACGTGGCGTCCACATTGCAACTTAGTAAGAGATAAACTTGGAGATAAAATCTGTAAAATTTAAATTCTTTAATAAAATATTATAAACCTATTATATGGGTAAACCTTAAACCCTAGATTTTCTCCTACTTAAACCGCTAACTATGTAGTCACGTCAGGATGTAAAACCTCGAAGTAAAATCTAGAAGTATTAATATCATTTTTCTTTCTCAATTGAAGTACACAAAATATAAAATTTTCATTTACCTATTCACATAAATTTACCTTATTTCTGTTCTCGAAATATATAGTAAATAGTATATACACATGTCTAATTTCCTAGTCAGTCATCTTAGGGTCGTCCGGCTTTGGGAAGCTTCTTTTGAAATTTCAAAAAATAGATAAAAGTATCACTTTTAGTTCTAAAACGCTTCGAAATTTGCCTTTCGGAATAAAACCTTCCAGAATTGCCTCTCCTTTTAAAAATTTTCAAATTTCACTGCCACAAAAAAAAAAAAACGTGAATACTTCAAAATTTACAAACACGAACATTTTTGGCGCCGAGGCCAATCCACGTACGACAGGCACTTCAACGACGTGGGACCCACTCCAAAGATCCCGGTATTAGATATGTTTTCCGTTTCCGTTCCGGAACGTTCCGGAACACGGAACCGGTCTATATAAGGTGGTAACTTGGCGCCCAAGCCATCATCGCTGTAGTCGGTTTGTATCAGCTTTTTTCCGGTGTCCACCACCTTTCTCGGCCACGGCCGTGCCTGTATATTCCCGAATTGCCCCCACCGCCTCAATTGTATTACCTTATCCCCCGCAGCGTTTTAAACGCCCAATTATCCCTCCCCCAACCTACTACTTAATATTGTCATTGACCCCTTTTCTTCCAGAAATCTCGTCTCTCCGGTCATCTCGCCGGATCCGCGAAATCTCGACGGAGAATAGGCAGGAGGCGGCCTGGAATGGCAATCTCCGCTTCTTTTCCGGTCGTTTTCTTCGACGGCGAGCGCGAGACTGACATCGGGGATATAGCTGTGTATCCCTCCACGGGGTACGGGGACTTCATGGCGCACATAGCGCAGAGAATCGGTATCTCGCCGCAGCAGATCGCCGTCTCTTTCAGCCTCCGGCACAAGAAGAAGATACTGATCGACGACTACACCAACTTCGCGGACATCCTCCCGGAGAAGGACGGCGTGTTTCAGGCGGTGTTGAAGCGGTCGCACGCGAGGCGAGGGAGGAGGCGACACTCCTCCTCCTCGTCGTCGACGGCGGCGGCAAATCAGCAGCCGAATCTGTTCCCGCCGGAAAAGGTGCTCCTGAGGCGCGACCGGAACAGAGCGCCGTCGTCGGATTTCGGACGAATTTCGCCGCCGGCGCTGGGGCTGATGGACTTGGAGAGGCTTTTGGAATTGCAGCGGCAGAAGGAGCTGTACCTGCTGTCCACGAATCCGTACGTGTTCGCTCCTCTGGACGACAGATACGCGAGCCCCGTCGTGGTCGGTGGTGATCACCGTGGAACGGGCGGCGTAACCGTATGCGAGCTGTGTTTGACTTCGAATGAGAGACCGGTACCGTTCCACTCTTGCGTATACGACACGGTTACGGAGGGGTTCCGGTCCACCGCCGGTCCGGTTCAGAGGCCACCGAAGACGCCCCCGGCCGGTAGAGCCAAGTAAAGCCACAGGCAGGCGGCCCGAGCTCTCCAGTATGTCGGTCGGTTCTGTTTTCACTTTTTTTTTTTTTTCGGGTTCCTGTATAGCTTTTCTGGGCCACGGTTCGTATTATTGCTTGTGGTATGATACGAGTCTTCTGGGTAAAGGCAAGCCCCCCCCCCCCCCACACGGAAGGGGGCGGTCTCTCTCTCTCTCTCTCTCTCTCTCTCTCTCTCTAGAGAGAGGAAGAGAGAGAGAGAGAGAGAGGAAGTTTTCTTTTTTGGGTTTTCTCTGATTTGGGAAAAATGTGATACCCTGACCGGGACGGACAAGTAGAGGTAGCGAGCGCCCGGGGAATTTCTTTTTTATTGGGAAATTGATATTTTGAAGATAAAGAAGATATTTCAGCCGAAAGTGGGAAGGTGTTAATGGGGACCGCCTATTTAAGTACTGTGTGTGACCCCAAAACGCAATCCCTGCTTTCAATATGAAAGTTTGTTGGACTGAAGTTTTCTATATCTTTCGTGTTTCTGTTTCTGAGTGTGCTTTTCTCTGTTAACACTTTTTATTAATTTGAAAGGTGTACCAAAACTTGATTCTTACAAGGTATACACCTAATAGTGCCAAATAAATTACCGGTGATTTCTTTGTTACGAAACCTGGTTAACTGGTCTTGTAATGGTGGACACCACTAGCGGCGCCGCCGGCAGCTCCCACGTCTAACGCATTATTGATTATAAAGTGTGGGAGTGGATTCGTTTTTTCTTATGAAAAGGATTTGGTGGGTTGCTTCCCCGATTTAGGCAGTGTCAAATTTCTCAATCCATTTTCTGTGTAGTTTTTGAGTCTGGAGTTGGCTATGCTCTTTAGGCTCTGGAAATGAGAAATTTTTTTGCCATCTAAACTAGTCCTCGTAACAGAAGAAAGCATCGTTTACGTTATCGTCTTTTGACCTATTTATTGGGATTTGATTTGTAACGATTTCAATTTCTGGTCCATTAAAGTCTGTATAGCTATATGAAGAAGCTTATATTTAAGAAGGTCTTGACCGACTGTTTGCTCTCTTGATCTCCATTTGAACGTGAATCTCAACAGTAATTTAACATGAACTCTGAAATCCAATCCAATAAAATGGGAAGACTTTGACGGTTCTTTTTTTTTTTTACACATTCTATATTATCTCGCCCTTCACACTTTCTATATTAGGTTGACTGTTTGCCACCTAGTTCTCTCCTCTTTTCTGACTCCTTACCTCTCTCTCCTTCTCTGCCTTCTGGACTTGTACCTCGCTGCCTTCTCGGCTTTCCCCATCTCTTCCCTCTTTCGTTCCCAATCTCTGCCCTTACAATTGAACGAATTTCCGTTCACAGTGTTGAACACTGCTTACAGAAAATTTAGTGCTGAACACTTTAAATGGTTTTTTTTAACTTTAGTTTCCCCTTGCGCTAAAACCCGTGTTACCTTATTTGGCAATGGATGAGAAAAACTTGAACAGAATTAGAGCAGATCGGGTTACTGGCTGGTGGAGAGCGTGAATCAACTGATAGTCCCTATAGGTTTTGGTGCTGAGTGCTGAGAAATATTAGTTGGATTTGTGCCTACCCTTTTTGTGGGGGGTTAGTCCACATCGATATTCTGAAAAGTTCCTTTTTCTAGGTTAGTGTAATGCTAAGTGGTTAAGACACAAATTTTCCTTATGTAAGAGACACTAAACTCTTTATCTTTGTGTAAAAGCAAACATAACATGATTAATTTAATTAAAAGGTTTTGGTTACCCTTTTGTACCCGGCAGAGAGAATGAATCAACTGATAGTTAGAGTGAATCAGGCTGCGTGAGGAGGTCACAAGAGGCAAAGGATGAGGGACTTAGGACAATAACTCTTCTCTCTGTGTGTAATTAAATGTGTAGGTTGCCAGATTTGTATTAATCAAACCTTACAATTTTATGCCTTTCTATGCACTGTATTGGAAAGATGGATAAATATCAAAGATAATTCTATAAACTGAAATAAAAACATATATAAAGGTAATCTCTGTAGGAAAACCCAACTCGATCTAAGTTTTTTTTTTTTTAAAAAAGAAAAAAACCGGCCACAGAACCAATTTGATAAAGGTTAGTATTTTCACAAGACGCTGTTTTATGGGTCTACGCTACAAAAAAAACCTAAACAGTTGTCAAATTCTTTTGAAGGTTTGAACGCAATGGATAGTAAAAAGGAGTTGTTTGAGGTATTAATCTCTTGAAGAGAAGGGGTTCAAAGACTTTGATTGGAGGGTCAGTGCGGTTAGATGCGTTACTTGGGCATTTGTCGAGTAGAGTTCATTACAGCTCATGAAGGTCGTTCGTTAGAAGCAGATTCTTTCTTAATGACACTGCAGATTACTCGTGATTTAGCTCCAGCACACGGTGGTTCGGGTTCCCCCTGTGCGTTACTTATATACTTGGTTCAGTTTTGGATTTCTTTCTATGGTAATTTTTTGGGTTACTCTTAAAAAAGACTCTCTCTCATTAATTGGAGAAAATCTAGTTACTAAACATAGCGCGGCAGCCGTGACTGAGTGACTCCTGGCGTCTCCGTGTTGGAACTTGGACTCGGAAACCACGGGGGTCCTAATTCGATATCCCCAAATTGTCCCTCGGGTTTTTGAGTAAATACCGGGGGTGGAAAGAAAAACGGAGGCGAAGAAAGAAACGGCCGGGAAGTGGTGGGGACGGGCGGCGAGAATTGCGGGCCCAGTGCGGGGTCACGTGTGTTAGTACGGTACTCCCTCACCGCACCAACAAAAAACATATGATTGCCTTCGGTGGTCATGCACTTACCTGCCCCTCCCCTCTCTCCACTCTGCCTGCAGTGGTACGAGTTACAAGTAGAGAGAGAGAGGACACGACTCACACACAACAGCACATACTCCCTCACTCTTTTAAGTCTTCTTCCTCTCTCTCTCTCTCTCTGAAAATCTGTAACGTCGTTTTGAAACTCCTCTCCCTCCCTCGTTTGCAGAGCCTTTTTTTTTTTTTTTTTGGTTTCTCTTTCTTTTCTGAACCCCCCAAAAAGAGAAGAAGAAGAAGAAGAAGAAGAAGAAGAGAACCCGGTCTCTTTGGCCTTAAATTCGCTGGCGATTTTCCCCCTTCCCGCGCTTTGCATTCGCTCTTCCGGAAGGAGTTGGGAGTAGGAAGAATGGCGGAGAATCTGGACGACGGCGAGCTGTACCTCCCTTCCGACATCTTCCCCGACGAGATGTTATACCACCGGAAGCCCGTCTCGGAGACGAACGGGTTCGCTCACGTGGAGGAACTCGCTCAACAACTCGCAGCCTTGGCCATGCTCGATTCACCTCCTACCGTCAGGCCTCCACACGGCAACTTCGAGGTTTTCTTTTTCTTCCTTACGTTCTGTCTGCTTGCTCCTTTTTCTTCTTTTCTTTCGTGTTCTTTTGCGTTTCCGCTGTCTTTTTTTTTTTTTTTTTGTTTACCGTCTCGCAAGAAAATAAAAGACCGGTTGCGGCACTCTCTCTCCTTCTCTCTCTCGCCGAGATTAAACTGGTTTTGCTCTTTCTTGCTTGTAGAAGAAGAGACGGAAGGTTTCTGCTCGTAAGTTGTTCCTCTTTTTTTTCTCCCCCTTTCTCTTTTGTATTGTTTTGTTTAATCTCTGTTGCTTTTTGCAGTTGAGAAAGTCGGTTCGAGTCGGAGCGCTTTATCCACCTCCACAGACCGGGTTGGGTCTTCAAGCTCTGCAGAACGTGGGTAACGGTCAAGGTCATGCATGTCTCAGGGGAACGCATTTCCCTCCCCTCCTCGGACCTATGTACCACTACATTTACCCAGGGAAACCAGTTCGAGCTCCGGTAAGCACCAAAAAAAAAAAAAAAAGTAATTTTTCCTTGTGTTGTTGATCGCATGTTTCCTTCACCCTTGCCGGACTCTCATTCTTGGGATATATGGTTATACAGCCGGAGATCGTTCAGCGCGAGAGGGCTAGGGTTTTTCAGAGGCAGCCAAACCCTTTGCAGAATCGTGCAATGCCTGTTCGAGTTGGTGGGAGTGGGACGAGGGAGTATGGCGGTACGGGGGTGTTTCTGCCGCGTGTTATAAACCCTGAGACTAGAAGAAAGCCCAGTAAGCAAAAGAAGCTCAAACGCTCTGCCCTTTACTGTTTTGCTTAGCCAAATTGAATTCGACCAAGTGGTGGGTGCGTTGAATCCAGCTGACGAGCTGGTCTGTCCCATGTATTTTGGCTGCTGGTTGGTGATAAGGGTCATGTTTGGTTAGTTTGTGCAACCCTTTATGGTCCTCTTCCTCTCCCCCCTTTGGGGTTTTTCAAGTTCTGAACTACTGTGTTCTGTTTTTTGCCTTTTGGTCCGTTTAGTCATCCATCATCATTGAAAAGTTCTCGAAGTAATGAAAATGCATGGGCCTATTCCTCCTCTTTTGTTTTTTCTTTTCTTTTCCTCTTTACTTGTCTGTGTCTGCACTTTGGTTTTTTCTGTGGGATTTGGTGTGGTTTACTCTTCTTGCCCACAGTGTTTGATAAACCAAGTAAGATAGCGCCTTACTGTTAAATAACAAACTTTAGAAGCAGTGCTGCATTATACTTTGTTTTTTTATTCATAGTCCTTCCAGGAATAGTGCCGGTTTATAAATTATGAGATTCTCATTTGTCTCTTTCTAGCTGCCTGAGTTGACTTCTTTTGTGCGTGTTTTACCATTGTTTGTTCCTTGATTCATTGAGAAATTTTCGAAGAGAAGTAGTGGTTAGCATTGTGGTTGACTCATGAAATGGAATTCCTTGCACACTCCCTCTAGTATTGGGTACTCTATGCCATGATGCTAGAGGATTGGGAACATTTCTGGCCAACCTGATTTCTTTATCAGGTTGGCCATAATAGACCGTTGTCTTCTTGTTACCTACCGCCTATTCGTTTTGATGTTTCAGGTTCAGGCGCGAAGAACACTGAGCCAAGAGAGCAGCCAATGAGAAACGAGGGTCTGGGCAGGCAGGGGAAGCCATATCCACATTCATCTGAAAAGCGTCTGCCAAGGGACTGGGCATACTGAGCTCCTCTGTAAAGAAAAGAAGTGGTCTGTTTTTTTGTTGTTAAGGTGGCGTCTCATGGGTTCAATAATCAGTCCACTGAAGGAGTAATCAGTAAAGGAGTAGAAATAATCTTTTGGGCCTCGCGCACAGCTGAAGAAAAGAAAAAGCGGGTCAGGAATGAAGGAGAATGCAGTTCAAATAGACAGAGTGGCAGAACATTGTAATCTGTATGGAGGTGTTAGAAGGCTTTCTGTGTATATAAATAAAGTTTTTTCATAAATTCTCATTGCATTGAGCAATTGAGTCATACTTTGGTTTTCATTAGCAATAATATCGTGGTGGATACAGGCTCTCAATTTTTTGTTTTTATATTCTGTTTCCATCAGCTTTGTAGTTAATGGAGGGTCAGATATGACAGGCTGCCTGGAGCTTTGCTTTTCCCCTTTTTGGTGACCTAGGGTTTTAGGGTTCCTTCCCCTCTATTGACATGAAAAGAAAATGGGAAGTCTCATTTATTACCCTTTTTCTTTCGCATTGTTCCTTGTTTCCTGTTTCTTGCAGACTGCAATGCTCACTTCTGACCTACTACGCCAAGTACTCTTCTTTTATAGTAACTACATTAAACATCTTCCTTACGGTTTTTGTTATCCACTGCTTGCATTTGTGGACTGTATCTTCATGGTATCCGATGCTTGACCATTTTCAAGAAAAAGGGGGGGGGGGAGATATGGAAGAGAGAGATAGAGAGAAGGGAGGCAGAAAGAAGGGAGATAGAGATGTTAAGGATTATATGTAGATGTAGAGATAATTAAGAATAAATGACAAATAATGCAAAAAAGTAAGAAGTAAAACACTTTCTTATATAGGTTCAGCCAATTGTGGCTACCTTCTGCTCTGTTGCGCAGTTCTACTATTGTTCATGAAAAGGTTACAAAGATATAGATTATGAAGAAATGAGTTACAAATCACTTAACCTCTCAAAACATTATTCTGATATTTCAGCCCACCGTCCTAGGTGCCCACTTCGTGAATCCCGGAAAAAGTTACCCCGAAAGTCGTGTTTTCACCATTTATAGGCTTCTGGTGAAGTGCCTGGGTGCCCATGATGCCCAGAAATGCGATGAAGGCTCCATCAACAACAAGAGATAAGGAGAGGGGAGGCAGGAGAGACGGGAGACAGGAGACAGTGGGAGAGTGGAAGAGTGGGAGAGAGAAAGAAGGGGGGAGGGGGTGGGAGAGAGAAAGAAGGGGAGGGGTGGGAGAGAGAAAGAAGGGGGGAGGGGGTGGGAGAGAGAAAGAAGGGGGGGGGTGGGAGAGAGAAAGAAGGGGAGGGGTGGGAGAGAGAAAGAAGGGGAGGGGTGGGAGAGAGAAAGAAGTGGAGGGGGGGAGAGAGAAAGAAGGGGGGAGGGGGTGGGAGAGAGAAAGAAGTGGAGAGGGGGTGGGAGAGAGAAAGAAGGGGGGAGGGGGTGGGAGAGTTTGGACCGGGTCCGGGTCGTCGAATTGGATGATGTGGTCTCAGAGAATGTTTCAGGTCTGTGAGATAGAATCCATTAATAATCAAAACCTGCTTGATCATACTGTATCAGCAACCCAGCGACAGGGTCAAAACAAGTGTAAAGTGAGGGGTTTAGTAGCTTCATTAATTGGAGGTGATTACTTGAAAAACTTAGTATTATTTACCTTTGTTTGTCTGAGACTGATGATGAAAGAATACCTTTTTTCCATTTTCTTGGAATGATTTAAAAACCTCAACTCAGAGGGAACAGTAAAGCATGAGGCTTTGGAAAATTCAAAATTAATTTTTAAAGTTGAAAATTTTCAATATTCTTCTTAAAGTATAGAGTTTACGAATTTGAAATGCAAATTTGTTGGATGTTGACTTGGATAATACATACATTCTTTTTATAAGCATAACTTGGACCCCCATCCACATCCAAAGATTACAAAAATTTGTAATTGGAATTGGGCCATGCCGGTTACTACAGGGCTTGAATATATATATTTTTTGATTGTCAAAAAGGATATACTTCAAATGCGATCCAAATTTGTGAATAAGGGGCTTAAACCATGTCTTTTGTTGTCTGAAAGGGGTATGTCATCCATCCCTAAAAGACCATCAATACCTCTTAAGCATAAAGAAAGACAATTAGAGATAAAGAAGGTAAACAAAAGGAACCATTTTTACAAATTTTAAGAGCGATGTATGACCCCACTATTCTGTAATCTTTCACAAAAAGGATACTACCCCATTATGATGTACTTTCTGATCCTTTTTTCTCTATGTTCCGCCTCTACTGAATCTAATGTAGCCTCATTATTACCAAGCAAGCAAACCACAACTTGTTCTTTCCTATGTTCTTATCTTAATTTAAGAAAATCCATATCCATAGTAATCCCAGTGATTTTAGAAAGGCAGTTTGGACTATAGAGACTTACGAAAACCCAACAAGTCCTCGAAAGGAAAAACCACAAAAATCTTGAGGCGTTTTTGGACATGCAATGTCTGTTTTCTTGCAGGCTAATGACACAGGAAAAGAATGGCGTGGACTCTCAATATATGGTAGTAAACTTTTGGCTGTTTCTCTCTCTATCTATTAATGCATGGACATAGAAACACTTGTTGAGTTCTTGTATTACTTTTTAGGAACAAGGTTTGAGACCCAAAACCCAAACATGTCACAATGTCTTGTATACTGGCCTTTCCTCATGAAATAAGACAATAAGACTTCTGGTTTCTGGTTCCTGGCTTTCCTGCGCTTTAAAATCTCTATTAAAATAAGTTAGGCCAAACTCAGTCCCCCACGTGGTGGGAGCAAGCAATGAAGACCCCTCCCGTCCTACCCCTTAAATTATCAATAAATTTGGATAATGAAACTGATCAGAGCCAAGACTTTCTCTCTTAGGCTTGCCCTCATTATGTTTTGGAAGAAGAGAAGAAAAAGAAACAAAAAACAGAAAACAATGAGCTGGCTCTCCTCAAAACATATAATTTAGTTTTAAGTATGGGGACACTGACTTCATTGTAACATGGGTTGGTTACCTGGTTGTATCCTAGAGACACGGACCACGAATATTAACCTCCTCTCCCCACTCTCCTTTTCTGTTCTCATACGCAGAAAATACAGTTAGGCTCTGAAGCTAAAAAATACGAGTTAAGTTCCATTATGCATCTTATACAAGACAAAAGAAGATAAACTGCCTCCACCTTCCACTTTATTAGATGCAGATGCTTAAGCAGTTCTTCATTTTTTTATTTGTTTCACAAACTGTGATAATGATGATGGTGAAACCAAGTAAAGGAGCCTTTTCATGTGGTCACTGGAAGGAAAAGTAGGCGACCCTCGATCGGAGAGACAACCAAAAGCCTTAAAATCAAACAGAATACGAATGGGGAATCAAGTGGCTGCTAATTTACTTCAATTACTTCAATAATATGTAGGATTGAGTAGAGTTCCTTCCCGTTGCGGCAATGAGGGTGAGACAACGAGGACCACAATAAACAATTATCAAGGTGCTCTGTCTTTTTGGCCAAAGGGTTGATGGGCAGAAGCAGCCAAAGTGTCTCAAGTGCATAGAGGTTGCTTGGTCTTGGTGGGGTCGATATTGGAGTATAATTGAAGGAGTTCCACTGCACATATCATGAATATATACCCGCCCATTTCTTTAGGAAAACGAATGACAGAAACAGTCTGGTTCTTCTCACCAATCCAAGTATCCTGTAAACAAAATTTTATCTGCTTGTTATGGTGTGTTCTGATACTTTTGAATCAAAGAAATGGGGAGGAGGGGAGGGGGGACCCTGCTGTTGCTACATGAAGTGAAAGTTGGGCCAACGGTGCAGCCCCATTTCAAATTTTCTCTCACAAAACCATCAATATGCTCTTCACTTGGCCATTATTTCTCAATTCAGACTTCTCATATCCCCCAATCCCTACTTCCACACCAGGCGATTGTCTTTTTCCTAATCATATACCAGGGAAGGATATTTTCTCACTGCCCCACATAACTTGTTTTTTTTATTTTTAATGTATGTACAGTAGAAAGACAGTCTACCCTTGACCAATCCAAGCTCATACAGATACATATCGATCTACCCAAAATTCATTTTTTTCTTCTTTTTTTATCATTCACTACATGCAGATTTGACTTTCAGTTAACTAATAAACTTACCCTGACAAGCTTGAGCCTCCTGCGACCTTGTTGTCGTTTCTTATTCCTTTCTCTTCCTTTAAAATAATCAGTGCTGCTTCTTTCATCCGTGATTTGGAACTTGGCCCACAAAAATTGGCCTCAGGAGCTGGAATCTGCATAAACAAGATGAAGAGCAGCATCCAGGCAGCCAGCCACTGTGGCCACTCTGTTCTTCGTCCCAACGAACGAATAAAGAACTTTCATTCATCCTCAATCATTGACGAAAAGAAAAGGACCCTTCGATCCATTGTGGAAAATCCAAGCTGGAAAATACAGTGGAAACCGTGAAGAATCGAAATACCCGGTTCATGAATTTAATCGAACAAGTTCCGCTCACCACGCCCTCGTTCAGTTCCAGGCCTTTCAGCGCACCTTTCTTCGTCTTCCACCACGTGCCCCTGCTTCCCTGCAGGCGAGCATCCGCAGTAGCATCTGTCCTTTCGATCGAGTCTCCACAGAGGAATAACAACAAACATGTGCGTGCCGATTTCTTTCTCTTCTCTTTTTTTTTTTCTTTTCTTTTTCTTCCCCACTCTCTCAGTTTGAGTTTCTTGTTTGACATACGGCTTCATGTATTTCAGCACCGCGCAGTCTGCGCTGCACATGATGAATTACCAATAACAAGAAACGACGGACAGAAAAATAATCTACAAAACTAAAACTAAAGATGATCATCTTCTAAAGAATTACCATTCGTAACACTGTTAGCAGGAGAGATTAGGTTTTCCCGATCTTTTCAATGATTCTGGCATCTTATAAAGTATACAATAGTAGACTCTATACAAACAAAAAACACTACTTTTTTTTTCATAAAAAAGCAGTGCTATTTAATAATCTACTGCCTCTTACTTAAAATTATGGGTTTGAGTAAAAAACATTATTTCTCATTACTCCAATAAAAAAAGGCATAAAAATAAAATAAACGGTTCTATTTTATTTTTAATAAATTTTGGTTGCCTAACTCGAAATGGTCCCGAACAGACCGTTTGGTAGTTCAACAGTTGAAGACCCAAACTGGTTTGGTCCCGCTCCCCTTTCAGGCCGATGACACTCGCACCCACCCAATCGCCATTAATTTTAAACGTCGTATTAAAATTAAAATCAATGAAAGACACTTGACATTATAAAATTATCAGGGTACGTAGTACGTACACCAACATTTAAAACCCGGATTATCATTTTTTTTCCAAGGGTAGGTTTTAAATTGTGGAAGAGTAGGACCCACCCACTTTTCTTGTACGGTTAATATTTTTTTATGACTGCCCGGACCCACCTGTACTTTCTTAAATTAACTGAACAGAAATAGTACTGTTTTCTAATGTTTCTTCACTTAAATATTTGATACGGTAAGGATAGTATATGTCCAGACATAGTACATTATATAAAAATGAACGTGATGTAACGTGTGTAAGTTTCAGACAATAGAGTTATTTGAGACAATTGGGTTGTACGCAGATTTACACAAATAGTGTTGTATTCATAGTATTACTTGGGTACAAATTATTTGTTGTAATGTCTCGTATAACAATTCTAAACAAACCTTGAAACGTGCTACATCACATGTAATGTTCTTTGAATTTTTATGTGTAATGTGTCGAGACAACTAGGGGAGTGAAGAAAGTGTAGCCTCTCAATTTTTCAGCTATAGACTATACACATTAATTTTACGTGTTCTTCTTGTTTTCTATGGTTTATTAGATAATTTTTTTTATTTCTGAAAATGGCATTTGTTAGACTTCTAAATTACCCAATAACAAATATTTATGTGGAATTATATAAAAAAATAATATCAATACTTTAATATTTTACAGTGAAGTTTTACATCCTGATGTGGCTATACTTTGGTAGTCTAGTTGGCAATTCAGATAAGGTTTTAGCGTTTAAAGTGCCAATTAGGACACCGTGTCACTATGTAAAGACACAGTAATAAGTCACGTAAGTGTATCACCAATCATTGTAGAAATAAAGTAAATTAATTTGAATTTTATAATTTT
This sequence comes from Aristolochia contorta, assembly GCA_022405105.1. Classification (NCBI taxonomy): domain Eukaryota; kingdom Viridiplantae; phylum Streptophyta; class Magnoliopsida; order Piperales; family Aristolochiaceae; genus Aristolochia; species Aristolochia contorta. The sequence continues at coordinate 11,354,892 of CM039664.1, forward strand.
TATTAGAAATAAAATTATATTAATTTTAATGATAGTTCAAATGATTTACTTAATCTATTTGCATATGAGGATCTGAATCCTCAAGGTAATCTCATTTCAGTTACTATAGGAAAGTTCATTTTATAATTAAACAATCTCGTGTACATACAGTGTAGATTATAGATCAGTTCAGAGTCTAAAGCGACCGGAAGCTGGACAGGAAATCAGAAATTAAGAATGTACACAGAAGTATAGAGATACGAATACGAGAGGGTGGGACGAGAAAGACGATACGTAGTCGTAGAAGCGTATCTCGAAAATAGAAAATATATGGTACACTGTGCAGGGGACCAGCTGGCTCTGTCGGCGTACGAAGGAGCATGGCCATGAGCGAGCGACCTCCATTAAAGCTTCCTTTCGCTCTCCTTCTTCTCTCTAACAACTTCTCACTCTTGTTTACTCTCCGCTCTTCTTCCTTCTCCTCCTCCTCTCCTGCTAACATATGCTTCGTCCTTGGACTGGAAGCCGAGACTCCTTACGTTCTGAAAAGGTAGGAAGCCCGTTGGTGGTTCTACTACACGCAATGCCAAAAAAAAATTTTTCGGCACTCACGGAAGCTTCTAGGGTTTCGAGCACCGGTCGATGGTGATTCGGAGTTCTCCTCACTGCTTCCGGAAGTGCCGGGGTGGGGGAATAGCTGAATGAGACCCGCCATATCGGAGCCAGTGGTTTCCTGGAAGTTGACGAAGAAGAGGCAATGCATCATGTACGGAGAGGAAGTTTCTCTTGCAGGCGATGCGGTACGATTTTGATTGGGGTTTTGGCTCCTCCTTATGCTGCCACCGGGGAGAAATTATGATGTTTAATAGAATAAAGGTGGATGGAAGCATTGGTGCTGTGAGTACAGGGGAACTGGGTGGGTTGTAGATAGTGGATCAGACCGAGGATTTTTGGGATTCTGTGCGGCAAATGGTGGTGAGATATCTAAGACGAAAAGGGACGAGTGCTTTCAGTAACATTTAGCGCCAAACAAATTGGATCTGAGACGAGTTGGATCTGAAGAAATGGAATCTAAAATGGATCAGTATGAAATTATGGAGCAGATAGGTAGAGGAGCTTTTGGGGCGGCCATTCTTGTGCACCACAAGACAGAAAAGAAGAAGTAAGCGGTTCTATCAACTTCTGCACTTGGCTTAGTTTGTTGTGCCGTTTGCTGTTTTTATTCGGCTCTTAATGTGCGTGGAACGATTTTCAAACTCTAGGTATGTTTTGAAGAAGATCCGGCTTGCGCGTCAGACTGAGCGCTGTCGGAGATCTGCTCATCAGGAGGTAAGTAGACTCATTAGGACGAATGTGTAAGCTGATCGCGCGAATTCGGCCCTTGAAAACATCTTCTCTCTGGCGTCCTCTTTTTCTCACTTTTTTAATATGATCTTCTAGATGGCTCTGATTGCGCGAATTCAACACCCTTATATCGTTGAATTCAAGGAGGCATGGGTTGAGAAGGTGAGCACATCATTCTGTGTATCTTCTAATTGCTTTTTTCTTGTGGAAATATCTGAACCTCGAGACGGATGTGTAGGGCTGCTACGTTTGTATTGTCACTGGCTACTGTGAAGGTGGTGATATGTGAGTCCAATTGAAAATCCTATGATCAATCTTCAACCTTCAGCATTATTTTTACTGTTTAACATTTAAATGTTTTTACTATAACAGGGCTGAATTGATGAAAAAATCAAATGGTGCATTATTCCCAGAGGAGGTGATCTTGTTTGTTCCCTCGTTTCTTTTAGTATGTTGTTCTAGCTTTTGTCAGTTTCCTCATACTTTTTACTATGTATCAGAAACTATGCAAGTGGTTCACACAACTGTTATTGGCTGTTGAATATTTGCATTCCAAATTTGTGCTGCATCGGGATCTCAAGGTTTGTGCATAATGAGGAACAGTTAGATATTATCTCTTGTATCCTGGAATAACCTGGCTAACTTGTCTCAAACTTGTTTGGCAGTGTTCCAACATTTTTCTAACAAGGGATCAGGATGTTCGCCTTGGTGAGTGTTCTTTGACAACTGGATTGGTCTTATTTTTGAATTTTTTTTTGACATAAAAATGATGGCTTTGCAGGAGATTTTGGACTTGCAAAAACTCTGAAGGCAGATGATTTGGCTTCTTCTGTACGTATTTTCTTTTCTTGAGATTATAAATATATGTATTTGAGGTAGCTCATGTACATCTTCATCGTCTATTAGAGTAGTGGAAATCGAGCACTTTTTGGTGGAAGTTGCGCAATAAACAATAGAATTTTGGAAGATTCTACTTGAATGCTTGTAGAACAGATTCTATTCCAATGCTTGAGGAAAAGATTCTACTCCAATGCTTGTTGAAAATTGTTTCAAAGTCTTCATGAGAGACTGACTAGGTCTTAAAATAAACGGTTTACAATGTCATCACAACTGATTTGAGAGGATATTTAATAGAACAAAAAATTTCGTATCTTTTCTAACAAAAGAAGAAATAATGTGAATATGATGCAGAATAAGGCAAAATTAAACTTGTAATTATGTTAGTTCTTGTGGTCAGAAAAATCTTCATGGGCTGTGGTTTATTAAATGGCTGTTTAGGTTCTTCTCTCTCAGATGCAGTGTTCTATACAAATGTATCTCTTTGTTAAAACGATTCACCAATTATGTTCTTTGGTTAAGGATCTAATGGTTCTTCTGTGTACTAAATATAATTGGTGGCTTCTACTTTGTATTTGAACCTCCTTGCTCTTGATTTTGCTCACATAGGATGAGCACACGTACATTTCTCCACTTAAGCAAAAATTGGTTCTGAGAACTTCAGGTGTATAAATTAGTGTTGTTATTGCTGCGTCAGTTCTTCGTTCTACTTTAAAATCATATATAAGCATTCAGTGAGAAACTTTTTTTTTTCTTTTGTTTCTGAATTGCATTCAGAGAATTATCACTATATCTGATGTCAAAACAGTTATGTAAAACATTCCTGACTTCATTTACACGATTTCTCCTTTAAAGGGTAGATTAGAGGTTGTGTAGTGCAGCCATCTACAGCTATGATATTTATATGCTATATTTGTCTCTCCTGGTATGGGGCTCAAAATATTCTGAAGTTTATTTCTTAAGTCTTTGTTTTGACATTTATTCTTCTCTTTTATTGCCAGGTTGTGGGTACCCCAAATTACATGTGTCCAGAGTTGCTTGCTGATATTCCATATGGATTTAAATCGGACATCTGGTCCTTGGGTACGATGCCCCCCTGGATGTCTCAGTTGCAACTTGAGTTGTGTTTTTGGTTTCGTGTGGCTTGATTTTGGTTTGTTTATTGCATGACAGGGTGCTGTATGTATGAGATGGCTGCTCATCGACCTGCTTTTAAAGCTTTTGTAAGTTTCATACTGTATAATATTTTATTTTTTATTCTTTATTCTTTTAATTTTTGGTTGTTTGAGCTCATTTTAAAAAAAATCAATAGTTTTGCTAGTTTCACTTTTTATCTTGACTTAGAATTTGGTTTCCTCTTTTAATTATTTTTAGTAAGAAGCAGCATTGACCCTCTTTTAACTAGCCAGGAATTTGTTTGAAACATTAGCCTCACAGTTTGCCTATTCCTACATATAAAAGCTGACCTTGCATACTTCTGATGTGTTGGCAGCCATTTTCCAAAGCATTATAACCATCTTATTCACAGCAAATTACAACTCTGTAGAGGTAGAAAGAATCCTCATAGTCCATTCCGCTGTATCCTCTGCAAGTTCATTGTTAGGCTCAACTTCTTAAAATTATTATATATACAAATTTCAGCTTCTAAAACCATGACTTTCACTTGTTTTCTCGTCTATCGTTTCTATTGCTAATGCCTCTAAAATATAATTTGTAATTTCTTAGTTTTAGTGCACATGCATGTCAATTTGATCATTTCGGCCTCCCCATTTTAATATAGATTTTTTCTTCATGGCCCATGATTCCAAGTCATGGAGTGCAACTGTTCTAACAGCAGTCCTGACCTATGCTTTTGTTGTTTTTTGATGACTATTGAGACATTTTGCTTTCTGACTTGATGTGGTTACCATGTGGAGAAATTCATTAAGACTGTTATAACCGGTTTATTTTAGCACAATGATCTAGGAAAATAATTTCTCAGTGCAATACTCTGACTTTTGTGGGCTTGCTTTCTGTAATAGTTGACTTACCAATACATCATTTTATCAGGATATGGCTGGACTGATAAGTAAGATCAATCGATCTGCTATGGGTCCCCTACCTGCATGCTATTCATCTTCCTTGTAAGTGCTTCTTGTGCCATTGTATCCAATTTTGGATCTACTTGTGTTTTCTTTGATATGTTATGTGGATTTTTTTATCATCAGATTTTTGTGAGTTCTTGTGTAATATTGAAAAAGCAAATTTAGATTTGAATGCAATCAGTTTCTTGTGCAGTAATCCGAATTTAATTCTTCAATTTGAGCTTATACGTCCTGGAGTGTTTTTCTCTTTGAAATATGTACCTGAGACTAAGATGAAAACTTACAGATATTCTTCTATGGATTTGTTCTTACATGATTATAAAAGTAGTAACATTTATCATGACTAAGATAATTTCTTTCTTAACCTTGAGTTTGGCCCCCTGGGAAAGAGCTCTCTTGGGATTGTTGAAAGCTCCTGTTGACCGTTTTCTTATCCAAAAGCTTTGACAAGAGGCATTTCACCTTTCATCTTTTTCTGGCAATTTGGGTTTGCTTTTGAAAGGGACATGGAGCTGCTGCCTCTCTCTGAACATGTGGGAAAAATGTTTCTTAGTAATCAAAACATCCACCAAGTGTACTATATATTTTTACCTGTTTACTATCCTCAAAGAATCTTCAAGGTTTTGGTTGTAACTTAAGTCAATTTGTTTCCTGCTATTCCTTTACAAGGAATAGGACTTTTTTCCCTTTGGGTCCCCTAGTTGCCTAAGATCTGGTTGTCATCAGGAACTAGATCTTATTTTCTCAATTAAAACTACAGTTAGTTTTCTCTGGTTCTGATGCTAAAGCTTCTCCAAAATCCTTTAGCGGCGGATATTGTCATGCTTTCTGCGGCAATAAATAGAAATTTTCTAACGTGTAGAAAGATATGATTTCTTAACACTTTTTAATGTCTGAACAGTTAGATAATTTATTTATTGTTATGGAAATCTGATGCATTGATGGATAACCGTGCAGGAAAAGTCTTATTAAAAGCATGTTGAGAAAGAACCCGGAGCAGCGACCAAATGTAAGTCTGTGTAGCATATGACATATGAACTATTCTGTTTGTAAAGACTGCTCAACCTCATTTAAGATTTCGAATGATCTTGGCAGGCATCAGAGATTTTAAGGCATCCTTACCTGCAGACATATGTTGATCAGTATCGAACATCATTAGGTCCTATTTCCTGCCAACCAGAGAAGCCCATTCCTTCAGCTCGGAATGGTGGTCATAAGAACGTGGCTGGTAGTCAATATAGTAGCATTTCAAGTAGTGACAGAGACAGTTTACACTCCAGTGAGAAAAACATTTCTGCAGTAGTTTTTGACTGTGACCACAAGGAAACTGAGACAGATACAGCTTTTACTGATGATGGAATTGAAAGTGATAATGGTTGTTTTCGGTTGCAAGGAGATGTTGAATGTCTTCGAAATAATGAAATAAGCCCATCTGTGCCTGTCAGTAAAGCAGATGACTGGGATCCACCTGTGCCAGCTCGTTCTGAACAGAGGCCTAAAACAGAGTCAAAACAACCAAAAATCATAAAAAATATATTAATGGCTCTTAAAGAAGAGGGGAAGGTAAGAGAATCCACCTCCCCCATTAGAGGCACCCGCGTAAAAGCTGTAGGAGTATCCACCTCAAAGACCAATACTGAGCCTTCTCCCAAGTTGCCCAAACCTAGTGTCAAGCAGAATGCAGATGTGTCAAATGTTACACCAGGCAAGGGCCATGGTGAAACTGTGAAAAGGGTTCCAGCTTCTTACTCCTTGAAGCATTTGGTAAGTTTCAATAACATATTTGTTTTGGTGTCAATGCTGAATTGATGTGATTTGTTATAGTTCATAGATCTGTATTTCTTGGCTCCTACAGTTACCAATATCTGAGTCATCACCCAAGTCAAAAGCTACCAAACACGAGGGGGTTTCTCCTGCTGGTCCTATAAAACCATCTATGGAAGATGGATTCTCTAAAGGGAGGCAACGAACACCACCTTCACATTTGGCAAAGAGGCATTCTTTTTCATCAGTGAAACCTGAAGGGCCTGAGAACTCTGATATTAATGGCTCTGGGATAAAGCAATCACCCAGTAACATTGCACCTGAACAAATGGTTACTAATCATGAAGCAACTGAAAGTGGTTCAAAACAGGAAGGAACTGTGACCCTGCTGGAGCCAGACCTAAGATCTGCTGTGACACCTTCAAGGGACACATTTATGGATTCTAGTCGTGCAAAAGTATCATCTGGGCCTATCCAAAATGTTCAGGTGTGCCACGAGACAGCGTCTTCAGTACCACTTGAGGAGCTTGGCGAAGTACTTCCGTCGAAGTTGTGTGTTGAGCATCATGAGAGACTTGCTCATCATGATAGTTCAGAACCTGACCAACCCAGTTGCTTTATTCCATTTAGTACAGAAACTGCTAGGGATGAGCAGTCTGTGGAAACCCATGAACAGTGCACCAGTATATCTTTACTGGGGTCAGTTGAAATCTCTGAGGAGAAAAATGATGATCTGCAATATCATACAAGCAATAGTCATAACATAAGTTCGAACCAGCTGCCAGATCCTCCTTTCCACATCTCTAACCCAGAAAATATTCTTGAAGAAGACATCCCTAGAAGCAAGATGATCAGGCCCCCGAGTATACCAGATTCAGTATCCAGTTCATGTTTTACAGCACCACCAGGTGATGACAAGTTCACTGTGAGAGAACTGCTTTCGTCTGTAACTGATACCTCTCTTGTTACTTTGGATCCTCAGAAGAATATTCATCCCGTGGAGAAAGTACATGCACCTACACAGACAATTGAGAAGCAGATGGGGCCACATCTTAGACCAGCTTTTGATGATGTCATACATGTAATACGACATAGTAGCTTTCGAGTTGGTAGCGAGCAGCCGGTCATGGAGACAGTAGATATGGGTGTTCCAAACATGGATGTAGGGAAGTTACTGAATGTGGTCAGAGATGAGGTGGATGTCATAAATACGTCACCGATGACTCTTAAAGCTTCTAATAATAGTTCAGAGACCTTACCTACAAAACCAAACACACCACTGAAAGCTTCTTGTTGTTCAGAGGCCCTATCTGCAAAACCAAACTCACCACCGAAAGCTTCCAGTTGCTCGGATAGTTTGAATAAAAACTCTGCCTTTGTTGAAAATGCTGGAACTAGGGAGACAGAGATCAAGAACTCTGCGTCTCCAGTCACAGTGAGTAATTCTTCCACAACTGTGAAACCCGAGGGGCCTATAGTTAGTCAGAAGGAAGAGACTGATTCTCCTGTGAAAGAAACACTAGACATGACATCTTTCAGGCAAAGGGCAGAAGCTTTAGAAGGACTTCTGGAGCTTTCGGCTGAACTCCTGCAGCAGCATAGGTTGGATGAGTTGGAAGTTGTTCTCAAACCATTTGGGAAAGATAAAGTTTCACCACGGGAAACTGCCATCTGGTTGGCAAAGAGTTTGAAGGGGATGATGATTGAAGATATGGGGCGTTCAGCTTGAGGGAGATCCGGCAACACTGGTAAGTCATTGGATTCTTCTGTTCATTGATAATCTGTTAATAGTTCGGATCACGTGTTAGGTGTAGAAAAATGTAGCAGTTTCGGATTTTCCCACAATTTTTCTTTTTTGCATTCTTTTTAGCTAGAGAGGGCGAACATTGTATATAGTGAATGTAACATGTTCATGAACGAAATAAATCTCTTTTAAACAGAATGGCTCACTAGGAAGCTTTAGATGGTGATCATCTGTTGGATTTAAGGGGAGATTTTGATAAAGGCCCGGTGGAAAAGATGATTTTGCGTTCTCTTTCTCTCCCATGTTATCATGCAATCTAAGTAAACGATATGTCACACTCTGAGCAGCTTCATTCACTTTGTTTTGCCACACTGAACCTGTTGGATTTTGAAGCTCAATACTGCTCGGAGGCAATGGAATTCTGTATACCAGCCTACTCGGTTTGTACAGAAGAATTGAAGCTGGCAATGGAATTGTGTATCCGCGCTCACTGGCTTTCTGTTTGCCTACTTCGTGGACTTCTGAAGACGCTGATATTTGTACTCCATTAGGTAGAGTGGGCCAAGTCATATAGGCGAAAACTGTGTTAAAATTGGGTAGGTTGGACGTCCATTTTTAATATATTGACAACATTATGCACAATACATATTATATACGGTAATTTCGAACAAGGTGTTGTAACAATTAAGGTGAAACTTTAAATAAAGTATAAAAAGGTCATAAAACGTCACATAGATTTAAACATGAAATAAAATATTATCCATTTTTTTTCCTCTTCTAGTTTTTAATTTGTATTATTTAGTAGTAAAATGTTGGATGCACCTATGCACAGCACCTTTTTTAAGTTTTCTGGTACGTTGGATAGGTACTAGGGCGTAAGTGCAGCTAGCATCCGAGGTACCAGGCAATCTGAAACACAGATGAAACACAGATGCCCAGGTTTATCCTTTATCTATTAGGATTTTATAAAATCTGAAACTCTTCGTTTTTAAGTGCAGCTAGCATTACTCTACAAACAAACCTTTTCCTCCGCATGTTAAAGGCGATTCGTCAATTTTAATCTGTTCAAACAAAACGCAGTATATCCCAGAAACCAGCACTGGAATCACCGAATAAAAAATAAAGAATGAGTGTAAAATACAAACTAAGCAGTTTAACATAAATTATCCATTTAAAGAGTTTCAGTTCAGGAGTGAATTAAGTAACACCGCTGATATTCAATTGCCAATTTGACTGGCATTGCGAGGATTTCACATAAGTAAAAAACCGTAACCGCAAAATGTGTGTTACCCAACTCCTCGAGTTCCAGCAAGCTTTCAACAAGTTGCAGAGCCGTACTGTGTCTCCCTTTTCGTCTACTCTTCGTTCTTTTGCTTTTATTTTTCTCCACCCTCACTGCCCCACCATTCCCTTCCCCCTTCTCTCTGTCTCTCTCCCCTTCTGTAATAATTGATGCCAAAGCCTAAAGAATATTCTTAAAAATATCGTCCCTCTTAATTTGTTTCTTCTTTTATTGAGATATATATAATCAAACAAGGGAATACTGTTGCATTCTGTAGGAGTTCGTTTATGCATGAATTGATAAAAAAAAAAAAGAAAAAAGAAAAGGGCCGTTCGTTAGTCCATGAATTTTGATATAGACGACGAAGGTCTGATAGATTTTATATCGGAGGTGTAGATTGTTTAGTTCTAATGAGTTCCCATCGCAGAAGTAAGCGTCAATTTCCCCCAGATAAATACACCCCAGAAGAAACACGACTCATTACACACATGCACCCAAGGTTTCGATCGTTTTCAAGTTCTTGGCATTTTGCAACACAATACGTAATCTCACTGTTTCAGAGTAAGCAGCTGGACGAAACGGCATCACTTTCAGGTCACGTCGATGCTAGTTTCGGTAATCCAGTTCCATTTACAGTACTAACACTTTAAAACCCATCTTCCTGGAATTTTCTTCATGTACCGAACGCCCTCAGTCTCTCTCCTCTGTTTTCTTACACCCCAAAGTCAAGGACTCTCATGGCTGTTAATCACGGGGATGAGATCTCTCTCTCTCTTTTTTTTTTATTCTCGTGTTTCTTTTTCTTCTCTGTATCAAGTACTTTTGTTGTTTTCGTTTATTTGTTGGTTGTTGATCCTGCACTCCATATGTTGAAATATACCCACTTTAGCCGACGTTAGGGAGCACCTCTCGGATCATTCTTTTGGTTGTTATGTCCAAACGATTAGGCAAATCCAAAAGAGATCACACAATAATAAAGACAGCTTTCGATATTAATTATTGGCTCTTTCCTTTGCATACCATCGTTTCAAGATGAAAGTCATATATTTACAGAATCAATCAGATCTTCAGAAGCACGATCATATAATATACATGTGTTCAAATCGAAAAAGAAAGAATAGCATCTATTTACGGACTTTTGAAGGTAGGTTATTTAATCAAACAGTTCGGCTGAAATTTAACGGGTAAATCTATTAATTAGTGGGTCAAGATTTGATTCTAACAGCGTCAAATTTTCTTGCGGGGTATCTGATTCAGTTCCTTAAGCAGTACTCTTATTTCAAATTCGAGTACTTAAGATTGAGACTAAATCCGCATTAAATCCGGATTAATTGATGGCTATACATATATGAATAAATAAAACAACGGTTTCTTCTTCACTCACTCTTATTATTAAGAATGTTGTCAACAACTTAGTGATAAAAAGGATCAGGGTTTTAATTTAAGAATGATATGGCCCTCATTGTTTGCTCGGCAACCTCCATTATAGAGGCAATGAAAAGAGCAGAGATTCATACAGAGATGCTCACTGTCCAGCTCAAATCCCGCACGATTTGTATAACAGGAATTGACACGACAAATAGTGGGGTCTGCAAATGCTTTTCGTTTTAATACACACTGGGATGAGAATGATCAAGGAAAGAAGTAAGCATCAGCTTTCTTTCTTTCTTTCTTTCCATGGTTCAGTCCAAATTTAACCAAAATCATGGGTAAGGAGAGAATATGAGAGAGAGAGAGAGAGAGAGAGAGAATATGAGAGAGAGAGAGAGAAAGAGAGAGAGAGAGAGAGAGAATATGAAAGAGAGAAAGATGTAGAGAGAGGAGTCAAAGACTGGCAATGTATATTAAGGTCCGGGAAGTATTAAAAAACTAGAGAGGGGGATGGAGTTTGGGAAATACAGCCCAAAATCATGCAAAGCGGTTCCCTGAAAGCCATCCACATGGCCCAACGCCTTCTCGCCGTCCTCCCTCTCTCTCTCTCTCTCTCTCTCTCTCTCTCTCTCTCTCTCTCTCTCTCTCTCTCTCTCTATCCCTTTGTATGCCCCACTCCCCACTTCCATTCAAAACACCCCCGCCCTCACTCCCCCCCATCTCTCTCAGTTTTTTTCTCAAACACACACAAGCCCACTGCCTCTGTTGGCTTCGCTCTTTTCTAATCCTCCCTTATTCTCATTCTTCTGTGCGAACTATCTACAAAAACCTTCCGTGCATCCCTCCCTCTGTTACAGTGTACATAGATTAGCGGGTACTTAAATCTGATTTCTGCCCCCCAGAGGGCCAGAAAATGGGTCATCCGTCGTCACTGGCGTCGGACGACCTCGCCGACGATGTGAACTCGATTAGCTTCGGCTCCTCAGCGACGGACATCAAATGCAGCACGAGCTCTTCGTCGGAGGCGGCATCGGGGACATCGGCGGACGGGGTATCGACCGTCATCTCGGAGGCGATACGGCGGGCGAGATCCGAATCGGGGGGCGGCCTGGCGATGACGGACCTCCGGTTCCTGCAGCGGCTGGGGAGCGGCGACATCGGGAGCGTGTACCTGGCTGAGATGAAGTGCGCGGAGGGGTACTTGCTCGCGGCGAAGGTGATGGACAAGAAGGAGCTCCAAGGCCGGAGCAAGGAAGGGAGGGCCGAGACGGAGCGTGAGATTCTCCAAATGCTCCAACACCCTTTCCTTCCCAAACTCTACGCCGCCTTCGACTCCGGCCGCTGGTCCTGTCTCCTCACCGACTTCTGTCCCGGCGGCGATCTCCACGTCCTCCGTCAGCGACAGCCCGCCAAGCGCTTCCCCGAGGCCGCCGTCAGGTCCCCCACTCATTCCCTCTTCTCCTTCTTCTTCTTCTGTAGCCCCTCACGGTCGAGATTCAAGATCTCTGTACTGTATCATGCCACTACTGCGAAACCGGCGGTGACTCGACTCGTTGAACTCGGACCCGGTTCGATGGACGGAACTCGGGAACTTCATATTAATATAGACACGATAATAGGAGAAAAAAAATATGAGGCTTTTTTAAAAGGGGTGCGGAAGCGATGATGACCATTTGTCCTAGGCCACGTGTGCGTGGTACAATAGAGAACAAGACATGTCAAATACACTCTCTTCTTCTCTTTTTTTTTTTTTTTTCTTCCGATTTTTTTTATTAATGTAAAAGTTTCGGGATTGTGTGTGTATAATTTGAGTGTGTGGTGTGCAGATTTTACGCGTCGGAGGTGGTGGTGGCGCTGGAGTACGTGCACATGATGGGGATAGTGTACCGTGACCTGAAGCCGGAGAACGTGGTGATTCGGTCGGACGGTCACATCATGCTCACCGACTTCGACCTCTCCCTCAAGTGCGACGCCGCCTCCTCCACCGCCGCCCACCTCATCACCGACCCCAGTGTGACAATGTCCTCCTCCTCCGACGCCGGCCCCGGCGGCGACTTCGGCGGCTCGGCACCGCCGTTCGCCTCCTCCTCCTGCATCCTCCCCAACTGCATCGTCCCCGCCGTGTCCTGCTTCCAGCCGAAGCGCCGGCGGAAGAAGAAGCCCGGGCGCGGAGGCGCCGCCGGGAGGGGACTCCCGGAGTTCGTGGCGGAGCCGGTGGACGTCCGGTCGATGTCGTTCGTGGGGACCCACGAGTACCTGGCGCCGGAGATCGTGTCCGGGGAGGGCCACGGCAGCGCCGTCGACTGGTGGACCCTGGGGGTCTTCCTCTTCGAGCTCCTCTACGGGTACACCCCCTTCCGGGGATCCGACAACGAGATGACGCTGGCCAACATCGTCGCCCGGGCCCTGGAGTTCCCCAAGGAGCCACCCGTCTCCGGCAACGTCAGGGACCTCATCGCCGGACTCCTCGTCAAGGACCCCGCCAGGCGACTGGGCTCCACCACCGGTGCCGCCGCCCTCAAGCGCCACCCTTTCTTCCACGGCGTCAACTGGGCCCTCCTCCGCTGCATGACCCCGCCCTACGTTCCCCCCACCTTCTCCCTCCGCCCAGTACTCTCCGACGACAGCCCCCCGGGTACGCCCGTCCAATACTACTAGCAATTCTAAACAATGTCAGCTCAGCAGCACCCATGAAACAATCACCACTTCGTTACATTAAACGAAACACGACCTCCTCTCTTCTTTTCTTTTCTTTTCTTTTTTTTTTATTATTATTAATGTATCATATATTCATATGAGAAACCATTTTGTTTCATTTTTTTCGTTTTTGTGCATGGAAAGAGATGGAAGAAATTTGTTCTTGTTCCTAGAGAGAGGGCTCAGTAAGTGAGAAGTTCACGTGCGGGGTGGGGGGGGCACGTGGGGCAGGGTTGACCCAGGGAGAGAGAAGGGAAGGGGACAATATACTTGGCATGGGATACTTGGTGGGTGCCAGCTTGTTTGTAGGACGTGGGTGTGCCCTACTTGCCTGCCCCATGTGTGGTGTCGCAAGGAGGAACAGATGCTCTTTCTAGTTTCTACACACCACATACCTTCCACCCTCTCTCTCTCTCTCTCTCTCTCTCTCTCTCTCTCTCTCTCTCTCTCTCTCTCTCTCTCTCTCTCTCTCTCTCTCTCTCTCTCTCTCTCTCTCTCTCTCTCTCTCTCTCTCTCTCTCTCTCTCTCTCTCTCTCTCTCTCTCTCTCTCTCTCTCTCTCTCTCTCTCTCTCTCTCTCTCTCTCTCTCTCTCTCTCTCTCTCTCTCTCTCTCTCTCTCTCTCTCTCTCTCTCTCAGGGTGGCATCCTATGGCGTCTTACATATAGATTTAGAGGATAAGTAATGTTCTGGGTGCAATACTGTTTACATTCATCTGTCCACAACCCCTCACATATCATTTAATAATGGCAGAAATTAAAGTACCATTATTAGATGGCATGTGAAGATTGTACGAAGATTAAACAGTATTGTACTCTATTCTTAGAAGATATATCCTCATTCCCGCCCCCTCCACTCACTTATTTTTTCTCATCTTCTTCTTCACGTTCAATCGGAAGATCAACATAGTTTACTCATTTACAGTGTTTTTCTCCCTTTCATTTACCCATGGAGATGTCTGATCTTCTACAGTCATGAAATCTAGCTACCATTGATCTAGAAACATATAAGTTGGATAATACAGACTTTGGTTAATTACTTTGATTAACATGAACCACTCTTTTGGTTCCTAGAAATAAATTAGCTACATGTACTGTTACCACCCCTCTAATTAAAGAAACAAGAACACAATAAAACCCACCATCATTCTCGAGTTAAAAGACCTCAAAGACGGTGTTTGATAACCAAAACTACTCTTTTTTTTTTTTTTTTTAAAGAGAGCCTTTTAAGTTCCAAAGAATGTAGCCAGAAGGCGGTCCCTCAAACGAGCTGGACATGTATATACACAAAAAAGTAGTTATATAGAAACAAAAACGTAGCAAAAAAAAAAAAAAAAAGTCCTTGGAAGAATGGTAGACAGATATTTTCGTTTGAAGCCGACCATGCATCTTCCAACCACAACTAATACAAAGAGAAAGTCCAAAATTAAAGAAGTCGAGAAGACTGGAGAAGTTGGAAGATCACATCTTGTTAAACTCTTTTCCACCGAATACTAAACAGGATAGAGGATGGACGATGGAAAATAAAGTTGCAGGCTTTGATATGGATTGATTTGGTTGAGAAGGTACGAGACTCTTATTAATGACAACACTTGTCCGTGAGCTCTCTTAATCCCTTTTGTCCGCTTTTAATTGTCGCATTATGAGCTTCGATTGGATTTGTTTTCGCTCATTTGGGCCTTGTAAAGGAAACATATAGTATCCACGACCAAATTGGCCCAACACTTTTCACTTCTTGCCATGCCGAGAAGAGGAAGATTAAGCACAACTCGGAAAAACAGGAGGTACTCAAAATTATGTATTCCATTGATTTTATTTTTTCTCTTGTATATTCATGATTGGTGTTTTGATTAATAGACCCTTTTATTTTTGTAAATAAACGTCATAATTATGTCATAAATGTGACCCTTGTAAATATTTATTTTCTTCTACTGAAAATTTAAAAAAGTGTGGTCAAGATTCTCCTTTTGTTTATATAAAAGTATCTAGCTATGTGCCACCATGCCCATAAAAGAAATGTATAAAACTAAAATCCAGACCTTCTCAAACAAGCTTCTTAGTCTAAGAGAGCAGAGTAAACAAAGTGTGGCTGTAGTTTAGTGGTAAGAATTCCACGTTGTGGCCGTGGAGACCTGGGCTCGAATCCCAGCAGCCACAATAATTAAAATGGTGTTTTTTTATTTCTCTTTTAAATACGTATTGAATCAGAAATTTGTCCCGAAAGTTTACTTGTATTTTAAGTATTAAATTTATTATATTTACCAAATTCCTCTTTAATTTGATGTTTAAATTAGTTGGAAAAAGACAAATTATAAACAATTTTAACTTAATTAAGGTTGGTTAAATTTTTCTTTAAAGAAAAGAAGCATATCTATGTGATTCTTTCTTCTATATTTTATTACTTTTCATGGGGGTATTCATGTGTAACTGTTATGGATCACTCTTTTGACTTATATATGTACATCTAATTATAAATCATTGATAAGTTTATTCGGTTCTCTTCATAAGTAAACTTTTTCCCATTATGTCATACGTGCAATTTCTTATATTCATAAGTCATAACTGACATTTAATTATTTGAGTTTTCTTCTTATTTCAATTTAAATGAAGCAATGAGTACTAGTACTCCATCGACTCCAATGAGATCCAACGATAAATGTGTTGGACCTATTGGGTAAGAAAACACTTAATTAGACAAATAATCAAAGGATAGACTACTCTTTTATTCAATCTATAAAAGGAATTCTAATAAACGTACCAGAATTCTAATGAAGTAATTATGCACAAATAAAATTCTACAGTATAACAGAATTTGAATCTATAATGGAAATAACTCAATTTATTCTAATAAAAGAACTACAATATGATTGTAATTTAAAGAGATAACAGAATTTTAAAAACACAACAAGTACATTAACTAGAATAAACAAATTCTAAATTTCAGTAGGCAAAACATGCAATATTACCTAATTATTTGAACTAAACAAGTAGAACTGCAACAGTATATATATTGCATTCCAATTCAATCTATATAAAGATAAATTAAATTACAGCAGCAAATTAAGTTATCTTTATAAGCCTTAAACAATAACATACAATAATAAAAATTAATCTGATTAATAGCAATTAACTATTGAACGAAGCTAAAAACATAAAACTATAGCATTCGATGAAATTAAACTAAATGAAGAACTTATCGGCTGTGGCGTGGAAAATTCCACTGCCTTAAAGACGTTATCGGCGACCACGGTGCAGAGTCACGAGCCGAGCGTCTCCCAAGGATACGCAGCACTCTCAGAGGGACGTGCACTCGTCGCTGAGAGTTCGGAGTCGTTCAAGAACCCAGAGATTCAAGAGGATTTGAGCTTGGAGAAGAATTGCGAGAGATGAAGAAGAAGACTGTGAAAGATTATGAAGAAAAAGGCACGGGATGAAGAAGAAAATAGCACGGTGTTTCCCGTCTCTTCCGTGAACAACAAACTGGAAAAGTTTCTGGTTTTGCCGAGGAAGAAAAAGGTACGTCTCTGTATTTTTCCGAGGAAGAAGAAGGCACGTATCTGGATTTTCTATCACTTGGGTTCTCACGCAACCCCCTTTTAATCCCCATTCACGAACGGGCAAAAGCCCCGTTCGTGCTATGAGATCTGATTTAACTTTACCGTTTTGAAACGGTAAAGTCAGAGACTTGTTTGGGAATCGGTTCCCAAACCGTCATTTTCCCAACAAAATGTTGCTTTGAAGCAAAGGTTAAGACTAGTTAGGCAAAGCTTCAAAGCATCACATTAAAAGTAGTTGAGTCCAACGTCGACATTGGAAGGGCTCCCGGGGTATTTAATGTGACTAAAGTAAAATATAAGAGCGATTTACTGAATTTTCTTCACAAAAATCGATGTCAGGAATTTGCCTATTAATGAAGGCTCGAACATATTTACAGTTTTCATGCTCCGAAGGGAAAGAACTAATAAGGTTTCCCACAAGCATTTTGGTTTGTGAAGCAGTACAAGCGCGCCTGATCAGCGCATGGCATTTTTCAAGCAATATTATTTGAGTTTGATTTTTCTTCTTCTTCTTCTTCTTCTTCTTCTTCTTCTTCTCATAAAAACTCGTTTGCCACATTTGAGTTCGTTGCCTGTCTGTCTTCCGGGATGCTTGTGTATTATAGTTCGGTATCTGGTCGATAAATCCGTGAGGACGATGATATGTAATTCGATTTATATGCCCCAACTAGCTAGGTGAAGTTTTGCAGGGAAACCACCATGACTGTAATATCGTCTTTGTTGCCTCTACTGCAAGCCATATCCACAAGCTTTTTGCATGACTCCACCGAGTATTTGTGCTTTAACACAACATCCACAGCCTCTTGATTACCCACCTGAAAAATGATTGTATATATATATATATATACGACGCGATCAGTGATTTGAAAGCTTCATTAATAATGACAGAAAATTATCAGATCGAAGATGTAGAAATCAAAACGGGTACGTAAGAGAGTAGTGTAGTGGAGCTGCACGCTTACTTTATCCCACAAGCCATCAGATGCCACGATTAGAAATTCACAGTCCGGGTCCAATCTGATCGTACTCATCTCTGGTTCAGAAATTATCCAGTCCTTCATATGCGAATCGCCAATTGCCCTGGAGATAGCCAGTGAGCCATGAACTCTCCACACCCCGTTATGGTTGTTCACATACCCGCCCTATATATATAAACAGATCAATTAACCATTATAACATGAGTTTAATTTATGCCTGAAATTTGTTTAATACTAATTCGTAAGTGCTCTAACCAAAACAAAGAAATAAACTAATTAAAAAGAGTACTACTACCTAATTAATGGTGGAGAAATTAAATAGCTAGTTAAACAAAAAAATCTCACCGAGTTTTCGATCCGAACTCGTTCGTCTTCTCGATCAGGGCGGTGATCACTCGTCAAAGCTTGAGCAGCTCCCTTCCTGCTCAAGACAACCCTACAGTCGCCCACATTTGCCACTACCACCTCCCTGTCCTTGATGAGAACAGTAGCAGCACAGGCTCCGCTTCCAAGTCCCTGCATAACCATTAAAAAAACAATCCTTCAATATTATTACCATTAATTAACACGTACGTAAACTAATTTATAAGCTCAAAATTAATTAAGGGGATCAGCTAGCGAGAGGAACTACTCGACGTTGAAAGTTTCAAAATTAAGCAGATCACCTGAGCGAGAAATTCCTTGTCTGTGGTGAGATAGCCTTCTCTCACGGCCATTAATGTTCTTGTGATCTCTTCTTTCTTCTCGTTGGGCTGCTCCTCCAAAGCCCTTAAAATATTGGTGCCCAGTTTATCAACGACGTGATCAACAGCTGCTCGCCCTCCGTGGCCATCGTACACACCAAAGAATGCCTGCGGGACGTACCCAAGTTTTCTTTTTAATTACCATGCAAATCGATCGAATATATTCTGAATTGTTTTAAGGAATAAAGAAGCAGTCAATTATCTTATATTAATATAGACAGTCAATTAGCATATATAGATAGGCCCTATCTTCACCAAATTAATTGTGACCAAGTATTGATTCAGCTTATTATTACTATATATGTCCCGGATATTATTAATTTGGGTTCGAACTTGTGGCTATGAATAAGTTAGCTAGAAGGCTCTTTAATTTGGGACTATTCATCTCTAACATTAATCCTACCATGTGTCACTGATCACAAGTTATCATGCATAAAAACGATTTCGAATTGTCTGAGGTTCTACGTACGGATCAAAGAAGTTATTCATGTACTACTGGAGGCAGTAATTAGATGCTTCATGAAACAGCAGATTAACAATAATTAAGTATGTTATAAAGTAGTTTTCTAATAATTAATCAGTTACCTGCTTTGAATCTCCAGAGATGTTGGTGATAACCCCATAGCCGTCTTCCATGACTCTCTTCCTTCCTCTCCTACTCGCCAAGCAATATTCCCTTCCCTGAACCTGAAAATCCTTCTCACACGAATCATTACCGGCCGCTTCAACGTCTGAAGCTTCAAATCCTCGATTGTTTCCTGGTATGATTATCCTTGATGGCCTTTTCTTCATCCTTCCACGAGGTACCTGCTGTATACAAACTTGTTCTTCTTTCTTTCTCCCAGCTGCTGCTTCACATGATGAGCTCGAGTAGTAGTCCTCCACATTAACGGAGACGCCGCGGGATTCCAGCTGCCTTGTACTGGGTTTCACGCCTTCTGCACCCAAATCTCTTAATCCAAGAAACGAACTCTCTTCTGGGTTACTGATCATCTCCAAACAATTAGAAGAATTTATCTGATCCCCTGTTTCCTTCTTCCCAGTACTGCACGAATTCCCTTCGCTTGGCGAGTACTGATCTGTAGAGGGATTTCTCTTAATAAGCAAGGTTGTTTGATCAGGGAGATAATATTGGCTGTACCTCGACCATATTCCTAGCAGCTTCGTCCAAAGGCAAAAACAGAGCATCGATGATGATGATGATGAAGAAGAAGAAGAAGAAGGACCCGCGGAGGAGGAAGTTGCAGTACCACAGGAGGGCAAAGTCGTAGTTACGGCCATGGCCTCTTTAAGCACATGAAGGAAGTGAAGAAAGATAGAAAGGAGGGAGAAGCCCCAGAGCAACTCGGCCAAATCAATCATCCTCGAATTTTCTGATCCTGTGATGATGATCTTCTTCTTCTTCAACCTCCTCCCAATTAGTGATCACATGCACCAACCCGAACGAAGGAACGGATATTCTTCTCCTCTTATCTCGGTTCAGACAAGGATGCCGCGCGAGGAAGGTGAAATATAAGGTTTCAGACGAGGAAGGTATAATATAAACATAAAACCATTACATGACTGATCCGCTCGATCTGCTTCTTCCTTAATTTATATGGGAGCAGAGGAAAGTGACGGAATGGGACGATGAGCATTAATAATTGATTTTTGACCGGTCAATCCCGTCACATGACATGCAACGGCTTCTTCTGATTATCTGTGGACAAAACACGGAGTCACAGCTGGGAAACTTATTCCAACTTGGAAACCTTCAATGCTAAGGAAAGGAATTGGTCCGAAATTGACAACACTTACGCGCCTTAAATTTTCCCCCCTTCCCAGAAAAACACATAATAATAATAATAATAATAATAATAATAATAATAATAATAATAATAATAATAATAATAATAATAATAAAATCCTTATTCATGAAATAATGAAAACACGACCAAGTCACCCACGTCTGGCCTCTTTCTCGTATATATATATATATATATATATATATATACACTAACCATGCATCCTAATTATTATTAGACTTCACAGTCAACTCGATCAAATTAAAGGACAAAAATTTTAAAAAAAAAAAATTTGTCGTTGTTTCTTAATTTCCCATTAATTCATATTTATACAATACTGCATCAGAATAAAAAACATTAATCTTATGTGATATGGCCACTATAAGTAAATTAATTACAAAAAGTACGTCTGAGACGTTAGAAGGTAAAACAGAAGGAAGTGATTGAAAAAGCAGGCGACGTAAACAATGGGTTAATTTGTTCTATAATTAGAAGGGGATCAATTGTAGTGGGATTAAGTAATGGCGTGGCGACGTGGGTTGTGATGGAGATGTGGGATTGGAGTGTGGGTCGGGCATGGGAAACTAATCGAGAAAGTAATAATATATGGTTGGAAGAATATATATCAAGGACGGGCGACCGAGTACGTACTCAGAAAAGCGAAATTAACGAAGGAAGTTGACTGATTCCAATGTTTCCCACGTCACGTCATGAGTTTTCAAGTCTCAATGAAAAGAACCGATGCGAGACTTCCACAGGAAACAGAGGTAGAAGCTCGCCGTCGTCGTCACCGACGTCGTCCCGGGCCAGCGCCGGCACGGCGGGTCCGGTGTTTCTAGAATTTTAAAGGATACGACTGTCATTCTGGATTGGCTAGCGAATGGGGCCGGGTGATCTCATGTAATGGTTGACTCAAGTCTTAATTAGTAAGAAAAGGGTGTATTTTTTACACTTGTAATAATATCTAAGCATTTTTTTTTGAGATAAACCATTTAAATTGGTCGGAGTTTGGGTCAGTTTAACCAATTTATATATAAACTGCTTAAAAATGTGGACCCATGTTATGACCTAATGAGACACAAAGTGAATTAAGCTGAATATATAATGTGATTTCTTCTCCTGATCTACTCACATTACTAGACCATTATCGCAAGGAAAAGGCGCGTTTTCTGCCGTGGATTGTAAACTCTCTCCATTAATCGTCACTACTTATCTCAGTAATTCATGCATCTGATCAGTGCGTCATCTATCTCTACGCATTACTTAATGGCTTCATATTCTTATCTTGCCAATCTTTACTCGTCAAGAAAGTACTTAGACAGCCAAGTTATGCTCTTCGTGGGCTCGAGCTCTCTGCCATTGGATGAGCATATACAAGCACAACCGCCTCATGTTAAGAATAAAAAAAGGATAGCAATGGCCGAGGGTCTCTACAGTTGTTTTCAGCAATAGGGTGAAACTCATGAAACAAAACTTTCTCGCCGGAATTTCATCGCTCTCTAAAATTCGTATTTTTACCGGCGGTTTTGTCGCTAAGACCGCCGGTGTCGACTTTTTTGAAGAGTGTTTGCCGGTAAGATTTATATTTTAAAAAAAATGTATTTTTTTGTTTTTTTCCCTGATTAAATAAATATAGTATATATGAAACTCAAAATTACTTATCTTCACTGTAATTACGTAAATGCTATTCATTGTATGAAACTCAAAATTCATTACATATGAAAAAATTAAGCTGTAAATACATAATTCTAATGTTTAGTAAAATTCTAAACTGAATACACAAAAAATCCAAGTCCCAAAATAAGCTTAACTGACTCTCAGCTCAGTTAAGCTGAGAGGGAGAAATGTCGAACGGGAGAGGGAGAAATGTCGTCGGGATTGCACGGCCGGCAACGGCCGGGAGAGCTACGTCGCGCCGAAGCCAAGGTCGGGAGAGAGGGAGCGGAAGGTCAATTTCGCCAGAAAATCGAATCGGGAAATCGCCCTAAGTTAGGGGGGGTTTTCTGATTTATTAAATCGCCGGTACGTACCGGGGATTTTAACAGTATCGCTGGTACAAATATCTGTACCGGAGGTTATTAACGATTTCGCCAGTACAGATATCTGTACCGGTGAAATTAAACCCCCGTGTTTTTAGCGAGGTTTTTTTAATAACCGCGGTATAGAAACTTTACACCGGCGGTTCTTTTATAAAAACCGCCGGTGAAAGGGCGGTTTTTAGTAGTGGGAGTATCTCAAGTGTGTATGGTCTTCATTAGCTATTGGCACACCTTATTTTTCTTGAAATTTCTTTTGATTTTACCACATCCCAAAATGCAACAAGCAGTTTCCACTTCTAAGGACCCATAATTAGGATGGGACTGTCTACAAGCTACTTTGCCATCTTGCCATCATAGTGTGTTTTCTTAAATGAGGCACAAGTGTCTTGTATGATGTTTTGTAAAACCGGTTTGATTGCGTTCATGGCTACTTGTTGATTCTCCATTTAACTCTTCTCATCAATGGACTAGTACTTTTCCTGAAAAAATGTCTTGGTTAATACATAACACCATTGAAAATACAATCACTTTTTTTTGTGACTTGTGTTGTTATACACTGTTACAAAAACCCACTCCGCCAGCGGTCGTTTTGGTCGGCGGAGAAGGCCAAAACCGCCGGCGGACATTCCGGCGGTGGGTGACGCGTCGTCGGCGGAAGCCAAACGCCGACAAAATCACCCGCCGCCGGAAATTAATGTTCCGCCGGCGGTCGTGAAAAATATTTCGTCGACGGAAAAGCCTTCCGCCGGCGAACAAAACCTTCGTCGGCGGAAGGAGGTTCCGCCGACGACTAGTCCGAACCAGTTCCCCCGGCGAAAATGACCACCGGCGGAACAGCTTCCCCGGCGAAAATGACCGCCGGCGGAACAGCTTCCCCCGGCGAAATTAACCACCGGCAGAACCTCTTCCCCCGGCGCAAACAACCGCCGGCGGAATGATTGAAAAAATAAAAAAAATTGATTACGTTGGTGAGAGAGGGAGAGAGAGAGAGAGAGAGAGAGAGAGAGAGAGAGAGAGAGAGAGAGAGAGAGAGAGAGAGAGAGAGAGAGACTCGTACTTGAAATTCTGCATACAATTTTCTTTTAGCAGGGAGTTGGGAGGAGGTAAATGAACTACACCGATTAATACTTGCAGAAACTGAGGCAGTTGGCTTTGTATAGTTCCCACGCAGCTGTGAACCGGCCAGCATCCTTACCGGAATAACCAACCATAACCTGTACACAATTTTACACGGTGAGCCACCTCAACATATTTCTGCCAACAACAAGTAAATAAAAGGCACTGAATTTAGTAAGTTAATTACCTCCTGGTGACCGTTAATTGTGTGTTTTTATTATGTATTCCCGGTACCAATCAATAGACAACAGCTTTCTGATAACAGATCAAGCTTCTCACAAATCTTTAACTGTTTCAAATAGTGGGACAACACGTAACCTGAACCAAATGCAAGTGATCAGACTCGAATCAATATTCATGAATGATTGAAAATATGTTCAACAGGTGCATATTGTCTTACATTCCACCGGGATATGGTTTGCCAAGCTCACCACTTATAGAAAGTCGAGCATCTTCCTAAATAGCTCAGCCGCTAGAACATCACTAGCCTGTCAAAAAGAATGAACCATCACCACCAAAATCTTAAAAGATATTTTTAAAGAAGGAAGAAATGAGAAATACTTGTATCACTTGACTAACACATTTTCATACATTAGAAGCCATAGAAATCACATATGCTCCAAGTGAGTCACTCCCTAGCTCAGCAGCAACTCTGAATGTAACCAGGACCTCTTTAACATCGTGAGAAACCTGGAATTCAAGAAAAAGGAGTTTTGCACGTGAACCACATGATTGCTGTGAACAAGTATTGATGGTCGGTCAACTGTCATCCTGTAATTTCCACATTACAAAGGCTACAAAGAGTCCAGTACC
Organism: Aristolochia contorta; assembly: GCA_022405105.1. Classification (NCBI taxonomy): domain Eukaryota; kingdom Viridiplantae; phylum Streptophyta; class Magnoliopsida; order Piperales; family Aristolochiaceae; genus Aristolochia; species Aristolochia contorta. The sequence continues at coordinate 11,379,019 of CM039664.1, forward strand.
AGAGATGTTTTTCTTTTTTTGTTTTTTTTTACCAGAGATTCATAGCATAAGACCAGTGGCTCCAGAAGTTGATCAGTAGATTCATAGTAATCAGAAGGATCATGGTCTGTGGGGAGACCTTCAAGTAGGAGTTCGAGCCGCCTACATGTCTTCTGAGAGAGAGAGAGAAATCCAACAGAGAGAGATGAGTCAGAGAGAAAGATAAGAGAGATTGAGGGAGGGAGAGAAAATTAAAACCTGAAATAGTAAAAACACTTAAAGAACCAATTAAAGACTGTATGTGTTTAAAAGACTAAACACAAAGAAGATTAAGAGACTTTAAAAAGGATAACCCATGCACAGTTAAGGCACAAAAGGTAAGGCTGATGACTCAGTTAAGGCACAAAAAACAAGTCAAAGTGCATAAGAATATCAGAGTCATACTTTTCAGTACTGTTTCAAGTTCAAGTGTATCAGAACAAAGTTCAGTAAGAGGCTCCTCATTTGCACGACTAACCACTTGCTTCAAATGTTCCTTGGCAACCTGAAACACAGAAAAACAAAGAGACATATAAAATGACAACCAAAAATTAAACAGAAACAAGAAAGAGCAATGATCAAAGCAAGCACTCGCATCAAGACAATGCCTGACCCAGAGACAAGCTTGAGAGACTCCAGTCTTAGCTAAGCTGTCTGCCACTGCATTAGCAGATCTAGCAGCTTTTGACTAGCCAATATCCCAATCTTCAGATAGGCTAGGGACTTCTCCAAATCAAAGTCTCAGCCTCCATTGGAGGAGGTGGAATGCCTCCCCAACCAATAATTCACAACCATGGAACCAATTAACTGTATTTTTTCTCTTGTTTGTAAAAGAGCAACACATTTAACAGCAAAAAGGAAAATCTTGGTAATTTGAGAAATTGCATTTACATTCAAAGACTAATATCAATGAAAGAAGCGAGTTTAAAAGAAGAATGCTTTGACAATAAAGAATGTGCATTGTGTTTGTTTTTTCACAATTCAACAAGTGTCACTTTAAAATCCCTCCCTCCCACCTATCCTAGCACGTGGCCTAATGTTAGTTAGACAAACACAATGCCAAGAAATCAGGTGAAGGTAGAATCCAACACCTCACATGGCTAAACACCACGCGTGGACTCAAAGACAAGCTTACAAAAAAAAAAGCCGAAAAGCTAAAGATTCGCATTACATCTCTGCCAAATGGAATCAAATGATACCACTACATGACTATGTAACAAGAGAAGACGAGACAAGAAAGCATACTTTTATTCCCAGAAGAGTTTCAAGCCTGTTCGATTGGGGGAAAACCAGAGAAGCTTGTCGCCGGAGGTCGTCGCTCGGTCGCGGCAACAATGAGAGGAAACCAAAATTTCGCGGTGAAGGGAGAAGAAGACGGGCGCTGGGGAAGGGAGAAGAAGGGCGCGGGCCGGGGGAGGGAGAAGAAGGGCGCGGGCTGGGGAGGGAGAAGAAGGGGCTGGGGAGGGAGAAGGGGGGGGAGGAGAAGGGCGGGGAGGGAGAAGAAGGGCGGGGAGGGAGAAGGGCGCGGGGGAGGGAGAAGGGGGGGGAGGGAGAAGGGCGGGGAGGGAGAGAAGGGCGGGGAGGGAGAAGGGGGGGAGGGAGAAGGGCACGGGGAGGGGAGAAGGGGGAGAGGGGGGAGAAGAAGGGCGGGGGAGGGAGAGAAGGCGGGGGGGGAGGAGAAGGCGGGGGAGGGAGAAGGGCGCGGGGGAGGGAGGTCCGGATTGAATGTGATGGAAATTAGACTCAACTGCCGGATTTCCTTCCGCCGGCGGTTGGGTCGGAGGAAAAGATATACCACCGACGAGTTTGGTTTAACCGTCGGCGAAAGAGAACTCCGCCGACGAAAAAATTTCGTCCCGTCGGCGGAGAACTCTTTTCTACTAGTGATATATGCTTAAAGCAATTTTTGAATTTTGTCTTAAGAAGGTCGCACCACTAGAGATGTAAGGGGGAAATATTATTTTGCCCGAATGTATGTTTCGAAGAAAAATGTTAATGCACGCTGCTTCTCAGAAGTCATCTTTTACTTCGGTCATCCACGTACTCTCACCCTATGTATAAATGAAGATGCTCTACTCGGCCCTCTCACCTTGCGCCTCATAGACCGTTCTTGTGGTTGGGACTCAATGTGATCAACATTTTGTGCCTCCAACATATCGGTGGTTTGAATTTTCATGTCTTCCATGGGGATCGGGACTATTAGAGTGCATGTTAGAACACGCAAAAAAAAATATTGTATTATGATACATTAATTAAGATTTGCCTGAATCCTCACTCTCAGGGGATTGTAACTCGACAAGTTTCATCCATAGACCGTGATCATCTAATATGTTCTTGTATCACATCCAAGGGAGCAATGCTTTCTGTGACAGTGGATGGTAAAATGGGACGGGAGGTGTCATTAAGATTGGATGGAGAGATGGACTGGTCAGTGGACATGTTTTCTGGCAGAAGAAAAGATTTAGAAATCATGGAACAGTGAGGTGGCGATGGAAGATGCTTTGGCAATGAAATGTTGGTGGTTGATGACTCAGGCGAAGGAAGAGACAAATCCGTATTAAAAGGCAGAGTGGAACCAGAGACAAGCATTGTAGTGAATTAGGAAGACGCATGGGGTCTACATTGACATTGAAGACCAGGAAAGAATGGTGTCTATAGGGTGATTTCGCAGCTCAGGAGGATGATGCGACGCCCAAAGTGTGCTCAACTTACATGCAGTTTGCTCTTTCTTCAACAAAGTATGATGTTGTTATATCAATGGCTTGTCCTGGTTTTGATTATATTGTGGTCGACACAACTCCTACAGCTCAAGCATGTGTGAAACTATTTCGAAGAAAGAGCATAGATGTTGCAACTTTCTTAAAAATACTGCTTGAAACACGCTTCTAACTTAAACCTATAATTTTTTGCAAAGAGTGGTGATATATGTACTACCAAATTTTACTGTGAGGTTTTACATTGTAAGAATATTAGAGGGCTTATCTTTAGGGATATATTTCAAACAAGTAATGTCTTATATTTATAATTTAAAATATTTACATTCAATCTTTTTTAACATATTGGGCCCACACATATATATACAAGAATAAAGCTAGCTGCACCTAGCGGACGATGTACATGTTAATCTAAGCTGTTGATGCCTAGGGTTTATCCTCTAGAAAATAGGATTTTATAAAAAAAACATCTTTTTTATATTTGTAAAGGCTTAGATTAACATGTACGTTGGATAGGTGCGTCTAGCATTACTCTATATACAAAGATAATGAACACAAGTTGGTGATGATAAATGTAGTTTTCAAGACGTAAATTCATGCTAACAGATGATTTTAATTTCAGCTATAATTAATTAGATGCTGAAATACTGAGATTGAAACTTGTTTGAATTGATTAGATTAAAAATAGTGCTTTTTCCTATTTGGGGTATGCTTTGTATTTCAAATATTATTTGAATGTGTAATGCTAAGTACATAATGGCTGAGGCAACGAAGGAAGTTGAAGTTGGTCCCGATCAAGAAAAAATGAAGTTTACTGATTCCAATGTTTCCCAGGTCACGTCATGAGTTTTTAGGTAATTCATACAGACAGAAATTGACATCGCGAGAATTTATTTGCTCGTCGTCCCCGTCACCAACGACGCCCGGCTGATTTTAGAATTTACCCATAAAATAAGTAGATAATATTTTATTAACTTGTAAATTTTATCTCGGAATTTCCTACTTACCTTGACTGAAGCGTCAAGATGTAGAGTGATAGAAGCAAAAAGTTGCAATACTTATATCACCACGCTAGCTAATGACGTGTCTTCATTGGTTAAGGGAGTTAAAAGACGTAGTTTGAAAGGGTTGCACATATATAGTACTTATATGTATCAAGTATTAAGATAAATCAATAAAATTTGGTCAAATCCCGGGTCAGATCAACTTGGACACGTTTTTAAATGTTGGGTTGACTCAAATTAATCGGACCAATTTATATATTAAACTGGTTAAATTAAGTGTGAACCCATACGGCCATACTCGACCCATTCTGGCCAGAACGGTTTGGTTTAAAATAATCGATTTTTTTTATTTATATTTGGTATGTTAATTAAAAGTATTGTTTAGGCTGCATTTGTCATAGTATATGTATATAGAATAATGCTATGAGTGCCTAGGCTGTACTCATAGCAATGGGTATTAAAATATTCTCCCACTGCTAGTCAAAAGTTAGCATTACTCGTGTATATATTGGGGACTTAAAACCTGTTAGTTTCCAAGTACGTTATCCCTTACCTTATCGGTTTTTATACTACAAATAAATAGATGATTAATTAAACATGTTTTTAACTTAATAATCTGAGTCTACCCAGCTGAGTCACCTCCAACTGGGACAAGTCATAATATATACTACGCTCTGTGCATGCATCTAAAAATAGATGCCGCCCCCCAACTAGTTTTTTTATTGGACTTCTCTCTAGCTCCATTAGAGATGGGGGCTCACAATTAAGCCTCGACATGTTAAAAAAGGGGGACACGACTGCAACAACCCATCAGTTAATAAAAGTTTTTTTTGCAAAAAAGAATAAAGATAATAGCAGATAATGACATGAGTTGGCTCTACTGGGATCATTTATGTTGCACTTTTTGCTCTTAATAAACCCATTTTTTGTAAGTGCCAATTGATTATTTGTTGCTACAAAGTTGTACCCCTTTCAAAGAGTACAATTTCCACTTCTAGATTAATATTAACACATTGAACATATTCTAGGTAGTTATTTCCAGACCACCTAATTTGTTTCATATCGTAATTAGCAGGCGAGTGACCCGCAAATTAAATAAATACCCATTTAATAAGGATTTCTTTGAGATAATTCTTTTTAAAAAGACTTATTTGAAAGACTTAACCATATATAATGCACGTAATTTTTTTTTCAAATGATAAGAGTTCTATATATATATATTGAGAGAGAGATCTTGGGCATCCAAAAGAATGAAACTTTGGATTACAATAGTAGCAAAAAATGGAACAAACAATTATAGTGCCACCAAACCCCATGCGGCCGGAGTCGCATTATATTAGAAAAAAATGGACTCTCGCTTTTCTTAACGAAGAATGAACGTCCTTGTGAATATCGCAGCTAGCACCATGGAATACATGATATTATAAGCGTCACATCATCACCCCACGAAAACGAACAAAAGTCATCGAATAATGTACACCCTTTGGCCACCGTGACATGACTCTACGTGCCTCCCAATTCCTAACAGACCCTTATATAATAAAACAATCTCCATTATAATCTCCAAGGTTAAATATCTCACATTGTTATGAAATCGTTTAGTTATATTGCGACGTATCCTAGGTTCATTAATTACAATTTATATCTTTGCCACAGTTCTACAAACATATCGTTATCTTGTATTAAATAGAACTTCCTTCAATAATATGACGAGTCCCATCAGTTTTGTAAAATTCAAAGAACATTAACTCTACCACTCATTCCAAATGAAGCAATTTTAACGTAAAGCAACACGACATTAATGCCTCTTAATTAAGGCACCATTTTTGTTGCCATTTATGATTTCCTCGTATATAAAATCGTTAATATGTTACCTAGTGAAAAATAAAGGGAGTTAAATAATCCCAACAACTGCCTTTATTTATTCTATAACTTCATTTGAGGTTATTTTATACATTTAAATGTCTAATGATATTTAAAATAATAAATAAAAAAATAAATCATTATTATTATTATTGAAGAAGAAGAAGAAGAGGAAGAAATGTGGTGATGGTATGGGGGTGGCGGGAGACAGCTTCATGCCACCGACTATCCCTTTCATCCTCGTTGTCTTCTCGCTGCTCACTCCAAAACGTTCCCCGAACTCCTGCACATCTCTCTTTTCAAAAACTTATAAAAAATAAAATAAACAAAAGTTAGACCAGAATAAAATTCTTTATTGCTCGCAGGCCCTCTCTCATCTCCCAATTTTTTTAATAATCCCAAGTTGAAAAATAGTAAGACCACCAGTGAAACGGACCTACCTAATCGGACTCGCTCGGATTCGGCGCATCGTATTTAGTTACGCGTACATAAATACCCCTGATCTATCTTTTATTATCTTCTAATTTTTTTTCGCACGACGCGAGGGACTTAATTCTGGGTTTTTATTTCGAAAGTTATTGTGGTTTTATTGTACGCGTTTCTTTGTCTAGATTTTGAAATTTTGAAGCGTTAACAGTTTTGTACGGTCAAAACTCAAAAGTCGAAAAAAGGAGGTAATAAATAATAAATAATAACTCAATTATTTGCCTTCTGACAAAAAGGCGAGGAAAGGTCACATCGGTAATTACGCGAAAACCTGTGTGCGTTTTTATGAGTAGAGTGAAAAACAGAGCCCAGCTTAGGGTGGCGGCTAACGTACGCCACGGCTTTTGTTTTGTTGGTTTATGGGTTTCCTTTTTCCGCCAATGTTTCAGATTTCAGAGGGGAGTGTGTTTCTTCTCGTGATTTGCATTTGCTCGCCTCTTTTCACTTTCCGCCGTCTGCCTCGTGCCATGCCCTAGCTCCCTCTCTCCTTCACTCTCCCTTCCTTCTCTTTATCGTTTGATCTCTCTTCTACCTCTCTTGCTTCACTCGCAGTCATCGATTATCTGGGAACTTCTCTTTGCTGCTTCAGCGGTTCAGTACATGATCGGACTACCGTCTTGCCTCAGGTACAGTTCTTGTTTTTCTTTTTCTCTTTTTCTTTTCCTGCTTTCTTCTGTTTTCTTTTTTATAAATTTGTGAAAGAATGCTCTTTCTCGAACCAGTTTAACGACTGTTTTGCTTGATTTGGCGGAACGTATGAAAAATGAAATGAAAGTTGTGGTACACTTAAGGCGTACTCTGATCTATCAGCTATTGACGTCAAATAATTGTTCTTTGTTGTGTTTTAATTCTTTAGTTGTTAGCTGGATCGAATGAGTTCTTTGGTGTGCTATGAGTATTCGGCCGTCAAATTTACTTGTGGTCGGGTTCTCCTCTCTTGTGTTTATCCTTTGGTTGCAGTACGAGGTAGTATCTGTTTCACTACTTCTTGTTGTTTTTCTTCTCCCTTTTGGAGCTTGCCTTTGTGTAGAAGCTAGGCCTCTCCCGTTTCACTTGTGTTCTGTTGGAGTTGCTTGGTCTCTGCATTTTGCTGGAGCTTTTGCAGTGTGGATTTTGACTTAATTGTCCTTAAATTATTATTTTTTCATGCTTTTTGGTCTAGTTAATTGGAATAAGAATCGTAAAAAAAACTTATTTTTCTTAATTTCATGGAACTTGAGAGTCTTGCTCTGGCAAAGCCCGACTGCAGCGAGCTTGTTTATTTTATTTTTGGGTTTCTCTTGTTATTTTTCGTGCTCTATGATTTTTCTTGTCTCTGTCCGATGGGATTTTCGGGTCCAAGTTATGTTAAATTTTTTCTTTATATCAGAAATCATTTATTCTTAAATTTATCAATGTCATGGAATCTGAGATTTTATTCATGTGTATATTTGTCCCTGCACAAGCATACAGTTTAAAGTGCATACTCCTTGATGTAATTATGGTGGCGTTGGCAGGTTAAAACAGAGGAATTTGAAGTGAACGTCAGGAGGACTCCAGATCTGGACCCGTCAAGTGATAAAAGATTGTGGATAACCTGGCCCTGAACTAAATTTATTTGAATGCTGCAATTTGAAGTGGTTAAGGTGACTTCGGTGCTGATTTTCAGTATGTGTGAGGATCCCCTAAAAGTGATTTTATTGCTTGCTTCAGTGGGTGTAAATTGTCAAGTTCAAATATCATCCTTGGAGATGGGTTAGTATTTACTTGCATGTATTGCTGGATTATGTTATATTGAATCAGCTGGAAGGGAACAACCAAGTCAAGAAATGGGTTCCATTTCTGGGACTTCGGAGATCATAGAATCAATGGAAGAGTTTGATTTGGCTCATCATTCTAGAGGATTGAGTCCTATTAAGGTCAAACCACGAGTTGAAGAAAAATATGGAAAAGAGTTTCTTTCAACATCTCAGCGTCCTTCATTGGAAGATGAACTAAATCAACTTATAGAAGCTATTGATCTCAAAATTAGGGGCGCAGGAGCTTCCCCTCAATTGGGACCAGGCACAGTACGGAAAAACCCCCAGAAAAGGCCTATCAAGGTTGGCATATCACACCCTTCAGGAATTGGTATTTCTGAGGCTCTGACCTTGAAACAAGCATTGAGAGGATTATGCATCTCCCAAGCATCAGAAATGGCTGCTATGAAGCGATTATCAAAGCCCAAAGGCGTGCCTGGGATTTCAGAAGCTGGGGCCATTAAAAGGCTGTACAAAACAGTTCTTGACGAGTCTCGTGATTTGGGGCTTCACCCCAGAGCTGAAGATAGTAGCAGCATTATTGACGTCTCTCATGTTTTGGCAAAAGATAGTCTAAATTCATCTGAGGAGATAACTCTATCTTTGGAAGGGCCAGATGTGGGAAGATCAAATGAAAAGAATTCTTCTTCTTCACCTAATGAAAATGCCAATTCTTCGCCCAAACTAGCAGACAAAAGGTCTCCTAAGAAAGAGTCAAAGGATGCTGATCTTACTTCTTCTCAATCTGCAGTTCCAACATTAAATCCTGTAAAGGTTAAAAGATCATCACAAGGTGGAACTGGTCCAATTTCGTTAGAAATAGGGTGTACAACACCAACTTCAGAGCTGAGGATTAAAGGAAAGCTAAACTATGTATCTGCTGTGTCTAGCTCAGCTATTCGCTCTGGGAGGAGAAATCTCAGTCCAGGTTCATGTGTAGTCAAGCCGGTGCTTAGGAATAGAGGCTTTGTAAAGAAGAAAGTGAAGCAAGATTCAAACCCCTCATCCAGCAGTTCAAATTCCTGTGTCGAAACTCGCGTGGTTGCTCAAACAGGCTTGAGTTCTAGTACCGGCTGTCAGACTAACGGCCATAAGAAGCCTGCGAAAAAACCTCTAACCACTAATACAAATGCCAATATGGTAAATTCAAGTTGCACAGTTTCTGCTGCTGCTAATGGTTCTGATTTTGCCACAAAAACAGGCACGAGTCCGCATTCAAAAATGGCTGAAAACTCTAGGTCGAAGGAGAAGGGAGAGTGCTCCCAAAGCTCAAAAAGTAGCATTGGGGACTACAGCAGTAGCACCAGTTTCAGTGACGAGAGCAATCTTAGCAGTTCAAGTTGCCTTGGCAGTAGACCTCACATGTCAAAGGATTCTAGATGGGAGGCAATCCGTCTTGTTGAAATGAAAAATGGGAGTCTAGGATTAAGACACTTCAAGCTGCTTAAAAGGCTCGGTTGTGGGGATATTGGGACTGTTTATCTTGCAGAGTTAACAGGTACTAAATGTCTCTTTGCTCTAAAAGTCATGGATAATGATTTCCTAGCTAGCAGGAAAAAAATGCCAAGAGCCCAAACTGAAAGAGAGATACTCCAAATACTGGATCATCCCTTCCTCCCGACCCTCTTCACCCATTTCACAACAGATAGACTTTCTTGTTTGGTAATGGAATACTGCCCTGGGGGAGATCTGCATGTCCTTCGGCAGAGGCAGCCTGGTAGAAATTTTACAGAACAAGCAGCTAGGTAAGAAACTCGAACAAGAGCGGAAGTCTTTCAGATATTTCTTGTCCTGTGTCTACTCTTAAAATCAGAATTCTTTTACATTGAAATCATTTACTTTGATTGGGTCATTGAACTGTTTGAAATGTTTTCTTTCAACATAGGCTATAATCAGTGATATCTTGATGTCATAGTAGATCAACTTTGGACAGCTGCAGAAGCTGATTTTCTATCTCATTTTAGATGATTCTGTTACACTGCATTCAAGTACTTTTAAAAAAAAATTTGATTTGATGGAATACTTAGTTTATATATGTTATGGATCTGTATTGCCTCGTTGTTGGTCCTAGGAGATTGATTTTGTCTTTTCTAAAGGTGAGAGGGTTTGTTAATGCATAATAAGGTGGTAAACGTGAATGACCATGGCAAAAAGCATGAGAGCTGTTCGTTGGAGATGGAGATGCTTACAAAACCAGGATTGCAGCATAAGATATGATTCTAGGGTTTTGAGTGTATTGTTGTTTCCAAAGTTCTAGTACTTGTTTGTTCATCTTTATCTCTTTTACACTATTCTAAAAGTTTGTCTCAAGCCGTCACTGAGAAAGCTGAAAAGTAATTGCACTCTTAAACATGTAAGCACTTTGGAGTTGGAAATACATCTGCAATGAGGTTCAAGATCTTACCAACCCTTTGTAATCAAGTAACCTGGTGTAATTCTTTTGTTTGCTTTTCTTCCTGAGTAACATCATCACTATTTCAAAAAAAAACATCATTACTATTTCAGAAAATCAATTGCATATATCTGTTCCTGTATGTTACTATCATCGGAATTAGGCTCATGCCTAGATCATCATTCATGGCTTGACCAGATTGGCTCTGTTTGCAGGTTCTATGCTGCAGAAGTCCTGCTTGCATTGGAGTACCTTCACATGATGGGGGTAGTATACAGAGACCTAAAACCGGAAAACATTCTTGTCCGAGAAGATGGTCACATCATGCTCTCCGATTTTGATCTTTCTCTGAGATGCACTGTGAGCCCGACCCTTCTGAAATCATCATCTCCAAGCAAAGAGACCACCAAAAGAGCGTCAGGTCCCTGTGCAGAGTCCCCCTGCATTGACCCCCTGTGTCTACATCCCTCCTGGGTGCAAATGTCCTGCTTTTCACCCCGGTTGGTAGCCCCAACTCCTAAGACTCGGAAGCCGAAACCCGTGAAACCTGAGCTCGCTGCTGCGCAGGTGAGCCCATTGCCACAGCTTGTGGTGGAGCCTACTGAAGCACGGTCGAACTCCTTTGTAGGGACTCACGAGTACTTAGCCCCAGAGATCATTAAAGGTGAGGGCCACGGCAGTGCGGTAGATTGGTGGACTTTTGGGATATTTGTGTATGAGCTACTATTTGGCGTAACACCCTTCAAAGGACCGGGGAACGAGGAAACGCTAGCCAATGTGGTGTCCCAGAGTTTGAGATTCTCCGAAAACCCAGCGGTTAGCTCCGACGCGAGAGACCTGATCAGAGGGCTCTTGGTTAAGGAGCCTGAGAACCGGTTGGGGTCGGTGAGAGGAGCAGCTGAGATCAAGCAGCACCCGTTCTTCGATGGCTTGAACTGGGCACTGATTAGATGCTCAATCCCGCCAGAGGCGCCAAGAGCCTGTGAACCGGGAACTCCTGTGGCGGTAGTGAAGAAAAAAGAATCGAAGTGCTTGGAGTTTCGGAGCATTGGAGAACATTTGGAGTTTGAGCTGTTCTAACTTGTAAGGAGCGACACTGCCATGGGTGTTTTGCTTCACTCTGGTTTTGTTGCTCTCTCGTGTAACCCTATTGTTATACGTACGTGTAATATAAAAAGGAAACGGCGGAAAGCTTCTGTTGATGATATCCATTCAATGTCGGAGGACAGCAGGCGCCTCATCTCATCTTCTTGCAGAGAGAAAAACTCATACAGCCTCGTCTCATCCTCTAGCAGAAAAAAAAAAAAAAAAACTCTTACAACCTTTAGCTGCCGCTCCATGGAAGAAAAGAACTGAGCCTTTAATACGTAATTGAAACAGATATGACCACAGTACGAAACATGTGGCTAATCGAAACCGTCCTCGTGTATTCACCGTAGCCCTGCCCTTAATTCTCAATTACGGTCTGCTGGGTTCAAATGTAAATGAGCCCAAGGACGGAAAAGGAACCGAAATGGGTAACCTTTTTTCATTCATTATTCACAAAATACAAACCAATTGATTGCTAAGATTTCAATTTTCATACAGATATACTACTCCCACATTGTAGGACAGCTTAGACCAATAAAATTTCAAAGCCCGCTTAGAGCAAGTCTTTGTAGTCATAAAAATCGGCCGAATAATTGAACCCGGACCCAGCGGGGCGACCTATGTGTCATCATTATGATCGAAAAAGTGAAAAACTAAGTGCCGAATCAACCGAATCAGTTCCCTGCGTTTTCAGAGATGGGATTCCAGCAGCAAATGGATACTGCAATTGAGAAAAACTTGCACCGCCGCTCGTCCGCCATTAGAAAATTAGGCTGCCGCCACCTCCACACACCACCACCACCTCCACCGTCAATAAAAGTGGCCGCCACCACTTCGACATTCAAAGGTGTCTCAGTCGTTCCACAGCTTCGGTGCATGGGAATGAGCAGCAATGGCAAATCATCAGATCCTCACCAATTTTGAACATTGAACACCGAGGATAACTGTAGTAGAGAAGTAACGCAGTTGCTGCTTGGAGAAGACGAAAATGACAAGATGAAACAACTTGTTTGTTAACCTCCTCAAACAGGGCAAATTGTGGATTTAACATCTATGGATGATCCACAAAAGTTAATTCGTTTTAAGGGTCAGCTGATGGATTGCCCGTTCTATCTCAACGTGAAATACACACAGAAATTATTGCTTAAGAAACGTGAAAATCTACATGAGAAAAAAAATAAAAAGAAAAACTTAGATTCGGCAAAAAAACATGTGAAGAGCTCATTGCACATCGCAACATTAACCCTCTCTCAGACAGAGTCCTCGCTATGCCCGCCAACAGGCAGAACTTTGGCATGAGAATGGTTTAGGAAGTATCAAATTGTCACGGCAAAGAAACAGCCTCAGGATCATGTACACCTCCATCACCGTCATCATCGTGCTACTTCGTTATAAAAGATGGAAATCACACTCTCTCCAGCTCCATCACATGTTTCTCTAACTGGTCTTTCAATTCTTTTCTCCAGTTTTCGATCAAATTTTCATGCTTCTTGATCATCTCCATTTTAGTCTTGACCTTTTCTTCCAGCAGTTGGATCTCCTGGAAACAAAACAAGTTATAAAAGATGAAAAACTGAAGAGGCTTTCTCTAAAGAAGATGACAACAAGTGAAAAACAACTCGAGTTCTAAAATGAAAAGTCAAAGACACGTTTTACACTTATTATAGCATACCTTACGAAGATTTGCTTCTTTACTTGGTTGATCTTCCTGCTGAAGACCAATAAAATACAACTGAAGCTTTTTTGCAGCTTCCATGAAATCTCTTGCATGCCTTTCCACATCAACTAAAAGCAGATGAAACCAGTACAGTCAAACATATGTCATGCTTAGTAGATAATCAGCTGAAAGCACCTCATCCACACAAAGCACCTAGTGTTACTTCACACACGATCAACAAAGAGGTGCCGAGACAAATAACCTTGAACAAATAAAAAAATGTACACGAACAAAACCGCAACAGCCAGCACACTGGTCTTTCAACCAACCATCTAAGCCAATGCAGACTTCAGAAGAATGTGAAGTTGGGAGAGCAAGGGTTGGTTGAAGCACTAAAGTGAAGAGCATGAACTCACGCAAATTTCAAGAATCACTAGACATCTTGTATGCAGCATAAATATTTTTTTTCTTTTATTTTTTAAAGAAAAAAGGATATTGAAACTAAATGTTTATTATATCACAAGCAGAAGAAAGAGAGAAGTAGCAGGCAGAATCACCTATAAAACCTGTAAATTTTTCTTTAATCTAAAAACATTAAAGTTTAACAAGCAAAACCCCTATAAAATCACACACAAAAAAAGTTGCAAAGTTAGAACCCCAATCAACTACAGTAAGAAGTAGACCATAACAAACTAACAAAGCTTCCATGAAATTATAATTCAAGAAGCATTATAAATAGTGATCTGCTATTGGATTATGATATCCAGGAGTTCATTTCATTTGAATCTATGACACCAGAAGAGAAAAAAGAGGGAATAAAGGACGAAAATATTGATGCTTATATGTTGAAATAGGTGAGATTTGGTGAAGAGCTGAGCTCCAGCAGGGGACTAAATGTAAATGGCAAAGGCTAACCAAAAACAGCAGTCAATAAAGGCTGATAAGGAAAGGGGACTAAAACAAGAATGAAGAGAATAAGTGTTCTTTAGGACTTAACGAAAAATGGGATAATATATAGCAAAGGGGATGATGCTCAACTAAGGGACAAGTTTGATAAGGTAACGATGTCACTGGGATTTATCAGAAGTAGTTATTACCATTTTTTGTATGGGTTGAAGAGGTCTGTTAGAGTTGTCGTGTCAATTTCGTATGTGGATGACATGATGCTGTCCTGATGCAAAGGTATTAAAATGACCAAACTAACTTTTTACATATATTGTGTCAACAGCCCACCAAACAGCACAAAAGTCCATAGTCACAAGTATCTGTGATAATTAAGCAGGACATAATTATAGGTCCAAAAATGAACAAAATAAGAATGCTAACAGATCCAGAATAATCATAGTTTAACTATTCAATCCATGGTTATTCCTAAATATCTTTTATTTTGGTTACTAAAACTGGAGCTACTTGAATCACCAACACCAGCTCAGAAGATAATAGTTTAACAACTAATCTGTTTGTACATGATTAAGAAAGGATTAATTGCATCTGAATTTGGATACACCTGATTCTTTATGAGGACACCTCCATGTATTATGATTTAAAGAAAGCACTAGCAACTTCACATTCATTGTTGTTGTCAGCAACAAAATTTCAAAAAATAAAAAAACAAACTGAAGAAAACCTTTTGTTCGTAAAACAAAACAAAATAAGGAGCCTGTGATATGAAATTCAGCAACACTCACACCAAAAGCAGGATATAGTGCTCCAAAAACAAATCCTGATTCAGATGACAATATTTATGACTGGATAAGCGAAAAAAACATTAAACCAAAAGAAAGGCTTAGAGTGACACTTTTTACGACACGAAGAGGAGATATAATCAGAAAGAAACAGAATCACAATTTCTTAAAAGGACATGCACTCACTTTGATGAGATGGATGAGCAGACCGATCAATTGCTTGAAGCTCTCTGGCAGGTAAACATGGAAGTAATGCAGCCTCTAATGCCGTAACGCATGCCATCTTGTTCTCTTCTACAGGTGGTGACTGACATTGAGGATGTTGTTCTAGCGGAGATTGTTCAGCCATTTTGAAATGATACGACTGATGGAAGGGAAGTACATACATTTTTTCAGTCTCATCCACTTGATGCATATGTCCTCTTGGAACAAAAATCAGGATTTGATAAAGTACTAAATATCTTTGAATTACCTCTACTAGTCATCCCTAAATTTAAATGGAATAAACTTATGTACAGTTAGAGCCCGGTTCCATCCTCCAATAAACTACAATTTAAACTATAGTCCTGCTAGCTAGGCAGCACCTAAGCTTCTTCAATCACATATGAACCCCCAACGGAGGCAAGTTTGTTTCACTTAAATTTATCTTCTTTGGCCACGTCCTTGCCCCCCTTGGAAGCCCTTTTAATGGAATCTTGTTTCTTACAGCCAAAAAATAATAAAATTAAGAAATGCAAAATGCACGTGTTCGAGTAAAATTCACAAGGATTTCACTTGAGGATAATGCATCCCCATCCCCTGAGATGCGACTACAGAATAACAACATCTCTACCGTATTACCTAGGCATTCATGATGATAACGGGAATATTGGCGGTCGACCACAGCAAGAACGGGTGAACGGAAAAAATTAGATAGGAAGTCACGAGACGTGAAAGCTAACACCCCCGAGGAACAAAAAAGGAAGAGCTCTGATATCGGCGACCTACTAATTTCAGGTAAAACAGGAAGTTCGGCGATCGACCCCAACAGACACAAAGTGGGCGGATTAACTTAAAGAGCAAAGCAAGAGATATCCCTGAAGAAATGAAGAGCAGCAGCTCTCCTAATTTCATGCACTGGTAACAGACGAAAAACGGAAAGGAAATGGAAGGGAAAGAGGGACTCACCAGTAGTTTTTTCTGCTTGCAGACTATCAACGTTCCGATACCGACTCGGCAGTGAGAAGTTGCAACAAACACTTTTCAGAATGTGAATTCAGACTACTTATTAAATGGAACCACGTGATGTTTATTAAATGGAATTTTAATGGAATAGGTAAACCTATGTATCTAATACTTATTCTATTTCAGCCTACATATTTATCTTTTGTTAAACTTAAAGGTGCTGTTATAATTTTTTCCTTTTTTATTAAATATTACTTTTGCTGCTATGCAAATTGCAAACTATTATGTTAGGTTTAGAACTTTTAATTTTTTTAGATAATATAAGTATGATATTATAAATAGTTCTAAAATATGTGATATAATTTCAAATAAACACCTTAAAAAAGTTAAAATAATTGATGGAATCGGGGAACTAAATACTGATATGAATGAATCACACAAAAAAAATAAAATGAATAATGCAATTTGTACATTACCAGATATGAAGTTTTACTTCCAAATCCTTTCATTTTTAATAGAAAAATGATATTAGTATTTTCATATTTTACTTGGAGGTTTTACATCCTGACGTGGCAGCATAGTTGGCGGTCTAGGTAGGAGAAAATCTAGTGTTTAAGGTTTACCAATAAAATATTGATAATATTTTATTAAAAAAACTAAAATATTGTAGATTTTATCTCTAAGTTTATCTCTTACTAAACTCTTGGAAATAAAAACCCACATTACTTATATCACGGCTCTTTCTCATAATCAGATAATAATTGAGTAATAAATGGAAAATAATTAAATATTAAGAGTAATGCTAGCTACACCTATATGAAGTACAAGCCAATCGAAAAATATAAAAAAATTTATTTTATAAACTTAAAAATTCTAAAGGACAAACTCTAGGCAGGCATTTTTGAAAAATAAAAAAATAGTAAAAAATCGAATAAAAGATAAACGAATAGACAGAGAATCACATAAGAGAGAAATAGATAACAATAGAGATACTCAAAGGGAGAAACAGAACAGAATAGGAAAAAAAAAGAGCAAAGAATCACAGAGATGAGAATCTAAGAGAGTAAGAGGGAATGGAAAAGAGATAAAACGATATAAAGAAAGAGAGAATAAAAAAGAGAAAAAAAAATCGAAAAGAAAACGACGGAGGAATCAAGGGAAAAATCGATGGAGGAATCGAGATAAATACCTGGATGAAGAGAGATTTTGTTCTCGCAGAGGCATTAGCAAGTGAGGTGTCGGGGATTCCAGGCAAAATAAAAAGTATTTAAAATAAAATATATTTTATATAATTAAATTATATATTATTTATTCTAAAATGCAATATCTAATAAGAGGTAAATATCTTCCAAAAAAGACATACATAAAAATTTAATTTCTAATTTTTGGACTCCAAAAACATGCAAACATGGATAATCAAAGTTAATCTAAAAGATTGTATTAATTAAAACTAAAATGTTAGAATCTACATAGTATTATTGATATACATTGGGTATGTTAGTAGTAAAACATAAGTTTGTACTTAAATTCAATAAAGCTTAACCTATACCAATTACATAGTATTTTAAAATGAGAGGTGATATGCATACCACGACCCTTTACTATGACTTTTTACACTATGACGTGGCATCCTCTTTAGTAGTCCAAGTAAGAAATAAAATAGGAACTATCTACCTAATCTATAGGGAAGCCTAAACCCTAGACTTTATCTGGAATGCCAATTAGGCTGCGAGGAGGACTGCCACGTCAGGATGTAAAACCTCACAATAAAATGTCAAATTACTGATACCATTTTTCTTTTAAAATCTACGGAGCATGATCAATTTACACACACTCTCATATAAACATGTCTATGCTTGCAATGCTTATCTTCGTTCTTTTTATCTTTGTATTATCACATAATTATTGCATATAATTTATAAGATTCTATATTGATAGAGATTGATCTCTATTAATTAAAAAAATGTGAAATTATTTAAAGTTCTATTTAAAAATTTCAATATGTTTACTAATTTCTAATACATGTAATACAAAATAATTTGAAAGTATATTAGAGTTAAGCGTACGGAAAATTAAAAATTTACAATTAAAACTGTGGGTAGATAAATTTAATATATTACCCTTATTTAAATGTTAGTTGGGTAAGAGAGGTTTGAAATTGTTATGGAAAATACTAGTTGCACCTATGCACAGTACTTATCCTTCGTACATCTTAATCTAAACCATTGATACCTATGGTTTATCCTTTATAATATAGGATTTTATAAATTACAAAATTATTTTTTATATTTTTAAGGACTTAGATTAACATGTACGTCAGGCATGAACGCGGGCAAGGTGCACCTAGCATTACTTCCATTTCTGTTTCGTTTATTAAAGAGGGGTAATATAAGTAATGTGGATTTTTACTTCTAAGATTTTACATCTCGATGTGGCGTCCACATTATAGTTAAAGATAAACTCGGAGAAAAAATATGCAAGATTTTATTTTTAAAAAAATATTATCTACTTATTATGGGTAAACCTAAACCCTAGATTTTTTCCTTCCTAGACTGCTAATTATACAGCCACATTAAGTAAAACCTGGAAGTAAAATTAAGAATTACTGATATTATTATTCTTTATTAAATAGTAGAATGTTAAACAAATAAACTAATAAATAATGTTATGCATGGGGTATTTTTTTTTTGTCAAAAGATGATTGGCACTAGGTATGGTGGGTCCCATGCTGCACATAAGACTATACACAACACTGTTCTCCAGTGTTGTACACATAACAATACTCTCGTTTTGTGCATCGGATATCGTTTGAGTAATGTTACGAGAACGGAGAAATGGCTTACGTGGCCATTCACGTCAAATGCTGAGTCAGAGAACCCAAACCCTATTTGGGCAAAGACAATCGGGTCTAGCCCCGCAATCCCGCTGCCTCTCTCCGCAGTCCCGCTGCCTCTCTCCCCAGTCCCGCATCCACGTGGGTTACGGAGAGTAATGCTAAGCGTACTCCGCACTTAGTACTTCCTGACATGGATACTTAGGTGGCGTCCATCTCGTTGTCCTCGTCGGCAAATGAAAACCGGAAGAAGATCCGGTTCCATGGAAAAAAAGAACGCTCGGGAAGCGCGAAACGTAGGTCCCTCTACCCCGCTCTCCCCCGCTCTCCGCCCTCTCGCTCTCGCCCTCTCTCTCCCTCCCTCTCTCCCTCCCTCTCTCCCTCCCTCTCTCCCTCCCTCCCTCCCTCTCTCCCTCCCTCCCTCTCTCCCTCTCTCTCTCCCTCCCTCTCTCCTCCCTCCTCTCTCTCCCTCCCTCTGTCTCTCCCTCCCTCTCTCCCTCCCTCCCTCTCTCTCTCCCTCCCTCTCTCTCTCCCTCCCTCTCTCTCTCCTCCTTCGAGATGCAGGCCTCTCTTTCCCTCCCTCTATCTCCTTCATTTCTCTCCCTTCCTCTCGCTCCTTCTCTCTCCCTCCCTCCGTCTTTATTGATGGTCTGATGTGTTTTTTTTTTTTTTTTTCCAATGGCATACTCTCTCGGGCCAGTCTCTGATGTTCGTGAACTTAATAAAAGGAGCTTCGTTAAAACCCCTTCAATCTTGGTCGCCTCCTTCTCTCCACCGCCGTTTCCTCAATCGTGCGGCCGCGCTCTTCTCTACGACGAAAAATGGTTCGGCCAAAGCATAAGTGGAAGAAGAAGCAAAAGGGTAGCGTAGATTTTAAGGTCAATCACTTTCCTCTTTCAGTCTCTCTCCCCTTGATATACTTTAAAGAGGAAGGAGTATGCACTCAGAACTGAATGATAGTGGACTTCAATCTGGCTCTCACTTGTGGCATTCCCCTTCTTAGTCTCACATTAAACGGTTGGCTTTTGTACAGAAGTAGCTCCACATTGGCAAATAGGGGGTTGTCACTCCATCATGTTTCTTGCATATATACTACATTCTTTCGCAGTCCACACTGTACTCTGTAGGAGGCTCGATGAAGCTGATCATGTAGTAGTAGACTGTTTAGGGCAGATTGATGACTGTTTTCTTTATACAACGTACAAGAACGTCTATGTTATTGACCGCCACAGTTTCATTGCCATCCAGTGTTAGGCTGTTCTACCATATGTGGTCTAGCTTCTGACTGCCTTGGCTATGATTTCGGGTGACACAATATTCTGTTGGTGACTCAGTTCCGATCACAATGTAACACAGCAGAATTTACAGTTTTTCTTTTCTGACTCGGTTTTAATAATTAGAATTTGTAATGTTTTCGTGGTACTGTTTGAAAAGGTGAAGATTATACCATTACCTGCCAAATTTTGTAAGTTAAATTGAATATCATTTTTATTGTGGTGTAATTTACTAAAAATGGGAATTGGGTAGTGGGTGTCTGAATGTCCATGCCATCTCTTGCAAAGAACCTGTGGATGCTCTCTTTATTGGAAAGATGTGCCCCTTTTTAGTCTGTTATGCTCATTTGAAGGTTGTGCTGAAACAGAAAAATGCAACTTAGCCTAAATGCTATTGATTTGTAAAAATTCCAAATTTTGTATGCCCCTCCTATTCTATTTTCTTAACCATTATTTTTTTAATCTATGGAGTGCTGTACCTTTTGATAGCATTGACTATTTTCTCAATTCACATAAAACGTGTTTCTTTACCAATTTGAATTTCTCATCTTTGTTATGCCGTGATATTTAATCTTTACAGCAATTTTATTGAAATTTTACTATTATTCTTCAGGTACTCACATAGAGATTCAAGAATGTTCAAACATCTCAATATTTATAACTCTCCTTGTCGGTCGCCTCCTTGGTCATAGTTTTTTTGGACTCTCCCTTAAGATTACAGCTAATGGGTTTGCATTGGATTCAGTTTTTCTTAAAAACCAAGTATAGGGTCAATGACATCCTCAGATGGCACAATCTACGGAATGAAGCACATAACTGCAGAAGTCTCTCGACCATCTGCACATTTTGTCTTTGTAGAACCTCGCCTGGTTCTTCTGTAATTGACTCATCACTGATACCCAACAGGCCATGCACCATCCTCTCGCCTGCTTGGAGATTTTCAGCTGTACAGCAAGTCAGTGGGTTTGCATATCAAGACCCACATAGGGAAACCACGTCTGGTTTAAGTAATCTTGTCAAGGAATCATTGGACTCTTCTGAATACTGCGATCCTATTGATAAGCTATCTGAAGCTGTTGTTGATAACAGTGATGTCAGTTGCAGATTGTCGAAAGTTACTAGAAGTAAGACAAAAAAGTCAGCGATTGACTTCCGAAAAGTTGATGCCAACTTGCTTCCTACAGTTATTTTGGTTGGACGTCCAAACGTTGGCAAGTCAGCCCTGTTTAACCGGTGAGCAGTAGTAGGGTTATTTTCTCAAAAGAATATGTTTACCTATATGTTGAGACAATAGTGAGCATGTGCTGAAGCTTTTTCTTATTTTAATTTTTTTTGATGGCTATATTAGTCTGATAAGAAGGAGAGAAGCCCTTGTGTACAACACTCCTGATGACCATGTAACCCGTGATATTCGTGAAGGCATTGCAAAGTTGGGTGACCTCAGATTTAATGTTTTGGACTCTGCTGGGTTGGAAACGGCTGCTACTTCAGGTAGTATTCTTAATAGAACTGCAGGCATGACAGGCAATGTACTGGCAAGGTCTCAAATCGCGCTCTTCTTAATTGATGTCAGGTTAGATTCAAACTAAGCTAGATTAACTGAATTTCATGTCTGATTTTCTGTTGGTGGAATTAAGTTTAGTTGATGGATTCTATTGCTTTACTCTTGAACTGCTATATTAATTCTTTGTCTGCAGATGTATAATTATCCAGCTAATATTGCTTCTGATCCAATTCTAAACAATAATGAGTGCTCAAATATTTCACCAATGCTTTCAGAGATGGGTTGCAGCCTCTAGACCTGGAAGTAGGGAAATGGTTGCGGAAAAATGCTTCTAATATCAGAATTGTGCTTGTGATGAATAAATCTGAGTCCCTTGACATAGAAAGCGGGGTTCTCATTTCAGCAGCTGGGGAAGCTCAAAGCTTAGGATTTGGTGACCCTATTCCCATATCTGCAGAGACTGGGTTTGGCATGGCAGAACTTTATGAAGCTCTCCGTCCAATCCTTGAGGACTACATGCTTCAAACTAACTTAGATGGTTAGTGAGAATACTTTTAATATGATTTCTGGTCATATGCTACTTGTGCATCATGTATGTGGCAAAAAGAGAATTCGAATACCTGTTGGAGTCACATGGTAGATTTGTTCTTTCCCTATAGATAGAGGATAGTTTGCAGGCTTAAGTAGATTGGTTCAACCATTTATTTTGCCGCTTGTTTCTCAAGAGAAAAATGCAATAAGGAAAGGGATGACAAATTTTGCTCTTATTGTTTGTTTGGGGTATCCATTTGTTTTGGGACTTCTTGAAAAAATTATATTTATGCGTAATTTGTTATTATCATCCCACTGTATAATAAAAGATTTCATCTTCCCTCTCTATTTTTTACCACCTCATTGATATCTGTATCTTCTCTCTCCCTGTCACACTCACATATTAACAACGTGTACATAAGAGTTTTAGCGTGTTGCGTTCCGTTCTTCATTGCATGCATTGCTGCTCATTCCTATCTAATTTCTTTTTTTCACCTGTTTTAGGGAATGTCATTGAGAATAATGATAGTGATTCATCTCAGTGTGCGGAGAATAAGATGCCTTTGCAGTTGGCAATAATAGGACGACCCAATGTTGGAAAGTCTACACTGCTGAATGCATTACTTCAGCAAGATCGAGTTATTGTTGGGCCAGAGGCCGGTTTGACTAGGGACTCAATAAGAGCTCAGTTCCAATTTGATGGACGTACCATATACTTGGTGAGTATTAGGTCTCTTAAGCAATGATTTCTTCATTTTTCATTTTATATAGTTATGTGGTTTTGGCACTATTTTATTTGTGATTCGTGCACATTACGATTTATTCGAGTCTGTGTTGATGATTTGCACGAGAAGCGTATTAAAGTTGGAAGCCAGCAATGAAGATGTTTGTACCCAAAAATGGGATATGGTACAATAAGGAAGGACTAAGCCCAAATACAATATAGACTGGGAGGAGGCTTTAAGGCAGCTGTGGGTACAAACTAGCGGATGGATTTTGGGGGGGAGCGTAAGTGAGATGCTGACGTGTCACACCCTGACTAGCAAGTGTGTCCGCTAGTCCATTCGCCTTTCAAGGTCTGCTGCCATTTTATATTTTGACGAGCTCCTCAATGTGGTCCAAATGTCTGGCTGGAGGTGCCTTGCGCACCTAAGCCCACTATATAATCACTGCCAAGTCTCCCTCCACTACTAAGGGAATAGAGAAATATTGATTGTTCAGTCTGAGGCCCCGTAGAAATACTCTGAGCTCTGTTTGTGTCTAGTCACATTGACTAAAAGGAGCTGGGAACACGAGGAGAATTGCCCTGCTGAGTCCCGAAAGACCCCACCTCCACCTGCTGGTCCCGGTTTCCCAGTAGAGCTACTGCCAAAATTCAATTAGAGCCAATTGTGTAGAGTCCATGGGAATGGCTGTGTAATTTACTGCGGTGCCATATGGATAATATCTCTTCAGTTCAAGATGAGGAGTTTATTTCAACTTGCTAGCTTAGAAAAGGATGTTATGCATTGTTTGCAAAGAGGATGTTATTTTTCTTTGAGTTTCTCCATCTATAGTTCTTATTTCAGTAGGTTGTGAAGTTAAGAGTACATTATTGTCTTTGTTATGTTATTCTAATAGAAAAATAAATTTTCTTCCTAGCATACTTGGTTCAGTTGCAACAATTAAGTTGAGCATATGATATAGGTGGGAGTGGGTCTTTGCATGGTTGACCGGTGCATCTGACTCCTAGTTCCAACTACATTGGCTAAGAAACATCTGAGTACTATATTAGGTCCAAATTGTCCTTTCTAGGAAAAGAAATAAACTTTAATTGGATGATACTGCTGAAGCACAATTGGATTTGGTTATATTGGATCTCCCTTTGTTGCATGGTTGAGAACTCCTTGCTCTTTCTTTCTCTCGGGGAAGGATGCACAAAAAGGAACAATTAAATTTTCTTTTTTACTTTTCATCCTTAACAATGTTTTGTGCAGGTGGACACTGCTGGTTGGCTCCCAAGAGCAGGGCAAGAGAAAGGACCATCATCCCTTAGTGTTATGCAGTCGAGGAAAAACCTTATGAGAGCTCATGTTGTTGTAATGGTGCTAGATGCTGATGAGGTGTGCTTTTGTGTATTTGGACTTATAAATAAATTATTGTGGCAACTAGTTGCTTATGGGTTGGTGATAGTTGGTATTTTAGCTCGTGAATCTTTTGTAGTTATTATTGGAAAAAAAGGCTTTTATTACTCTATTCATTTATTTTGTTGCATCCTGTTTGTGTGCTAAGATTGCAAAAGCCAAAAGCAGTATGAAGCATTCAGAAGTAGTTATAGCACGGCAAGCAGTAGAAGAAGGTCGAGGTCTGGTGGTAGTCGTTAACAAAATGGATCTTCTAAGAGGCAAGGAAAATTCCAAGTTATATGAGAAGGTCTTGAAGGTTGTTCCTGAAGAGATTCAAACAGTTATTCCACAGGTTCGACAAACTTCTAGTTTAATGTTGCATTTATTGGCATGTTTAGGTATGCACATGCATTAATTTTGGATGGCAAGAATCTGTAGAGTTTACTCATAGTTGTTGTCTTATTGAATAATGGACACTTTTACTGCTAATGTTAAGCATCGTGTGGGGAATGGCTTTGTTGCATTAGTTCCACAAGGAACCACACTTCCTGCAATTTACTGGAAATGCATTTAAAGAATTGCTAAGTATCATAAGGAATTTCAAACACATAACAAATTGGGAGTTGCAAACACATAAGCTTTATGCAAAGGAATGGCTTTGCATGCGGTCTGTTTATGCAAAATCAACATAACAAATTGGGAAGCTTGAAACGAAAGTGGTTGATCTTCCACAAAATCCAGGAAGTCATATTCACAGTAAGATGTGGAAACCTCGTCCCTTATTTCTTAAGCTTACCAGTAACTCCATTGGCCTAATGCGCCTGAGATTACTTTATACAAAATTAATGTAACAAATTGGGAAGGGCAAAATGTGATTGAGTCTCCACAGAACCCTCTCTGGTTTTTTGTACGGACTTCTCACCAACACAGAATCACCTCGGACAAGTAAATGGTTGGAGGAGAATTATTGCTAAAAGGATCTTAAGCTTGTTAGTGACAACCTGATCTCAGACCCATTGAATTAACAATGCCTGGAGGGTCTCTATGCAGTTGAAGAAAGCATCCCTGTGACCAGATGGTCAGGCTTGCCCTTGAAACTCTCATTGAGGCTAGGCTATAACCAGGAGGGGACACCAACCTTATGCCTAGATAGGTCCGTATAGGAGTGCCACTCAAGGCTCAACTCAGCGAGGGATCTTGATGAAATCATCTGGCGGAGGAACTTTTCCTAGAAAATGCAGGTCCTTTCAGAGGATCCAAGGGACCAAGGAGCAACGTACCACACACATGGTGTGGCAGTTCTGGTAGAAGGAAAGGCAGACCGTTGAAGAAATTGAAGAGGAAGAATCTGCAGCCCCAAAGCAATCAGGCAGTGAGCTAGTGGATGGGAAGATGACTTAAATTCTCATCCAGTGAGGCACAAGTATCAAGACTTATCACTATATGGCCATTACTGTTCAAAGTTTTATATGTGATTTTTTTTTTTTTGAAATTTTACTTATGCTTTTGATAGTGTAAGGAGAAAGAGAATAACTTGGCAATTAATGCTGTTGAGAGTTTTCATGTATCTTTTTTTTCATGTGCATGTAGGGTGTTTGTGGTTGGTGTAGGAACCTATTTATTTAGTTTTCTTTTAAATAAGATTTGTTGGCTTATCAAATGTATGAAAAGATTGTATCCTGGCATGAAGATGCCTTGTCTTTTTTTTTTTTTTTTTTCTCCCCAATCCCAAATAAATGAGATTAGATGTTTTGCTAAATGACTTAACTTGGTGTCTCAGATTACTGGAATACCTGTTGTATTTATTTCTGCTCTTGAAGGAAAGGGTCGCCTTGCACTAATGCACAATGTGTTGGAGACATATGAAAAATGGTGTCTACGGTTGTCAACAGCTCGTCTTAACCGTTGGCTGCTCAAGGTATCTTTTGCATACTTCATTTAATTGGTAAAAGTGTTAATCAGTGAGGACATAAGGTTTATCAACATCATTAATTAAAGATGGCTATTGACGAGCTCTTCATGTTATCGATATAATTTTAATTCCACTATATAACTTCAGGTCTTTGTCTAGCTTCAAGTATTTTTAAGATTAAGATTGATAGATTCCTTTGTTTTAGGAGCAAAAATTATCATGCTAATAGTTCCCTTTGGCTTTACATGAATCACTCATTTTTAGACAAGTATCTTAAAACGTGGCAGAGGATATTTAAATGATTAGTGCTATCTGTCAGGTCCCGTGAGGTACAAGCCTAGAGTGTTTGCACTTCTGAGTTGAATTTGGCATTTCTTAACAGTTGAATTTGCCCACAAAGAGATTTTTCCAACAGCCCACGTAGACTTCTTCCTCAAGAGGGTGCACACTTTGATATTTTATTATAAATGTTGATTACGCACTGGCCTTACAGCTTAAGATCAGACTTTTCAGAACCGCAGACTAGAAATCCCATATGACTGTTAGTTTGAGCTATAGGTCCAATCAAAATTTGAATATTCTGGAGGTTTTGATCGTGGAATATCTGCCTTAATACCCTTGAGTGATTGTCATGTTCCGTTTTATGAACACTCTTTTAATGTAAAAAAGAACTTCTAATGCTGAGCTTTAAATGGGAAAAATAACAATGTTTGCATGAGCAAGTCTGTGAAAGATTAGTTAGAGCTCTGTTAAGCTTCTCTTTTTTCCCCTCTTTGCAGGTTATGAGCAGGCATTCGTGGAAAGATAAAGCCTCCCAACCCAAAATTAAGTATTTCACTCAAGTGAAAGCTCGTCCCCCTACATTTGTGGCATTTCTGAGAGGGAAGAACAAGCTTCTGGATACAGATATAAGATTCCTGACCAAGTCTCTCAAAGAAGATTTCAACTTGGGGGGTATCCCAATCCGCATCATGCAGCGAGTGGTTCCCAGAAAGTCACAGAATGCTGAAGGTGGCAGAAAACCATCTGCTAGACTACCTTCTAGGCTTAAATCTGACAAAAGAGTTGCTACACCAGTTGAACATCTCAGTTAAGCGAATGACAAATTGCAGACAAGATTGCCAGGCTAGTTTTCTTGAACATGTGCTTTGACAACTATCGAAGTGTTATCGAAGTGGCTTCTGGTAGCAGTTGCCAAAAGTTTTGCTGTTGCATGGTTTTGCCTTGTAGTTGGTATGTATTTATTTGTTACTGTTATTAATATCGCTATTATATTCCGGGCAAGAGCTTGTATGGTGGGACACTCTGTGACTGTTTATCCTCTGATTATTAGTTTTAAATACTGCCCCAAATATTACACTATTTGAATTAAAAATATATGAAAACGTAACACGCACATACACATACCACACACGTGCACATAGACACGTAAACATACGCATGCACAGGCATACCCATATACGCACACATACACAAAAAAGAAAAGAATAAAACACTCCTGTAAGGCATAGTATCATCTCTACGTTTTGATAAACATTCCCAAAATCTTGATAATAATGATGATAGAAGCATATGTCGTCTTTCCTAATGCTCGAGAAGAGTCTGTATGGAAGAGGAGAGGAAAGGAGAACAGGGGATTTTCATTCCATTTACGTCACTTTAAAAGGGAGGGCACGACTGCACCTTCCCTTTTCCAATTGTCACCAGGAAGCCGAAGTACAGTGACATCTAAACCAAACCTTTTGTGACCCTTTTACTTCCTTTTCAGTTATTGTTATAACAAAATAGTCTGAACCCAATTAGCTTAAACTTATCTGGATACTTTCATGAAAATGGATTCTGCCGAGATAAAATTGTTTGTGAAGAAGTTTCAGAAAATAATCCTGAATTCAGTCATATCCACCCACAAACGAGAAACTCAAGTTTCCATCACCATACAGGACTGCTTGACGTTCCATATTTCCTTTTCCAGATATATTCCAGAAAGCCTACTTCAGACATCCACCCAGAAACGAGAAACTCAAGTTTCCATCACCATACAGGACTGCTTGAAGTTCCACATTTCCTTTTCCAGATATATTCCAGAAAGCCTACTTCAGACAGATCCACCAAGAAACGGATAAGGTCACTTTTTCACAATCAATGAGAACTACTATATCAAGTCCCATGTTTCTTCTTCCTTTAAAGGAGTGTGTTATATTGAACACTTTATTTGGTCAACCCTTGAGGTTAAAAAGTTACGTGCATAATTGCAGTCTCTCAACAGAAAAGTCAAAGAATGATAGGATTTAATGAAATGCAGAAAGGCTCTCATTTATAAAGCCTTTCCGTTCCTGAAGAATAAGAACAATCACAAACTGCAATGCTGTGACGAAATAAATGAAACTATGAAAAATTCCCTCAGAAACCCTAATCAAAAAAAGGATCCAGATAGATCCTGAATTACATTTTCCTTGGGACTCGTTAAATGGTAAATCACTGACATCTAAACAAAATGATGTGTCGGATATGCATGCTCGTATCCGTTGTAGTCGTAGTAGAGCCTCTCACCTTTGACAATATCACGCGTGGCTACCAGCAGGGCCCGACATTCACCGTTAACATTGTACCTAACACACTTTAGATTCCTCTTCTTTCTGCCATCGCTGCACCAAAAGCTACTTTTTAAGAGCTAAATGGTTGACATTTTTCATATTAGCAAGTTGCAGTTATGGAAAATGATCACCATTCACGTTACCCGCCATGGGCCCAAATAGATGGTATCTTATAGCAATTGTCTAATCATGAATGAACTCAATATCAGCATCAGCGCCTTTCGTGGTTAGCAAAAACATGCATGAATGAATTAAAAAGCTCATGTAATTCTCAAGGAGCATGAGAGTTCATGTAATTCTCAAGGAGCATGAGAGTGAGAAGGGAATTTTCAGCAATAGAGAGTACTAAATAGAAGATTAGTTTGAGACTTACGGTGTATGATTGTTGATGCCATTAATAAAACGAGCAATATTGCCTCGTACATCAGGGCAGATGACAAGACTTTGGGATAAGTCTTTAGTTAAAAGGAGGGTCATCATACTGTCACAATCATCATTTTCACGGTTCACTAAGTAATCAACATCTCCAGTGTACTCTGCAATCAGTGTTAGATCCTTTATATGCCCATCAGCTTCGACAGTAAAGCTGCACATAAAACAATTTCAATTTTAATACCAAGCATCAACCAAGCATACCAATTCAACTAAAATAATGATAGGACCCAAGAAAAATGTACCCTTCAAGTGAATCAAAGACTACCAGTAGTGGAGGCCATTCCCCTTGCTTCCACATGGTTTGGCAAAGTTCTAACGTCTCTGCATCCTCTTTCGAGAGGACCTAAAAGTTTTCAACACGTGCAAACTAAAAAAGTTGAATGCAAAGACATAACAGGAGTATTGTGAATATATAATAAGGAACAAAAGTGGACCTGCATTCCACCATCCTCTAACAAGGCCTGATTGGCAGACCTTGGTGCCATTCCTGTCGAGTAAGTGAGTTCATTGCTAAACTCCATCTTTAGAGCACTCAGTGCAGTAGCAAGGGAACCCATTTGTTCCAACCTCCGCATAGGATCTTCTGTAGGAGTAAACGGCAATAATTTTCGACTCTTTTTATTTGTGACTAAAGATGCAGGACGTTTACGACGCCTCCGAACATCTACTTAAAAATCAAAAAAGAAAAGTATAAAACACAGAAAGAAGAGCAAGCAACATGGAGCCATAATCATGCACAGTAGCCAACATAGCTCTCATAACAAGTAGTTACTGTATAGTAGAAGAAGGCATTTCAGACCAAATTTAATATCCCTGTCGTTGAGCCTGCCATAACATTAGAAGAGAACCTCCAGCATGCACTGAAGAAAATTTTACATCCTATGGTACGAAATTTTTCTTTGCCAAGTTACTGATTGGAGCATGTATGGAAATAGAGGGACAGAGAAACGTAGATGGGTAAGCAAGGACAAATCATTAGGTTAATGTGACAAGCTATAAAACACAGTAGAATTAAATTTGGTTATTGGAGAGGCGGAAGCCAAATAACTCTCTCTCAAGTTTCCTTTTTAGTTTGTTTGGTGAGAATTTATGCTCATTTTTAGTCTGGAAAGTTACTGTGACTAGAGGCAGTTCATCTTTCAGAATACTGAGTCATAGATGGTGACAATTTTTCCCTCCTTCCCTTTAACTCAAAAAATCATGGCCTTGTTTCCCAAGTTCAACAATGTTAGATTAGAATGTTAGGTATCTAACCAATATGCTAAAAGCTTTAGAGCTGATGGAACATGCAAAACTAGGCCCAGGATGGCCCAACATAGTGTCTATACCTCAAGTTGGGCCTCACAGGACTGTAACACTTTTCCACGCTTATACGTCCATGGCGACCCACTACAACTTACACTCTAGACCAAATAGCTTTTTCACCCTTTGTGATGGTTCTCACTCTGACACCAGGTAACCCTTTTCATAGTCTGCCTCACATCCACGACAGCCCACTCTATGACGACTTTCACTTCAAACGTGGTGGCCGTTTTCACCCTTGTGACTGCTCTCACCCTAGCACCATGTAGCCCTTTTCATAAATCACCCCCTCCCGGATTTGAACATGTGACGTTGTGCTTACTTTGAAACCAAATGTTAGGTACCTAACCAATATGCCTAAAGCTCCATGGAACACGGAAAGCTAGACCTATCCCAAACTAAGTTGGCCCAACCCAACACCCATACTCCAGGTTAGGCCTTTAAATTTGGGTTCAAATCCCTCTTGTAATTAGTAGTAGAATATAGGGGCCTTCCTTAACAACCTATGTGTGATTATTCCCCCCAACATGCTGCCTCACATTTCAGCCTGAACAAATGGGCAATAAACCTGAAATGTGGATGGTATAAAAGAGTACAAACTACACAGGAGTCTAATAACCCCTCTAAAACAACACACTAATTTGCTCCATGATGGGGATAGTCGTACCGTATATGTGTAACAACTTATGTAATGCTTCCCATGTTATTTTCTTTCTACTTATCATCGCAAAAAGAGGTGGACAAGGGCCAGATGGTAGCAAACATTGGACCACCCTACTCCCCCCTTTCATAGGAAGACTGAAGAAAGCCTTATGGATCCCCCTCATAGCAAAATTTGATTGTAGAAGCGACCTGGCCAGGGAAGCTTCTCTTCTAGGCAGGCCATCCAAATTACCTCTCACCCATCATAACTTGTGCAGTCTTGGTTGAAAATAATATAGAGGCCATTGAAAGAAGGTTTCTATGGAGAGAAAGCTCCTTAGATTTCAAGTATCACTTGGTTAAAAGGAAGGATGTGTGCAAGCCAAAAAAGACTACGGCTGGACTAGGCATTAGGAGGATAAAGTAGGTGAACTTTGCCTATATCTCAAAATAGTTATGCACTTGGCAGTGGGAAAAAGACCACGTGCAGAAATCGTGTTCCAAACACAATTGTCGGGCGAAATGTGGTTGCCCCATACCCCTCCAAACAAAGCCTCTAGCCTAAGGAAAACCATCTGTAAGCTTTTTTCAAGTCTTTTGAGAATGGTCTCATCATACATCTGAGAAGTGGAGAATAAACCTTCTTCTGGCATTGCCTGGGGTAGATGAAAAGCCAAACTTACTACCCCCTTCCCCTCCCTATACAGGGTGTTCCTAAACCCCCTCATTTCAGTCAGATTCTTCAGTTTGATGGCCCCTGTAGATCATGGAATCTCCATCTTCGAAGAGGGTTGTCTGAGAGTGAAGCAAATGAAGCCATGAATCTCCTCACCCTCCTAGACGATGCGTACATTTGAGGAAATAGATTGGATACAGTGGTTTGGCTGAGAGACTCTGAGACCTTCATCGTGGCCTTGCAATACTCTTTTATTTGTTGTTTAGACTGGGACCTTTTCTCCCCCGAGAGAAAATTTGTGGAAAATTCTAGCACCTCCGAAGTAAATCACTTCCTATGCTGTTGAACGGAAAAATCCCCACAGCTAACCAGCTTGTCCATGAAAGACAAATAATGGACAACCTGGACTGTACACAGTGTGGGAACCAAACAGAGTCAGATGACCACCTATTCATGCATTCTCCCACCACACACCAAATATGGGAAGGAAGTTTAGAATACATACATGCTTCCCAACCTCCCTTTCAGCTGGAAAAAGATGGGTAAAGCTTTTGGGTCCTTGCCATGGATGCAATTACATGGAACATTTGGATTGAGAGGATGAAAAGAGTTCTCAAAGGGAGGTCAGTCGCCTTGGGCAGACTAATAGAACTCACAACTCACAACATCCTTTTTTGGGTCAATAAACTAAAGGAAAGAAAACATGTTGAGAGCTCATTCATTCCTTTCAATCGGGCAAGAGAATCTCTCGTGATACATTACTCATTTAAAAAATAGGTTCATATGTAAATAACATCTCCATTGTAGTCCTCCTTATATCTTAAATTTGTTCTTCTTTCCCTTCTCATCTCACTTGAGCACCTGTTAATGCATGGTCTGGTACATATGTCCCACCAATGATGCCTTCAAAGAGAAAGAAACTTAAATTTAGCTCCATGTCATCGAGAGTACATGCTAACAACATGACACATGCAGATTAAGACTTAAACTCGCCTCAACTTCCTGGAACAACAGGGTCCAATATGAAGTTCAAAAGACTTAATTAGAGTTTAGGAATTATATCCCAGAAGGATATGCTTATTTGAACATTTTTCTCTCAAATACCAAAACCAACGGAAGGTTCTATTTAGCTGCAATGTTCACCATAGAAATTCTGGTCAAGGCGAGGACAAGGCAATTTTTTCGAAAAATAAGTAGAGGATTAGATTTACCAAAAGTTCTATGGTTCACTAAAGTCAAAGACAATGAGAAAATTTTTTTTTTTTTCTTTTGAAGATGAAAGACAATGAGAAATTGAAAACTAGAAAAGTGCCACATAGTTTTCTTACATTGTGTGGGATGGATGTTTGGGTGGGTGGTCGAAGAAAAGTACAAACAAGGGGACGAATAAGAAAAACCGAGAATCCAAAAGAAAGAGGCTTAAAAGAAAATACCGGGAGAAGCTCTACATGTTTCCGCCGCCCCATCCATGCACTTCTGTATCCGAAAAAATTCCATAATCTTCGTCTGCCTCAGCGGGAAAGCTATGCAAAATAGAACAAGCAACTAAACCGGACGCAATTCATATCCTTCAAGATCGTTAACACTACAAAGGAAAGAAACTAAAGAGAACAAGAAACGACTGACCAAATGCACGTAGGAGAAACCAAACACTTACCTCTCACCTCTTCCTTCCCCGAGCAGCGAGAACAAAACCACGAGCCGGCGGGCACACGGACGACAATGGGTCTCAAACAATAAATATGAAATCCTCTGTCGCATTTATCACAGAGGAGCATCTCGGGTTCGTCGTTCCCAGACCCACATTCCTCGCAACAGACATCGACAATATCCTCATCGGGTAGCTCGCATTTTTTCGCCGTTTTCAAGATCTCGGTTAAGGATTTGAATTTCTTGCCGGGAGACAACGGCGCGCAGAGGCATCGTGGGGCCTCGGTGCGTTTCTGCGCAGTTATGTTCGAGGGGGGCATGGATGGTGCAGAGGATAGGAGAAGTGTGTTCGACTATTCGTTCAAGTTTCAATGGTTAATTATACAGTGGGACAACAAACGTTGCGATTTGCAGAGCCTGGCGACTGGAGAGACTCGGGAGAGAGCCGCGCAACTTCGAGGACGACGCCAGACAGACTTTAGGAAGACGGCTGAAAATAGAAAGTTTTCCTGTTACAACTTCTTCAGCTCATTTTGCTAACATGCGCGCCGCGTGTTCTCGAAAGCAAATCACTTGGATGGATGAATTAAAGCCCATGAATCAGGCTTATGGACCTGAATTGATTATTTAATGGGCTATAGGACTTAATAGTTAATGGCTCAAACCAAGTGATCTGATCTTGTTCCAAACTGATTTGAGCTAACCCAATTACAAAATGAAATATAATAGAAAAATAAAACAATATAATCGTTAAAAATAGTAATTATTAAACTAAATGGATATATATATATAAGTACACATAAATAAATATTATTTCCATAAATGCGGATTTTTATTATAAGTAGAAACAAATTGAAAAGTCTACTCTTCATTTCCATAAAACTAGGAAATAAAACAGGCTATATATCCCAGTGGGTAAATCTGAAAACAATTTGTTTATTAATGATCAGGTCAAGTGAAAAATTAAGCCGGCCCCTGCCTTACCCATTTATAACCCGGATGAGGCTAGGAGGGTCTAAATCTAGGTGGTATTCTCTTATGAAAATTTGGTGGCCATATTTGGTGAGACTAGAGAGGAAAACAAATGATAGATTAACAGTAATGATGAGGCTTTGATCAGTACTAATTAGTGGGCGTTCTCAGTTTCATTTTCCTAAGAAAATAATAAGCCAATAGTCGGTATCCAAAGATCATTGCCACCATGGAAGCCACGTCCTTGCCATCGTTTCCAAGACCAAGCCTCTTGATGAAGGGAGAGCTACATAATTTTGAGAGAGAACCGGCCGAGGATGAGCAGCCGTATTGGATCTTCAGGAGCAATCTGAAGGTATGGTAATTGAAAGAGAGGTAGCGAAGCCAGGAGATAAATGGTGGGACTCTCTGCATGCACGTACGTACGCATAAATTTCGATATTAATGACCAAATTAACTACGAAGAAAACATACATATGTAATATTTTGCGTATTAATAAATAAATAAAAAAATATATATATATATATATATATATATATAAGCGAGATGGGTCTGATGCAGTGACTACTCTCACCTGTACAAAAAATCCACCAGCTAACATAAAGGTCATCACAGAGACAGAAGCAAGTGTCGTCGCCTTCTTTATGTCCATAAAGGCTGCTCCTATGGCCAGTCCCAGACCCTATATATATATTTTCAGATTATATATGTTAACTATATATATATACAACCCACAAGCCTGCAGAGTACTGTTCTTCATTTGACTACAGCAAGTATACTGTAAATTAATTGATAAACGTAACGCTCACCTGCGCAGCCACGATGCTGAGTAGAACTGCGAGAATGCTGAGGAAAAATGCATCAATACTTTGTTTTAGTCCCGCCATGAAGTAGACGATAAGCATAAAAGCTATAGGGAGGATGAGATCTAATGGGAGGTCGCTCGTGTTTCGAGCAACGAAGTAAGCACTCAATCTGTACATGTCCACCGATCTTTCCTTGGATAGCATTGCTTTTTCTTGGGGAAAGGTGAAGATGGAAGTGAATACTGGAAAGAAGCCCCAAAACACCGAAATGAAGAACAAAAGCCCCGCCTGATCTTGGAGGTGTTGGGGATGATCAGTAGAAGAATCGGAATTCCACCAAAGCAATCCTAGTATAATCGAGGTGGCTAAAACTTGGGTCACTCTTAACCAGCTCAGATAATCGTGTCTTCTTTCTTTCAGACCTCTCCAGAAGAGAATCGAGAACTGTTCACACCATCTAGCTCCCCATTCCCTTGGATTAGCCTCGCCCTCTGCACTCACTTCTTCCTCCACCTCTGATGTGTTCAGAAGTTTTGTCCTCTCCGTCACAGCAACCTTAGTTCGATATGCCTCCACAAGATACTGCAAAAATATAATATATATAAAAGATATCAATCTGTAATTTGGGTTAACTTACGTTCCACAATAAAAGATATAATTAAGTGTTAATACTGACCTCATGGACGTTCTCGGCAGAGGCTTCTCCTTTCCTAGTTTCGAATCCAGATGGGATTGATTTATCCGTGACGTTCCCGTTTGCAAGATCAATGAGAAACTCCGCTGGGTTCATCGCGATAAGGGGGGAGCAACCGATGGAGGAGAAATACAGCATAGCTTCCGAGGCCTTCCCAGAATAAAGAGAGGTCCCTTTCCCCAGGAGAATTAGCTTGTCGAATTTGCTGAATAATCTGCTCGATGGCTGATGGATAGTAGTAACGACAGTCTTTCCACCCTGAGAAATTGAAAAAATGATCCAGTTCAAAACTGTAGAACATCATGACTTGACAGAAACGAGGGAGTTCAGAGAATGCGCTCTGTAAGGCTGGTACCTGGGCAATATTTTGCAGTACTTGAACAATTCGGAGCGCAGTCGTGGAATCGAGACCGGAGGTCGGTTCGTCTAAGAAGAGAAGTGATGGGTTGAGTAGGATTTCGCTCCCAATGCAGACCCTTTTCCGCTCTCCACCTGAAATTCCCCTCAGAAAGGTTCCCCCAATTACAGCGTCTTGGCACCTGCAACAATAACATCTTCAGTTTTGCAGCAGTACCCCAAGCTAAAAAAAAAAAAAAAAAAAAAGAGCATCAGTATGAAGCCAATGTAAATAACTAAAAAAAAATAAAAAAACCGAAGTTACAGAAGTGGAATTAAATCAAGGGGTGGTTAGATCCTGACAATCTTCAGGGTATTAAAGGAGGGGACGGTCATCTGTTCTACACGGCCTTTCGGGATACGCATTCAAGGCTCTGTCTTCCAACTTTTCCAGAAAACTTTCAACTCTCAAATACTTTCAGAACGGTGGGGCCAGCTTTTTCTACCAGACAGAAAGGTATGTGTATGGACGAAACAACTTCTCGGTCCCCGCATCAATCCGTGTCCTCACCTTCGGAAGGGATTTAATGGATTCACTGTGTTCTGTTCTGGACATGGCAGGACAAGTTCCAGTTACGTGACAGACAGGGCACCACCCTAAAGCATTGGCAAATTTTCGCGTCCCTGTTCATAATTACTACAGGTCTAGCTTACCCACTTGCCCAACTCCTCTCATTTGCTTTTTTTTTTTTTTCTGTAAAAACGGTAACCATTTTTTCTTTTCTTATGAAAGATTGAAGAGGGAGTGAGGAACCTTTCAAGACCCAGCTCGGAGATGACTTCCATCGCTCTTTCTTCCTTCTGGGGCTTCGTTAACGTGCTCGGAAGACGGAGACGGGCCGCATATGTCAGTGTCTCTTTCACCGTGAGGTGAGGATACACCACGTCGTCTTGCAGTACATACCCAATCCTGTCCGTCATACACAGAAAAATAAACAATTAGTCTCGAGTATTTTTGTTAAAAGAACAGAGAGTAGGAGAAGTTTCAATATGGAATCTTAAGCAGAGCCAGGTATTCCGTTCAAGCTGCTCTGTACTTTCCCAAGTGCATTCACAAGTCAGGAGTTAGTTAGCGTAGTTTATGACAGATTGACGATTGTACCTCTGCTTCAGTGACTTTGTATAGGGTTGGTCATTGTAGGTGATGGTCCCAGAGGAGGCGTTGCCTCCAACCCTACCGCTGAGGAGATTAAGGAGGGTCGTCTTACCACCTCCAGATGGCCCTAACAGAGCTAAAACCTCTCCTGGATGTACCGAACCAGTCACCCCTTGAAGTATCTGCTTCTCCGCTGCATTCCTCCCTTTCAACCGCACCTTGTACATAACGTCGATGAACTGCCATAAAAAAAACAGAGTTTTTGCAACACCCACCATTATCAAAACACGATACTGTCAAAGAAGAGAATTAAAGACATATCCTCCCCGGAAAAATTAAAAGAAGGTGAAGCGAAAATTACCTTGAGACGGATTGGATAACAGGGTTCACTTCGTTTTTCCCTCCACTGACCCGAATCAGAATTCTCCTTGACAGAAGGTGGAGACTCTGTAATTTTTTCATCCGTCTCTGCAGATACACAAAAACAATTAGCTTTAACAGATACGAATTACGAACGAAAGCAATTCGAACGTGGCAATTGACAATTGCTTTAACTTAAAATTAATTACTCACCATGCATGTCGATATTCAGCCTCAACGTGTCTGTAGTACTCTTCTTCTCATCCAGAGGTACTGATGTTAACCCGGCAACAGAAACTTTGATGTCATAATTCGTGGTAGAGGCTCTCGCTGATCTACTCATGAGGCTAGAGAACTCTGGAATAATATCATGACCGAAGCTAGTCCCGTTTCCGGCAGCGATGATCTCATCTATATCAACTACGAACTGCCTGGAACTCGTCGACAAGTTCTTACACTGTCCGGATTTCTTCGCCGCCGATTCGGGTCTCCTCCCGGAGCTCTGTTTCCTTCCGGATTGTGACTCGGCCTCCACGTCTTCGTCTTCTTCGACTGCTCCAGTTCTACTCGGTAACTTAGCGGAGGATCTAAGATTGATCATGTGATCTTGCACGGTTTTCACGGATAGAATATCCACCACCGCCACCGATTTCCGAGGCAGCTGCTCAGGACTCGCCACCTCCACCTCCACTACTTTGATCTGCTCCATGTTTTCTACTCGTTGTTGTGACGACGACGAACAAATCGGAAGCTGCGAGCGTTTTTTTATAAGGCCAAAGTTTCGGCGAGATTTCAAGATGGGGACAAATTCTATTTCCGTCGGCAATTAAAGTCGTGGGGTCACCTTTTCTGTGCCTTTTTTGTTTTTCCACACGACGAGTTGGGTTATCCGAGTTCATGAGTCCGTTTAACCCAGATTTAATCAAACTCAAAACTGGTATATTTTAATGAATAATGACTCGCACACAGAGCCGGTGCGCGAGTCACCCGCTCTGGCGTGAATCATTACTCATTTTAATGAGTTGTGAGAGGCTCTATAGGCAGAGCTTGTGAGAGAATCATTATTCTAACTCGAAATGGATTGAAAACTACGACTCAGCTCTTCCATCTAACAAAATGAGTTATAAGTCAATCCGGGTCTTAATTTTTAAGAAAGGTAGTTTAATTCGTAGTTAAGAACCGAGTTGGGCCCGCCCAGAATTTCCAAGTTGTGCCAGGATTAGACTTGAATTGAATTGGATTGTCTGGATGGGAATCGGACCCGAGCTGACTCAACTTGTCCTGATTTTGAGAGGGAAAGCGAGATCACGATTCACGTCCGTAATCAGCCCTCGATCTTTGTCAATTATACATCCAGGTTTCATATACTAAAATCTAGCCAATATTTGACAGTACTTTTGCATTTTGCAAAGTAACATTATCCAGATTGTTTGTACAAGCACTACCCCTAAATATCTAAGATTCCTCAAATATCTAAGAAGGTCTCCGTGATTGAGAAGTCTGTTAATTGCGGTTGACTGGCTGAGTCGCATCCAGACTCCGGTCAAGACGATCCGGGTTTGGTTGATATACTGTAATAAATGATGAATGTTTATTACTTATGCACATAAACTATACAATCCTCTCATATTCAGCTCATATAAGTATTTATATACCCATGTATATATACTATTATATTCAATTTTTTTAAAAAAATTAATTAAGTTTATAGATATAAAGTATTTGTATACAAGATATACGTAAAAGAATTACTTATTGACCTAAAATATTATGAGTATTTTTAAAAAAAATTAGAAATTCCAAAACTAAGTCATTTTGATGTCTCAAGTAGGGTGCAACTCGGCCCGTGAGGTTGACTGTTGAGTCCGAGTCGTCGAACCTTGACTCAGGCCATGGTTCGTGCAACTACGGCAATGGAACCGACATAGATACCTTAAAATCCTGGTTTCATTAAGCAAGTCGTTCCAAGTCAAACATTGGGGTCTAAATGGGGGAGACAGTTTCATCTAATTAAAGAAGGGTTAAGTCTAATGACATGTAATTATCAGCCAGCAGAGGAGGGGACGACCGCGCCCAATCGCCTCATTCATACTTCTATATCCAATATGACTGCAATCTTGTATAAGATATCGCCCAAGAAAAAGAACACTAGCTAGAAAGACACACAACTATTACAGAACTGCTTGCATATAACTACAATAAACCGGTTTAAATAAATAGTCCGCATCGATTCTGATCTAATAACTATCAAGCATGCCCTGACAAGACCGCCGGATGGACTTTCATTTTGACCGGTTCCTTCGGATCTTACGTACGTACCCATGTCTACCATCCACAATGGAGTCTTAAGTCACCTCAAAGCAAAAACAAGCAATAACTAGTTTCTAAAATCAACGAAAATATACGAACAAAGATGAGGGAAGTTTCTGCATGCAATAAATGACAGATTAGGTAAACGAGAAAGGGAAGGAGGAAGAAGAAGAAAGGATATTGAAAGATTATTAGCAGAGATGTCCCGGCGCCGGAGTGCAAGAAACACAACACTAGTGTATATAATGCCGGAGATGAGAGATTAATAAGCAGAGATTGTCCGGTTGGTTATTAAACTTATATAGATCACTGTCTTATAACCCATGATGGATACAAGCGTGGGACGGCCGAGCAATGATATAGTACTGCCATATTTTACTGTGATCAGGTTTTACATTATTATGTGGGTGTCCTTGGAGTTGGCAGTTAAGATAAGGTTTCAGGTTTAGGTTACCCATAAAATAGGAAGATAAATATGTGATTTTATCTCTTATCTGAACTGCTGAAGACGCCATGTCGTCACATTGTAAACCCTCGCATAATGTTCTACGCCTATAATTATTAAAGTCCCTGCTTTTCATTCACTCTCTTATTATTATTTTCCTCATCATCTGTTACGTACTTCTCTTCTTCCAAACTGATCTTGTCGATACAGCCAGCTAGCTCCTCTGTCCACAAGTTAGTGTTTTAATCAGTTATAATATATAGTGCGAGAAACTTAATTCACAACTAATTATCTAGATTTGTGATTGACAGGCTATATATTGCTATATGTACAAAAGCAAGGCTTGTCGGTACTTTAATTTCATCCAAAAAGTTGCATTAGAAAGTGGAAACAGGTAACGAAAATGACAATGAAGAAGATTGTGTCAGTGCTATTATCGGCAGTCAGTCCTGCAAAGGTCTCTAGCTCACATGAGCCTGTCGCAGCGCATGCGCAGTAGAGAAAGGCCGACTCAAAGGGCGGTGCCCTGCTTCCCAGGGCAACTTGATGCTTACTGCTTCTATATATTTCTACTTACATGATTCAAATATTCTTTTCCGGGATACACAGTTATAAATTATAACCCATTTGTCCATATATACTAATCGTACGTAGAAATAGTCCATACACCATTGTACCTCCAACAATATTGGACATCAAGTGGTGACCTTATATAATCCCCGGCCTGCTGTGAGGCCATCTTATAATAACCAATCTATTTAAGTGTGTAAAAGTTTCATCTAGCCCAGCCACTTTGGTTACGTAATTTTTACCCTTATATATATATCCCCGCTTTAAGTACTTGACACGGTTGTCTAATTAGTTAAGCCACCGAGTTCTCATTAAATATAAAAAAAAATAATATCAGTACTTTGACATTTTACTGTGAGGTTTTACGTCTATAAG
Source organism: Aristolochia contorta (assembly GCA_022405105.1). NCBI lineage: Eukaryota > Viridiplantae > Streptophyta > Magnoliopsida > Piperales > Aristolochiaceae > Aristolochia > Aristolochia contorta. The sequence goes on from CM039664.1 coordinate 11,420,352, forward strand.
GTCTAAAGTTTAGACTTCCCTATACAATAGGAAGATAGTTCCTATTTTATTTCTTACTTAGGACTACCAACGAGGATGCCATGTCATCCTGTAAAAACTAATAGTAAAGGGTCATAGTCAATGTTTTAAAAACAGGACCGACCCGGCTGGTTCGTCCAGGTTCAACTGGAACCGGTGTTTCTTGCGGTTCGGTTTGCTCTCAAACCAGCTAGAGATAGAAAACCGGATGACCTAGCCGGTTTTTCTGGTTCAACCAGTGAACAGGTGAACCGCCGAAACCGCCGAAACCGGTTGAACCGGTCTAGTTACTATTGACCCAAACCATTTAAAATAAAACTCTAACCATGAAACCAAATTGATTATTTTTATATTTGCAGCTATTATAGATGAATTGGACATCAAGTGGTGACTTACATATATTAATCAACGGCCTACGGCGAGGCCACCTTATAATAACTAATCTATCTCTACAAACCATGCACTAGGCTCCATTCTATTTAAGTGTACAAAATTTTCATCTAGCTCAGCCACTTTGGTTAAGTAATTTTTACCTATATATATAGTTAAGCCAATATCCCTGCTTTTAGTACTTGAGACGGTTGTCTAATTAGTTAAGTCATTGAGTTTTCATTAAATATAAGAAAAATGATATCAATACTTTGACATTTTACTGTGAGGTTTTACATCGTGATGTGGCAGTCCTCCTGGCAGCCTAGTTGGCATTCCAGATAAGGTCTAGGGTTTAGGCTTCCCTATAGAATAGGAAGATAGTTCCTATTTTATTTCTTACTTGGACTACCAACGAGGATGCCACGTCAGCCTGTAAAAACTCACAGTAAAATGTCACAGTACGCATATCACCACTTCGTATATAAATACGTACATCAGCTTGCTCTTTACATGCGTGTTCCTAATTATTAATGTCTACAATCAATTCTTTAAATTTCATTAATTTTTTTGTGTATTTATCATTGATATTAATTTCAAGTGCTCTTTTTATTTTGTTGTTAAAAGTTTAAAACTAGTGGTACTTCAATTTCAAATCGTGAGAATAATATAGGCAATAATGAGATAATAATTATAAAAATAATACGAGTGCTCTCCAAAACTTTTACAGATCTCTACCCAATGTTTCATTAAAAAGGTATATTAATATCAAAGTAATAAAAAACTGTATTTTAGAAACATATAATAGAGTAAATTAACACACGTTTTCACTCCTAATTACAAAGCCTCTAACTACCACATTAAGAACTTTAAGTAAATACTCCTTGGATGCCACATATGTATTCTACGTAGCGCATATAATTTTGTCAAGGACTATTTAAATTTATTTATATGCAGATTAATGTGTCGCATGTAAAATTCGCTGTGGTAAGACATCCAAATGTCTCGTGTCTCATGCTTTTTTACAACTGAATCATGTATTAATATATATATATATATATATATATCCATATATATGATTAGAAAAACATTTTGTTTTCAATAATCTATAAATTACTTCCATTAGAATTTTTCTTGTAAAATATAGTGACTAATAATCACGTATTTCCAAAATTGTTACTTGAAATATTCAGAGTTAGCATACACTCACTTTTCTTTTAATACCATTATCTCAATTTAAAATATCATTATCTCAATTTTGTTATTAAATTGTTTCAGAAAAGCTGATTGAAATATACTAATAAACACAAACAACATCGCAGATTAGTTTTGATCATCTAATTAACTACTTCATATTTATGGTTAAAAAAAATGGATGCTCGCTAGCAGCTTATAAATCTGGATAATTTAAGAGACGTAGAGTTTGAATTCTTAGAATTGTAGTTTTAGTGGGATATATAATACTTCAAATAAAAAGTACTTTAATCATCTACTTGGCATCACTATTACTAGATATTTTTGAAGCTGACATAGAAAGGTTGATAATAAGTGACATTAATTAACGATGACATCGTAATTCCATGCACTCAAATTCTTCCTATGTTTGGGGGCATGAAATAATATATGTATACCACGAAATAATCTGTGTACATAGAAATAGCTAATTTGTCAATCAATGATTCATTTCGACTGCAGATTTCCAGTACGTACATATCATCCGTGCATGAGTCGGGACCAGACACGGAGTACGGAGGGAGATGAGCGCGCGCGCGGTGCCCTTCTGAGCAGAGAACCGAGAAAAGCGACTACACCTGCACCCTGCTCCTCGCGCGTCTTCATCTTGGGGATGAGAAGAAGACGATCGAGTACTACTACTAACACTTTCGCACGGAATAATGAAGAGCTAGCGCACCCATCACGACCCACCAGTAACGGATCGATGATATTGATGGCCATCACGTACGTACGCCTTCGATCTCTCAGGATCTTTTCATGGAGATCGGTGCACTGATTAATTATCTTCTGTTTAATTAAGAATATTATGAACAACCCACAAGAACTTATGGATATTTTGTCTCATTACGATTCCTAATAATTCATGTAATCTGGCTAGCTAGCTGCTCATTGAGATGATGTTTCTTAATGTAGTTTGCCCATTGGGTGAGGGTAGACGAAGAAGAAGACAAATGGCAGCTTTAAGGGATTTACATAGGTTTAATTTTCTTGGCTTCCTCCTGCTTTGTGCTTTTACAATTACAACATCATGCAGTACCCCAAATTAACCTGAAGATAAGATATGGAGGCCAAGAAAACTCTAAATTTATGAGCTTATAAATAAAATAAAATAATATAATATTATGCACATTGCTGCAGTGTTTAAGGGTCATTAGTCCCACATTGAATAGAGTTTTTAGTGACATACCATTGGAATCTATAAATACTCCCACTTAAGCATTATATCGATGCGTAAATCAAAGACATTATTTTTGTGATGGACCGTGCCCAAAAATTGCCATTACCCAAACGAAATCTCGCGAAAGTTTTTTTTTTCCTTCTATATAAGAAACCGGAAAACAAATTAAGCTTTTTAATTTTACCGAATAATCCCAATTAATAAATCCCGGTCATCTCCTACAGGCGGCGTAACCGGACGCCCACTGGAGTCTTCGGCAAACTTGACTTGACCATGGGACCCGCCGCCGTAACTCCGGCCGGTCCCACATGGAAATCGGCGACCGTCGACGAAACCGGCCAATTGTGGAATCATATTAATCTCCGCAGCGATCCATCTGACGACGCGGGCGAGCCCGGCCTAGTTTTAGCCGAGTCAAAAGTGGCAAGTCTCATAAATTACTAAGTCAGCCCATCGCGGCCGTACGTCCTTCCACGTGGGCAAATCCGCGTAACGAACGGCCTGTCTGACGTGTCACGCGGTCGCCCGAGCCATAGATAAAGAGAGATGGATTAAATACTATTCAAAATTTTCTTTTAAATTATATCCAAAGTTGTTTTTTTTATAATACTGTATTTTTATTGACTTGGGGAGGGGGGCTTAAACTTAAATATTTAATCTGAGCGATCCTTGGTGCTTTTATTAGAAAGTATCGGCACCAGAGGCAGCTCTGATCGATGTGCTTCTTCTAAGCTCATGGACCCGCCGGAGGATCTCGCCGGAAGGCCATCGCCGCCGCAGAGAAGGGAGCTGCAGGGGCCGCGTCCGACCCCGCTCAAGATCCGCAAAGACTCGTACAAGATCAAGAAGCCGCCGCTGGCGCCTCCTCCTCAGGCGCCGCAGCCGCCGCCGTCGTCGTCCCAGGCTCCGCCGCCGCAGCAGCCACGGGCCCCCGTTATCATCTACACCGTCTCCCCCAAAGTCATTCACACCGAAGCCAGCGATTTCATGACCCTCGTGCAGCGCCTCACCGGCTTCTCCTCCTCCTCCGCCGCCGCCGCCGCAGCCGAGTCGTCGTCCTCCTCCTTTTCCTCTTCGTCGTCGTCGTCGTCGTCGTCTGGGGCGGCTGTGGCTGCGTCGAATCGAAGTGGGGAGCTCTCGCCGGCGGCCCGACTGGCGGCGATCGAGAAGAGCAGCCATGTCGGGGAAGGGGATAATAAAATGGGGACGGGGGTCTGCGACATCGTGGACGATCAATTAGACGTGTCCGCGGCGTCTTTCGACCGATCGGCCGGGTATTTCCCGGGAATTTTGTCGCCGGTGCCGTCGGCGCTCCCGCCAATCTCCCCCAATTTCTTCTCCCCTTATGCAGATCCGAATTCGCTCAGTTTCTTGCACGATCTCAGCCCGTTCTTCCAGAACAGGAATTTCATCGAAGGCACCTTCGTCCCCAGTCCCACCGCCGCCAGTTTCCTCTCGCCGACGATAACATCCCCATCGCCGCCTTTTGACCTCTTCAATCACTTCCTCGATTAAACACCAAAACCAGCTCGATACCCACCGACACACACAAAAAAAAAAAAAAAAAAAAGCCCAGAAACGAGGGACGTGTATACTTCCAGCTTTCATGATCAGAAACGCAGATATTCCAAAGGAGGTCCGAGGCCTCTCAAACCATTATTGTGTACCTTGGAGGAGAGGAAGCAGAGATGAAGACGACGACAAGAGCAGCTTTTTGGGTGGTACAGTTGTGGATTCTTTATTGGGTCTTTAACGGTGGGCCATGCCACGTGGCCGGCCCATCCTGATAATGACGTGGCATCAGCCGCCCGTCTTCGCACTTTTTGTTTTTCTTTGTAAACCTGCATTTTTGTCTTACACTTTTGACCTGTAATTTCTAATTTGTAACACAACAAACAGCCTTAATTTCCTCAAAGATTTCATCGATTCTTTTGTCAATGGCGTGCTTGTATGCTTATTCCGTCCAGATCATTCCTTAAAAAGAACTCTTTGGAGGGTGGTTCCGCGGGCTACTCATGCCCCATCAGGAACCCTGGTCTCCCCTTCTCTCCTTTTTTTGCTTCCCTTCTAGAAATTTATAATCCTGCACGAATGAGCATTACATCATCCTGAAGTCGACCTGGCGTCATCCCCAAAATACTATTTCTACTACTCGTATGATAATATTTACTTGCAGACATCGCCAAATAACAAGAAACACAGAGAGAGAGAGAGAGAGAGAGAGAGAGAGAGAGAGAGCAGATAACGATGAAGTCTCAACAGGGTCTTTAACAATATTAACAAGAACTAATTATGTCGTGGGAATTACTTGTAATTAACCATGACATGCATGAATAAGCTGAGATATATATTTCTCGAGCAAATTACTCACTGAGAGTAATATATCGGAAGAGGACGTATTCAAGATGTGTGTGTGGTCTTCGTTCTCTTCATTATCAAAGGTCCCAGTTGGGCAACTTGGCCATAAATTCATTAGAAAACTAAGAAGTTGGTAGTGTGAGTCTGTAACATGTTAATAAATTCTGGGCAAGTTGAGTTGAGACTATGCATAACTTTTTCCCAGCAGTTTCCTTTCTAGCTAACTCCAGTCTGGTGGGCATTCTTCATCGGCAGACTTTCTGTCAGAGCAGGTGAAACAAGACCTTGTTTCAGTACTACCTTTTCTCTGTTGTCTTTTGAGACTTCTAGATCTGCGACTCGATCAGTAGTATATATGAGACTGAGTAATCAGGGCGGGTGTTTACTTATTGACATGAGGAGGGTACCTGGCCACGTGAATGAACAATCCCAATTCTGTCTCATTCTGAGATGTGGCTCTCACAGATTAATTGATTAGTTAATTAACAGAGTGCGAGAAAAAGTAGGTCCTGATCATACAGGTTGCCTTAAATATGACATGTGCGTAGTTGGGCATGCGGGAAAAAACAAGCTCTGTAAGAGACGATTGAGTTACAAATCGATCAAAACCTATCTTTCTACTCGCTTGCTATCTTTCACTCTCCTGATCTACAGAGAGAGAGAGAGAGAGAGAGAGAGAGTATCAAAAGCGAAAGCAATCAATGGAAGCTCCCTTCTGATTTTCTAATCTGGGCATTTTTTTTCTAGGAATCATGCACATCATATACACAATGAATTCTGATTGTAGAGTAGTACTTAATAATGACCCAAACTAACTGTGGTGCTCATATTGACTGAGCCCCGTTACCCCACTTCAATTTTCGGAATCTTTTCACGATTTATGATCATGTAAAGTTAAGATTTATTTAATCTTGTTTGGTGTCTTGAACATCTGGGGGAAAACGCGTAGTTATGAGAGACATTGTTCTGCAAACCACCTTACTTTGCAGGGCATTATCAGTAACTCTTAGTCGACCAGACCTATATAATTAATTAAAATGCAACAATAACTTTGTTTTTTTTAAGAGCTGGTCATCCATTGCATGGTAATTGCTGTCTGGAAGGTTTATTATAAAAAAAATTTCAAGTATGATGTGACTTCTTGGGCAATCCAGGTAAGAGATAAAGTCTGATCTATCTTCCTATTTTATGAGTAACCCAAAACCTTAAACCTTATCGGATTGTCAACTAGGCTGCCAGGAGGGCGGCCACATCAGGATGTGCGTTAAGCCTCAAAGTAAAACATGGAAGTACTGTTCCAGCGGTCTTTTTCTGATATTATGTGGAACAAAGACAGCAAGCCAACAAGTCAAAAATAAATAAATAAATATAATTATGAAGTGGATTGATCCATACCTCTCTTTTCCCAAATATAAAATGCAAGAATGCTAGATTGACATCTCAGCAAACTGTACGATGACTATTTTCTAGAGAGAGATTTTGATATATATGTTTTCTCAGGTTCATGCATAAGCTCTCCCTTAATGTCGATTAATTACTAATTGACTGGACTCTTTTCAAGTCAAGTAACTTCCGGCGGCACTGGTTCATTATTTTCAAGGGTCGACCCCGCACAAGTCTCTCTCCCGGCTTTTACTACTAATATTTCTTCTTGCCATTATCTTAATTAATCGCAAACTGCAGAGACGACCCACAGCTTAAAGTCAGTGAAGGAACCAACCCCATATAGCCGAAGAGGCAAAAGCTACAAAAAAAACAAAACTGATTACAGAGTGTTTACAGAAAGAGGAACCGCAATGTCAAATGTCCACCGGAGAATGACGAAAAAAACCACACAGACGCGCAGAGAAAGTAGAAATTAGCTACTTAATTGTTTGATGATTACGTGCAAGTTTACCTTATCATTAGCAAGCCATATCTTATATATTAACGTGAAGTCCTCTTTGCCAGATGATCCACTTTGGTAGGCTAGCTACCTGTCTTCGCTTGTACATCTTCACAATTCATTACTGGGTAATTAGACGCGGTTAACCGTCTGGGCAGTAATTTAAGTCCTTGGGTAGCTTCTGGTACAGCTTGAGGGCTACTCCCCAAGGTTTACTCCTTGCGTTAATGGCTCTTTCTTCATGCAGGTTGCTACGGTTAAGATTTATTATGAAAAGGATTTTTGAGGTAAGAGTGGTTGATAAGAAATATCCAATTAAGGAAGATAGTGACCTGACCAGAAGGACAAAGGATTTATAGTTGGGAATTTTTTTTAAGAAAAAAATATTTTTTAATCCAATACAATTTGCACACTCCTAGAAGACTCGAACTTGAGACCTCCCGCTTTATGTGACATACTTGCTATGCTCAAGTCCACAATGATGGTTGGGATTCTAGTACTTCATTACCCTAATATAAGTATCATGAATATTCCACATCTTTATAAACTTTTTACTCCATGGACTATACAGGTAAGTAGAGAAATCATTACACATGACACTCCGGTGATCAATATATATATATGAGTAATGCTATATGCATTTTATTGCGCATGCGCTTTGTGCACTTCTCCCACACTGTAGCAACAGTGAGAATAAAGTGCACAAAGCGCATGTACAGTAAAGTTCATGTAATATGTTTTTTATGTGTTATATATATAGAGAGAGAGAAGAGAGAGAAGAGAGAGAAGAGAGAAGAGAGAAGAGAGAGAAGAGAGAGAGAGAGAGAGAGAGAGAAGAGAGAGAAGAGAGAGAAGAGAGAGAAGAGAGAGAGAGAGAAGAGAGAGAGAGAGAGAAGAGAGAGAAGAGAGAGAGAAGAGAGAGAAATGGGTCTGGCAGGTCGACGATGCCCTGGCCGCCCCAATTGTATATGAAGGGGAAGAGCAAAAAGTCAAAACAATTTATCATCTTCTTTGACCATGTTATCCTCCTATTAGGTAGTTTTCTGGTGAGATTTTGGACCACTAATTGGTAAAACATACACAGACAACAAAAAATGCGCACATAAATTAGTGGTAAGCAACACTAGGCAACTCTTTTTCTCATAATCGATACAACAATAGTTATAATGACCTGAACGAGTCTCGTGTCCAAATTTGACGCAAGTTCTACTCTACAAAATTTATGTACAATTTTGGTGATCCAATTGTAGGAATCCAGATGAATGTTAATAAACAGCTCTTTCTAGTTCAAACCCCTGAACACAGCCTGAACCTCCGAGAATCGGAAACTCGATTTGAAAACAGGCCATGCAAAGCTAATGTTCCATCTGTAGTCATGATTTCGAATAGCTAGGGAGTGAAGCACTCTCATCTCCTGTTGAATTTGATGAGCTTCCAATCAAGGTCCCTACCCTCTGGCCGGTGATGGCCTTGGAGATGTTGCCAGGTTCTGTTAAGTTGAAGACAACAACTGCAAAATCAAAGCTCAACCATCACCCGTCGGCAAAAGTAGGGATCTGCAACTGAAGAGGGTACTGTTATACTGATCTACTCATCAAACTGCTAACATGGAACCTTACCAGGGATATTGTTTTCTTGACACAAAGTTATTGCTGTCATGTCCATTACAGACAGATCCTTTGAGGTCACGTCATGGTAGCTGAGATTATCAAGAAGACGAGCCCTTGGGTTACGCCTGGGATCATCGTCAAAGACACCATCCACATTTGTTGCTTTCAGCATAACCTCTGCGTTAACTGAGTCATGAAAATTGTGGAGTTTCAGATAAAAAAATTATGTTGCAGTCTTTAAGTTATGATATGTTGTTAACTACTAGAGGCCTCCAAGGTGGAAAGATAAATTGGAAATGTCCATGGTGTGACTTTTAAGCCTGTTAGATGTGGAAATCATATGATCATATAGCAGGACAGATTATAATTTCATCAAGCCACCGTGCCACAGCAGAAAGCCCAATTTCACAAAGCACCACAATTAGCAAAGTGGTAATGGTGAGAATATGCTACTCCTACTGTTGCAGTGCCATTTCAAGGTACTAATGACATGAAGAATGTTCACTTACTCTCGGCACAACGAAGGGCTGCAGCTGTATCTGTTGTAAAGAACGGGTTACCAGTTCCAGCTGCAAAGATCACAACCCTCCCTTTCTCCAAATGCCGAATTGCTCTCCTTCTAATGTAGGGCTCCGCAACTTCTGCCATGCGAAATGCAGTTTGCACACGAGTTGGAATACCAATGCTTTCCATGGTTGCTTGGAGAAATATTGCATTCATAACAGTTGCCAGCATACTACAAGAATCCAAATATCAAAATAGATTTCTAGTGTGGAAGTTTAAAGTTCCATTTATAAAATAAACAGCAGTCACATGAAAACAGTGTACCCTATGTGATCAGCAGATGAACGATCAAGACCACCGCAGCCAGCCCAGGACGCACCACGAAAGATATTCCCTCCACCAACTACTATAGCAACCTGGATAGGATTATTCGCAACAAGTCAGGAGAAAGTGGCACAGGAATCTATATATATATAGTTAAAAACGCAGAATTGGAACAAATGATACCTCTACACCTAGCCTAGTCACTGCAGCAACCTCCCTCGCTATAGACATTGTAATCTGAAAAGTATAAGAAGCTGTTATTTGAAACTTTGGAGAACTCATTTCATCATGAAATATATTGATTTGCCATTAACCAAGAAAGCATTGTAAAGAAGAATGCATCAGCAGTTCAATTTAACACCATGTGGTCTTGAAGGGCATTGTCAAAATAGTACTTCAATTATTAATATTAAAGTGAGAAACAAAAATCTAATCAAGACAGATGAACTTGCTGAAGATATTCATACCTTTGGGTCAATATTTTGGGTCTGATCTCCAGCAAGTGCCTCTCCACTGACTTTGAGTAGCACCCTATGCCATTTATATGATGGCTTAGTGACAGTAGCTTCATCTGTTGTTAAACCAAAGGGCATCATGGTTGATGTCGGACATCTGATCAAAAGTACAATGTCAATCATTGCTACCAAAGAAAAGGAGGTTCTATAAATGGATAAAAAAGTCATTTGCTCAGTTAAGGAGAACAAAACTATGCCAACGAACCTTAAACAAAAATCAAAAAGTATCATGGCTCTGGTGCTGCTTAAAAGAAATGAATTACAAGTGCAACAAGTAAACTTAGAAAGGCATACACTATATCTTGATAATGTAAGAACAACAACAATTTTGTATACTTTCAGCAGTGAAATATATAGTCTCACCCAAACATAGCCAACTGTTGGTTGAAAATTTCAACAATGAATTTTATGCCAAAAATAAGGGAGATGCAAAATCCTCTTGATATGTGGGGATAGCTTATCTACTTGAAACTGCGGCCCTGCCATCCTGTGAGACCTAATGTTAGCCTTCCAGAACTTTTAAATGGGTGCTAAGTTGAAGGACTTCTCTGTATCTGGTTTTCTTATTACTCTGAGCCCCAACAAAAGCAGTTGAGGAAGTACGATAATGCTGAATCAGGAAATCCTTCCTAAAAGGTCCTAATGGCACGTCTTCAAAAATTATTTTGAAGATATAATTACACCCTCATACACAAATTAGAAACTATAAAATTGAAGTGAAAGTTAGTCATGGCCATCCGCATCCGCATGAGCTGTCTTGGTTCGAGTGCTGAAACAAATCCTCCCTCCAAATGATAAAGTGCTAAACCTAGAAAAATGAAATTGTTATGCTGCCCACGTCTCAATACCAAATTCTTGAGGTAGTGCCCCATCCTCTGCCATCATCTGCTCCCATACTATCAACAGAAGAAAATGCCATCTACAAAAGTACCTTCTTATAATTACTCACAAAAGAACCTACAAACTAGGATGCATTACATATAAAAGGACACTAATACAGTTCCTTCACAACCGCTTCCTTAATAATTTGAAATAAAAAAAATTAAGGAGTGGTTGAACACAAAGTTACATTGAAGGGCCCAACCTCCGTGTCTTAGTCAAACTAAATGATTTTTTTTTCAAAACTTGTTAATACTAAACAGCCCCAAAAAAAAAAAAAAAAAAAAAAAAAAGTAAAGAAGAACCTACAGCACCTGAGACGGGTCGTGTCTGGAAATGGGCTCATTTCAGAAGAAGAGTTTCTAATAAAAAGATGACGTCGTGAGCTTCCAGAAAGGGACGTTTGAAGACTTGGAGCAGAACCAGATGAGGAAATAGAAGCAGAGATAGATGAAAAACGGTGGCGATTATGAAGGTTAAACGGTAGAAAAGCTGAAGAAATGGCCATTTCATACGACGGAATGGCCCACTCTCCCAGATACTGAAACAGATTTGCAATTACGCGGTACTTCCTCTTGACACCCTTCTGGCGTCTGCCTTTTGCCGTCGAGAACAGGGAGGGGCTAACAGAGTAACTAAGTCTTAGGGGAGCAGTCTTTGGAGTTCAAAGAAGCTGCTCTTTCACCGAACAGAAGCCAATTGAGCCTCCGGATACAACGAGGTGCCCAAATCACTCAAAACCATCTCAAAAAATCATCTACCAAACAACACCGAAGAACTGGGAGCATAATCAGCACCAGTTCTCTGTAGAGTGAAGAAGGTATTCCTTCCAAAGTTTCAAGTTTGGAGAGAGGAAACGAGATAATGTTGAAAAGGCACAAGTCGGGACCCGCTTTCTTAAGATATTTCGGTATTTGTTACCACAAAGCGCCAGTTTCCCTTGGACAAACCCGAGCAGAAAGTAAGGTGGTCTAGTGGTATTTCTCGCGTAGGCTGCTAGAGGTTCCAATGGGACTAACACTGTTTATGAACGAAACTCATTTACGTGTAATTTTCAGTTATCAGGAGCCCACATATCAAGAAGAGACCAATCCGTTACAAATACATGTATCCCAGCCTCCCAGGCTACCAAAGATAACGGCCCATGTTTAATGACTTTACGAAGTACTTCAGTTTCAAAATTACGTTTATTTTTCTTCAAACTTACATAATTCTAACTTATATATTATTAAAACTACAAGGCAGGCTTCTCAGCTGTGGCAATTCATAAAGTTAGCATTATTTGTCATACAAATTCAAAAATTTGATGGAGAAAATGGGCTCCAGTTTACAATAGTATTCAAAACGGGGAGTTAGACGTTGCGACAAACATGTAATAAGAAGCAGAAACCACAACGGACCATGTTTCATTGAGAGGGCAAATGACTGACTGAATGAGCAACATGCAGGGAAATATATTAAAATAATTTAATTTAAAAAAAAAAAAAAAAAGAGACTCTTCATTAAGATCACTTCTCCACGGTAGAAATCTCATCTGAAGCTCAAACTCATCTAAAGCTCCAAACGCTAATTTCTCGTCTGCAGCCAAAAGTTATGCCTGACCAAACTGGTCGATTAAAAAGCAATCACCGGCCTGCAACAAAGAAAACATGAAAGTCATAACGTTGCACCACACGACCATAATAATATCCAAGACAGCTTATTCGCCTGCCAAAGTGGGATTTCATGGATCATTATCTATTATCCTTTTTCCATCTGACATCTAAGGCTACTAATCGCTTGGCCCATCTTTCGTCGCCAAAAACCAATAACAAAATTAAAATGAACCGATTGGCATAACACTAGGATGACCTTGATTTCTCTTTACCAACTATGTTTGTACCACTTTCCATAGACGTGCCCCGGAAACCGTCCCACTAATTTACTTCGAAGGTTACAGATATGATAACGGAGATCTTTGACGAAGACTTCAATACGTATCTCAATGGAGAAGTTTTGGCACGGCTTACTCAACGCGTATAGATGAGAACATTGACCAACCCTTCCGTATTATATCCTTATTATGAAGTGATATCACTTTTAAACTTAATAAGTTGATAGAGATAAATAACCGTCGAACCACAGATTTGTCAGCGGTGTGTTTTACCATCAATAAGAACAAAACAATACTCTCGGCACGGCTTACTCCCTTCATTCGTTTGAAACTTTGGACTTCCAAGCCGCTCCTCCCTGCCCCCGACCCCACCGTGCTCCAATGAAGGATGCTGGAGGAGACATTATTGCTCCTCAACCGCCGGCCCGTGACTAATTCGGAAACCAGGACCACGAAGCCGCACCCCAAAATACATCGCGATTATTGTTTTTTGAGATCCATAGATCGCGACAGCAAGTCCGAGTACCACAGATATCATTACCGTATTACGGTAGGGACGAGATTACGACCAAATATCGTCATACACTATATTGACAAGAATATCCAAAAGATCCGAAAACAGAGAGGGGAAAACACACGAGCATCCTCAGCTATAAGCTAGATAGTAGAGTCAAAGAATGCGTCTAACTAACAGGCCATTCTCTTCTACAAACCCGTAATGAGTTGAATACTTGCTGTAGTTGCCCCGTTACTCGTCGGACGACCATCCACCCATACGAGTGTGGAAGGCCAGTGGAGAAGCAATCCGACACCCCAAGTGAGAACCATTTTTTTTAACCAAGTACCAATACTCCGCAAACCTATATACGACTATTCATTCGACTACGTAAAGCTCATCAAGCGGATAATTAACATACTGTACCCGCTTGTACCTCCCCTAAATCGCCAACCAAGCCAACCTCTCTCACTCGACACCGGACAGAAAAAAGCCAACAACCTCAGAAAAAAATAACTCACCACCCTCCAAAACTTAAAAGCACTTCCGGTGGACAATGGCTGGGCCAGATTCATCGTATTCGGCCTTTGAGATCCACATCTGCAAATTCAGACGGCACGGAGTAAGAATCATAAACAGTCAATTATTTATAAAGCTGACAAAAAACAAAAAGACAAAAACTATTTTTCTCCTTCAGAGGAAAGCACAACTCACCTGCTGGAAAGTGCTGAGGGAAGCAAGAATGGATCCTCCAATCCAGACACTGTATTTTCTTTCGGGGGGTGCCACAACCTTGATCTTCATGCTGCTTGGAGCAAGGGCAGTGATTTCCTTACTCATACGGTCAGCAATACCGGGGAACATAGTAGACCCACCACTGAGAACAATGTTCCCATACAGGTCCTTCCTGATATCCACATCACACTTCATGATGGAATTGTAAGTTGTTTCATGAATACCAGCAGCTTCCATACCAATGAGAGATGGCTGGAAGAGGACCTCAGGGCATCGGAATCTCTCAGCACCAATGGTAATCACCTGCCCATCAGGCAGCTCATAGCTCTTTTCAACTGAAGAGCTGCTCTTGGCAGTCTCCAGCTCCTGTTCATAGTCCAATGCAACATAAGCAAGCTTCTCCTTCATGTCCCTCACAATTTCCCGTTCAGCAGTAGTGGTGAAGGAATAGCCTCTCTCAGTGAGAATCTTCATTAGGGCATCAGTAAGATCACGTCCAGCAAGGTCAAGCCGAAGGATAGCATGGGGAAGGGCATACCCTTCATAAATGGGCACAGTGTGGCTGACACCATCACCGGAATCCAGTACAATACCTGCCAACCAAATGAAACACAGGTCAATCCAAATGAAATACACGTGCAAGCTCAATTTGAAATCTAAAAGACAGGATGAACCAATACGGACCAGTAGTACGACCACTAGCATAGAGGGAGAGGACAGCCTGGATAGCAACGTACATGGCTGGGACATTGAATGTCTCAAACATTATTTGAGTCATCTTTTCTCTGTTGGCCTTGGGGTTGAGAGGAGCTTCAGTAAGAAGCACTGGGTGCTCTTCAGGAGCCACACGAAGCTCATTGTAGAAGGTGTGATGCCAGATCTTCTCCATATCATCCCAGTTGCTGACTATACCATGCTCAATGGGGTACTTCAGTGTGAGAATACCTCTTTTTGATTGAGCCTCATCACCAACATAGGCATCTTTTTGTCCCATTCCAACCATAACTCCTGTGTGGCGAGGGCGGCCCACAATGCTAGGGAATACAGCTCTGGGAGCGTCATCACCAGCAAATCCAGCCTTGTACACAAGCAGAAAATTAATATGCCATCCTTCTAAAAAATCAAAGGGGAAAATGCCTCTCATTAGGATGGAAAATCGAGCTCACCTTGACCATTCCAGTACCATTGTCACATACGAGAGGTTGAATATCCTCAGCATCAGCCATCTTTTACAAACCTGAAAATCAGAGTTAAGACCGACCATCAAGCTAGTTCACTTCTTTCTACAACTGGGATAGTCAACTTTTCACTTGATTCGCCACTAATATCGACTAAATTTGTTATGCGAACTATATGAATTGACAAACGCTTAACAAGAAAAAAATCAATAAAAACATACAAGAGGAGTGATATGTGACCTCGCCAGCTCAAGGAACAAGGAGAACGTAATGACACAGTAGAACCAAAATAATTCGGCGAAGGTTCCGCATGTCAAACCTTTGTCTCGACTCGAATAAAGAGACAACATTGTGGATGAAATCCTAATTTCAAGAAGGTTTTCAAGGCAATAGATGTTTGATGCAATCCATCCATAGACGAGAAATAATCTCATCTCCAAATAGGCTATCTAGAAGAGGCTCCCTTCAATCATTCAAAAAAAAGTAATAGAAACTTCAACCAATGACTCTACCATAACAGCAGAGGGTCTCAACATGACATCAGCAGCATCTCAGAAAATAGAGAAAAACAAGAAATACTTGCAAAAAAGACATCTCAGAAATCAGAAGACCACAGATCAAAAAATGTCCACTCGAACCGGTCAACAAGACTGGGATTCATTATCAGAATCAGACTAAATGATGTCTACGACAGTCATTTAGATCCTAATTGGATACGCAAGTTTTAAGGACATACACATGCAGATTAGGACACCCTAGATCTAAGACATAATAAATAAAAAAAAAAAAGCACGGCTTCCTTATGACAAACAACCTCACTGCGAGGAAATTCGCATAACATTCACTGACGACAGAAGTGTCGTGTCGTCCAAAAGATATTCCCCCCAAAAGAAGTAGGTGTACATCGAGATGGCGGAATAACAAGATTGAACCAGATCTGAGGGAAGGTTTTAAACTGATGAACAAATTCCAAAAGGCAGGCGATATCCAACCAACGCACAAAAAGTAGCAGTACGATCGGGAACTCGGATCTGCTTACCTCGACTGCGAGACGCAAAATATCCTAAAGAGAAGGAAGGTGAAAGCCGAGGACGAGCGTGTCTTGTTGAGCTTGGAGACGAAAAGGAGAGCAGCAGAAAAACCACTCTTCGGCCCTCTCGTCCCCTCTCTCTCTCTCTCTCTCTGTCACAAAATATACGGCGGCACGGAAATAACAAAGGAAATCCACCAAATAAGTGTTTTTATACCTGCAATCGCGCTAAATTCAAATGAAATGTGAACGAAATTCAATTCACCAAAGTCGAGGAATCATTACGACCACGAGAAAAGATAGGGTGACCTGACGGACAGCCTCTCGGGTCTCGCCAGCCGTCGGATGAACCCCGATCGGAGAATCCAGCCGTCCTAACTGTCCTTTCGGTACCAAAGTGTGCTCTGCCCACGTCAGATGGGCGGCCGAAATTACGACTCGCGGTCGCGGTCGGTCGAGCCGCGCCACACGATACATCTTCTCCCTCCCCACCCTCGACGCGGCTAATTAGTATCCGTCTCGTGCGGGTCCCACCGCATTACAATGGCCCACCCAAATGCCAAAAAGTGGCCGTTGGATCACGGTTGTTCGTGTGACGCGGACCCTCATGATACTCTAACGAGGGACCCACGGACGTTCTAAAGCTGGAATTCCACCTGGGATTCCGCTGTAGTCGGGCAGGAGGAGGTTCTAGAAAGCGAGCTTTACAGCTAAGCGTAGCCGAGCGAGAAGCCGGCAGTCTTACAAGCCGTTAAAGAAAAGTATACACTTTAAATGCAAATTTCAAGAAAAAAAAAAATCAGTTACGGTGAGAGTCATCTGAGAAACGAATCTGCTGCCCCGCCAGAATCACAGGAGCTGTTCTAACACGTGGCGTCTGTGTATCAATGGCGACTCATCGTCTCGATTCTCGACACCGGCTTCCCCACCGAGTTACAGCGACAACTCGGATGGATGGAAGCGGCGAGTCTCATGCGGTCCTCTCGGTATGATTGTGGCCCGGTCAAACTCGTGGAAGAGTGTGTTCTTTAATCTTTAATTAATCAACTTGATGACGGACGGATCTTGGTTGTCAAAGGAAAGCACGTCACGAGCCACAGCATGGAACGTGGGAGCGACAAATGGTCCCGCGACAAATGGTCCCGCGACAAATGGTCCCAGCTTCGTGAGAAGCCCAATTAATATTTTTTGAACTCCGTTTGTAAAGAATAGACTTGCTAGAATTAAGGGTAAGACCCCATTTGGAAGCTCATGGTAGTGTCTTAATTTTATGCACTCGAAATTATTTAATATGAAAAGCAAATTTAGCCCCATTTTTTATCTCATGTATTTTAGATTGTAAAATACTAAATGTAATGGTAATTGAGGAGATGAATAATAAAGGCACTTGTTCTACAAACAACCTACTAAGAAAATCCTACTATAAATTGTTTTTGAAAGAGTTCCAACAGATTTCTTTCTTTCTAGTTTCCAATAATGTAAAAATTAATGGTTAATAGATTATAACCCGTATTATGCTCTCTAAAGTTCCATCTAAAAGTCGTACAAACTTAATTTAATAAAATATATTCAAATAATTAAGAATAAAATTATACTTGAGAACTTAAGTGACCCTCTCATATTGAAAAAGAATATCTTGCGTATTGAGCTTAAATCAAGTTCACATCTATTACCAACTTTAATTGAGTAATGCTATACGCTACAATGCTATACGATACCCCACCGGTATCGTGAGGGTAACCGCGGCACTTTAAATGTCTAATCAAGATTACTATAATTATCATTAATCTCAAGGTCATCTCGAGCAAAGAAGCCGATTACTAGAGAGGGTGGACAGTTATCATTGAACTTCTTTGTCACATAATAACCGTCAGCTATGTGGCATAGTTTTCAGTTACATAGTGCAATTTACAGTTAAAACTTTCATTTATAAACGAGGTATACCTTGGATTAATGTCATACAATGATATTGAACTTATAGCATAACACTTAGTCCCACGACGCTAAAAATTACATAACGAAATTAAGACATTGTACACACTGGAAACCACAAGTTACAAGTTGGTATTTGTAAGAAAAATAATATCAGTACCTTGATATTTTACAATGAGGTTTTACATCCTCAGGTGACTGTCCTCTTGGCAGCCTGGTTGGCATTCTATATAAGGTTTAGGGTGTAGGCTTCCCTATATAATAGGAAGATAGTTCATATTTTATCTCTTACCTAGATTGTCAATAAAGATGCCATGTCACACTTTAAAAACTCACAATAAAAAGTCAAAGTACACATATCACCACTCTATTTTGTAATGAAAAATAATTTCAGTACTCTGAGTTTTTACATCACGATGTATTGTCCTGCTGGCAGCCTAGTTGGTAGTGCAAATAAGGTATAGGGTTTAGGCTTACCTAAATAATAGGTAAATAGTTCATTCTTTATCTCTTATCTGGACTACCAAGGAGGATGTCATGTTACACTGTAAACCCTCACTAATAAAATCTGGCAATATTGTTATCACCACTTATTTGTAATTTGTATTTGATGGTCAAAATATTTTTACATGACCATACTTATCTAGTCTATAATCTACAGTGATGTCGGACTTAGTGCTTTTTTTCAAAGATGACAGCAAGATTAGATGAAAAAGGTGTTCTGATTTTTCTCTAGAGTGTTAATTTCTTAGAAAAATAATATCAGTACTTTAATATTTACAGTGATGTTTTTACATCCTGATGTGGCTGTCCTCATGGTAGCCTAGTTGGCATTCTAGATAAGGTCTAGTGTTTAGGTTTCCCTATAGAATAGGAAGATAGTTCGAAAGACGCCACATCACATTGTAAAAACTCACAATAAAAGTCACATATCACCATTCAATTTCTTATATTTTTAAAAGAGTAATGCTAACGGTACGTTACTGTAGCGTACAGTCTGACGTGGATGCCTTATGTGGCATCCACGTCAGAGGCCAGAGAAACCGGAACATTGGGCCGGTTTTCTCGCCGGGAGGAGGAGGCGGAAGGAGGGAGGCCGAGCTCCTGCGCTGCCGCCTCCCACCCACGGGAGGGAGGCCGGAACAGGAGGGAGGCCGAGCTCCCGCGCTGCCGCTCCCACCCGCGGGAGGGAGGCCGGAACAGGAGGGAGGCCGAGCTCCCACGCGGCCGCCTCCCACCCGCGGGAGGGAGGCCGAGCCCGCAGCGGTGCCCCCCCCGCGGGAGGGAGGCCGAGCCCCACGCCCCCCCACCCGAGGGAGGGAGGCCGAGCTCCGTGGCCCGGCCCCGCATGCGGAGAGGGAGCCGTGGAGGCTCGGCCCCTCCCTCCCGCTTCAGCCTCGCGAGTGGAGGCCGAGCTCCTTGCTGCCCCGCTGAGAGGGAGGGAGGCCGAGCTCCCGCGGCCCCGCCGAGAGGGAGGAGGCCGAGCTCCCGCGGCCCCGAGAGGGAGGGAGGCCGAGCTCCCGCTGGCCCCGCCGAGAGGGAGGGAGGCCGAGCTCCAGCGGCCCCGCCGAGAGGGAGGGAGGCCGAGCTCCCCGCTGGCCCCGCCGAGAGGGAGGGAGGCCGAGCTCAGCTGCCCCGCCGAGAGGAGGGAGGCCAAGCTCCATGCTGCCCCGCCAAAAGGGAGGGAAGCCGAGCTCCAAGGCCCCGCCGAGAGGGAGGGAGGCCGAGCTCCCGCGCTGCCCCGCCGAGCGGAAGAGGGGAGGCCGAGCTCCGCAAGCAGCCGGCCATGCCGAGCGGAAGAGGGGGAGGCGGCGAGAGGGGGCGGGCGGCGAGAGTGGGAGGGCGGGCGGGAACTCGAGTGGGGAGGGCGAGAGGCGGAACTCGAGAGTGGGAGGGCGAGGCGGAACGCGAGAGGCGGGAGGACGAGAGGGGCGGGCGACGAATGGAAAACCGGGAACCTAAAGTTTCGGTTTTCTCGGATTCTAACGTGGAAGCCACAAAAGGCATCCACGTCAAACTGTACGCTAACGGTACGCTACAGTAACGTACCGTTAGCATTATTCTTTTTAAAATTACTATATTTAAGGTAAAAAAGGCAGTGTATTTAATTCCCTACTAATATCTGCACTTTTATTATTAAAAATTTTAAAAACACTATTTTGAACTTAAACCTATAGTGATGTTTTATTAATTTTTTTCCCTGAATTTTGTTTTGAGTAATGCTATGTGCACTTGCGCACTGCTGACGTGGAAGGCTTACGTGCCCATCCACATCAGCAGCTGAGTTAACAACCTAAAAAAATGGGGTTCTGGTTCGACCCCGTTTTTTCCTTTTCTCTTCCCCCCAGAACCGCTCTCCTTCTCCCTCTGGCTTCCTCTCCCCCAAAATCACTCTCCCTCTGGCTTCCTCTCCCCCAAAATCACTCTCCCTCTGGCTTCCTCTCCCCCAAAATCACTCTCCCTCTGGCTTCCTCTCCCCCAAAATCACTCTCCCTCTCGCTTCCTCTCCCCCAAAATCACTCTCCCTCTCGCTTCCTCTCCCCCAAAATCGCCCTCGCCTCAGCCTCCCGCGGCGGCCTCGCCCTCGCCTCAACCTCCCGCGGCGGCCTCGCCCTCTCCTCAACCTCCCGCGGCGGCCTCGCCCTCTCCTCAACCTCCCGCGGCGGCCTCTCCCTCGCCTCAGCCTCCCGCGGCCTCGCCTCCGCCTCCCGCGGCCTCGCCTCCGCCTCCCGCGTGGCCGATGAGTCGACTTTGTCCCAGACTAAACGCTTCGACGGGCTTTTAAAACCTAGAAGCCCAGTGACCAGGCTCTCCCCGGTCCTTGTCCCTCTCTCTGCCTGTCGACCTAGATGAAATAAGGTGAGCAGTCCTCTTTTTGACTTCTCGATCCAGCAATTCTTGCCTAATTTCATTATCTAAAGCTTATGATTTTACTAGCCTTTTGGTTTTCCGTCCAAATGGTATACCCTGTTGCTTCAGGTATTGGTCTTCTTGCATTTGAATTGATCTGGATTGTTCGTTTTAAATTTTTTATGTCGAAGCACCGAATTCCAGCGGAATATACATCACGGTTTTCGTTTGTGTTTTAGTTTATTGTCCCAACTATAACTGATTAAGGAGTTTGAGCACTTTGACTGATGGTAGCGTGTGATACATTTGCTCTGTTAGACTTCAAGTGTGATCCATTAATTCAAACAAGACAAAACCTGGATGGCTTTTTTTTTAATGATATCATTTTTATTAATGTTAAATGGCCGTGTGGCAATGTTGTAATCTACCTCTCTAATGAAATTTTGTAAATTTATCTCTGGGCTTGATTTCCTTTGTTTTTGGTGATTTAATTCACTCTCTCTATATAGGAGCGAGTGGCAGTTCTTTGCGTCAGTAGCGGTTCCTTACTCGCAGTTATCAGTTTACATTAATTATAGCAATGCGAGTCCAAAATGACTTGCTGATCTTACATATACTTATTGGTAGAAAAAATGCTGCTTACAGACAAGAATAAGTAATGAGATGAAGCTGTGGTCACTAACTTACCGAATAACTTATGTTTTACACGATGGTGTCTTCCTATCCATGCAAGGTTTGAGATCACCTCTTCTAACGAAGAATCTTATTAAAAATAATATCATTGTGCCAATTAATTTCATCAAGTGTACCGGATTATCGTGGCATCTGTATAGTCTGGATATTTAGATAGAAAGAATCAAGACTTTCTTTAGTATTTTTATTTTTTGACCAGCTAAGAAAGTTGTATAAATAATGGCATATACACTGTAGAATTTTGTTCATATTCTTGCATGGTGTAATTTAGTACATTGAACATTGGATGTCCAAACGTGAATGAACTGATGGTTGTCCAAATCATAACCGTTTATGATGTCCAGATGTGGATGGACTGATGGTATATTTCCAAGAAAAAAATTTTTATACAAAAAATGGAATGACTGTCGATTTTTTGGATAACTGTAATAAGCCTTTTGTGCAATTACCATAACCACAAATATTTTCCCCGACACTATAGAATGGTGCCATGATACTCACAAAATTTTTTCTTAAATTGGAACTAAAATGCTTTAAGTATTTTGGTTAGATAATTAAACTCTTTTTTGCTCATTATATTATTGTTTAGTGAGATTGTGGAATTACTGTGTGAATTTAAAATGAATTCTTTTGTATTGTATTCTTATATTAATACATCACATATATGTAAATTCGTGGTTCACATTCTCTGGGAACCCTATTTTTTTTATAAAAGAACTGATGGCCTAGCCTTAAATATGTTAATTTTTTTGTCCTATTTATTGTTTTTGAGCACCATATATGACATCAATGGTATTAAAGATCATTTTATTTTATTTTTTGTTAAATTGGTATGCTTTATCTATCTTTTCAACTCATTGTAATTAATGTGTTCTTTCGTCACGGGTGGCTATATCGTCACGCTCAAATATTTCACGAATCCAGTCTTATGCTGGTTTTGGATGAAAACTCTGTGGGATACTTTTGAGTTCATTCTTAGCCGATGGTTCCTAGTTCATATATCCTATTCTCAACAATTCAATATTTTTTAAAGAGACATATATGCCTGGGAAAAAGGGGCCAAATTATGTTAAGGAGAGGAGGGCCTCAACCAGATGATAGTCTCGTGTCATTAAGGAGTTTAATAGTTATGTAGCCATCTTGTTATAATGTGTTCTATGAGAAAGCTAAATTTTCTAGTCATTCCTTGAAGTTGATGAATGCCGTTTTTTTTTTTTTTTTATAGTTTGACTCTATCCTTTTTGTTTCTAATAAATTTTGAGGATGCAACTCTCGGTGTCTGTTTTTCCACAGACCTTTATTGAACGTAGTAATGATTCATCACAGGTAATTTGGAGTATCTACGAGGATTAAGGTTACTCTAAGAGTCAAAGTCATGGCAGATTTGGAAAACTTGCTTCTTGAAGCTGCAGGAAGAACTAGTGCGTCTAGCAGGAAGCCCCTTACTTCCCGGACCCAGCCAAGAAGGCGCCGTGAAGGTTCATATTCTGATGATGGGAGTGACTCTAAAGATGACTCTGATGATCAACCAGGAGGCTTTGCAGGTCGGAGACCTTCTGGATCTCAAGTTCCTTTGAAGAAGAGGTTGGATCCCACTGAAAAGGAAGATGACAGGGATAGCAGCCATGGAGACGATGAAGATGACCATCATCGGAGGGGTGGTGGTATTGATGATGACTCTGACAGTGCTTCTATTGGAAGTGATCTTTACAAAGATGATGCAGATAGGGAAACCCTTTCAAAGATGTCTGAACTTGAACGAGAGAGGATCTTGTATGAGCGTGCAAGCAAAATAGATGATAATAAATTGAAACAGAAGGTAAGAGCATCTTCAATGACTCAGCACAATGAGAAGAAGGCCCCACAATCCAGCAGTCGGAAGGAATCTCCTCCACCCCCAGCACGTGGTCGCTTATCTTCTAAAGCCAATAAATCTGCTAAAGATGATGCATTGAATGAACTTAGAGCAAAGCGATGGATGAGGCAGCAGGATTCAGAAGGGCAAAGGAATCGACTCAGGGATTCCGTTTTTGGGGGCCCAAACACTGGAAGAGATTCCACTCCCCCTCTTAGAAGAAAACCTGCTAGTCCAAAGAGTGATTCCAGTGGAAGTGAAAGCGGAAGTGGAAGTGACAGTGGAGGTGGTTCCAGTGAGGGCGGTGACCTGGGGGAGAGCGATGAGGAAAATGATAAGCCCACATATGAGGACATAAAAGAGATCACAATCCGAAGGTCAAAACTTGCAAAATGGTTCGTGGAACCTTTCTTTGAGGAGCTTATTGTTGGTTGCTTTGTCAGAGTTGGTATTGGGATGTCTAGGAACAGAGAGAGCATTTATCGTCTTTGCATGGTTCACAATGTTGATGCATCAGAGCCAAATCGACAGTACAAACTTGAGAATCGAACCACCCATAAGTATTTGAATTGCGTATGGGGAAATGAAAGTTCAGCTGCCAGGTGGCAGATGGCCAGGGTGTCTGATTCGCCACCCACGCTGAAAGAGTTTGAAGAATGGGCTCGCGAGGTTGAAAGAAGTGGAGCACGGATGATATCCAGACAGGATGTGCTCGAAAAGAAGGATGCAATACAGAAAATTGCAAGCACGTATGTCTACTCAGCTGAAACTGTCAAGCAGATGGTGCAGGAGAAAAAGTCGGCTTCATCCAGGCCATTAAATGTTGCAGCTGAGAAGGACCGACTGCGGAAGGAGATGGAGATAGCACAGAGTCATAATGATGATGCTGAGGTTGAGAGGCTTCGGGCGCGACTGCAAGAGTTGGAAGCCTCTCGACAAGTAAAGAAGGATTCAAAAGCTATTAGGTTGGCAGAGATGAACAGAAAGAACCGAGAAGAGAACTTTAAGAATGCTTCTGAATTGAAACCTGTGAACACAAGTTTGAAGGCAGGGGAAGCAGGGTATGATCCATTCTCGAGGAGATGGACAAGGTCTAGGAATTACTACTCTTCCAAGCCTGATGGAGGCAGTAATGGGCTTGTCGCTGGTAACGGACAAGCTGGCGCCATAGTAGGCTTAGGGCTTGGAAATGGCACAGAGGCAGGGCCTCTTGGTGAGGCTGCCACAGTTGCTGCTCTGCAAGCGGCAGCTGGTGCAGGAAAGCTTGTAGATACGAAGGCACCTGTGGACTTCGGGACGGAGTCGAATTCCTTGCATAACTTTGAGCTGCCCATATCACTGGCTGGCTTACAGAAGTTTGGGGGACCTCAGGGTGCTCATTTGGGGTTTATGGCTCGGAAGCAAAAGATTGAAACAACCATTGGATATCGGGTGCCAGAGAATGATGGGAGACGGCATACCTTGACTCTTACTGTTAGCGACTACAAGCGCCGGAGAGGTTTGCTCTGATAATCTATTCCTGTTTATTAGTTTAATTTCTGAACTGAATTTGTTGGCTACGCTTTTGACTGTGCCTGGAACAACTTAAACTCAAATGTACAAACGGCTAGATTCTGAATTACCAATTAATAGTGAGAGGCTTTTGGAGTGTGGATTCCAAACTGTGAAGGGGTTATTTGTTTCGCATAAGTTCATTGAACCGCAATTGCTCTGATTTAAGCAAGAAAAATGGAAAGAAAAATTATATCAGTACTTCCTGAATTTACTTCGAGGTTTTACATCTTGATGTGGTTGCATAGTTGGCAGCCTAGTTAGGAGAAAATTTAGGGTTTAGAGTTTACCCATTGAATAGGTTGATAATATTTTATTAAAAAATTAAAATCTTGCAGATTTTATCTCCAAGTTTATCTCATACTAAATTGTAACGTCGATGCCATATCAGGATGTAAAGTCTTGAAGTGAAAATTTGCAGTACTTATATCCCAGCTGAAATGGAAAATGCTGTGTTCAGCCATTAGGTGTATTTTTTGCGTATATTTTAATCTGAAGCATGAGGCCAACTATGCCAAATGTCAGTTATTTTTTGTGGCATCCACATCAAAATGTACCCGAAAAGTTATCCCATGACAGTATGCATAGCATTACTTTAAAAAAAATTGGGTTAGACTCTGTCGTGACAAAAAACGAGATGAGTTTGGAGAGGCTTTATATTAGGCAAATTGTTACGCTATATCAGCAATGTCCTTTGAGAGAGTTAAGAGTTAAGAGCGATGCTCTTTAAGATAATATTCTTAAAGCAAAGAATATAGGTACACAAATTTTTAAAAAAGGATGA
This sequence comes from Aristolochia contorta, assembly GCA_022405105.1. Lineage (NCBI taxonomy): Eukaryota > Viridiplantae > Streptophyta > Magnoliopsida > Piperales > Aristolochiaceae > Aristolochia > Aristolochia contorta. The sequence goes on from CM039664.1 coordinate 11,446,204, forward strand.
ATCATTTTTTATCTAGAATATATGGTTAATTAAATATAGTTTTTTTACAAGTCTCACATAAAATCAGGCATTAAATTAATTGGTTGCAAAAATTGCCGTCCATATTTTTGTGTTCGTTCAATAACGGTTAAAATTGATAATCATATGAAATTATTAAAATATCCAATTATATGACTTTTAGATTAACTGTTAATTCTATCTATTAATAGTAAATAATAAATATGGTAAACAAACAGAATTTGCATTCTTAGCCAATTTAGATGAGGTGTAAACATTTTAGTAGCTGAAGCTGACTACAAAAGAAAGACATAAACGCCCCTCCCTCCCCCTCCCCTCCCCCTCTCTCTCTATATCTATCTACCCATCCAATCACTCAAACAATTTTAAAATTTCAGATATTTGACATCCAGAAATTTAGAAGAAAAACTATTCCAAATTGGAAATCCAATCCAATCCAGTTTGAAAAATTCAGATTCATTCCAGATATAAAATTAATAATTAAAATTAAAATAAGAACTAGATAAATACTTTAACATTGCTAAGATAAGCGGAAAGAAGTAACTTCTGAAATATTACAAAAGGAATAAAAAGGGTGGCAGTGTGAAATGATAGGGTAGAAAGTTATTGTGGGACTTCTTTGTCACAGAATCACTGTGAGCTTACGCCATGGTTTCGAGTTACACAGTATAATTTATAGTTTAAACTTTCATTTTAGTTCTTAATCTCGTGATGTATTTTTTTTGAAAACGAGGTATACTATGAAATAATTTCATACAATGATACTGAACGTATATAGCTTAATACTAACTTTGTCCCATGATACTAAAAATTACATCATGAAATTAAAAAGCTATACACCGTAATTTACAGTGATATTGGCATTAGAATTTAATGTTTTTTAAAGGATAATAAAGGATTGAATGAAAAAGGTTAGTTCTGATTTCTCTTAGAGTACTAAATTAATATTTTTTTAAAGAGTAATGCTAGACGTACTTAGCGGACGCACCTATCTGACGTACATATTAATTTAAGCCCTTAAAAATATAAAAAATATTTTTTTTTATAAAATCCTATTTGCTAGAGGATAAACCCTAGGCATTAATGACTTATATTAACAAGTGTGTGGGGTAAGTACTGGGCTAAGTGCAACTAGCATTATTCTTTTTTTTTTAAATTAATTATTTTAAGGTAAAAAGGCAGTGTATTTAACTCCTTACTAATATCTATTTTTTTTATCTGAAGCTATATAAGGATCTCCCTATTAATATCTGTTTTTTTTAAATAACTATTTTTACTTTAAAACCGAAGTGCCATTTTATTAGCTTTTTCCCTGTATTTCTTTTTGTTGCTTGTACTCGCGAGTGAAGCGGAATGGCATTAACAGAGCGACGAGCTGACTCTCTGCCCCAGACTGGACGAGTCGACGAGTCGACGGGCTTTTAAAACCTAGAAGCCCAATAATCAGGCTCACTGGTGTCATCGTCCCTCTCCCTACCTGTCGAGTCGTCGACCTAGAAGAAAAAAGGTGAGCAGTCCTCTTTCTGACTTCTCGATCCAGCAATTTCTTGCCTTATCGCATCACCTAAAGCTTTTGATCTTGATGGATCTCGTTTTCTCTGGGTATAATCCTTAATTTTTTTTCTACCTGCCGCATCCTTCATTTGGTTTCTCCGGCAATGATTTCTTCTGTTTCGCTCTTTTATTGTTTTAGAATATTTATGTAAAGCACCAAATTCTAGCTGAATATACATCATGGTTTTCGTTTTTTATAATCCCAACTGTGAATGATTAAGGAGTTTCAGCGCTTTGACACTACGTTCTAAATGAATATGCTGAATAAGAATTTTAAAGTTGTAATTAAGTAAGGAGATTTTCTATGACCATACTGTTGTCACAATCTCTATGTGACTTCCTGTTGAGAGTCAAGGTATGGTCATTGGGTATTTTAGCCTCATACTATTAGTTTTGTATTTGAAGACAATTTTCTTTAAGTCTGCACAATAAATATAGTGGTTTGTTCCTGACCTGGGATCCAAGTAGAACTTCCGGTGCCCAGTGAGTTGGACTATTGAATTTAGCCAGATGGTAGCGTGCGATACATTTTATCTGTTAGACTTCAAGCATGATCCATAAATTAAAAAATAGACGACCTGGATGGTTTAATTTTATGATATTGTTTTTATTAATGTTAAATGGTCGTGTGGCAATGCTGTCAATGACCTTGCTGAAGAAATTTTTTAATTTTATCTTTGGGCTTGATTTCTATTGCTTATGATGATTTATGTCTTTCTCTCTGCATAGGAGCGAGTAGCAGTTCTTTGTGTCAGTAGCGGATCCTTGCTTGAAGTTGTTGGTTTACATTATCCATATCAATGTGAGTACTGTTTTGGTTTCCTTTGTCAATTGCAACATGCTTCAATTTTGTGTATGTGTAGAAGCGATTCAAAATGGCTTGCTAATCTTACATGCACTTGTTGTTAGAAACATTTGTTGCTTACAGACAAGAATAATTATGATATGAAGCACTGGTTGGCAAGTTATCGAATAATTTGTGTTCTCCATGATGGTGTCTTTCCTTTCCATGCAAGGCTTGTAATATCCTCCTCTTCTAGTGAAGAATCTCAATTAAAGAAATGACGGTGCCAAGTAACTTCATCAAGTGTACCAGATTATTGCGGCTTCTATATAGTTTGGTTATTTAGATGGAAAGTATCTAAAATTTTTTTAGTATTTTTATTTTTTGACTAGCTAAGAAATTGCTTTACTCTTCTTCAAAAAAGAAAGTGCTTTAGAGAATGACATACAGCTAACTTGGAAAGGAAGGACCATGTTAGGAGCTCGCATTATCTTGACTCCCTGGTGTTTATCGGAGGAAAGGAACAGACGTGTATTCTCCGACAGTGAACTGAATCTCATTGAGCTTAATGAGCTCATTTTTTAGAAGGATAATCTACTGGCTGAATGCAATTTCAGAGATCCAAGACCTGGATGGTGCTTGCTTCAGGGCCTCTTGGACAAGTATAGCAAGATTACCTTCTATCCAACCTGAAGTGCGACTTACCCTATGGATCCCACCACCTCAGATAGTTTTAAAGCTCAATGTAGATGGCTCTGCTAGAGGAACCCAGGGCCTGTTGGTGTTGAGGGAGTGATTAGGGATGACAATGGCGAAACCGTGCTTCTCTTCTGGTCCTCTGCCTAATACAGATTCCGTGGAGACTGAAACCATTGCCATGCTCTTTGTTGGAAGACTAGAAGGGAGTCTTGAAGTTGAAGGGGACTGCTTAAATGTAGTCAATTGGTCTTCCCCACCTTGGAGACTTATTGTGTACTTTAGAGAAGTCTGGACTTTAACTTTCTAAAAAAAAAGAGAAGTCTGGACTTTAGGAAACAATAATAATTGTCAATGGAATCATGTTCCTGGGTCAACTAACTCACTTGCCAGAGAAGGTGTGCTCTCCCTCAACTCGAGGCGAGGGAACCGCCTTAGGCCCTGATGAATGTGACAGCATTTCTTGTATACTTCGAATTCTGATTATCTATGAAATAGAAAACCAATCTCTTCAACAAAAATGACATACACACTACAGAATTTTGAACATATTCTTGCACGACGTATTGTGAGTAGAATTTTGTACAAAGAACATAGAATGTCAAGACGTGAATGGACTGATGGTTGTTCAAATCATAACCATGACATATGATGTCCAGACGGGGATGGACTGATGGTATATTTTCACACAAAAGCATTTCTTATTTGAAATGGACTGACTGTTGAGTATTTTAGTTAACTTTCATAAACTCTTTTGTGCAATTACTATAATATCAAATATTGGGTCCCAGACATTATAGAATGGTGCCATGATACTTATGTAGTTTTTTCTTAAAATGGAATTAAAATGCTGTATAAGTATTTTGGTTATCTTAATAAACTCTTTTCTGCTCATTTATTATTGTTTAGTGAGATTGTAGAATTACCATGTGAAATTAAAATGAATTTTTTTGTACTAGATTCCCATATTAAAACATCATAGATCATGTGAATACTTGGTTCACATTCTTTGAGAACCTGATTTTTTTTTTTATAAAAGAACTAATGGCCTAGCCTTAAATATGGTAAGCCCTTTGTCCTATTTATTGTTTTTAAGCACCATATATGACTTAAATGGCAGTGAAAGATGTTTTTATTTTATTTTTGAAAAATTGACTAAATATATCTTTTCTTCTCATTGTAATCAATGTGTTCTTCACTCATGGGTGCTATATCTTCATGCTTAAATCTTCTAAAACTGATCTTGATGTCTATTGATAATTCTTTGACTGTGCAATGCGTTATTCAATGAGTATTATGATTTGGGTTTAGTTTTGAATAGTTGTTGCAGCTCATGAAGGGGGCAAACTTCTGATTAAATTAGTAGTAGTCTGGGTCACAGTTAATGCAACTCCTGACAAACGTATGCCACTTATTCTAACCCCAAAAATGTCTCACAAACTTAGCGCTGTGGCCAATGTGTGTTGAGTTGGTCCAGTTTGTTAAAATTTTGTCTATGGGCAATAATTGTTTTTTACAAAATGACTTGCCATAGGAAACTTTGAGAAAAATGTTACATAGGATAGCTTCTAGTCACATTTTGAAAAAAATGGTGTTTTCTAAAAAAATTTAGAGATTTGTAATGCGATAACTACTTCCTGAGTAATCTACAGATATGTTTTTTTTCATGGCCCTCAGTCTATCTCAGGGGTTTTTCTGAAAGCCCTTTTCTGGAGAGTTTTAATGCCAACTTAATCATTATAACAAATTCTGTATTTTATATGATGACTTTAACATTGTAGTCAGATTCACTGATTGCTATAACATGTCAGTATTTCTATATATTTCAGGGCGGATGAGGAAATAGCTGATCAAAAGAAATACATGGAGGAATCTTGCAAGCCGAAGTGTGTCAAGACGTTACTTGAATACCAGGTTACATGTCTTTACAACTCTTTTGTTGCATGTAATTATCCGAATAAATATTCCTTTCTTTTAAACTGCTGATCTCATTATGTGTTTATGTTTGTCATGCTTCTTATTTGAGTCAGTCATCTTATACCCATTGTCTGAATCTTTAGATTTAGTTTTGTGAATGTAGTCAAAATCTGCTATACAAATGGCTCACATATTGGACCTACCGTTGAAACTGTCTTTGTGTTTTGTAGTTTATTCTAGAAACCTGAATCAAATTGAAAACAAAAAAAAAAATGGTGTCTGCTCAGCAGAAGTTTACCGATCAAGTCTGTTTCTTCCCCTATTTCTTACTTGTTGAGATTAGCTTTGTGCATCACGTGTATGCAGCTGCTCATTGAGGTTAACAGAATCCATGAATAGTTCATGAAAACTATGATCCATGCTGCTCTTTGCATATCTTTGATTTTGCTTTGGTTGTAAGATTGCCATGGAACATTCAGAGCTTTCTAGCAGAATTTGTATGTCATTCTTTTTTTCTGCAAAATTAAGGATATTTGTTTGATGGTATGCACATAAGCATGCCCCACCTCATTGATTATTCTCTTTGTGATATTTTTGTACCTTTCTTTGCAATAGAAAGCTGCTTTCTTGGGTTTCTCGGGAACCAAACTTAAATTCGTCCCATCCCTGCCACTCAATACAATTATCTTTCAATGCATTCAACCTACACTGCTGCCTGTTACTCCTCTCTCTAATCCGTCTCCGGTGTGTCTCTTATTCAGGAAAAGCTCTCTTGGATTTTTAGGTATCACTTTGCCAATGAAGGCTGAGGATTTGATCATTAACAAAAAAAGGTGACATAATGTCCGAAAGATCCAGGTTATTGGCGCATTAGAGGTTTTTGAGGAGATGGCCTTTTCATTTTAAATCAATTAGTCCAACGGGATGGTTGACAGAAACCTTCTGTCATTGTCTGAGTGAGGACGCCCAGATTTTTGTCATAATCCCTGTCCCTCCGTGGTTCCCATCTCTTGGAACTTTTAAGTCCATGGAGAGATCTCAGTGATTTTGGAGCCTGGAGGGTGCCATCCGTCTCTTTTTGTGGGCTGTTCTTTTTGAGTGATTGAAGAGATGATCACCTCATCTTAAAGTGTCTTGAGTTTCATTCATGCCACCCTCATGTATTCCTTGTTTTGCCAAATTCTAAAGTTCATCCTCTGAAAGTAATTACTTTCTTTCTTTGTGCGTTAAAAAGCATGATGCACATCAATCAATTAAACAGTGGAGTCTGCTCGCCGAATTCATTTAAGTTCCACAATTTAGTGAGGAAACAACAATCTCACCTTCATGAAGTGTCCTTTCGGATTTTAAATTTTAGGAGCCAACCTTCAGAAATTTGCTGTTTGTCTGAATCTCTTGGAGGAGATGACTTATTGAATTATTACAGAACAGCTGAATTCATTACCATATCATCGAAGAAGTTAGCATCACATTATCTTTTTCCTGCAGTTGCTCTGAAATAAATCACTTTTTTATTGCTGTCATTGACATAATTCGAGGAGTAGTGCCACTTCTATTATGTCATGGATTGAAAGTTTCTCATGTGGGAATTTCTTGTGGATGGCTTGACGAAGCAAAATTCTTTTAGGAGGTTAAAAGGCACTTTTTTGGTCTGTTGGTGATTGAAGACGTGTCAAACATAGTATTTTTTTTTTGAAAGTTGTGTCAAACATAGGTTTAGAAGGATCATGTTAGTATTATCCGAATTTTTTAGGTTTACAAACTCCACTAAGGCTTCAGAGGCCCTTTTTAGGGATATAGGATGCAATACTTCGATGGACTCATGGTTGAGGGTCAAGATGTCATCATATGGGTCACTTTGTGTCTTTACTTTGATGCCTCTTGCGATTCCTTCTTTTTGGATTAGATTCTGAACCTTTACATCCTCCAATCAATTTCTTGCTTGCACATATGCCTTACTCTCACATTTACTTATGTGACCACTCAAACACAGGGCACAGACACTTGCATACTTCAGTTTAATGATTATTTATATCATTTATCTTTTAAGTTAGTCATCTTAATTGAAAATATGTTTGTTAAACCCAATATAAGCTCAATATGCTTATTGGATTGTTAATAGATACCCAGTGGCTTTCTAGTGATTGGATTTATTTTGGGTTTGGGATGACCCAGCCCATTGATAGCCGTGCAAGAATGTCTGGATTTACCCTCTTATCCCACACATGGTGAAATTCTGAGGTGCTATTGTGTATTTTATGGTGGATTAGGCCATTGGCTCAATGATTGAGGTTTCCTACTCCAAATCTGTGTTAACTTTTGGAGGGGAACATGGTTTAGTGTATTAGTGTGTGAGTTAGTCGACCTTGGAGATACTGAATCTCTGCTTGTGTGAAAACTTGCCATCCTAATTCAATTTAATGTTTTGAAGTGCAACTGTTTTTACATTGATTATTTCTTCTTTTTCTATTTTAGATATCTGGATTTGTTTTGCTTTTGTTTCTATCCTTTCCATTTTAGAGAAAATGGCATTGCTGTGTCTTTTTTTCTCTCTTGGTGGAAATAATGAACAAATAATGCAAAGAAAGGGAATTTCTTGAACTTCTTTCGCTAGTAAAGGAGCTAAACTCAAACTTTCACTGTTTTTTACTTAATGTTGTGTTTGTTCTCATGACTCAATTTAAAACAAGACAGATCATAGAAGAGGAAAATTGTCTTGAGATCTTTAGCTAATGAAGGTGCCAAAAGTCAAACTTCCACTGTTTCTACTTAAAGTGGTATCTCTTCTTATGACGAATTTAAAAGCACAATGTGTCCAATCTAATTATGTTTTTGATGTTGACTCCTGCATTAATGTCTAAAGCTTTTGTTAACTGTTAACATAAATGAGCCACTAAGGAAGTCCCAATGTGTTATTTTTTTTCTTTTGATGATTTGACACCAAAATCTTGTTTGTTGTAGAAGCTCACCTCCATGTTTTCTTCCTCTTTTTATTCATTCTAATGAAATTTTGCTTATTATAGGCATGCGTGAAGAGAATTCATGGGGACGAGTCGGGACACAAACATTGTACTGGGCAATATTTTGATTACTGGTCATGCATTGATAAGTGTGTAAGTATCATCTATCTTACGTTTTGTTTCACTGGTTTCCATGAAGTTGACCTTTTGTAATCCAAAACTGCCTCATTGGCGATGCAGGTTGCACCCAAGCTCTTTGAGAAACTTAAATGATGTTCAGGACTTTGGAGAAACACCACTAGCATGTTTTTCTTTCTTTCTACAATCAACCTCAAAATGCTGTTTGTTAACTTTTATTAGGTGAAAATGCCTAGCAGTAATTGCTTCAGCGCTGTACTTGCCTTTTCAGTTTTGCCCCACAGTTGCACTGCCCGTCTAGCATGTTAATTTCCAGTGTTACAATAAAAAAGTGGGTTTGAACAGTGTTCACTACAATTTTGAACCGTGTAGAGAAACATTTATATATAGTAGGATCATGTTAAACCATTATCGGTACACTTTGTAGCGCACTAGGAAGGAGCTTCTAACCGCAACTACATGCACTGCCCTTTACCGACTGGTGCATAGCAATATCCAACCGGTTTACCATGCTTGATGTTTCAAAGTTTCCAAGGAAATGGTAGCTTGTTCTAATCAGGGCTGCTGCTTTGAATATCAGCGAAAACGGGGATAGTTGCTGCTTTAGACAACTTCGAGAAATGAGAGGCATTGTAGTGCATCCCTGGCCAAAACAATGGTCATCTGGTCCAGAACTAACTCGCTTCCAAAGCTCGGGAACTCGTTGTACGGAAAAAATGTGACCTCTATGGTAATCGATAGCACCTTCCTCATCGAAGATATCAGCATTTCTTTAATGGATTTCGATCTTTCACATACCAAAAATAACGTACTAGTCCCAGCTTCCCTTGCATGACCTTCTGACGGAACAATTGCCAGTCATTTTTCAGAGGAATATGGTTCTTCACATGACCGATATGTACGTCCCTTTGAGTCTTCATAATCATGAGAACATTCGTCATTCTCTATTCCTTATAACATACCGTGACTTCGTAATTGACCGATCAGGAAGAAAAACGTGATTTACCAATCTGACGGAATTGGATGATGTTCACTCAATGTTTAGAAAGGCGCAAATAAATGTTGAATTTGTGTAGCGGATTTGATGAAATTGCTAACTCTATGACCACAAAATATGTGAATTATGTGGGCGAATGCTTTTAATTTTCATCGAAAGGAACTTCAGAATATCAAAACTCTGCAAGTATGTCATCCAGGTAGTAAAGTCATTAATGCCACAAACATAGAAAAACAAACGCCAAGTCCCAGAGGACAGAGACTTGGGGCCCAAGTCACTTGTAGCCTCTAGGTGTTGGTGGCCCTGGTGTATATCTGCTGGCTGGCATGGGAAGAAACCAGCCTGATGGAACCCTTTGCCATTAGATCCCTGATAGCTCTCCTTGCTAGTGACCCATTAATCTGTTAAGGAACACAACAATTAGCTTCTGAAAATTTATAAATACCCTGACCCTTTCTTTTCCCCTTTTCTTTACTGAGAAGACTTGGGCCCAAGCAGCAAAAAAATAAAGTAAAAAGAAACGGAAACAATCAAGTAACCAAGCAAAAAAAAGTTTAAAGGTTTTACGTACAATCAGCTCAAACACAACTACTTGAAATAAATAAAGCAAAATGAAAGATCAGATGTTACTGGTTCATAAAACCTCAGCTTGCAACCAAAGCGAGATGGGACAACCTCACAAAAATGACAGCACTAGGAAAATACATGGTCTAGAAGAAGCAGGATAGACAACCCAGCTCGCAAGTTTTTAATACAACTGACGCAATTGTTGAAACGAAAACACCCAAGAATTAATTAGAGGCCATGTCACAGAAGTTAAGTGAGCAATCATTTAATTAGAAACGTAAATCACATATTAGATGAACAATACAGCTAAAAAATTAGAACACATAAAATTTGAAGAAAAACAACAAGTCAGTGGACAGAAAACTCTCCGCAGTGGTCAAACTGAAAACTATTGCAACTAAACGTAACACTCATAAGCATCACGCGGGACGCGAATCCCCTCAGAAATATGTAATTAACTTCTAAAATCTTCGTGAAACTTTCCACTGCTGATAAAATAGAGTTTGATAGACCATACCCTGAGCCTATCCGACAATATGGAAGGAGTTATCAGCTTGTACTTAGGAACTTCAGAAAGAAGTTTGTCATAGGTCGCCTGATCGAGAAGAACCATGTTGTTCACCTTCTCCTTCTGTTTCCCTTTGCTCCATTTCTACATAAAAAAATCCACACCCGCAGAGATTCTCAATGAACACAAGATCCATATACAGATCGAAAATTCTAAAACCCAATAAACCTCGAATCAACAATTCCCTCCAATAAAAAGGGCTTTGGAGATTTTTTATCCAACGGGGCCAAGTGAAAATTGCAATGGGAGTCTAAAAACCAGAAGGAATCGGCTAAACCGGGATGATGACGACTATTGACTACCTTCTTTTTCTGCTTTCCTCCGCCAGACTTCGCGGGTTTGGAAGACGGAGTTGGAGCCTTCTCCTTCTTTGGCGCCTATCACAGACCAAATTAAAAAGGAGTTCTTCAGCACTAACCCTCGGTAAAGAACACTCTGCAAGAAAATATCTGACAGAAAGTCTCGTTTTGGGGGAAAGATTTTGCTTACCATTTCGCTCCAAAGCTGCTTCGCTCCTTTGGTTGCTTAAGACTTTCAGCTGCGAAGGCGAGAGGACTCAAAATGAGCCCCAGGGCTTACGGTACTATCCTTTAAGAACCAAATTAATTTGAGGGATATGGGCCTGGTCTGTCGATCAACCCTGTACCGCCCCAATTGTAAAAGGGCGGGGCAAAATGGTCAAAGCAATTGATAAGCAGTTTTAACCATTTTTACCCCTGGCCCTTTACAATTGAGGGGATCCCCTTCTCTACATTATTTTTCACGTGTATCTATTGAACAAAAAATAGAGTTAACGATAGGGGGATGGTTTTACTAACATCACTCACACCATGTCTCAAATAAAAATCCATCATTCATCTAAATTTTACTTCCCTTATTTTGAGCTTAAATTTGTTGATCTACTCCCCTCGAAACTTGAAATAAACCTCAACTTATGCCGCGTTGTTAGGCATTTTTAAGCAATTCACTTCCTACATGACACAATTGGAAGTCAATGCAAATAGCTTCAAGTAAAAATTTACAAAGAGTGGTGATACGCCTACTATTAAATTTTAGTATGAGGGTTTACAGCATGACGTAGCATCCTTATTGGCAGTCCAGGTAAGTGATAAAGTAGGAACTATCTTCCTATTCTATAAGCATACCTAAACCCTAGACCTTATCTGGACTGCCAACTAGGTTGCCAAGAGGACAATCACATCAGGACGTAAAAACTCACTAAAATATGACAGTACTGAAATCATTTTTCATTTACAAATTACAGTAAGAAAATTTGTTTCCTAGATTTGATTCACAAAATGACATTCAAAATTACGGTAAGAAAATTTCCTTGAAAATAACATTTTCACAGGGCACTTATTTCCTTCGATTCAGATGATGTTCACATTTAGCTACACTTTCTATAATAACCAGAGCAGAGGAGATTAGCCTCTTCGGTTGCACTTAGTTTAGCAAATCTGGATTTCATTACCAGTTCTTTCATGTTTGATTATCAAAGATAAAATTAAACTAATTGGCTAAACATACATACAGGTTGGTCAAGCAAACAATCCATACATCAATTCTCCCTGCAAGTTATGCAGGATGCCCTACGCAAGTCGGATCTTTGCAAATAGTACATTTCAGTCATGCCTCTTGAGCACTTTATCGCAGCTACAAGTTCTCCAAATACCAAAATTCTCTTCAACCAAATTACAAGCCTTTTGCCTAAACAGTAGGTAAGCCTTCTGTTAGTGGCAACTGCAGGCTTTACTCAAAGCATCAAAAACACTTTGAAGTGACAACTCCTCAACAAGCACAACTTTGTCCCTTGATTTTGATCCGGAGCCTATAGATACTTGTCTTTTTTTCACACCCAAAACCTGTATAGAGTCACTCTTAGAGATGGATGTCAAGATGCTAGACTGACGGAGAACATGGTATGAGGGCATCCAAAAATATGAAAGTAATGCACTATTTCATTATCTGCAGTTTCATGGGTGAAGACGTCAGACTTCAGAAGCAGGTTCAAACTGATTTTCACTAGCTCTTATTCAGCGCAACAAAATGAGGGTTATCACAAGGTCAACAAGTTTCTGTGTTCTACCTCTGCAGAGTCCGGGTTCAGAACAGAAAGGTTCAATGGACGAGAAATGGGATAAGTGAAGCCCGTTCCACAGCCTAAGACTACACTCAGCTGACACAACTCCATATTTTGATGAAGTTTCGCCCAAGACTTTACGACTTGGCCTTGGGACCTGAATTGTTTTGTCAAAACTCGTGTCAGGTCAACCGAGTCAACTTGGATCAACTGATTTGGTTGGGTCAATCAAGTTAGGTTGGTACAACCCCAAACTCGGGCCAAGTTGGAGTGGACTCCCTTTTTCAGAAAACCATAATCTCTACAGCTGATGTGACTCCACATCAATGTCTCCTTAATTTCATTGCTTAGTACTTTTGTTATGAAGAGATGCTCAGGCCTATAATTGCTCTAGACCTCCAATTAAAGCTTTGTTTCTTCCCCCAAAATCTCAAGTAAATTGAATTATAAAAAAATGAACAGAAAGAATTATCAATGCTACTAGAGTAATTATTGACATCAAGAATACAACAACCAGATGTGTCTGAAGGATCATTTACAAGAGCATCAAATAATTTTACTGGGAAAGTTTGACCTTGTATTTTGCCTGCTAATTAGAGCAGGACCCCTAGAATCAATGGAAACCAAAACAAAAATGGTAAGGGAGATGAGAGAAGGAAACCAGGAATCCTCTAAAGAGAATTTTACAGAAATGGAAAAAAAGAATAAACACTACTCTTCTTGAAGTTTCCATAAATAAATATTATTTGATAAGAAGCCATTAGAAATTTTAAACATGTAACTTCAAAAAAATGTAACCATGGCAAACAAAATAAAAAACACTAAGATAAATGCAATATGAACAGTTATGAAAGAGTTTCCTATCACTATAAGACGGATCACAAGTCTTCTCTTTTTCTCTCAAAATGACAATGATAGACAACCGTTACTAATTTTCAAAGAAGGTGTATTGTAGATTACAAGTGTTAACAACCTAAATTTTAACCAATGCAAAATATGAGGGAAATGAATACAGCTTAATTAGAAGTGCAAGACAGGCAGATAGGCAGTTGGAAAAGAATGTTTTGAAAGAGGCATACCTGGACCACCCCAACTGTAAAGGAGCCAGGGCAAAATGGTCAAAGTAAATGATAAACTGTTTCGTACATTTTGCCATGGCTCCTTTACAATTGAGGCGGTCCAGAGCCTGGTCGACAGACCAGGCCTATTTTAGTCTTTTTTAGAATATTAAGCAATAAGAATCCACCTGACAATCACAGTTGGGTCCATAAAAGATTCAGAATCAAGACAAGTTCTTCTCATAGTGTTGCTCCCTCCTTGTGGGTAAATGGTTCAAACAGTACTGAGCACTATATTAGAATTCTGCCTAAATATGTGGAGCAATTTTTTCCTGGAATTCAAACAGTACTGACTACACACATAGTACGCCTCTTTCTCCTTGCAACCTAAGATTCCACACAAGCCCCATTAGAACCTAGAATGAAATGCCCAATTCACAATAAACTTCATTTCACAGCCTCATGTGATATACCCAATGATGATCACCTGTTATACCTTAATAAAGCACAATGCACATTTTATATAATTCTTCAACCGAGTATCATGAAACAAGTCATGTATAATTATTTATAAACAAAATGTAAACAAAGAAGCTTTGTTATAAAGCTCAGTTTGTCGCTCAGAGAAGAGGTGACTATGGGGTTGGATATGTGAACTTCCTCTTCCATGAGGCTTTCAAATTTTTTTTTTGAAAGTTATGAGTCTTTCAAATTTTAATACCTTCTTGTGACACATGAAATCTATGATATTGAACTAAAAAGATTATACTAGTCAGAATGATGAGATACAGTTACTCTCACACCTGGTTGTGTGCAATTCCAACAAACAGTAAATTAAACTGTAAACAAGTGTTTTGATGTAGACAAATCTGCTTCACACCTATTAAGTAGGGAAGAAGGTGAATGAAGAGTATTAACTTCTAGTGAAAGTATTATCTCACCATCTTTGCTCCTTTTTTGAATATCTGAACTCTAGATGTGGACCATACAACAAATTGCTACAAAAACTTGATTGTTTCGATCCAATCTGCTACTTCCATAAATCCTCTTTGCTGTAGGCTGACCCTGAGAATTTTACCTATAATCCTCCATAAATCTCATCAGGTTTTATACCAACCAGTAACTCTATCAATATACCAATCAATAGGTTCACTTATCACTTACTACACCAGGTTTCTACAACATTCTGGTCGGCCAAAATTTCGTAAGGCTTTGATAGTAACACCCTGAGATCAATAAAATTTTCTTACATCATTGGGTTCACTGCTATTTCATAATTTTCAGAAGTTTAAGAATAATTTTTTCCAGTTTCGATTTTAAAGAGTTCTTCTGTAAGATTCATAGGCAGGCATGTTATGCAAAACAATTTAACGGCATCTGCTTTAATAAGCTAACTTTAATTTGTACAAAAAAAGTAAAGGAAACAGTTCACCGCGAGTTTTATGTTATTCAGCTACCAAACTAGTATAAATTCTATGTATAATCTACAACCAGTAATAAATCCATCATAGAACAAGTGCACGAGTATGAAAACTTGGTCACTGATGTACTCAATGAGGGTATGAAAATGTGTGAGATTTTACAAGCGAATGTACTATTGGAAAAATTCCTACCATCTTGGAGAGATTATAGAAACCATCTTAAGCAAAAAAAGAGAGATCTCACACTGCAAGAACTCATTAGCCATATGAGAACCGAAGAGGTTAATCGCCTCAAGGATAAACCAATTTCTGATTCAGTTTTTGTTCCAAAGGCTAATTTAATTAAATCAAGTAACTTCTTTTCCAGGAACAAGTTTAAGAAGAGTCAAAAGAAATGACCACATAAAAGAGACAATAAGAAGCAGGTTGGTGTCATCAAGTCCAACAATAAGAACCTGAAAGCTCAATGCTACGTATGTGGGAAGCCTGGCCATAAGGCATATCAATGCTATCATCGTCAAGGGTAGCAGCAGAGGATCAATGACAAGGCTGGCAGCAAGTCAACAAACCAAGCTAACTTTGTTGAAAATGATGACATTGTTGTTGCGGTTGTCGTAGAAGCGAACTTGGTAGAAAACAAAACCGATTGGGTGTTAGACACAGGAGCTACTAGACACTTCTGCGCCAACAAGGAGTTGTTTTATGATTTTGAAGAAGTGCCTGATGGCGAATGTGTCTATATGGGAAACCAGAGTGTAGCTGGCGTGCTTGGCAAAGGCAAAATTCTCCTAAAGTTGACTTCTGGCAAAACCTTGGCCTTGCAAAATACTCTTTATGTACCCTCCTTACGTAGAAACTTAGTGTCAGGTGCCTTATTGAATAAAGCTGGTCTAAAACTCGTGTTTGAGGCTGACAAAATTGTAATGACAAAAAACAGAGAGTTTGTGGGGGAAGGGTTATCTCAATGAGGGATTATTTGTTCTGAATATTGTATCTGAAATTATTAATGAAAAACCATCTTCTAGTTTTGCTTATATTGCTGAGTCTATTAATTTATGGCATGGAAGACTTGGACATGTAAATGTGACTTCAATTAAAAGACTTAGAAAACTAAACTTAATTCCCTCCGTGAGTACAAAAGAATTTTCTAAGTGTCCTGTGTATGTAGAAGTTACATATGCTAAGAAATCTTTTAAATCAATTGAAAATAGAAAGACTGAACTGCTAGAATTAATTCACACGGACTTGGCGGATTTCAAGAACACAGTTAGTAAAGGAGGTAGAAGGTATTATGTGACCTTCATTGATGATTTTTCTAGATATACTAGAGTTTACCTTCTAAAGACCAAAGACGAAGCAGAGGAGAAGTTTCTGAAAGGGTTAGGCCTGATAGAGGAGGAGAATATATTTCTCTATTCCTCAAGGAATTTTATGAAAAAAACGGTATTATACATAAATTTAGTGCTTCGAACACTCCCCAACAGAACGACATTATTGAGAGGAAAAATAGAACCCTCAAGGACATGATGAATGTTATGCTTATAAGTTCTGGATTACCTAACAACATTTGGGGGAAGCAGTTCTTTCAGGCTGTTATATACTTAACAGAGTTCCACATAAGAGATTCGATAAAACTCCATATGAGCTATGGAAAGGATTCACCCCTAACCCAAAATTCCAGCAAGTTCAATATCAAACAAATACTTGACCTATACAAACAGAACTACAACAAGATAATTACAGTCAAATTTCAGTTAAAGAATAGATTTAAAATTAAGTCTAGATAAAGATGAAATAAAAATTACAGCAGCGAGCTAAATAATATTTCTAAACTTGAAACAATAAACATACAACGAGAAATATCAATTTCAGAATCAAGAACAATTCTGATTTAAAACAACTAACTATTAATAGTTGCACAAACACATAGAAACAGATAACAATCTAATGAAATTAAAATAAAAACTTATCAGTCTGAAGCTACGGCGTGGAGAAATCCACTGCCTTAAAGACGTCATCGGCGACCATGGTGCAGAGTCACGAGTCGAGCGCCTCCCAAGGTCACGCAGCACTCTCAGAAGGACGTGCACTCGTCGCTGAGAGGTTTGGAGTTCGTTCAAGAGCCCAGAACAAGAAGAACTAGGAAGAGAAATGTTTCTGATCTGAAGAGCAATCACACGGCAGAAAAGAAACGAAATCACACGGCAGAGAAGAAACGACGACAAAGGAAAGAATATGCAGTGAGAGAGAAAGAGCTTCTGAAAGATCTCTAAGAACGAGTTTGTAATCGATCCAAAAAGAACGAAAAATCGTGAGATTTTTGTAGAAGGCGCTACTGTCTGATTTTCGTAGCTAGGGTTTTATCCCCAAAAGCACGAATGGACATTTCGTTCGTTCGTGTTATGAGATCCGAGTTAATCGGATCTCTTTAATACATTTTACCGTTTAAGTCTATGTGTCATTTTGTGGGGGATTGTTGAGATCCGCTTCCCATGCCCGTTTGCCATTTTACCGTTTACAAACTGACGAAATGTCTCAACAATCCCCCACAAAATGACACATAGACTTCAACGGTAAAATGTAATCCGATTAACTCGGATCTCATAAAACGAACGAACGAAATGTCCGTTCGTACTTTTGGGGATAAAACCCTAGCTACGAAAATCAGACAGTAGCGCCTTCTACAAAAATCTCACAATTTTTCGTTCTTTTTGGATCGACATAAACTCGTTTTAGAGATCTTTCAAGCTCTCTCTCTCAACGCATATTCTTTCTTTGTCGCCGCTTTTTCTCTCGCTGCAGGTGATTTCGCTTTCTTTTCCGCCGCCGTGTGATTGCTCTTCGATCGTAAACATTTCTCTTCCTAGTTCTTCTTGTTCTGGGCTCTTGAACGAACTCCAAACCTCTCAGCGACGAGTGCACGTCCTTCTGAGAGTGCTGCGTGACTTTGGGAGGCGCCGACCGTGACTCGCACCGTGGTCGCCGATGACGCCTTTTAAGGCAAGTGGATTTCTCCGCCGCCGTAGCTTCGCATCGATAAGTTTTTATTTTAATTTCATTAGATTGTTATCTGTTTCTATGTGTTTGTGCAACTATTAATAGTTAGTTGTTTTGAATCAGAATTGTTCTTGATTCTGAAATTGATATTTCTCGTTGTATGTTTATTGTTTCAAGTTTAGAAATATTATTTAGCTTGCTGCTGTAATTTTTATTTCATCTTTATCTAGACTTAATTTTAAATCTATTCTCTAACTGAAATTTGACTGTAATTATGTTGTTGTAGTTCTGTTTGTATAGGTCAAGTATTTGTTTGATATTGCATGATTGAGCTTACTGGAATTTTGGGTTCGTTTTATAGTTGATGATGTACTTATTGTGATCTAAAAGGTCTATTGTTTTGTTTATTTAAAATTCTGTTATCTATTCAATTTACAATTATATTGTAGTTCTCCTTCTAGATTATATTGTGTTATTTCTATTATAGAGATTTGATTAAATTCTGTTGTATTATTTTAATTATAGAGCTTTGATTAAAATTCTGTTGTGTTGTTTCAATTATAGAGCCTTGATTAAAATTCTGTTGTTTTGTTTCAATTAGAGTTATTAGATAAAAAAAAGAACATTAGCATTCTACTGTTTGAATTCTCATTGTGAATTTCATACTTGTATTATTATATTTGCTTCTGAATTGATTGTGTCTATCAATGTTGTTAGTATCTGAAATAATTACTTGACTTGTTGATTAATTTTAATTCTGTAGTTGTATATGTTAGCAATCCTGTTTAAAGTTATTTGGAATAGAAAATTTCTATATTATAAATTGTTCTAACCCTGGTTTTGCAGAACTACTTCATTAAAAATTCTGGTCAGTTTGTTTGATTTCCTCTTATAGTTGAATAAAAGTGTTCTCTTTTCTGATTGCTTTATAATTAGGTGCTTTCTTACCCACTAAGTCCAACAATGAAACGGTAAAAAAACAAGAAAAAAAAAAGACGAATTGACGAAACAAAAGCAAGTCTGAGAACGGACTGACTTACCGAGCTTATGTATTCGAGCAGAGCCGCGTTTGCTTCTCCATCCTTTGCAGGAGCATCGATCTGGATCCCGACGGAGTCGTCACTCAAATCTAATACAAAAAAAAAAAAAAAAATAGAAGGCGTGAAGGAGTTGCAAACACATAAGCGCGGAAAAGCAGTCCCCAACTTTCTACTTCATACTCGGTAGCATCTTTGGAAAAATAAGGCGGGAGGGAATAGCAAACCCGTAACCGTGGCGACCTTCGAGCCGGGTTTGGCG
Organism: Aristolochia contorta; assembly: GCA_022405105.1. Lineage (NCBI taxonomy): Eukaryota > Viridiplantae > Streptophyta > Magnoliopsida > Piperales > Aristolochiaceae > Aristolochia > Aristolochia contorta. The sequence goes on from CM039664.1 coordinate 11,465,258, forward strand.
TAGATGGTGATGGCGACTGTGGACGGAGAAACAAGACGGAGACATGCCGGAAAGTTGCTCTTCACGGCGGTAGGCTGCGAAGAGGCGGAGCCGTCGGCTTTCGGCTTCCCTCGCTTGGGCGGAGCCATGTTCTTTCAGCTCCACGCGCTTGTAGAGATCGGGACCAGGGTTGTTAATATAAATTTGAGATGAAATATAATTTAAGAAATCTATGTCTATCAAATGCGCACAATATTTTAAGAATTTTAATTTTTTACTATAATTTAAGTGATTTATATTTTTATGATTTCATTTATTTTTTTAACAAAATATAAAAAATAAAATAATATAAAATAATACTTAAAATGGATTTATGTATAGAGAGAGAGAGAGAGTGAGTGGTAATAAGAGCACTTCGAGGTATTAGGGTTTACATCCTGATGGCGTCTACATTGCAGTCCAGGTAAGAAATAAACTTTTTTGTTTTTATCTTAAACCAAGAATAAACTTTCATTTCACTAACTAGAAAAGGTGTTCTTGTAGTGAGTTTACGGTTTCTATGGGATCCAAAATATTACAGTCATCCGAGGTAGTGACGTTCGGGCTTAAACATGCCCGCAAACAGTCATTCATAATTTGATTTTTCAAAAAAAAAAAAAGTGGAATAGAGTTGTTTTAGACATGTATCTTATTTTCGCCTTTAGTTGCCATGGATGACCCTTTCTTTGCTAAAACATATGCCACCAAGTTAGTTTCCATGTATTGATGATAAACCTTCACCAGGGGCAAGTCCTGCATTAGTCTTTGACAAACTCTTACCCATCTTGCAAGCCTCTAATGACCCGGCTTTTCCTGAAAAGATATTGAATTACTAGTTTGAAGTCCCCTTCAACAATAACATGGTGATTTTGGCATAATTTCCTTATAAGATATAGTGTGAGATATAAAGCATGAAATTCAGCCTCATTATTAGATTTGTTGTGTAGAGGCCAGCTAGCTTCTATTAGAGGTGAACCCTTATTGTCTCAAATTACCTATCCCGCGCTAGCATAACCCCGTTTGAAATGGAAGACCAATCAAAATTAGGTTTAAGTACCATCTCTTTGGGTGGAGACTGACTAATATTATCTCTGTTCTCCTTCCCTTTCAGTCCCTCAAGGACCCCTTTGCTATTTATGATGTGATGTGTTTCCCCCAAAATTCTATTTGCATATTGATTTGGAGTAATACACTTCCTTTCAAATAATTTTTTGTTTCTAACACACCAAAATTCCCAAAGTGTTGTGGGTATATATATAAGTGGGCTCTAGGGAAGGATCGGGAACAAGAGGAGATTACAGCCTTGTTTAAGAAAGCTCTAAGTGTGGGTTCACCAGTTATTTCAACAATAATATCCTTTACCAATTCCCAAATTGTTTTGGCAAATCTGCAACTCATAAGAAGGTGACCAAGGGATTCTAAATCACTTTCACACATGGGACAGATTTGGTTTACTTGTATGTCTCTAGTGTTCAAGTGGTCTACCGTTGGTATTCTCTCCTTTAGAAGTGGCCACAGAAATGTTTTTTGCTTTGACAATGTCTTAACCTTCCAAATATGTGGCCAGAGGGATCTATTAGTCCATAATACAACAATCTCTCTCTCTCTCTCTCTCTCTCTCTCTCTCTCTCCCTCTTTTTAATCTATGTGTAGAATATGGTAAGCCAATTTCATTGTAAAGGTACCATCAGTGGAGGGAGTCCAAAAGGTGTCTTGAATTTGGTTTTCAATTGGGGTTTGGAGTATCTCATCAACTACATTAGGATGCCAGAGCTCCCTAACGCGGGTTTCATCCCATCTATTTCTCCCTGAATGAGTGTCTACTCTGATTTTTTTTGGGATCTTGTGGGCCTTCCAATATTCTAGGCATGTGTGTCAAGGGTTTATCGAGATCTCATACCCAATTATCATACCAAATCGAGGGGTTGTTGTACTTTGTTATTTGATGTTTTGTGGTTGCTGAGAAGGAGCCTCTATGTTTTTTTGCTTGTTTCCAAGCCATAGAAAAACCCTGCTTGTTCCTTCCTTGTACTAAATGTGGTGCATCTCCATTTTTTTTCTCATATAAGCAGCCCATAGGGAGTCAAAGTTTGAGAGTATACGCCAGAGAAGCTTGACCCTAAATGCTGTCCCAAGGCTTTGAAATTTCTTAGGCCAAGGCCTCCCTCTCTATGAGACTTGCAAATATTCAGCCAGTTACTAAGTGAAGTTTTTTTGTTCCCCTTGTAAGCTCATAGGAACTCCCTAAAGAGTTGTTCAATTTTTTCAATTACCTTTATGGGTAACTGGAAGCATGTTAACACGTGGAGTGGTATACTAGGTAGGACTGTTTTCATCCTGCCAAAAAAAGTGATTTCTTCATCCATCCACTTAGTCTTTCTGGATAGATTTTATGAGTGGGTCATAGGTATCTCTGGTGAGTTTTGAGTGAGGGATTTCAATTCCTAGATATAATCCTAGAGAGTTTGTGTGGTTGTAAGGCAGACAGTCCTGTATTTGTTCTCTTATGTGTACTAGAACAACAGCTGGGAAAAATATAGATGACTTATGGGGGTTTATGCATTGCCTAGAAAAGTCAGCATAGTCTTTTAGGATATCTCTCATTTTGGTGGCTGTTTGAATATCCGCCTTTGCTATGAGGAGTGTGTCATCTGCAAAGTGTAAGTTGCAGACAATTGGCATGTTTTCTATGGGTTTCCATAGTTGTATTGTACCTTGGAGAGAACATTCAAGGAATTTGGCTGAAAGGAGTTTTGTGACAAGGATACATATGACGGGGGAAATAGGATCTCCTTGCCTTATTCCACATTTTGGGGTAATGATTTCACTTGGCATCCCATTTATAGGATGTGGTGCTAGCATGAGTGTATACATTCCTTCCATTGAATTGGGAATTCAAAGACCTCCAATGTGTGACTGATAAAGTCCAACGAGATCGTATTGAAGACCTTTCTTAGGTCAATTTTTGCTAAAAAAAAAGATAATTTTTTCTCTTAAGTTGAAATATTTTTACAATCTACTGTGCGAGCATGATGTAATCTGTGATATGTCTACCCTTGACAAAGGCACTTGAGTGGTAGATACTATTTTTGGGACTATTTTGGATAGTCTAGATGCCATCACCTTAGTTGGAATCCTATAGGTTAGGCTTCAGTATCCAAAGCTTTGGCTGGTCTTTTTTGGGTATTAAAACTATAAAGGTTTTATTAAGTTTTTTCATCATTTCCCTAAAATTGAAGATGGATTGGATGTTTTTTTAGTAAATTATCTTTAATAAGCGACCAATGATGCTTAAAAAAGATTGGTTGAAGTCCATATGGTCCTAGAGCTTGATTCCATTGTAAAAAAGGTTGATCAGAGTTCCCTCATGGTGATTGGAGCTGTGAGAGAGTTTTATTTGTTTCAGATAATTTGTTTACTAGTTTAAAATGTAGTGTGCTTTTGTTTGTTTGTTGTGAACATATTTTTGTGAAGAAGAGATGTGCCTTCTTCCTAATATCTTCTTCCAAAACTAATTGGGAGCCCGAGGATGATTCTATTTGCTATATCTTGTTTATTTGTGCTTGAGCTTTGACAAATGAATGGAAAAATCTGGTGTTCCCATTTCCATCCTTAAAGATGTTTTGTCTAATTTGTTGGAAAATGTGCATTTGTTTTATCCCATATAATTTCGTTAGCATATGTTGCTGTTTTTTTCCTGTTGTAATAAGGTTTTGTTCTATGGTTGGACTTGAATGTTTTTCTGTATTTCAGCTAACTTTCTTGTCGTAGATCTTATGTTTTTGTGAAAGTAACCAAAGGTGTTTCTGTTCCATTGAGTTAGGTCTTTCGCTATTTTTTTGAATATATTTGTTAGGTCATCTTGTTATATGGTAAGAGAGAAACTCGGAGATAGAAAGGGCAAAATTTTATTTATTTTAATAAAATATTATCTTTTTTAAAAACCTCAGAAAAAGTAGTGAAATCATTTTTCATATATATTATGCAAATATGAAAGAAAAAAAAACGTGGGCCCACACTCTTTAGAGTCGAGGCCATTCTTCGATTCTCGTTAGCCAATTGCCGCCCATCTTTAGCGTAAGTTGGCGCGTGTTTTTCCTCTTCAGTACGCGAACGCTCTTTAAAAGGACACCCGGCTGTCCGCGCAAGCGAAACGAGCGAGAAATGTCTCCGGAATTTGAAAAAGGGATAACTAGGGTTTAAGCGATCCGAAGCCGACTGCTCTGCGCCGGCAGTGGTTCGATTTTTTATTTGTTTTTTCAGGTATAGGAGGTCATCTTCTGTGAATTCCGCGACCTGGAAACCATGGCGGATGGCTACTGGAACCGGCAGCCACCTATCCATCCTTCCATGCCCATGCCCAAGAGGCCCCGCTCAGATTTTGGTACGATTTTTACCTCTTTCTAGTGTTTTCGTTTAATTACCCTGAGCAAAGGAGTTGAATGCTTAAATTCTTTGCTTCCCCGGGATTGGAATCTCGACATTTCGATGTTTTAGTATTTGTGCTTTTATCGTGATAATTGTTAAGTTAAGTATGTAGGGAACTCTTATCTTGTTTTATTCTGAATATTTTATTTTATGAACATTAGCTGTAAATTGTAACCAACTTAGCCAACTAAGGCGTCGTTGGCTCTAATACGAAAGTTGCTCGACGATCTCTGTCATCAACTCCTTCTAAGGCTTCCTATCTCTCTCCTCAGTTGGAGTACTAAACTAGAACTAGGGCTGGAATCGAGCGGAGCCGAACTGAAACCCATGCTTGGTTGATTTCGGCTCAACAGGCCCAATAAGATCGGTTTCGAGCTCACATATGAGTTCAAGCGGGCTCAAAAGAGGTTTGAGGAAGACTGGACGAGGAATATAAGATTTGAATCACTTGAGAAGAGGTTTGAATATGAGTTTCGAAAAAAAAATTAGGGAGATTTTCAATCTGCAGAACAGTGGGAATAAAAGCTCTTATAGGTACCAAAAGAAGCATTAGGGGTATTTTCAAGAAAGAGGAAGAAGAGTTCTGGATTTAGACTCAAAGAAGAAATAAGTGAGAATTTCAAGCAACAGGGACGAAAAGGCCCTCCGGGGTTGAGTTTAGAAAAATTATTATAACAAAAAAGGTGAAGGTAGAAGAGGTCTGCTCTGAGTTTTCAAAGAAAATAAGGAAACTTTCAAGCAATAGGATAGGAGGAATAAGGAAGAAAAAGAACTAAAACAACTGAAGTGGAAGAAGAATCGGTTTGGGTTTGATTTTTAGAAGAAAATAGGAAGATTTTCAAGCAATATGATAGGAGGAAGGAGGAAGAAGGAAGGAAATACCTGCAAAGCAGAATGGAACCTGGATTTATGATTCACTATTGGCGTTGAGAAACACAGGAGTAGGGAGTCATGAGTGGTGAACGAAAACACATTTTCCTAAACTGAGAAGGGGATTTAGGGATTTCTTAAACAGGCAAAGGGGTGACGAGGCTTTATTAAAGTGATGAGGTTGTATGAGCCGGCTCGTGAACTGAACCACAGTGAATTCAAGTATAACAGATTTGGTGCTAGACATCGACTATAGACCTATATATTGTTAGCTACATCTAAACTTACTATTTGTTAAAATCACAGGAATTTAAGTCTCGATAAGTTGCAGGCAATCTATATGAAGAAGCAAATTGAAATTATCCTTCTAACTCGATGAATTCTTACTTGAAGAAGTTGATGTGTATATAGAGATTTTGTCCCATTTATTTATTTGGATGAATCAACGTTTGGTATGTGAGGTTTGAATTTGATAATTGACTAAAAGGGCTTTGTGGTACAAATATTTGGGGGTCTGTTCCATGTCAAGGGTATTTTTGTAGTCATTGGAAGCTTTGTTCTGTTGGAAATAACATATAATTATCAGTCAAGCTAATCACTGATTGTTTCACTATCTTTGATATTTGTCTCTTAGTGCATTAAACTGTTTGGTGAAATAACATCCCATTCTATTGGTATCAATTCACTTCATTATGAGACTATTGATCTTGAAATATATTTTCTACATTCTATTCTCTATTTATTTATCTTTTGTGCAGCCTCTCTCTTGCCTGTCTTTTGGAGGAATCTTGTGAACATTTGATGGAAGTTTATTGATATCTAATGAAAGATCATTGGTTTCTTCCTTGTCTATAATCTGTTTGTTACTTATTTTATATTTTTTCCCTTTTCTTATCTCATATTTTTTTGTTTCTAGACTATTACTAATGTCTTATAATATGCAATTTTTCATGTTTATTTTGTCTCCAAGGCTTTTGTAGACGGTTATATTTTGATTCAGATTCTTTCAATTTTTTTGTGGGATAGCAAATCCTATGAAGGTTTTAATTTACCAAATATTTTTTCTGTTCCAAGAAGTGCTATATGGTTTCCATTCTAAATTATATCAAAAGGGGATTGAGTTATTGCTGTTTTTTGTTCTATCTATCATGTTGTCACTCCTTGGATTTTTAAATGTTTGGGAAATGGTGCTATTAGTTGTACCTCATATTTTTTTGTTTCTAGATTATTACTAATGTCTTATAATATGCAATTTTTCATGTTTATTTTGTCTCCAAGGCTTTCGTAGACGGTTATATTTTGATTCAGATTCTTTCAATTTGTTTGTGGGATAGCAAATCCTATGAAGGATTTAATTTTTTTTTTTTTTTTTTGAGGAAATTGGTTCTATTTCATTCTGAACTCTTTTACATGGTTAATGCACATTCATCAGAGCCTAGGGCGGCTCTCTCACTTCAAGTTGGGGTAGTGACACTCCTTCCCTAGCCAAAGTGTCAGCTAGTGCATTTGCTGATCTTGGGACATGACTCCATTGGCAGCTAGTGTTGTTTCCTAAGGCCCAGATTTCCCTAAAATGAACAATGAGTCTCCACGGTGGGGAGGACAGTCCTTTACACCAATTAATCACGTTTAGAGAATCTCCTTCCACTTGCAGTCTTCCTTCCAGTCTCTCAGCAAAGAAGTGCTATATGGTTTCCATTCTAAATTATATCAAAAGGGGATTGAGTTATTGCTGTTTTTTGTTCTATTTATCATGTTGCCACTCCTTGGGTTTTTAAATGTTTGGAAAATGGTTCTATTAGTTGTTGGTTTATGCTTTATATACTCGTGACAGTATAAGTTGAGATGTGGTTTAAACGCACAGCCTGTGACCTTCACCGTCTATCTAACTGGAAGCTTTTTGGATGAAGTGTTATCTGGATTTTGCTAATTTTGTAGACAGGTGTACATGGTATTGCTATATGTCATTTTGGTTTTCTCTGAATGATATTCAATACTTCCGTGTATCTAGTTGTCTTCCTTTTCCTTTTGGTTCTGATACAACATATACTCTTCTTGCTTTGTCTTGTTTGATATATTTTGTATCTTGTACTGCCAAAAAAATTAATAAAGTGTTTTATTGCCTGTAGATGTTCCTTCTGGTGCACCTTCTGGTCATGAAATGCTTAATTATTTGCCAAGAGATGATGATCGCAACACACCACGTATTGTGAAGGATACAAAATCTATTGGTGCTTCATATGATAGATATCTCCAAAATTCGGTATCTTGTTTAACCATACTTAGGTTTTTGGCTTGTGTGCCTGTGTTGTCAACATTTCAGTAAAAGACTTAAAGCTTGTAGATGTCAGAATATTTTCTTAAATATTTACTCACTATCCTCTTTAGCAGCAAGTCCCCTCTTTTGGAGGAGGTGAAGCCAGTAATTTTGGGGGATCTGGATTAAGTAGGAATGTTGGAGGAGGTATGTCTGGCCTCCCCATGGGAGATCCAGTTGCAATGAGTGGTTCTGGGCACATGGGCTCTGATATGGCACCTAATGGGAGAAGCGTGGGGTTTGGTGGCCCCATGCCTGCAGATTCTGTTGCTAGGCCTGGTCGTGACATGCCTCCTCTCCCTCCAGATGCTTCTAGCACGTTGTTTGTGGAAGGACTCCCCCCTGACAGCACAAGGAGAGAAGTAGCTCGTATCCTGATTTTTTTTGAAACTGACAGTTGTTTTTTACTTTCTTTCTTTCTATAAGTTATTGTCACTGTTTATTCCTTCATTTACCCAAAAGATATATTTCGCCCATTTTTAGGTTACAAAGAAGTGAGACTTGTCAACAAGGAGCCTAAACATGTAAGTGCTATAAGTCCTTTTTTCTTCATAAAGCATATTGATATTTGACTGATTAGTAATGCTAAACAATGCCTACAAAATTGTTATGCAGCATGGTGGAGACCTACTTATCCTTTGCTTTGTGGACTTTGCAAATCCTGCCTGTGCAGCTACCGCCTTGAATGCCTTGCAAGGTAAGTGGCTCTTTTTTATCTCTCTTTTGCAATATTTCAGGTGTGCCTTTTTACTGTTCACGTATGTCACAATGTTACTAATTTCTTGCTAATTGAGCCGCTTAAACGAGCCAAGAGTAGTGAATACCATTATGTACATTGTACGAAGGCGGGTATGATAGGGTCACATTAAATTTATGAGGACGGTTTCACCCTTAAAAAATCACGAGGATATGTATTATTCTTGTCAAAGTGATTCCGTGGTTAATGATTTGTCGGATGCTACCTTTGCTATTAACTGTGCTTCTCGTATGTGGTCTCTTTGGGGCAGCTGGTGACAACTACCTCTTGGAGATGGGTAGGCATTGGTAACTGCATCGGGGTCATTGCGTCCTAGGAAACATCCATATTATAAATGTTCTTCGTAAATTGTTACGTTTCGTTTTCTAGCAGGAAAAGAGGGAGAGAGAAATTTCCTAATTCAGACATGTTGCACAGGTTATAGAATGGACGATCACGATCCAGATTCCCACTTTTTGAGGCTTCAGTTTGCTAGGTTTCCTGGTCCGAGATCAGGCCCTCGTGGCAAACGATAAATAAGCCTACATAAGAATGATGGCTTTCCCATGCGAGCAGAGAAAAGCGGATAGATGCGTATTTTTCCAACCTTTCAGTTAATATAGTTCGTGCGGAAGCGTGTCAAGTTATTTATGAAGTTCAGCAGCTCAGTTATTGTTGTTATGTTTGAGCGGAAAGTTAACGGTCCTTTTAAACCGTAATTCGACTTAGTGACGACTTATTATGCAGTTCTCTTCGGATAAAGTAGTGTTGTACAATTATTTTTAGATGTTGATGCTCCAATCTGCGCTATTGCATGTTTGGTCTTGCGCCTGCCTTTATGTGCATATTTGTTTTCTCTATTTGCTTCACCTCTGGGGCATCCTTTGTGTTCAGGGAGAAACTAGAGGAAGCTTATTGCTCACAGGTCTGTTGTGTTCTAGGTGTTTTGCCAGTGGAACGTATTAGCTAATTTGGAGTATTAGTATTCGTCGCATTAGCTAAAGATCACAAGTGTAGGGATTTATCTAACTTTAGTATCTTTACTGGGTCATGTTAATGACGGTCACCTCTCCTCCGGAACCTTCTATGGCGGATTTTAGTACCGAGTAGAGAGTATCTAATATACCATAGCATTGTACACTTCAGTAGTATCTACCTTGCGATCTAAATATCATAAACTTTTATCTTGTTAATATGTGTGCAAACGGGAACAATAGTACTAGGGAGCGTTTATTTGTAAATCAACTCTACAGTCACGGGTATTAATATGTTCGTGTATACATTCTGCTTGTCTAGTGGGAGTAGATTCTATCACAGCTGGGGGTAACATGACACTGAAACGGTCTTATATCATGTGGTCTCCTGTCAAATTTCTCCGAGCATGCATGTTTTGTGATTCAACTGTAGTATAATCGACATCTGGCTCATCAGAAATATTCGGCCGCGCTCTGCTGCATGAAATTTCTGTTTCTTTTATTAGGTATTTTTTTTCGTGATTTTTATGGCCTTTTCTCATCCTTCTTTTTATTCATTCTTTTATATCGCGGCGAGTATTGGTCACTTGGAATTTGGGTGTTCCAGACCTGCCTGGCCCATGCACACCTGGGTTAATTAACAAGAAGCTGAAATGGATACTTGGTAGCCAAAGCTTGTTATTTGTGAGCGTTGTTTTATTGTCTGGGTTTGGGTTTGTAAACTCTTGGCTGCATATTATGACTTAAAAGTCGTCCCTATGTAAGTAAAGAGTAAAGCTGTAAAATTTCTATTTACGAATCATAATTTTGTATGACAAAAAGTTTCCGTTCATTCATGGGTTGTAGATGTCGAGAAATGTGGCATTGCGTTTGTCTGTAGCACGAGGGCTGGACAGGGATGGCCTACGCGTTTCAACAAAGAAGCTGAAGCAATGCATGGGCCCCACAACTCAACAGGCAACAAGTGTCTGGGTTTGTGCCCGACTCTTGTGGCTCGTCTCTACCTCTCCGCGTCCAGCAGTCGCATCTTCAAAAGCCCTCTCTTCCTCTCTCGCTCTCTCGGGAGGCCATGAGCGTTGCGGCCGAGAATGGCCGAATCCACAGAGGAGACATCACGCACCGGCAGTCCTCCGCCGTTTGATCCCGCCGGATCGCCCTCGCCCTCTGGGATGCCGTCTCACGGTTCCTGTCCCGTGCAAGTGCGCTGCAAAACCCTAAACCTATCCAATTGTCACGCTTGCGGCCGGGATCCGGCGCCGCTCTCTCTTCAGGCCTTGCAGAGCCTCTGGCGTCTCGTCCTCCTTTGCCCTAACTGCCTCCTTGCCGTTCACGCCTCCAAGGTATGCTCTTATTGTTTCGATCAGATTTCATCAGACGACGGTGGCGTCGTCGAGACGGTGTCTTGTCTTTCCTGCTCCCGTCTCGTCCATAGGCGCTGCGTCGCGGCTTCTCATCTTGCGTCTTTCAATTGTGTCGACTGCTGGATGCCGCGAACGGCTTCCAAAAAAGTATCTTCTAGTTTTAGGGTTTTGGTTCTCGGGAATTCTTGTGGTTCCCTGGAAGATGTTGTGAAAGATGCGGAATTGAGCGCCAGGAAGGCGGCTATGGCCGCAGAAAGGGCCAAAAAGAAAGCTCTACGCAAAGCTTTTGTTGCAAAATGTGCCGCGGAGGCGGCTCAAAAGGCCCTCGATATGGCTAAGGTGGTTGGTAGTGGAGAAAAAAGTGTCAATGGTTCTGATTCTTGTGCTCCTATGGTCGGCGATAAGGCGTTGGCTTTGAGGCTGCATCGAGCTATCAATAGTTCGCCGAGGATTTTCAAGAGATCACGTCTAGCGAGTGCGGAATGTTCGGAGGAGTCGGAGGAGTCGGAGGAGTCGGAGTCGAAGGGGTCGGAGGAGTCGAAGGGGTTGAAGGACTCTGAAGAGTCGGAGGGGTCGGAAGAGTCCGAGTCCGAGTCCGAAGAGTCGGAGTCGGAAGGGTCAGAGGAGGAGGAGGGCTCAGAAGATTCCTATTGTAAAGACGATGAATTGGGGATTCTGGGTCCGGCAAGTTGTTCTAGTAAAGTATCTAAATCTTGTGAAGGTGATAACAGTTTGGATTCGGTGTCTGCTTCCAATCTGAAGAGAGCGGATTCGGACACTAAGATTTCATCTGATTGTAGAGGATCACATTCTGTGGCGGGAGATGATGGTGACTCGTCATCTTTGAGGAAAGAAGTTCAGAAAGACGAACGGTTCTTGAAGAAGTACGCCAGGAGAAAGATTTCGAGTGTACAAGATGGTGTAGATGAAGATTCGACGAGCCGTAGAGTTTATGTCAGAAAGTGTTTGAAGAAGTCAATGGCTGAAGAAGCAACTTCTGAAAGCGCAGACTCTGCTGCATTTTTATCGTCATTCCAGAAAGCTGGTGGTAAGGTTGAAAGAACCTTTTCAGGCGGTTCCTTCCAATATGGTCCACTGCCTACTCTCGCTCCTGCATGTTCAAGTGGGGACTCTGGACAGAAATTCTGAAAACAGGGTAAGACTAAAGGGTACCCGTAATAATTTATTGTAGTTATAACGAGATAAAATTGACCTGTTCAATAGTGAGTATAATTTTTCCTCTTCATATGGATATTGTAACATTTGCAAGCTTTGGTTGTTTTCTGTTTTGAGTGTTATGTGAGGTAAATCTGTACTGTACAAATGGTCTCATTCATTTAGTTGGGTTATTCAAATTGTTTTGTTGCCTCTTTTGTGCCTAAAAAGTTTGATCTTGTCACCAGACTCTTATAACTGTTTCATATCGAAATGTGAATTGCTGTTTCTGGTGGTGTGATAATTGGTCAAACAGTGCTGTTTTAACGAAGCTGGGGTCTATGTCGAGCAGAAATGAACTGATATGTTCTTTTTAATAAGACAAACTTTTTAGTGTTGATAAATTCTTTTTGTGGTGCTTCTAACATGTTTTACTATTTGTGTTCCCTTCCAAATCTATTTGAAAAAATTGGGGGAAGAAAATATATTTAGACTCTTTTTTTTCATGTTTTTTTTTTCGGCCTAGTCTAGGAAAGAGGTTAGTTTTTGCTCTATTTTTATTTGTCAACTTCTCAATTCTGTTGTGGTAGTGCTGTGATTATCAATCTTTAAGCAGTTTCTGTGCAGTTTAATGGTCACTTTTTGTTGAATCACTCCACAATTTCAAGTTGAAAACATTATCTATGTGATGCCAGAATTTTTTGACATCCGGCTTGAAAATTATATATCTCCCGGGTGCTCTCTTACAGGTAGATGGGTCCGAGATGCTCAGAAGTGTGTGGCTCTTAGGATAGAACCAGTAGAGTTAGTCCTGTCTGAGTGTAGAGCAGATTTGCTTTTGTATGATCTTGTTGCTTTTCTTTTTACTCTATTTGCCGCTATCTTTCTATCTATCTATCTATTGTATGAATATCATGAATGAGAAAATAAAAAATGCATTTATCTTGCACTTAGTTCATATTTGTAAAAGGTCGTTTGTAGCTGTTGTTTCTGCAGTTTAATTCCAGATAAATTATGTCTCTTGTTGTGGTGCTGTTCACATTTGTTTCATTTGAATATCTGTCTGATGCCTCTTTTTTTTTTTTGTGCAGAAGGAACGAATTCCTTTTGAGTTGTCCAATAGTGTAGTAGTGTTCTTACCTGAAAAGACTAGGATTTGGAAATAACGAGCTTCTGATCTGTTGGCAAAGTGACTTCAAATTTTTTGTTATGTATATATATATCAATGGAACTGTCATGTATCCTTCTTTGGTACACCTTTGAATCCAGGCTTGCCTCAGACTTCCCTTGCATCAGGATGTTGAAGGAAATAGTAATATGAAGAAAGCCCCCAAACTGTCTTAAAAGAAGAGGTAAAGAGGAGGAAAAAAGTTAAAATGGACGGGAATTTAGGGTGAGCAGATCCGCCCATTGGAAGACTCTAACAGGTTAGCCCTCTCCTCGGCATGGAATGGTTGAGCAGAGTCAAGTGAGCCACAGTAACTTTTACTTAGTTCTAACCTTAGAACTAGAAGTTGTGATCGTTGTGGTATAGTTATTTCTTTTTCCTTAAAGTCAGTCACGTAGAAAAAGGCGAACAATATAGTTCATTCATCTCCGTTTAACTTGAAAGGTGAGATGAGTTCCATCCGTTAAAACCTACAATCATTGCTTGCACGCGTGCCAAGTCTCTTTCTTTTGGTGAAACAGCCAATGGAGTATATATACTCATTATGTGGAGTCAAAACCACAGTTTTTCAGAACACATCTACAAACAACATCAGTGTATGTATGGACCAGATGAGCAGATCCCACAAGACAAGAACAGTGTGATCTTCCATAGGTCCTCCTCGCACCCATCAATTCCAGAAAATAAAAACACAGAATTGACACAGACCCAGTCAATATTAGGCACCCCTTCTGTGCAACCATTTGAAGGAAGCAAAAGATAGCTAACTTCTGCAAAGGTACCTTCATGCTGAAGTCCTTCTAAAGCATCCTTCAGTTTACTAAAATTACAGTCAACCAGCAGGCTGAGGATAGCTACCTGAAATCTTTTCGCCAAGATAACCTGAAACAAGAGTTGACCTTTTAAGTACAATGAAGGATAAAAAAAAGAACGAGGCATTCGACAGTAGAAGAGGAGAAGAAATTAGGAAAAATCAAGAGTGGCGCCGGCGGTCCCCTCCTTTTTTTTCTTAGTGAACGTGGTATTGCCTTATAGCATTAAATTGCAGGAGCTCTGTGAGATTTACAGCTACACTTAGAATGCCCAGAACAGGACAGTAGCTAAAGTTAAGTTCTCACAAAGAGGGTAAAGATGTATTCATTATTATAAAAGTATCAGTGGTATATTTATCTCGGTAGTAAGTGATTGGGCGGATTAGCTTTGTCCAATTAGTTTCATCTAGAAAACGTAACTTGGGTTCGTGACTGACTTGTGATATTTTAAAAGATCTTCACTACGTTGGCAGATGGATAAAAAATAATATCAAAATAAAAAATCTAGTGCGGTGAGCGTGGATCGAACACGCGACCTTCAGATCTTCAGTCTGACGCTCTCCCAACTGAGCTATCCCCGCTATGTTGTTTATTTGCTTCTTGTTCTACTTAATAAAGAATAATTCTTAATTAAATGCCGGATTGTCTTCCTCTCCTGCTCTCCGCATCGAAAGAAGAGAGAAACCGAAACGGGAAAAGGAGGAGTAGTTGGAGATCAGAGTCTCTTTAGTCCCACATGAGGAAGTAGAAGGAGAAGGGAGAGATGAGACGTGATACAAATGAAGTGACGCGTTGAAGCATACTTACCAGGTCGGGGTCAATGGGTGATCAAGAAGGATCATGGCAAAAGTATGCTGTTGGGATTTTAACCGAATCGTAATTTAAGATAGACAATATTTCATTTTATTACCTTCATTCCCAAGAACAACCTCGGATTTATTTTAGAATCTTAATTTAAATCGGACTCACTATCGGTTCGGTGGTTCGGTTTTTAAAATATTGCCCACTGATTTAAGCATTGGTCCAACACTGTGCAATCGGGTACGAACAAAACCGTTTTGATGACCAGCAAAAAACCCCACTAGTTACAACATGTCCATACATGTAATGATCATATATTACAAGTAAACCTAATAAGAAGCATCTAATTCTATTTTTGTATAAAAACTCTTAATACTGGAGGCGTGTGTCGCATTTTACGGTATTTCTCCTATATTATACTCCATATAAAGAGTATCGCGCGCGAAAGCGGGTTAACGGAAAGAGGAAGATCGGAGAACCGACCATGGCGGCAACGGTCATGGCGACTGCTCTGGTTATGGCGACGGTGGTGATGGTAGCGACGGGGGCGTCGAACTCGAACGACGTTTATAGTCCCTGCGAGGACACGAAGATCCAGCGATCGGATGGGTTTACTTTCGGCATCGTGTTTGCACCGAGAGATTCCTTCTTCCAGGGTCAGGTGCAGCTTTCTCCCTGCGATCGGCGTCTCAGTCTTGTAGGCAGTGCGCAGCTTTCTGTTTTTCGGCCTCAAGTTGATGAGATCTCTCTGCTTACGATCAATACAACTTCGGAATTTGCTCCCGTATGTGTTTCCTTTTCCCTTAGTTTTACTCTTATTTCAAATTTATGTATTTCAGTTTCTGTGGATTTCCTTTCCTCCGTGAACAAGTCCGGGTTAACAAATCCTTGAAGTAGGTTCTAGTTTCCCCGCGGGGAAGAGATTTTCGCTCCCTCTTGTTACATTTGTTTATCGAGAGGTTGAATTTTCCCAGGAAAAAGTGGAACTTGGTTCTGTTTATTAAGTCCGATATTAACCGTCTCTCCGTGCTTTCTTTTGAAAAGCGAACTTCTTGAAATAATATAAAATGAAAATTCGAAATTCAGCAGAGAAACCCGTTACCGTGAGCTATTGCAAATGCAATTTATTATTATTTATCGCATCACCAACGGTAAGGAAGACTTTTCCAATCTTCAGGGAATTGTTTGTCGTTCGAAACTTTAAAAAGCTTGTCTACCGGAGCGTTTACTTCTCATATGTGCCGGAAGGTAGAAAAATTTGTTGGCTTTAAGCTAAATGTCGAGTAACTTGCTTTATCGAATACTCTTTACTGTTAAACTTCTCTGAAACTTATATAAAGTAAAATAAATAAATATACCTGCTTTAAAGATAGAGTTGCCCATGGGCCGTTTTTATGTTTTTGCTGGTTATTATACTAATGGTAGGATCTCAGGCTCCATTATAAGTTTGTGCATGCCGTGAAGAATTCCACGTCAGAGTAGTGACCTTGCACGGAACCATCTTCTGTACTTGTAGGAGACCTGGTTTGTTATCATCAGCATGATTTGGTGAAAAGATTCATCGAGGTTTGAGTTGGCTGTAGGGTCTATTTTGAAGATCATCAAGTGTTTTGAGTTGACTGTGGACAATCCTGCTTTGAAGGTGTTAATGTGCACTTTAAAGTGACAAAAATGTTATTGTAACGGAAAGATATATGTTTTCTAGTACTTTGACCATATGTTGTTGTTAAGAAGCTTATGCGTTATTAGCTGGGTTATTATTTATTGATTTGTTTTTTCTAGTACATGCAAGTAGTGCTGACACATGAGTTGGTATATCTGTCGTTTATAAGTGCCAAAATGCTTTGGCAACTTTGGATAGAAATTTTGGATCAAATGGTCACATCTGAAGCCTTGTCAAATTATGTCTTGAGTACAAGCTTTGTGTATATCCATGTGTATATCTTATCAGCAAGAGCTTGTTCTACGTGTCTACATAGTCTGATTTATTGATTTGTTCTACGGTCAAATTATTAACCGGTTATGCTTTTCTATTTCTTTTTTATGATACAGCTTTTAATAGGGCCGTCTGAGATACCTACAATAACACCCTAATTGCAAATTCAATCCCCCAATGATGACATTTGGACTTTTTTTTTAAAGAATTATTGGACATTTAAGCCAATTAAATTCAACAAAGGGTGTATATTAGGAGTTAAACAAAATAGTTTAGTGAATACTCGTTTTTAAAAAAATAGAAGAAAAAGAAGTGTTTTTGGTTAGTCCCATAGAAGTCATCAAATGAAAACCTCATGAAAAATGGTGCTGTAAAGGGTTGGACTGTCCAACTGGGATAATTTTTTACCAAATCTATTGCTTTGCTAAATGTCTTTTTGTGTTTGCGTGTATACATCTTCCTTGATGTTCATTTCGCATTCTTTTATAAATTCAGGAAATGTCTGGAGGTTACATGGTAGCTTTTGCTGGTCGGAAATATGCTGCAAGATCCATTCCCAACTTTGTTGCAAATGACACCTACACCATCAAAAGCTTCACTCTGGTAATCAATGGTTGTAATCAGATACTTTGTAGCAGTCAAACTAAACAATATTAGTTTTCGTTTTTGGAGTTTCTATTTGATCATCCTTTTTGATCCTCTTCTTTTTAGGTCCTTGAGTTTCAGAAAGGCACGTTGCAGAACCTGTACTGGAAGAGAGATGGATGTGCTGCCTGCTCTGGGAAGTCGAATTCTGTGTGCCTTAATGAGGCAGATTGTGCTATCAAGACCTCCGATTGTAAACACAAGGGTGGGTCAGTCGACTGCAGCCTTGGCATTCAGTTAGCTTTCTCTGGTACAGATAAGCATCTAGCTGTCCTTAACTCGTGGTATGAGGTCTCCAACCTCAGGCAGTACTCTCTCTTTGGCCTCTTTTCAAATCTCAGGGATTCGCTCACCAGCCAGTATGACAGCTTCTTCTAGGTGGGCTGATTCTGTTTTGCATTCTTGCAGAATGTTATTGTTACTACTTAACCTTAGTCACTTTCCTTGGGTATATAACATGAGATGCTCTTGTACAATTTCACCTTTCTTTCCTATGTATCTGTTTTCCATTTTCCATAAAGTTTCACAGTTCCTTTCTGGAAATGTCCTACTGTAAATCTGCATATAAATCCAAGTTTGAATTGCTTTGGTGGTATATCCATCTTTAAATTTTCGTTATCAGACTATTATGCTTGTTACTACTTAGTTGTGTTGATCTTGATTGTAAAAAGATTTTGTAATCAGCTTGATTCTTTTTTCTTCACTAATGTCACCTTTATGTTTTAACCATCATGAGAAAGCCTGTTTCTATCAAGAAAATAGTTTGTCTGGTTACTACCTGCCCATACTTTTCAAGCAATACAAGTGATGACTCTGTTCTAAAGATGTTCTGGTTTTGTTGTGGAACGAGGTAAAGTTTACCAGGATTTATTAGTATCTCACTTTCTTGGCGGTTCAAGTGGGGCCTCACCCCTCTTTTTTGTGTACCATAGCGAGAGGATTTAGATGCTCCACCTGCCACCCACCCGCTAAACTATCAGCCATTTTATTGTACTAAACAATGTCACACGGATGAGGCTCTTTCTTCTGCGCGCTGCATGTTGGGTCTAGGGTCTATCACCCACTGCTTTACTTAACAAGCACATTGCTAAAATCATAGTGTTGGGTCTAGGGTCTATAGGAATATAACTTTGTAAGCTTTAATATTATACTTATCATCCAGTAACTAGTTAGATGCTGTAATTAATAGTTATTTCTTCCATAAAAGAGGTTTGCTAATTTTGGCAGTTATTTTATGGTTCTACCAAGAATTTCTAAATTCATACTTGACTAGGTTGATAATGTGATACAAATGTCAAGTACTTACGACTTAGTCAATAAGACAAAAACTCTAAAATTGATGAAACATGGAAAATTAGGCTGTTAAATGCATCCCATGTTAGGCTGCCGTAATCTAGCATCATTTGTTAAGTTGATCTTGGATGATTTCTATCCTTTGACCTGACTTAGCCCTTGAATTTTGAGTCGACGTCCAAGATGAGGGTCTGCAGCCCGATGAAAAATCATACTAGCAAAGGAGGGAGACATGAAAGAATATTTACAGGAAGAAGTACAAGGTAACCCAGAAGGTTTGACTAATGTATTTTAGAGGGTAAAAATGGCCGATCTGACTTGTTCTCATTGATGCACAGGCTGTTCAGAAGGGTTTGCTGGGGATTTCATTTCATGTCATCTGGAATGAACCTGTGTCAAATTCTCCTCAAGATATTGATGCAGCACAAAATGTGCAGGATCTTTAGTTAGGATGGTTAGCCATTTCATGCATCTGGAGTTCTCATTTTAGTTTATCATCAGAGTGGGGACTTCTTTCAGGACTCACCCTTTTCTCTCAGCATTTTGTTCATGTAAGTAGTGTGTTATGTGCTGCACAAATAAACGGTTTGTGGGTTCTTTGTTCTTTGGAGATTACCCAGCTTCAATGAAATAACGAGTAGGGAACCTTCCAAACAACTTTCTCTGCTGCAGAAGCTGTATTGGTTAGTGGATCCCTGAATTTTGTTGGAGTGAAGTGACACGACTTATGCTGGAAACAATTTCACAGATGTAATTGGTGCTCTTCTTATTGATGCTTTGGCTGATTCTGGAGAATTACCTTATGTAAGTTCTATGGATTTCTTCCGTCTTATTTTATTTGACTGTTGCATTTAAATCTGTAAAGTTATTGGTGAAAATGTACCTTTGCTTTTTAGATACGGAAAGTTTCAACTTGAATAAGAGTGTCTATTTGCTTTCTGAGATCAGAGGGAATGTTGATTTTCCATTTTCCATTTGGTTGTATGTTGTGCCGGAAGGGATAAGAAGCTTATTGAATTGCATCACGACCAAGTATGCAATTTCAAAAAAACAAAAAACCAACCAAGTATGGCAATAACCAGTCGTTACACAGGATATGATAAGTCTGTTTTCAATCTGGGGAATTAACTACATTTATGAAAATGTTGGACTATTTTCAGTTGGTTCACTGAGACACAAAGACAATTCTGATATGTGTGGTTCTTCCATTCTGAAATTTTTTTTTTTTTGTTCAGAAATGGATGATCCAAACAGCCCATTTATCTCCGTCAAGGATGCCATCAAAGATGAGAAGAGAATAAAATATCATTGTGGGTATTTTGCATTTTATTGGCTTTTATCAGGTAACTGAAACTTCTCATTAGAAATAGTACTCAAGATCATGGTTTCTCACATCTTCTTTACACTAAATACTTATTGGATGAAGATGGATATATATTTAATTTTACACTATCTGATGCAGAACGATAAGGCAAGTACTTGAACCGATACACCCCATTTCAGCATATTCAATCGGGTGTATCAGCATCTACATGGGTGTAAATCAGCATATACAATTGGGTGTATCAGCATCTACAAGGGGGTGAATCAGCATGTACTAGTGGGTGTATTAGCATGTAAATGGAGATGTATTAGCGATACACCCTATGGTTTTCCCAGTCACCCTGGGGGGTTGAGCCTTCCTGACTCATTCTAATGGACCGAGGTTTTGATGAACCAGAGCTAAGTCCTGATCCCATGTTTATGCACCTATTTGTACCTTGGGGGTTGAGACAACTTGACTCATGAACTGACCGCTGCTTTGATAAACCAGTAACGTAGGTCCCAATCACATGTTGCAAAACCTTTATACACTCTAGATGTACCTGATTTGAGCTCATGTGTATCTTAAATCCAACAGAGGCAAGGGTAATTAGGTTGAGCACGAACTAAATGGTACCATAACTGATATCTCTTGTGATGATTTTCTTAATGCTGGCAAGATGGTTGTAACGTAAGATGTTATTTTGTGTGGTCACTTTTAGACAATTGGGAGTGGGCAGCAGGGTACACTTCCAGATTTGGATTATATTTTGTGGACTACAATGACGAGCTCAAGAGATACCCCAAGAATTCTGTTCAATGATTCAAAAGTTTCTTGAACAACACGAATTCTGTGCAAGAGTTCTGTTCAATGGTTCAGAAGTTTCATGGACAACAGAATTTGATTGTTTTGAAAGGCCATTGGCAACATTAATCAGATCAATATGTTAGTGTTATTACAAAAAGCTGTACAGTTGGCATGATATGGCCAAAAGAATAGTGATTGTGTACAGCCATGTACTTAATTAATTGACCCGGTGAAAATTTTTTAAAGCGGCTCTTTTGGTATTTTTTGTAAACTTATTTGAAATGAATGACTAAAATTTGTTCCAGGTTCGTTGAGTGGAAAAGAATCGTGAGATATAGCTGGCACCATCTCTTTTTGTTCACTTTTAAGGAAGAGTAATCTTAACGGTACATTACTGTAGTGTACCATGTGTGTACAGTCTGACGTGAGGGAGGCCAGAGCGGTAGGGAAGCTGCGGGAGGCTTGGGAGGGAGGCCCGGCCCTGCAGAGCGGGAGGCTTGGGAGGGAGGCCCGGCCCCTTCGAGCGGGAGGGGGGAGGCCGAGCGGGAGGGAGGCCTGGCCCCTTCGAGCCGGAGGGAGGCCTGGCCCCTTCGAGCGGGAGGGGGGAGGCCGAGCGGGAGGGAGGCCTGGCCCCTTCGAGCGGGAGGGGGGAGGCCGAGCGGGAGGGAGGCCTGGCCCCTTCGAGCGGGAGGGGGGAGGCCGAGCGGGAGGGAGGCCTGGCCCCGCCGAGCGGGAGGGGGGAGGCCGAGCGGGAGGGAGGCCTGGCCCCGCCGAGCGGGAGGGGGGAGGCCCGGCCCCGCCGAGCGGGAGGGGGGAGGCCCAGCCCCGCCGAGCGGGAGGGGGAAGGCCGAGCGGGAGGGAGGCTCCGCTCCCGCTGCCCCGCCCCGCCGAAGGGAGGCAGGCTCCGCGCCCGCGGCACGGCCCCGCCGAGCGGGAGGCAGGCTCCGCGCCCGCGGCACGGCCCCGCCGAGCGGGAGGGAGGCTCGCCCGCGCTGCACGGCCCCGCCGGCGGGAGGGAGCTCTCGCTCCGCTGCACGGCCCCGCGAGCGGGAGGGAGGCTCGCCCGCGGCACGGCCCCGCCGAAGCGGGAGGGAGGCTCCGCCTCGCTGCACGGCCCCGCCGAGCGGGAGGGGAGGCTCGCTCCGCCGGCACGGCCCCGCCGAGCGGGAGGGAGGCTCGCCCGCGGCGGCACGGCCCCGCCGAGCGGGAGGGAGGCTCGCTCAGCGGCACGGCCCCGCCGAGCGGGAGGGAGGCTCCGCTCCAGCGGCACGGCCCCGCCCGGCGGGAGGGAGGCTCGCTCCCGCTGCACGGCCCCGCCGAAGGGAGGGAGGCTCCGCTCCGCTGCACGGCCCCGCCGAGCGGGAGGGAGGCTCCGCTCCCGCGGCACGCCCCGCCGAGCGGGGGAGGGGAGGGCAGGCCCGCCGGGGAGGGAGGCCCGCCGAGCGGGAGGGAGGCCCCGCCGAGCGGGAGGGAGGCCCCGCCGAGCGGGAGGGAGGCCCCGCCGAGCGGGAGGGAGGCCCCGCCGAGCGGGAGGGAGGCCCCGCCGAGCGGGAGGGAGGCCCCGCCGAGCGGGAGGGAGGCCCCGCCGAGCGGGAGGGAGGCTCCGCTCCCGCGGCACGACCCCTCCCTCCCGCTCCGTCCTCCCTCCCGCTGCCTCCCTCTTCCTCCCTTCCGCACCCTTCCTATTCCTCCCGCCTGCCCCTCCCTCTCCCTCTGGCCCCGACTCCCTCCCTCCCGCCTCGGCTCCCTCCCTCTCCCACCCGCCTTGGCTTCCTCCCACTCCTTCCCTCTCCCTCCCGCCCCAGCTCCCTCCCGCTCCGGCCTCCCTCCCTCACCCTCCTGCTCCGGCCTCCCTCCCTCTCCCTCCCGCTCCGGCCTCCCTCCTGCTGAAAAAACCGGAAACTCACTGTTCCGGTTTCTCGTTGCCATGGAAGCGTCTAACGTGGACGCCATATAAGCCTTCCACATCAGACTGTACGCGCACGGTACGCTATAGTAATGTACCGTTAGCATTACTCTTTAAGAAAATATATATTTTCTGGGAGTTATATAAATCAAGGTACATTAAGGACGCTTCATAAATAATGATGATTTTAGAGAAGAAAGAAAAATAGCTCCCTTTTAGAGAAGAAGATGAATAATTATATGAATCTATGTACATTTCTGTTTGTGTACACGGGTATATCCCCTAGAGATTGGGTATTAAAATATGAGTAATGCTAGTTGCAGTGTTTCAAAAATCGAACCGACCTGGCCGGTTCGATCGGGTTCAACTATAACCGGGACTTTGAACGGTTCGGTTTGCTCAAAGACCCAAAAATAATAAAAAACCGGTTGGCAGGCCGGTTTTGAGCGGTTCAACCACTGAACCGGGAGTCGGACCGGACCGGTTGAACCGGTCTACTTACCATTTTAGTATTTTATTAGTATTTTATATTTTTTATCTTGTTTTTTGTATATAAAAATACTATTATGTATTTTTTAATGAGAAACAACTTATACCAGTTGAACCACCTGTTGAACCCAGTTGATCCAGTTGAACTAGAATCGGAAGCTCCACCGGTTTGATCACCAGTTCGGTTTTTAAAACATTGACTAGTTGCACCTATGCGCAATACCTATCTTACGTATATGTTAATCTAAGCCCTTAAAAATATAAAAAAATAGTTTTATTTTATAAAATCCTATATTCTAGAGGATAAACCCTAGGCATCAATGGTTTAGATTAACATGTTTGTGAGATAAGTAATGCCTATAAGTGTAACTTGCATTTTTCTTAAAATATTGTTGTTGTGGGTCCCATCTCTATAGTGAGGGAGATATAGCAGTGTATGCAAACAGTAATATATGCCTAGCATTACTCTAATTATATTATTTTGGCGCAGACCCACCATAGGTCCAGCTCAAGAGGGAAGGCATCCATAACAATTAGGCAAACTGCCCCTTCTCTTACAACTAATTAGCCATACAAATTACAAACGGAACTGGTATTAATTTAGGGATTCCGCGCCTATAAAGGAGGTTCAACGTTAATTTTGCACTGGTATTAATTTAGGTAAACCTCAAGCAATTATAAGAGAAGCTTTCCATAGAAATTTCTCATTCCCTCGGGTCAGTGAAGCTCACCTTCCATAAACTTGCCCAGTGTACTGACTATAATAGGTGGAGACCAGTATCAACATGATTTCTGATAATTACTTTCCACGACCAGCAGATCCACATGACTTGTAAATTTTCCATATAAGTTTTAGCTTCACTAATTCATGAGGGGTTGATGGGCAAAGGCCAGTACTGGGTTAAGAATAGAAATAAAAACTAGCTATCAGTCTTCTAATTCTTTGAATTACAGCAGTAGAGAAGTTTTCGAAATCAACAAGGGTCAACCTTATCTGTTGAAAACTGCCTCTCTGCTCTTGCTTCTGTTTCATATTGTAGTACTTAATTATTTACAAAAATGTCATTTATATGTAAGCAGGCACAATTTGGTAACACCAGTAACGTCAAAGAAAAGACTAGAGAGCTTCCATGGCCAGGAACAGAAGCAAACAGTTATAGCGTTTATCTACTTTACCACTGTCATGATATTGTCCACTAGAGAAAATTAAGGCAATTTATAAGTAGTAAATGATAAGATTTTTAAGGAAATAAAACTTAAATTGGTAGAACAAATAAATCTGTTCTGATTGAGTTTCTTATTCAAATACAGCCACACCTAATTGTTTCTGCTTTAATTAAGAGCTGCTTAGATTTTAGATCAAATTAATCTAGTTTCCATTTCAGTTCCATAAATCCCGTAAAAATGAACCACTCTGGTTCTCTACGGGATACTGTAGTAAGGAAATATTTCCTGGCAAAAGAAGTGAATTAAACGGCCCGTCTAATTAACTGACCAAAAATCTCTCCACTGACTGTACACGATACAGCGGATCAGACAGCATTTCTTGATATATACCATATTAGCCTGATCACCATGATTCTCGTAATCATAAAGATAATCAAAAATGGATTTAATTTGACCTTGGTCTTTGTATAAATGTCTCCAAGAAACAAGGTTTGGAAGACACTAACGTATATACCACGTACAGACATGGCTAATACTAGGACGTGTACTTTAGCCATTGCAGCTGCCATTGCTCTTTTCTTTGTTGGTGCGCTTGGAGAAGATGGATGGAGCACTGCCACCGCAACGTTCTATGGAGATACCAATGGCGGAGGAACAAATGGTACTCGAATGGTTTTAGGGCTCATGAGTTAACTTTTAGCAATGTTCTCTTGCATGCGACCTAGCTAATATATTAAGCTGTAGGTTATTCAGGGAGAGGTTACAAATAGTGATCATTAACATTTTTGTAATTCTTTCACATTTGATTTTTTTTCTCTCTAGCTTTTCAATTAGATTAAATTTTTTCAAGTCTTAGTTCTTTGGCCTTTTTCTACTCAATTAACCTTAATTTGATTTTTTTCCACTTGAAGATAATATCATCAAAATACTAGTAATTTCAAATGTTGATGCATTATTTATACTTAGTTTTAATCCATTTCGTTGCTAATTTCAGAGGGAGCATGTGGCTATGGAGACCTAATGAAACAAGGCTATGGTGTAGAAACCACAGCACTGAGCACTCCCTTGTTCAACAATGGCCAAGCTTGTGGAGCCTGCTTTGAGATCCAATGCTACAACAGTCCTCAATGGTGCCTACCCGGCTCGATTCGGGTCACAGCGACAAACTTCTGCCCTCCCGGCGGCATCTGCTCTCCCCCTAACAAGAATTTTGACCTAACACAACCCATGTTTGCAAAAATTGCCAAAAAAGAAGCCGGGAACATCAACGTTAAGTACCGCCGGGTTTCGTGTGTGAAGACAGGTGGTATGAAGTTTGAGCTGAAGGGAAACCCTAATTTCTTGTTGGTGCTGATCTACAACGTTGGTGGTGCCGGTGACATTTCTAGTGTTAAGATCAAGGGTTCTAACACGAATTGGACACCCATGACACGAAACTGGGGAGCAAATTGGCACATAAATGCCGATTTAGTGGGGCAAATCTTATCTTTCCAAGTCACAATTAGTGATGGAAGGACTGTTCAGTCTGATAATGCTGCACCTGGTAACTGGCAATTTGGTCAGACATATGAAGGAAAACAAGTTTAATGGATTTGAAAATTTTAGGGTGGAGTATCATGCATATAGTAATAAAGCCAATTGGTTCACATGCATGATTTAAAAATTTATAAAGGGAAAATGGAAAGCGAGCGAGCTGTTAACATTTTTGTATCTACCTACTTTTCATTCAATTAATAGAGTATGAAATGAGATATTTGGACCTCTTATATGTAATTCTTTTGTTTCTAAACTCGTATTTATATGTTTTTGTCGCTGCGCCGCCTAAGGAGATTTAGGGCCTCACTGGCTATTTCTGATGCCAGTGTTTCCAAGAGTTTTGAGTAGGGAGGATATATCGATGGACCCATATCATTCATGATCATCTCATATAAAAAGGAGTTCGATCATCATCAGTCTTTCAGATCTCCTTTTCACATGTAGCACCATGCACGTATATATTAATCGAACGAGTCCAAGTGGATGGAAAAAGAGGATCTGGGGATCGATGCAGTAGTAGTCTCTCCTTTTTTACGTAACAATGGCTTCCATAGAAAGTAGCAGCCGGGACCCAAACTTTTTCTTCTCACTTGTACGTGTACGACGTTACAGTGAAGCGAGAGGTTGACAGTACAGTAAATTGAAAGAAGCAGATTAGGAAAAGGAAGAAATATATGCATATTGAAAGGCTTAAATGAATACAAGTGATGAAGAAAGAGATCGGAGTCGGGGGGACCGGAGTATATATATATATATGGGTGGTGGTGAATGACAGGATTGCCGGCGCCGCCTTTGTCGTGATGCTGGCAATTAATTGGCATGCACGTTCACGTCTTTTTACCCATGCACTGTAACTTCAACGCATTTATTTTAATTATTAATTATCAGACAAGGAAATCTTACCAAGTTTATTCTCTTGTGCTCTTATTTTCATTGAACCAATATCACCCATTACGTATTAATTCCATTCACCCTTGACTGAGAGCCGCTGTTTCTCTCTCTCATACTCGATCTCTCTCTGATATTTCTTCCTTTGACCTTATTACATGCAGACGAAAGTCATCTTAATTATCTTAATTACACTCATGACATTCAGCAATGAAATGACAGGTACAGATTTATTTGTCAACAACTCTGGTATGTTTTACTATTTTTAATATTATACATTCTTGCAAGTTGCAATAGTTCATTCATTAAAATATTAAGTACATATACACAAATTCTTTAACCATAATACCCATGTCTTGAGAAATAAGAAATTAAGATGTTGTACTACTGTTTAACATTATATAACATAAGTTCTTAAAGATAGGATCCTGATTTCGTTCTCTAATGCTTAAACTTGTATTGATGATCAGTTCCTAAATGTCTGGGACAATATATATATATATATATATGGTTTCTTAAATATATATTCACTCTGAGTCAGTACTGCGCGCACGTGTTCCGGATAAGTAGCCTCTTGGATTCTCAATAGGGGCAATCCTGAAGGTGCTTTTGGATCTATCACTTTTTTTTCTCAATAATTCAGACTTTTCAGCTTTTGAATATTCTACCGTGGCATCTTCGTTCGTCGTTGGTGCTCCCCAGCTACCCCGCCAGCTTGCTTCAGTTTAATTTATTCCCTTAAGAGGCCCCCCCGCCCATCTTCGTTGTTAATGATGATTCTCCATTTCTGATTTCTTAACGAGCGAAATGTTCTGCAATATATATATATTCGAATCCATAAAGAACCAGCAACAGATTTTTGGCTCTTAGACCCAGAACTAGAAGAGACAGAAACTCATGTTCATAATTCATAGATTACTTTTCAATGGTAATATCTTATTTATAGCTTCATTAACATCAGTACGGACGACGTCGCACTCATCAATGTTTCTTTCTGGTCTGCAACTGTCCCATGACAGATAGCACGCCCCGACAAAATTATCCAGTACTGCTAGTCAGGATTTGAAAATTCCACTATATATTTCTTGATAAATATATGGCCATTGGCCAACAAACATGCATCCCATCCTATAGCTTACATCGAAGAGTTACTCTCCGTACCCTCCTTTATGATAACTTAATCTAAAAATAACTAAGTTCACACCCATTTAACCAAAAACTAAAAAGATCTGCAATTTTCTCCTTTATTTGATTCTTAACCTTCGGGGCCACGCTGGCTAGCTAGACTGCAAGAAACAATAGATGACCCGCCTGCAGAACTCAAAACACAGTGAAAATTAATGATCAGTAACGTTCTTCAATCTTATGCTTTGATTTTGAGTTTCAACACGGGTTGATATTATAAAAGTACAAACATAAGAAATATTGATCACCTTGAGTACTACTGCTCATTGCTTAGTAGTGATGAGGAGGAGGTGGTGAAGCGTAAGCGTAGTGATGAGCGGGAGGCGGTGGGGACTTGTACTTGTACGGTGGCAACTCCTTGTGGGGTGGCGGTGGTGACTTCTTTGGAGGTGGTGGTGGTGATTTATACTTGTACACCGGAGTGGGTGGTGGGGGAGACTTGTATTTGTAAACTGGAGTGGGTGGAGGAGGAGATTTGTACTTGTATGGTGGGTACTCCTTATGGGGTGGTGGTGGAGAGTGTACCGGTGGTGGGGGGGATTTGTACTTGTAAACTGGCGTTGGTGGAGGTGGAGACTTGTACTTGTATGGTGGGTACTCCTTATGGGGTGGTGGTGGGGAGTGCACCGGCGGTGGGGGAGACTTGTACTTGTACACTGGAGTGGGTGGAGGAGGCGACTTGTACTTGTACACTGGGGTGGGTGGAGGTGGAGACTTGTACTTGTATGGTGGCAACTCCTTATGGGGTGGTGGTGGGGAATGCACCGGCGGTGGGGGAGACTTGTACTTGTACACTGGTGTTGGTGGTGGTGGAGACTTGTACTTGTACACAGGCGTTGGTGGAGGTGGAGACTTGTACTTGTATGGTGGGTGCTCCTTATGAGGTGGTGGTGGGGAGTGCACCGGCGGTGGGGGAGATTTGTACTTGTACACTGGTGTTGGTGGGGGTGGAGACTTGTACTTGTAAGGAGGATACTCCTTGTGGGGTGGTGGCGGGTACTTGTGCACCGGCGCTGGTGGAGGAGGTGACTTGTATTTGTACACCGGGGTTGGTGGAGGAGGAGACTTGTACTTGTAAGGTGGCAGCTCCTTGTGGGGCGGCGGGTACTTGTGTACCGGTGGTGGTGGAGGTGGTGACTTGTACTTATACACCGGCGTTGGTGGGGGTGGAGACTTGTACTTGTAAGGAGGATACTCCTTGTGGGGTGGTGGTGGGTACTTGTGCACCGGCGCTGGTGGAGGAGGCGACTTGTATTTGTACACCGGGGTTGGTGGAGGAGGAGACTTGTACTTGTAAGGTGGCAGCTCCTTGTGGGGCGGTGGGTACTTGTGTACCGGTGGTGGTGGAGGTGGAGACTTGTACTTATACACCGGCGTGGGTGGTGGGTACTTGTGCACCGGGGGAGGAGGCGGTGGAGATTTGTACTTGTAAACAGGGGTGGGTGGTGGTGGAGGAGACTTGTAAATGTAAGGTGGGTGCACCTTGTGTGGTGGAGGTGGAGAGGGAGATGGGGGTGGTGGGGATTTGTAATGGTAAGGAGGAGTGATGGCTTTCTTAGGTGGCGGAGGCGGAGAGGAATAGTGGTAGTTTGCATTGACTTCCAGAGACAATGAGAGAGAAATCACTGCCACCATAATGGTGGCAACGAAGGAGGCCAGTGAGCCCCTACTGCGCCCTTTCTTTCCCATCTTTGCTGCCTGCTTCTGCTGCTCTTTGGAGGCCTCGGCCCTCCTTTATATAGCTTCCAGTTTACCCCAGATCCACCAAACATTAACGTGGTAAAAACACGAAAGCTATGATTGGCAGACAATTGAGACTATGATTTGGAGTAAATAAATTAGGCCAAGATTTGACTTGGGTTTTTTTTATGGAACAGGTAGCCACAAGGAGCCAAAACAGCAAACTAATCATCCAATAAAATAAGTGAAAGGTACTCTTTGTGATGCAATATTTCAAAGTTGGAAAACTCTAAAAGGTCTTCTGGATCTCAGTCTACACCTCCTCCTGGTACGCTTCTTTTTTCAAGGATTGTTTGGTAGCCGGCAGTTTGACACCTAATTAACTATTACGTACGACCCCCCAAAGTTTGACAAGTAGTGCAATGCATGTCTTGTTTTACAGCATCTCTGCAGGTACAGATGATGCAATAATCAAAAGTTTTCTTGCTGGATCTGAAGACATGTGTTTTAACGATTTGAAAAACTTCGGCAACGTGGAGGCCAGAAGAGGTGATCAGCTAGAAACATGAATATGGGTTCTTCCCTCTGGAAGCCCCTTTCCCTCACTGGAGAACTTCCATCCCACAACAACGAATGACGACGAACCCCATCCCCTTCTCTTCTAATCACAAAGCGGATGGCTCATATTTGGCAATTTTCTGACCTGGGCTTGAGATCTCAGTTCTCATGCGTCTCAAATTCGGACCTTGGTCATGTAAATTCCTGCAAGACCCTCAACTGAAAACATTTCGAGGTGCATGACTCCGTGATCCATACGACATGTTTGTGAAAAGTTCCAAGAGACACCCATCTACACTCCGTGATCCATACGACGTGTTTGTGAAAAGTTCCAAGAGACACCCATCTACTCTCTTTCTCTTTTACGAGTACTAATAGAAAACTTACTGACATCACGCATGCAAAGAGTAAAAGCGGATGCCCAAGGATTGAGAAGTCTTCAAATGCATTCAGGTGACAGAGGTGTAGTCCCTTTCTTCCAAAATTTACGATGAAACCCAAGGAATGAAAGCAGGTAAAGGTGAAGCTCGTGCAAGGTAGAAATTATTTTGTCATACAAATGTCGTACATTCTGGATGAAGATAGTACAAATGTTTCGACATGTTATGCAAGTAGCACCTGCCCCTGCCATACTCGGTAAACGAGCTCCAATTTTCAAGGTTTGCTTTTTATAAATACTGTAAAAGAGTAGTTCTGTGTGGCTCTCCCCGGCTGCGCTACTGTTTCATAACTTTTGACTTGTGCTTGAAAAATTCTACCAGAGAGATGAGAGTCTCAGAGACGCTTGTTTCTCCTCTTTGGACAGCCAAACCAAACCTTGACTGGTATGTGGTTGTACATCAATTTCTACCAACCCAGAAAGATTAATGTATGTTGAATTTATATCAGTAAATTAAGAGTTCAATCTATCTCGTCTTACTGAAGATAACAATCATTACATGGATATGGACCGATGCCTAACAGCGTTATCTGGTTCCCCGAAGAGTGATTGTTCATGATAGTAATTTTTATCTGCTCTTAACTGAGTAATGAGTGTTAACACTGGTGAAATCAGAGGATTCCCACTTAACATTCTCTTATATATATTATTAACAAATTACCTGAGTGAAGTTAGTGTAAGTATTCGTTGATAGGAAGATCATGAATTAATCATCTAGAGAATTTGAGCCTCCATCATCCTTCTTTTACATGAAAATTATTGAAGCTTTTGAGATTTTAATATCATTACCGACATCAGTGAAAAAGGTGGATACTAGTTGAAGATGATGAAACACAACAGGAAAAGATGGGTGGATTGGGTGATGAGAGGACCCTTTAGAAACTGCATTTTATAAGGTAAAATTATTGGAACCTCTCTCTCTCTCTCTTCCTGTATATGATGAATACCTACTCTAGAAGACCATGTTTGTTTTTTATGTTTTTTTGGATGTCCTATATAGGGATGTCTGAACATCTCCCATGTCCGGCGTGATTTGTGGTAAGTTCTCTGAACATTCCAGATACAGCTTCAATTCAAAATTTTGCATTTGCATTTAGTTCACTCCTATCCACATCGTTATGTATTTAGTGGATCCAATAAATTTTGACAAAGAGCACCCTCTTTCTGAATATTCATCTCCACTTGAATTATTAAGTAAGATTATCATGACAAACAAAGAAGACCAATCGAACAAGAAACATAGCGATTTCAATCCGGTGAAGGTTCCCACCATGGGTGTGGACCACCAAGGAGAAAAACAAGGAGGCCGCAAAATAATTTCATCGATTTTTCTCTGATCATGCCCATGTGAAAGAAGTAAAGAAGAAGAAGAGCCCCAGTGGGTACCCTCTGCTGCTGCTGCATCTCCTTCGCTGTCGAACCAGTCAGTCTTTTCCAATAAATCAAATATCATATTCGGATCCAAACCTACTCTGATAGATATTTCAAAAACCAGCGTTGAATTATTGATTCCCAACTACTGAAATTATGCACGAATCAGGGAAAATTTCCACGTGTAGGCCCACAAAAGTAAGATAAAAAAATTTCCCATTTGAGACATTTATCGTGAAGCTCCAATCTAGGGGCTTTCGGCTTCTGAAAGGGCGGTTGTCCATTCTGGAGACCAAGCTTCAAGCTGTACGGGCGGAGAGGAGAGAGAGAGAGAGAGAGAGAGAGAGAGAGAGAGAGAGAGAGAGAGAGAGAGAGAGAGAGAGAGAGAGAGAGAGAGGGAGAGAGAGAGAGGGAGAGAGTAATAACAGATTTTAATAGACCAGAAGCAATCACCGACACGTTGTCTATTGACCATTAGACTTGGGTGACCCGGGTTAGGACTCAGATAATGTTGTTAAAAATGGTTTTAACTTATTATTAAGTATTTTGGTTAGTGAGTCTGGCATGTGAATGTGATTGATTATGAAACATTAGATGGAATTTGTAGTTTGTCAAAGAAAGCAGCAAATCTCACACTCTGATTCGGTGCTTGGGACTGTTCACACCTCAGAAAGATCTCCAACTTAAATCGAGTAAATGTGATTAAATTGCAGCCAAATTACGCACTCTTTATCCCAAAAGCTCTGCATTGCCAGGCTGCCTAATTCATATATAATCACTGTCCAGGTTCATTGAAACCAAACTATGATCAGGTGGATCCGAGGCAGGTCTATCCATCTTACTTCCAATTTTAATTTCTTCATGAATTTGCAGCTGGGTTTCTTCATCAAAGCTGAATTTGAGTTTATCTAGTTAGAAATGAGCTTTCTGAGCTGGTCTGCTGGGACAAACCCATTTTAGTTGTATGATCGATCCAGTAGTTTCTTTCTTTCAGATTATTCAGCATATTTCACCCTTCACAAAGCTTTTCTTCGCCTGCTTTTTACAGGAAGCATTCATAGTTTGGGAATCGAGGATGAGACAGAGAAGACGTAAATAATCTCGCCACAGGCCCACAGGGAACTCGTCCTGTCGTCCATGAATATACGATCGAAAAGGAAAAGTGAGACGTGGAAAATTGAGCAACGACAGGTAGGGAGGCTGGGGACGCTCTATCAAGCGATTGAGACAAGACGAGACTTTGACGTTGATTAGAATTGGAAGATCTCTCCTTTTGATTGCTTTGTTAAAGAGATAATTACAGTATTAAAGAACTACTTGGAGTGTCGGATTTTGCTTTAACAGTTGTTAATCAGAAAATTTTGAGGCCATATTAATGGGGTTTTGGTTTAAAAGTTGACGGTGGGGAAAGAGGGTTTCTCTTGCCTGGGTGCAAAATGGAAAAATATAAGTTGCATTATGTAAAAGAAAATTTGCACAACGGACAAGATTAGTCGCCTTCTTTGTTTTTTCTCTAGAAAAAGAACGAATGTCATTATATGGGTGGAGAGGAAAAGGTAAATGGGTGCTTTCACACAATTTCATATATAAATTACACTTTAAGCAAACGAGGGTTCTAATTACTTTGTGGGGGAAGAAGATTATGGCATGATTGAAGACAAGTTGAATCGGTTCACTGGATGCGTTTTACATGGCCTTGGTTTTATAATTAGAGTCAAGATTCTCTAAATTTCCTAAGCATCTTTTTATACATGCATTGATTTTGTCTCAAAAGCCACAAATGCTTATTGTTTTGTCTCAAAAGCCACAAATGCTTATTGTTTTGTCTCAAAAGCCACAAATGCTTTTGTGAGGCTAATCCCGAAGCTTTAGACCCAACTTTAAAGAAGCCCCCCAAGTCCCAAATACATGCTTCAAAAGAGCCGACGATTTAGATTTTTTTTTTTTTCAGGGGATTTTACATAAAAAAAAAACATATAATCGAGGAAGGTGATTTCACAAAAAAAAAAATGATTGCGGTGAGCGTGGATCGAACACGCGACCTTCAGATCTTCAGTCTGACGCTCTCCCAACTGAGCTATCCCCGCCCTCGTTGTATTCTTTTTACTCAGTTAAATTAGTAGATAAATTGCCCTGCATATGGTTTGGAGTTTTCTTCTTTTTATCTTTGATAAGTTAGATAGAGAATCTATCTTTTTTCACCCACACAAACCTGATCGTAGTAATCCTAACGCTCGAGTAAAATTGCATATATGCACAAACACTGGATTCAATAAAAGGACGTGCCTCAATTTTACTTTTCAAGCCATCAATATGCAACAACTTGAGTATCAGACAGCGACTTAGTTTTTGAGGCCGCTTTAGAGTAATGCTATGTCTAGCGGCCGTATGCAGTTTTTGCGACCGCTCACAGGCCATTATTTTAATACTTTCGATTTTCGCATTAAAATAATGCCCTGTGAAAGGTGTAGTCGCTGTGCACAAACCATGGGCATGCCTCTGCACAAACCATGGGCGTAGAATTATTCATATACTAATATTACAGGTGAAAAGGGCAAAACCACAATCAAGGCAAAGATAAAAACTCATGTACCATCTTGAATAGGAAGAAAGAAAGAAGGCGCGTTTTTCCTGATATATGCTACAACTCTGAACTTTTTGGACTAAAAACTGCATGCGTAGAAAGCAAAGGCCTCAACTTGCGATATTCACATTGACAAACTCATAGTTTCTGTTCGTGTACTGTGAAGATTAGTATGATTCCTTACAATGTTATCTGTTATCAGGTTCTGTGTTTGCCTGTACCAAGACACAACAAAAGAGATAAGTTAAAATCATATACTTGATAATTCCAATACAATCGAGAAAATGGTACCTCAATTTCATGCAGGAGGGCTTCGAGTTCAGCTGCTATCTCCGTGAAAGATGGTCGTTCACTTGGGTCCACCGCCCAACATCTCTGCATCAGGTCTAACAGCTTTGGGTGTGTATTGTTTGGAAGTTCTGGTCTTAGGCCCTGATAAATCACAATTACGCTTAGGCATATTCGAGAATCTTAACACACTTCAGGATGCAAGGCGTTCAAGTTTAGGAAACTACAGCAGAAAAATATTAACTATTCACTATCAATTTAAGAACGATATTTCAAAAATACAGCAATTAGAGGAGCTGCAGTGAGATGAAAACTGCGTATTAAGATGAGCTATGACATGGAAGATGTGCTTTTTAAACACTATGCACCTAAATGTTTCTTTCTTTCTTTCGTTTGTTCTTTCTTTCAAGAGCCTTCTCATACTGTTCAGCTGCAGATGTCAATTTCATTTGCGCCTTTCACATATTTTCAAGAAACTTGTGCATAGAAAGCTACTAAATGGTTCATAATGCAGAAAAAACAAGAATTGGTCTTACAGAAAAAGTTCTTGTCTTTCACAACTACTAAGAGATTAACGAGCCACTCATGGTGGGAGTCCCAGTGAAAGGGCTGGAGTAACCTGTTGAATATTAAAGGCACGAGAAATAATAGCAACAAGAATCAGGGTTGGTGTTGGTTCCTTCCAAAATGACTAGCTGAAATTGAAGCACTCTTTTCAAGCTAAAACCAATGTGGGACTATTCTTCAACAGACTACAACTCTCAAGTCTTAACCTGAAAGATGAGGAGCAAGTACAACAATAAACTACGAGACTTTTTACCCTCCAACACATATGAAGAGGCAACTGCGGACCTAAGACCGAAAGGATGCCAAAATGGACAAACATGTTATCAGACTCTATTCAGTTTATTTTCTGATAAAATTTAATTGGCCATCAAGGCTACCTACTGCATGCTACAATTACCCTTTCTTTTATTTCCAATAGTGAAACAGGGATGCAAAGTTTTGCTCATATATCTTAAAATTTAGTACAAAAATCAATTTTGTCATAAGAAATACTGTATTTTCAATTCCAAAATCAAGTGAAAAAAGTCTGAATCCATCATAAGGTGAACGGAGTTGTTTTAGACAGTTTCAGAGTAATAACTAATATATGTGTAGCTAAAGAAATTTGACACCAAAATGGTAGGATCATCTTATAAGCATGCCTGTCCCTAACTTGGCTATCATTATAATTTTGATAAACCCCAGTCTCGAGCATTGATATTCTGGTATAGAGAGAACACTTGACAAGAATCACAAACCTGTCTGACTCCCAAGGCAGCTTGTAATGGTGTCAAGTTCTCGTAGGGAATCTGAAATAATTTACAACGATAACAGGTTAGATCTGACGTAGCTAGTTGAAATTTTGGATATCAGTTGACTATGATTATGATATACCTTCGCAGTTACTAGCTCCCACAGCACTATGCCGAAACTGAATACATCAGCTTTCTGATCATATGGTTGATGATTTATGACCTTCATGAGATGCAGAAAAATATCATAATCTTTAAGTTTTGAAAAAAAAAAAACCGAAGGAAGCATGCAAAAATAGGAAGGCAAATTTTATGTGAAATGGCAGGAAGTCCCTTCCCTAGACTTGGCCATGTGATTTGTGCTCAAACAGAAAGAGATGCTAAAACTAAAATCACCTCAGGTGCCATCCATCTGTAAGTTCCAGTTTCTGCTGTCATCACACCCCCTTGACTTTGAAATCGTGCAACACCAAAATCCGCCACCTTTACAACCTAAGAGTAGAAATAACATTTTTTTAAATAATATGCTAAATTGCTGCTTGAACCAAAAGATAAAATATTAAGCTACAAAGACTGATGCGGCTATGATAAATCATTAACTGTTAGGTAAAGGAATTCAGCCTCAACTCATAAAAAAAAAAAAGTTGAAACATTGACAATGGTAAGAACTGCTATTAAGCCATTAGCAACTAGAGAAATGAGGATTAGATGGCAGGGAAATGGAGCAACAAGCAACCAACCACTGTCAACCTACCAAAGCTTATGCGTAATTTTAAATATTTCTACCTTGACTAAAATTTTAAGAAAAGTGTCAGATTTCTTTAATAAAATAAATCATTTTGTAAAAGGAAAAGAAACTGCACTAAAAGAATGAATAAAAAGATATAACAAAGCCTTCCATTCCACAGACAAAAATATCCTGCCTCAAACCCCTTCCCAACACCCAAAGACATCAGCTTCTAGTTCTTTCCTGTTAAAGGGAATAATCTGAAACTGAGTTCATGTGAGGAAAAATCCTAGAGTTTTCAGATGGGAAAAGACCTCTACACTGAGGTTAGTTATTTTAGCATAGAACTGCACCCAAGCTTTATATGATTTTAGAGCAGAGAGTTTACTCTATTTAACCGACTTTCCACTCAGTCAAGCTTGTAGCCGATCAATATTGTGCACAACACAGACCTGTTGTCTGTTCACATCTGGATGAGAGAGAGTGTTTGCTGGAACAATTCTATATTGGTTAATATCAGGAAAAATCTTGTGGTTAATTGGGGAAAAGACCTCCAACCTTCGGCAAGATATTTCGAATGGACCAAGACCTAAGTTCAACACTAGGCATAATTTTACATGCCACTGATATATCTAGGGCAGTCATTCAAATGTTTCAAGTACATAATGTAATACCCAAGACCACGTATTATGCAGCCTGTTTCACCAAATAATATTTGATCCATTACCAAGGGGAAAAGAAGGGAGAAATAGTTTAAAAAATAAATAAATAAATAATACAATAACTTAATTTCAGTAAGATATTGCCGAGCGATAATAGAAAATGTAACTGATACCTCCAAGTGGTTGAAGATAGTTTCAGTTGCCATCTTAAGAGTGCATGTTGTTTTAACTTCAATCAGATTTTCTCTAGAAAAAGAGAAGAAAAAAAAAAAGATCAGGGCAGAAAGGACTACATACATTTTTTATGTCCATCAGCAGGTTGGCGGTCTTCAAGTCTCTATGAATTATATTATTGTGGTGCAGATACTCCATTCCTTTGCTTACATCTATTGCAAACTTCAATAACAAAGACAGCTCCAACACATTATGATTTTTGTGCAAAAAATCATAGAGACTTCCCCCAGGCATGAACTCTGCAACCATCACAAGCATGACGTTACTGGTGTACAAATGGGTAAAGAGAAGCATAAAGCATCCAAAAGAAAACATTTTCAACTCATGGATTTGTAGAACGAGAGAAAACATATGAGCTGTTAGGATCATACAGCAATTCCTAAGCTCTCTCTCAAGTGGATGTAGGCATGTTGTGCTAAACCATATTAAAATTTTATGTCTTCCCATGTGGGAAGTACTTTCAAGTTTCCATCTTTGTGCATGTTTGATCCTAACAGCTCTATTACACAAATAAGAATAGACAGAGGGAGAGCTCTGGGTGATGAAAGGACCCCTCCTCCCACTTCCCAAATCCTTCAAACATAACCATAGGGGAAGTCATCTCCACCCACTCCCCCTTCTCTTGATTTTCATGTTGAAAATCTTCTCTTGCTTTCTTAATTTTTTTTCATTCTTGACATTTTCTTAACCATGCAACTCACTAAGAATTTTCCTATCCATGGATTTTATTCTCTTGCTGACAACTGATTTGAAAATCCATAAGAGCCACAGAACTAGAAAGTTCGTAAAAAATTCCTCATAGACTTAAAATATCATCAATGTTCTATGGACTACAAAAATCCAACTGAAATAAGCACATTATTGTACAGGGGGAGAGAGAGAGAGAGAGGGGGGGAGAGAGGGAGGAGAGGGGAAGGGAGGGAGGGGAGGGGAGGGGAGGGGAGGAGAGAAATTTCCTGTCTTTCTCAGATATGGCAGCAGGAGATATGAAACATATCAAGTATGTTAAAAGAAGTTTAGCACCTGTAACAATGCACAGCTCAGGGATTTTGGTACAGGCACCAATAAATTGAACAACATTTTGATGTCGAACTTCCCTGCCAATGACCAAAAGTAAAGAAGAATCATACGCAATGCACCATTTCATAGTAAAAGAATTTCAGCCAACCAGACAGAATCTAGACACTAAAGCTGAAGCCATCTAGAACTTTAAATGGCTCATGAAATACCCATTCCTAAACTTGCCTAGTAATAGTTCCTTCAATTATAAGTCTTAGACTGCATGAAGTGATCTAAACTTCGTAATTTTTTTAACTTTTTCTTCAGTCGTGGTGATACCTTTTTGAAAAAAAAAAGACAAAAACCTTACTCAAAGATAGATTTAAGCTTTCCACTTGCTTAACCTTTTAATTTCTACAATAGTGTTAGCAGTAAAGGAAAGCTTATGTTTACTTGTTGCTTGGGGTATATTCCATGGCTGATTTGGAAGGAAAGAAATAGTAAAAAATTTCTGAATATAGCCACTCCTTAGGCTGACCTATGCAAGTGTGTCACTCATCAAGTTATTTGTTGGTTAAAAGTACAAAAGGTATTTAGAAACATTGATTGTGGTGCAATTTGGAGATCATGGAGTATACATGCCAGAGAGGGGGAAGGTAAGCAGGCTAGAATCGTTGCTTGGTTGCCTCCATTGATTCACTCTTATCAATTGAATTTTGATGGGTCATCTCTTGGGAATCCTAGACCAGCAGGT
The DNA here is from genome assembly GCA_022405105.1 of Aristolochia contorta. Classification (NCBI taxonomy): domain Eukaryota; kingdom Viridiplantae; phylum Streptophyta; class Magnoliopsida; order Piperales; family Aristolochiaceae; genus Aristolochia; species Aristolochia contorta. The sequence continues at coordinate 11,504,647 of CM039664.1, forward strand.
GTAGGAGGTCTTATAAAAAAATTCCTCTGGACGTTTTGCTTACTTTTTTCAGGACCGATTGGTATTACAGATTCCACAATTGCCGAAGCCATGAGTCTTCTTCAAGGGCTCACATGTTTTCACAACTCTCATTTTATTGGACCACCAGATATTGAGGGCAACTCCCAAGTGTTGATTCAATGGTGCAAGAATGATATCAGACCCCCTTGGAGACTTCACTTTATTGTTGATGAGATTAAAGACATTGTTTGTAATGTTACTAGTTGGAACCACGTTTTAAGAAGTTCTAATTGTAAGGCAGGTGAATTAGCAAAGCAAGGGGATCTTGAACAACATATCATTGTTTGACGCCTTAGCTACATGTAACTTGGTTTGGTTGTTTGTTGTATTTTCTTAGCCTCATTGGGTTATAATCAATAAAATCACAACTTTAAAAAAAAAATTTATCACAAATCTTTGGCTGAAAAACCTAATACAAAGAAAAAAAAAAACTCCTCTAGAAAACATATAGGCCAAAATTCATCAAAAAAAGAGGATATTTTCACACCAAATGGCATCTCCAAGATTTCCTGGAAACTATTGCACTGTACAATTAACGAGTTCACCAAATGTTTTAATGCATTACTTACCTTAAAATCATAACTTCCTGAGCAAATTCTACTTCCAATGCTTCATTTAGATGTTCAGATCTACAAACTTTTACAGCCACATCTTGACCTTGATAAACTCCACGATACCTGTTTTAGAAAAAGAAAAAGGAAAGAAAACATTTTTTTGGTGATAAGACAACATATCTCACTGGTAGAGCAAAAAACAGGTATAACAAATAGAAAAGAATTTTCTTTCACTCTTAACTTACAAATCTCCACATGAACCACTTGCAATTTTTTCTCCTAATTTAAGAAGTCTTCTATTGATTTCCCAATCACCTTGCTTCGATTGAGCAGCTAGTGCTTTTTCTACCGCTGAATGAGAAGGTGATGAACCAGACCAGGAATCCTTTTTAACAAAAATGCACTAATTAGTTCTCTCTTACCATCATATTCAAAGTATATAGAGATTTGGAATAACATCACAAATAGATGATATGACACAACATCTTCTATTCTTTCTTTTTTCCTTCTTTGAACAACCACAAGGAAGAGACTTCAGCTAAATTCAGACACCCTTTCCTTTATGTAGTTATTACTCTATATCTCCTTCCAAGATTACCCATTTTATTCCAGTCCATCATCTCCATTTAAAAAAAATTCAGCACGTTCCCTTTGATTTACCAAGTAAATGTAAACATGATCATGCACCTAAAAACCAAAATCACTTCTTCACCATCCATTTTCCATCTTGGGCAATATCAGTATCAAGATCAAGTCTAGTCCCTCACCAAAATGAGTAACCACTAATCAGCCCTATTGCTCAATCATATTGTTAGATTTAGTGAAGGATGATAGAAGAAGAGAGAAAAGTGAAGAGATAGGAAGAAGGGGAAGAGAGAAGGAAAGAAAGAGGTCGTGCAATCTTAATGGCCTAAAACCCTAAAACATATATTAATAGAGTAAAAAAATACAAAATTACAAAAATGTCATTCATGGCTTGAGGAGCAAGTAAACTAAAAAATAAACAAATAATAACTAATTAAACTTTAACAAAAATACTAAACTACCCTTCACTCTTAACACCCCCCTCAAGCTGGAACGTAGATAATATGAAGGCCCAACTTGGAGAGAAGACACTTAAATTCCTTTCTTCCAAAACCTTTAGTGAGAAGATCAGCCAGTTGGTCCTTAGAGTTAACGTATAGAGTGACTATGTTGCCTTATAGGAACACATATCAAATAAAATGACAATCCACCTTTATATGCTTCTATCTCTCAGGAAAGATATTTATAACATACTTTTTTTGCAATGAAACCACTGATCCCCCCTTATTTCAGGCAATTTCAATGCCCAATAAGTATCAAAAGAGACTAAGACCTTTCATTTTTTGCCCTCAAATACTTTTAATCGAGGAAGTCCACAACAAATAATATTCACCATTCAATTTAGATGCAGCAAACTGAATGGTATCCTTACCAAGTATAGTAACACCAGCAGAGGCACTAGTCAATAATCTCACCAGTAGACAAGATAGCAAACCACCAACGAATAACTCATAATTCCAAAATAAATATCCAATCGGTACTAAACAACTTTCAAAAAATATAATCCAGCAACCAAAAACACTTCAGGATCACCAAATCAATGTGCAGTAGACCAAAAATCTCAATTTGAGCGCAATAACCGATGATGTCAGCACACCACAAATTTACACCCAGAAACCTTAATTTGTGCACAAATCACACATAATATGCCTCGAAAAATACGACCTAACTAATCACAACACAATTTTTCTTGAAGCTTGCTAATGTTAGCATGAGCAATGATGATGTCAGCACGAAAAAATACAGGATTTGCATACCTAGCTATCCTGAAAAAGTTCAAAACTACCTGAATTTGTAGAATAGTGATTTTTGCAGGCTCAAGTAATATGTAGAGAGATTGCACAAATCACGAGGCAGTGAAACAAAGGCTAACACTTTAGCAGTAGTAGAGCAAAAAGGGTTTTACAAATCCAACAATAACAGTAGCAAAAAATGGGTTTTAAGAACCCAATTACAGCAAAATAACTCCTTTTCAGAGAAACATTAAGCGTGTAAAACACTTACACGGCAATAGTAGCAATCACCCTTGCAGCAGTACCAACTAGACATCCAGAGTATGAAATTCAAACCATAAAAGTTGTTGACATCCGCCCTAAGTATGATGATGTCAGCACAACACAAATTTAGAAAGATCACACCTTTCTGTTTTAAAAACCCTGGAGAAGCCTCTAACGCCTAGAAAACACCTTTCGACAACCTTTGGTGAGCTTAAACAGTTTGGCACGTTTACCGATGCAGTAAAAATTAGTTTTTCCACGCAGTAGTGGAGCAATGACGCCAGCAGTACGAGTCCAATGACAGAGCAGCAACAGAAAACCTTTTCAAGGGCAATAGGTTGTGCATCTAGCTTTTACACATGAATTTAGACCATTAGCGTTTCGACATTCGCATAAGAAAGAGACTATAGTTTTCGACCACACAACAGATGTAGTCGGCAACAGCAACAGCACGGTTCCAGTGATTCAGCAACAGTAAAAAACCCTTTTTGAGGGCACAAAGATGTGCATCTAGCACTTAAGCACTGGTACGACCCATAACTTATAACCATGCCAAGAAAAAGAAGAAGAAAAAGAGAGTTTTTCCTAATCGCCAAGCACCAGAAATATATTCCAGCCTTCAAAGTTGTACATAAAGCTTCAAGTAAGAAGATCCCATGACCTCTGTAAGTCGTCACATACAGACCCACTCTTATACCATGTTAGATTTCGTGAAAAAGGATAGAAGATGAGAGAAAAGTAAAGAGGTCGGAAGAAGGGGAAGAGAAAAGGAGAGAAAGAGGTTGTGCGGTTTTAATGACCTACAACTCTAAAACATGTATTAATAGAGTCCGAAAATACAAAATGACAATAATGTCATTCATGGCTTGATGAGCAAGTAAACTAAGCAATAAACAATTAATAACTAACTGAAATTTAGTAAAATTACTAAACTACCCCTGACTGTTAACACATATAACTCATGAACTTTCCTTAAAACTTTTCAATATCGGACTTTCTCCCATTAACACTCCCCTTTCACACCTATGTTTACATACTATGGGCCTTAGAGATGGGCACTAACTTCCAATAGAGCACGCATTGACTAAGTTACACCTCATGTCCATACACACAATTAAACTACTATGGAGCACAAACTAGACCTTGGGTCCACAAACACAACCTGGTCTAATAACATGTAAAATTAGCAGCCAACAGCAAGTTTCAGGTAAGCAAAGAAGTTCAAGGAAAACCTGATTTTAGGACATGTTTCTCTTAGAATCTTATTTCATCGAGTAAGATGCCATTGTAATTTAAATCTATATCTTAAGTTTTTTTTAGTACATCTATATCTTAAGTTATAAAGAGGAGAATCATCTAGTAACCCTCCCTACCTCCCTACCTCCCTTTCTTGTTTCTTCTTATTCATGTTGCTTGCAAGATCACACAATACAAGTAGAAGAAATTCAAGACAACAATAAAACAATAGAAGCCAGAAGAGGAAGGAAACCAAAACAAATGCATAAATAGACATGAATAAGAGTAAGAGTAGTAGAGCATGATAGAAATATACTGAGAAATATCCACCTCACTTCCCATGATTGCTTTCGCCAGTGCTTTCTGTAAGCCATCTGTATCCTGACCACATTATTGCAAAGTCAGCAACATTTGGGCTCGTACCCCTGTCATTTAAGAAAATAGAATCAAAATGCTCCTCAATATTTTTAGAACCGAACACCTCTTTTTTATAGTCAATTCTTCTCAGTATTTTTAAGTAACACAATCACAAAGCTGCTCAATAGGTTATGAAGCAAGTGCTCTTATATCAAATCTTTCAAACATGGCTGGCACAATGATTTTTCAGCTCAGACACAAGCAAGAGAAACATTGATGAACCTATGAAATATAAAAGTAACTGACAAAATCTGGAGAAAAAGCTCTTGTACACAAAGCCATTGTCAGTATGCCTTCCTCGGGGAATGGACAAGTCAAAAAAAATTGAGCTTTACTCAAAAGAAACTTCCGCAGTATTGAAGTTATAATGATGATTTTTTTTTTAAAACAAATTGCATATTGATACTTTTCCCTCAGATGTGACCAAGTGAGAAAGGACTTCAGGAACAAGGACCTTAGCAAGCAAATCAATGATCATGGATGCCAAAACTGTTAAGACTACTCTAATTATTTTCTTCAGTTTGTTTAGCAGGCAAAAAGTAATTATTTTCTTCAGTTTGTTTAGCTGGCAAAAAGTAAGTTGCTAATAGTGCCAATTGAGCTTCAGAACAAAAATAGAGGAACTAAGAAGAAAAAGAAGACCAGGTTTGTTTGCCTAAAAAGGAGAATGGAAAATATATAGCAAAACAGGAAACCCTCTTCTAACTAGAATCTTTTAAAAAACATTATATGAATGGCCTAATATGCCCCTCAAAACCTATTTTGAACATAAGTTTAGCAAGTAATGTAGCCTTAACTAAACAAAACGTTATATTTGACTAGAATAGTTGAATTCAGCCATAATCCAATTATACACGTCTCGATAATGTTCAAACCATTTTCCAAATTCATGAATGTCAGACCATCATTACCACAATTGGACACCTGTCCCAACAATTGCTTTTGCACCATGCTATATTGATTATTTTTAGCCATACTAGTTAAGCATGTCTCCAAAATTTGGACTTTTGCAAGCCATCTATTATTTAATATGCCTATACCTAGTGCTTAAACATCCAAGTATCTCAATAAGAATCAAACTATGTGCTGCAACAATCATGATGGAAACAGTAAAGTCCCTGAAGAAACTTACCTCAATAGGCCATCCGTCGACCACAAAAACATCCAAAGAGTACCCATCAGTTGTTGAAAAGACATGTGCTTCTCGGATGTTTAGTCCTATGTCAGATAGCAAAGCAGAGAGCTAGAACAGTGTACATCGTTGTTAGAAGATTTATGTAGTCTACTCAAAGAACTGAGCCAACAACATAACACAAGTTCCCAAAGAGCAATAATAAAGAAATGCCAATTTCAAGACACATAAATCAAGAAATGCCAACAAAAATATGGAGACAGACTAAAATATGCAAAGAGGAGAGTATTCAACCTCAAACTGTTTGACTGTTTTATGAGGACAGACCAAGTTTTTCTTGAGTTGCTATAATGTTTTATGAAGCTACTAGATTACCCTAAACCCTCACTGAGGTTATTAAAAGAAGGGTATTCTTGTGATTAACGCTATGCGCACGGCAGCCGTGCGCATTCTTTTACAAGCATTATTTTAATGCGAAAATAAAAAACATTAAAATAATACCATGTGAGGGGACGTGCGCAATGAATGTGCATGGTCGCTGTGCGCATAGTATTATTCTATTCTTTTAACTGGTTAAGAAAGGAACTAGACCCTAATTTAAATCCAACAAACTACTTGTACAAGTTTGCTGGAAATGGAGACAGAATGCAGCTCGATAACTGTCAATCAAAAAACGTAGGAACTTCAATGTCGAATGCATCAGACCAATCTACAAACACAGATCAGCACAAGAAACAAGACTGCTGAAAATGATATAAATTACATAAGAAACAACGAAGAATCCAGCAAGCATCTGAATGGGCTTGGATAGCTCACATATTTAACAGTAAATAAAAGTATTAAACATGAACTTAGTGGACACAATGAGATAACAGAAAGGACCACATTATCTTTTTACACTTGCCTGGCTAAGAAGCTTCGGCTTGTCAATCGTGGAGAAAATAACCTCATGTATTGGAAGATGAAAGGTTTCCTGCCTGCGGCATATAATTTGGATGTTGGAATTCTAGAGGATATAACTCAAGGTTCATACAATTTACACATATCTTAAGAACTCTAGAAGCACCCACTGAATGACACACACACACAAAAAAAAAAAAAAAAACTACAAAACCATGTAAGACTACTAAACATATAAATAAGCCACGGGATTCATCTTGCTGCCTCCTAAAATTGCTCTGAGAAGACAATCGAAGTTGAATTAGCTTTCATCATCTCTTCATGTCAACCCACCCCCATCCCATGATTCTTCCCCCAATGGAAGAGATTAACATTCATATCACTAAAATAGGCAGCCGAATGGAAACACGTAACTAGACCTGCCAACATGGATGTAGCCCGTCTTGCTCGTGCAGGTCTCTTTTCAGTGATGTTTTTGTAAATAGGCTCTCTTCCTAATGTCTCTATGTCTCTCATTGCTTTTTTTTCATTCTCTTTCTTTCAACTGCTCCCTTCTCTAATAGGGAGTCTGCCAGTTTCCCCTTCCACAAATAATTCCTAATTTTGCAACATGTATACATATGCATATACACATATGTATAGCTAAGTTATCTGTTCCCCTTTTTTCCAATCACATTGGCAGATGCTGAAATTACAAAACCAACCTTGCATCAAATCCTAGCAACCAAGAGCCTTCCTTGTGCCTTTAGTTCAATGGCCACATAATGTGAAGGTTTGCGTTCAAGTCCCACAACACTATGGGCTCAAGATCAACAAAGAACATGGAGGAAAACTGATAGATAAAGTGGTAAGATGACTGAGCAGGAAAAAAATGCAATCTTGCTCAAGTCGGTAAGTTTGCCTGCATTTGAAATAGAGTGTTGCCTCGTAATACAGAAGGGATCTGACGGCAATTAAGTTATTATTTTTTCACCAAAAAAGTAAAATATTAAAAAATCTAGCATGTTCTTGTCAATGATGTCTCAGCCATCAGCACCACGCCAACCTCACATGAGAAGGAATGAAGGATAAAATAGGAAAATTGCTCAGCATCGAGGCAACATCAGAAAAGGAGTGAATATTTCTAGCATATCACTTCGGAAATGCTGTTTAATTGCTATATTCATTTATATTTATAAAGTTTAGTCCATTCCTTTGTTCTTCTACTTCTGCACATGGATAATTGGTAAAATATTTTTATTGAAAAAAATTGTAAAAGATTTATTAAAATTAGCATACATGTTATACCTCCCAGAAAAACTCTCCGCAAGATCTTTCTTCTCCTCGGCATTGCCATCATTCCTTCTGACATCCAAATTCAAGTCCTCCAGCTTTGAACATGGCTCAAAGTCAACCTCGCAGTCTCCATTTCTACTGATGGAAGTACCATATTCAGAAGGAACACTCAGATATATGAGCAAATTAAATCCAGCCTGAACGTTAGGTTTTGTCACTGTATAGTTAAATAAGTAAAATAGTGACTTAGAACCTCATATGAGTCATATCTCCTCCATGAGGACTATTGAACCCTTTGGAAATGTGACCAGGCCATATATCATCATCACCATCAACTCTCCTCTGAATATGCAGCCATTCACAATACAAGGAAACTGTCAGGTACATTCGAAGACATATAGACAGAAAAAATAGTAGTAAAAATGCATATCAACAAAGAAATAGAGCCACAACCACTATATCCAATGATTTTCTGTTAGAAGGTGTGCAATTTTAGTGCAGCTAGTTTTCTTAGGTTTCTAAGAAAGCACTTTCTTTGTGAAACCTTGCACCAAATGCAGTCACATGCTCCACAGAGAAATGGAAGAATATAGTACATTAAAGAGGAAAAATTTTGACTTGCGTAGATCACTAGTACAAGGACCCAATTGTGAAGAGATACTGTAACTACTTAATAACAGAGAAGTAGCAAGACAAAACAACCAAATCAATACACTAACAGGGCTCCTAGTGAAAATTCTTCCATTTCAAGGAGTGAATAAGAAGGGTTGCTTCTTCAAAAGGATTTGCAATAAAATATTTTCCATTGTCACGCAAAATCAACTGATACTTTGTCAAGTACATAAATTTTAATATGAAGTTGATCCCTCTTTGGGCCGTGTATCCTGCATAGAGTGCTTCAAGCACTCTCTTTAAATGATCTGGTTCAAGAACTGCAAGTCTCGCTTAAAATTTAATCTCCTTTTTAAATCAATGTTACAAAATTTTCATTAAATGTTTAATTTAAGTTTACATTAAGTACTCTAATATGGTATTCCAGCACTCTTCTTACATAACCAATTTCGGTGAGAGCTACAACCCAATTATTACTCTGGCAGTGGGAAAAATTCATAATAGCTATAAAGCTCAATATAATAGGTTGAATGAACGTGAAAAATAAGCTTTTAAATTAATTTTGGCAGGATTATATTGATAACAGATTTACAGCAAAATGCAACTGGGTGAATAATCAGGTGCAAGAGGAAAGAAGCTATAGAGAACGTCAAGAAAAAACCAGTCTTCAGCTAACTCTTGAGTCAGTTGACTCCTTGAAAAAGAACATGCAAACGATCATATTACATAATTGATTCAAATAACTGAAGAGAAATAATTAGAGCAGAACAACAAGTGAAATTCGTATAAGAAGATCCACCAAAAACTCCAAGACGTGTTCGGCGCATTTTCCAGAGGAGGAAAAGAAAAGGACTTTCGGTCACTGATAGACAGATCAGTACCTCAAGGAAACGAACATGAAACACGGGCCGCTTCTCCGGATCTTTAGCTTCTTCCAGAATTCGCTGATGCAACAGAACGTCTTCCACTCTATCCATATTTACGTCCACACCGTAGCTGAAATGGAGCAAAAATCAGTTTCGCTTGAGAAGTACTGCAGGTGAAAGTACTCGCCGGCAGGTCCAGTTTTAAACTACGAGCTAATTTAAACACAACCCCAGTTCCAATTTGCTAAAACAAGCAACGCTTAAAATCTGCAACCACTAAACCACCTCGCACGACCTCAAAAACACTCGTACCTTGCAGGCAATCTGCTGAAATGAGCATCCAATTGTTCGCGGAATCCCGGATTCGATATAGCCTCTTCATTCCCGTTCTCTACGAGTCTATTATAAATGTCATTCCGGATATCATAAGTCCCAAACCCGCCAAACGGCCGGGCAGGGGAGGAACTCTCACCTACCCCTTCAGTCAACTCCATGTCCAAACACTAAAACCGTGGTCTCATACACAAAAACAGCAAAACCCACAAACCCCAGATAAGAATTAATTCAGTGGGAACCAATCAAAGAATCACAGACGAAGAAGAATCATCTGATGATACCGTAGCAGCAGAAGAGATGGCAGGAGAAGGAATATTACTTTCCGAGGAGGTTCTCTGTCAGGTGAACAAGAGGGGTGGGTTGAAGGTGGGAAGAGAGAAAAAAAAAACATACGAAATGACAGAAGGACGAATGTGTAGCGAGGAATGTCAGGACAGAGCGAGAACGGACAAGCGGGATATAGGAAAAAAGAGGCACTGAGAAAGGGTAAAAAGGCGCTTTCTTAATTTTGCTGCAACGAGAAAGAAAAAAAAAAAAAAAACGGGAAGAAGACGCAAGTGGATAGGATCAACATCGGTCCGAGATCGGAACCCCGAAACAGGATGATAATTGGATACGCAGAACTGGTCACCCTGGTTAGAAAAGAAAGAAACCCGACGTCGTAAATTTACCAACCACGCCACTGGTGTACGGAGCTCGCCTCCGAAGACTCAGGAAGCCTGTCGGCGGTCGGCTACGCAGGGACGGCCGGGCGGCCAGAATGGCCGGGCGATTCGCGACCGTCGGGTCGATACCACGGAATATTCGGCCATGATTTCCGAATGCGGATCTTTTTCTTCGTTTCGTGAATGATCCATGTTTTGAACCGGATAGAGAACTAGGCGATTTTATATAAGATTGATTATATTTGCATATACAGAGGTACCCGTCTCATTACTATATAATTAATAATATGTTGATTTTAAAAAATGATTTTTAAAGTCTTATATATGAAAAGTTGTGAAAGTAGTAACTAAACCTTAAACCTTATCTTGACTGAGAACACAACCGCATTAAAATATAATAGAAATTATTTTTTATGAGCGGTGATATAAGTAACGTGGCTTTTTACTTTTAACACTTTAGAAATAAACTCATAGATAAATTTTATAAGATTTTATTTTTCTAATAAAATTATTATTTATCTATTTTATGGATAAACCTTATACTCTAAATTTTCTATTACATAGATTGCCCAATAATGTAAAACCTTAAAGTAAAATAAAAAAGTACTGATATTATTTTTTGTTTATATATATAAAATTTGCAATGTAAAATAGACTACGTGATCTCTTAAAAAAAAATACTCTCTTACATGGCTAAAAAGAAAAGTGGGCAAAGGACGACAGCCTTTTCAATTATTTTCTTAGTTTGACTGAGAAAGATTGATGAGTCAGTTTTTTTTTCTAAGACGAAACATCGAGATTGAAAGACCATCATTGTCCAACTTTCTAATTTAAAAAAGCAAACTTTGATTTTCCCTCTCCTTGTCTTGATATCATGAAAGACATAGGGAAGTTTTCAAAATAAATAATTTTTATAGTATAAAGTATAAACTTTTATATAGTTTATATTTGTACCGTACATAAAAAATAGCTTGTTAAAGGGAAGCAAAGCCAAGAAAAATATAAATAATTGGAGATTTTTTATTATGTATAAATTATTTTCGGTAATTTTTCAAGTGCAAAATTGGAAAATACAGGCTCGATAATTAATCATCCAGTTTTATCACCGATCAGTGATAAAACATTAAAACTGGACTATGTAAGGGTTTGTAATTTGTATGTATTTAAAACTAAAAATATATATAAAAACTAAAGATACATCATACGTTCCTTTGTAGTTCAACCACCGCCCAGGCCGAATTCATCACGTTTGACCAAAAGAGGATATGTGATCGGTTTGTTGGTTGGTTTGTTTTTATAATACTCGTTTTGACCTATGACATTTTAGCACCGATTAATAGAATAATTTCTAAATTAATATTTTGTTTGAAGAAAATAAAAAAAACAACCGACCATGTCACATTTGACTAAATCCCTAAAACTGATTTCAGTGGATATTACCTTCACCTACCTATTTTTCAAGAAAACTATAAAGATAAGAAAGGTTGTGGGTTGGAGTCCTGCCCCTAGCAATTTTTAAGTTTTGCATGTGTGGCTATTCAATACCTTTTATTGAATTATCAATGGGGCCAGTTTAAGGTTGAAACAGTTAGATAAAGCGGTTTTTAAGCAAATCTGGTTCTTTGCTTAAATCAACTGGAGTAGCTAGGGTTCAGGTTCAACCGGGTTGAATTCCGGTTTATAAAATACTGGATAGTACATTTAATTACAATTTAATTTCAAGCCGGCCATAAAACAAATACTGGAGTGCTCATAAGAAAAAAAAACCACAATTTTTTTTCTAGATATAATATAGTAAAGAATTTGGCATAAATTCTTACTATCCAACTGTTTTCCACTTGTCATGATTTTTCACACTTGTTTAATATACTCTTTAGAAAGTAAAAGAGAAGGCAAGAGAATCAATCTCTGGTGGGTTTGACATGACTTTCATTTCTGTTAATTCAATGGATTTAGTAGCCTTGAATCTCTTGCTGAAGAACCATGAATTGGGACATGATAGTTCTATATAGTTATTACGTGTCAAATCACAAAAAAAAATATTGATACAATTTCAATATCTTCCTAAAAAGGACCAGAATAATCTCACAAGACATTTAAATCAATGTTAGAGGGCTAGATTCTTGTGTGGTAATGGAGTCTTGGAGAAATGGAACATATATAGATTTAAAGATTCTTGTGTGAATGTGAAATATGGAAAGGTAAAAGGGTTGGGGCAGTTTTCAAAAGTAGTTGTCAGAGAGCTCTTCATGTGATGGAAAGAAAGGTCTACCCAAAACAAAAAAAAAAAAAAACATGGGGAGGTGAGAGGGGCGGTGGTCCCTGGTCTTTTATTTGTCAAATTCAATGTCGTCGATGGCGATTGATTGATTTTGAAGGTGTGGGCGTAGAACGTCTCCGACGGGGTACACGAGAACTCGAGAAGGTTTTATTCCTGTAGATAAGATGATGTCGAATGTCAATCTGGCCAGATCGCTACATTCTCCTATGTTTGTGCTTTACAGCCGGTGCGGATATCACGTTGGGTGTGGTCGCGGTCTAGTAGGTAAAATGTCGTAGTAGTGTCCCGTTCGGATTTTTGGTCACGTGGATATGAAAAAATTGTGAACTATGACATTGTTATTTGGATAAAATAATATTAGTTCTACCCACACCTATTCGATGTACATGTTAATCTAAACTATTGATGCGTAGCGTTTATCCTCTAAAAAATAGGATTTTATAAAAAAAAAATTTATTTTTATTTTTTAAATTCTAGTCCATGTATATGTCTGCCATACATATTAATTTAAGCTCTTAAAAATGTAAAAAATATTTTTTATTTTATAAAATTCTATATTTTAAAAGATAAAGTCTAGGCATTAATGGTTTAGATTAATATGTATGTGGGCTAAGTGCAACTAGTATTATTCTTTGGAAAATGCTTGCTGCAATTATGTGCAGTACCTATCAGACTTACCAGCCAACTACATAGGGTTTATGGTTTACCCTTTAAGATTTTTGTTGGGAAAAATACCTTCAAACCCGTAATTCCAAACTACACACAGTACATGTATTTCAATGAATCAATCGGATTTCTTTTCCCATCTTTGTGTAATTAAACGGGCATGCAAACCAATCCAAATCAATTTAAATGAACAGATAAACAGCAACACACAGATATACGTGAAAACCCTCCAGTGTAGAGGGAGAAAACCATAGGCCAGGTTCAAATCTCCACTATGAAATAATGGGGTACACAAATATTCTTCTCTAGAATAACTAGAGGATCAACAATACATCAAGAAACACATTTCTTGGTTCAACATACAATGCATACATCAATTTCATCATGTATGAAAAAGAATGAAGGGTTAATAGAGCAAAGAGAGCTAAAGGAAACTTCTTTGAGTTGCTGGCCACATACTTCCTCAGTCTCAGCTTCTCTTCTTCTTCTTCTTCTCTCTCTCTTTCTCCTTCTTTCTTCTTCTCTTTCTCTCTTTCTTCTTCTCTTCTTTCTTTCTTCTCCTCTTTCTTTCTTCTCCGCTCTTGGGAGGCTCTCGGACGCTCTCTCTCAAAAAACCCTCTCTGGCGCCCCTTTTTCTTCCTCTTAATTTTTCTCTCATGTGCCCTTCTCTTTGGCACGCTCACTTCTTTTTTTTTTTTCTTTTTCTATTGCTGTGGGTCCCACCACATAAGACATGGGCGGGACAACACAACAATTTTGTATCTTATAAAATAAAAAAATGGTGATAACAATACTACCAAATTTTACCTAAGGAACGTGAAGTGGTTTCTTGGCAGTCTAGATAAGGTTTAGGGTTTTGGCTTACCTGTAAAATTAAAAAGATAGATCCTGTTTTATCTCTTAGGTGGACTTCCAATAAGGATGCCACGTCGCGCTAAAAATACTCACAGTAAAACTTGGCATTATGCATATTACCATTCTAAAAAAAATCGTTGAATAATAATATCAGTACTTCCTGATTTTATTTCAAGGTTTTACATTGTGACTTGACTGCATAGTTGACAATAGTAAAAAAAGAGTGGTGATATGCGTATTGTGACCTTTTATTGTGAGTTTTTACAGTATGACATGACATCCTCATTGGTAGTCCAAGTAAGAAATAAAATAAGAAGTATCTTCCTATTCTATAGGGAAGCCTAAACCCTAGACCTTAACCGGAATGCTAACTAGGCTGCCAGGAGGACTGCCACATCAGGATGTAAAACCTCACAGTAAAATGTGAAAGTATTGATATCATTTTTAGTAGAAAAAATTTAGAGTTTAAGGTTTACCTATAGAATAGACTGATAATCTTTTATTAAAAATACAAGTTTGTAGATTTTATCTCTAAGTTTATTTTTTACAACATCAAGATGTAAAGTCTTAAAAATAAAAAACTGCATTACTTATATCACTACTCAAAATTATATATTATTTCTCAATTTGTTTGTTGAACGGATCTCGTTAGGCTGGGTTGAAGCAGGTTGGACATCATTTTGGTTCGAGGAGGGAGGGAGGAGAGGGGGTTGTTGATTCTAGAACCCCACCGGGTGTTTTTCGTCCAATTTTGGGTTTCTTAAGTTAGTTTGAGGTCGGCTTTTTAAAACCAGACCCGACCTAACTCATGCCAACCCCTTTATTAAAGAATTAAATGACTCAAAAATTCCAGATGCCACGAGGTAGTAACTCTTTCTCAATCAATTCCAGAACTGCGTTGTAATCAGAATGCACCCCATTCGTGACTGACGATGAGTACAAACAAGTATTATACTCTGAACAAGAGAGTTTGTAGGTTTCCGTTGAAGGGTCCTTCTGAAGATGAATGTTTAGATGGTCCGAGCACGCAGTGGGAATAGATAACACTGGTAAATACCCTTGCTTGTTCTGATCTCTGAACTGAAATAGGTACAGTATCTTGAAGACGTGAAATATTTAGAGAAATTGATCTGGATCAATACTTCCTCTAACCACGTTAGTGTGGACGTAGACAAGGTTCCAGATGAGAACGCCTACTTAGGAGAAAGGAAAGAAACAAAAAACAAGTTCTACTTCGATTTACATCATCTCCAATCCACCCCTCACAGTCGAGGTAACAAACACCCGCAGCAGATTCCTCTAATAAGGGCGACTATTGGAGACCAAAGCTCTGGAAGTTGAAGATGACTAATATACAGGTCGATAATGAGGTGGCCTCCCATATCATTCCTTACTTATTAACGAATGATTTACAGTTTCCAGCAAGGTGACATCTGCAACCTCTTTATGCGATTCCTCCACATGGGAAGTTGAGATTCTATTTGGAACATTTGGTGCAATGAGAATTTCTATTCATGTTTGCAATAGATTGGACCACTTTGTCTGCCTCACGCAAGGAAAGAGAGAAACTGGATGCAGGGTTGTTACACAAGATATACAAGTTGAGTTCAGACTTTCAGACATCCATCTCCTCCAACAAGATATAATGATATACCCCAATCACACCCAAAAGGTCCCCTTCACAACCAAAAGGAAAGGTAATATCTCATGTTTAAAATCAAAGACAAAATTATATTCAAACAGATGGCAACATACATTACAAGTAGGATGCAGCTTTGCCTGCTTTGGACAGGGATCGAGCAGAAGCACCTCAAAACCCAATGCACTTAACAGCCTCTATTCCTGCTGTTACTCTTCCGTTGGCCGGTAAATAAGCTAGAACAAATGGATGTGAATTGACTGTAGCTGGAGAGGTCTAAAAAGGGTTCAATCATTCAAGGAAAAGGGTTGGTGCTCTATTCAAAGTCTGTAGCTACATGGAAGAGAGCCCATACCTGCAATCCAGCATAGGCTTCAAAATGATGATACTCCTCTCCGAGTTAAATTAGTATAGACATTAGGGCATACGCCTTTTCTGCTAGTGGCATGTGTTACTTCATCCTTCACAGGGATTATGAGGTTACTATCCATTTCTACCTTGATTAAATACTTGCTAAAGAAGCATCTGCGATCTCTTTAAGCAGATCTCAATCACGTGCCTTCACAAATGGTATCCGGACTTGAAGACATTCACAGTTCACACAAAAGCTTTAATTCGTCCACAACAGAAGTTTTTTTTCCCCCTGCAGATCACAAATAAGTAGAAACACTGAACCAATTGTTGGAAACTGCAGGCAGGAAATGGATAATAGCAGAAACAAAGTTGGTTCGTTTTATATTCAGGAATAAATACTTCACTATCTTTCTCAAAAACAAAAAAAAAATTCACTATTATCAACTAAAACACAACAACTAAACATTTTTCGATGAGTTAGTCAAAAGGCAAAACAAAACCAAGATAACTTTAGAACAGGAAGAGCCCAGGATTTTACGTTTAAAAGTTGTTGTGTCTGCTAACACCACTGTTCTGAAAGCATCTACGCACTTAAGATTCAAGCAATTATCTCAAGAAATATGGTCCAAAGAGTGAATGTGACATTTTCATGGACTGCAAAGATATGGTCCAAAGAGTGAATGCGACTCATAGTCATAGCTAGTTCTAGTCAACTGCCCCAGTAGATCCACCAGCAATCAAAAGCTCCATCACAAAGAAATTGGTAGGATATAGTACACGGTGAGGAATAATTTTACCTTTAGTAGATAGCTGATAAAAGGTAACAGGTTGAAATAAGAATTTCAAAAGAACTATAAAGCCAAGCCACTATTTGGTTAGATTCCTGTGCAGATAGGAAGACCAACCATTTCTCTTCATTCACAGATTAGAGTCCTCTGCCCTGCTTTTACAGTATGGGTGCATCCTCTTTTGTAACTTCTTATTGAACTAGTAAAGCATGGCAAGAAAACATAGGTCACTCACCATGTTGCATACTTTGTAACTAATAAGCTAGTAGCTGGGTGGTTCAGAACTTATAGAAAGTATTAAGCTAAGCACAAAAACCAATTAGTCAGTAAAAATAATGAATAAAAGTTCCAAAATTCGTTTTTGGTTCATCTCTTCCCTTGTAGTTGGCTAGCTTACCTTCTATACTACCCTTACAGGTCCTTTATTTATTTATTTTTTTGAAAGTTGCTTTACGAGTTCTTTATAAAAATGATTCTCATTTGCACTCCGAAAAATGAAATTTCAAAAAAATCTTCAAAATGCACTTTAAACAAAACCAGTGTTCCCTGAACAATTTTGAAGACCCATTTTGCAAAAATTAGAATACCTACTCTGTGTTCCCTGAATTATTTTGAAGACCCATTTCACAAAAATTAGAATACCTATTCTGTGTTCCCTGAATAATTTTGAAGACCCACTAATCAAGTGAAGGGAATGACAAGAGTAAGGCAAAAGTAAAAGAAAGAATAAAGAAAAACGAATGAGAGTCAAAAGCTCCACTCTAAGTAAAAGAAAAAGCAAAAGAAAAATGAATTTGAAACAATTCATAGAAGAGTTGTGGTGTAATTCCTATCCACCAAAAGCTTAGATTTTTGGAAACTGGTTGAGATGAGTATGCAATAAGTCTTTTAGCAGATAGATGATGTATCTAAAATGGAAAAGCTAAATTTTCATAATATAACTTTCAAAAAAAATTAAGCTTCCAATGTAAAATAAAACCGCACGCGATGTATATTATTATATATGACAGAACTGAGGGTACATCTGCCATGTCAAAAAAAAAAAAAAAAGAACCTGGACCATATAGAGAAGTTATTGAATTATCAACTAAGGGTATATCTGACTTGTTAAAAAACAGCCCACTAGTCCTACCATTTGAATCACTCACTTCCTCATTACCATCTGTATCACTCGCTCACATGTGACCATTTGTATCACTTGCCTTTGGCACTTAAAGACTTAATAAAATTATTGCCAAGATTTTCATTCTTTTGCAATCATTCATCTTCCCATAAAGTCCTTTATGCATAACAAATAGATACAACCTGTTAATCACAAGAAAGGACTGTCAACACCTAGATTAGGAATTAGTAAATACCAATTCCAAGAAAGGGGAAGGAAGTTAGCTTTAATTTGATAGCTGGTGCAGAACTTCACAAAAATGAGACAATAGTCTGAAGCTCAGTTTGAAGACTTACAGAAGGCGATTTTAAAAAAAGAGAAAAGACTTGAAGAAGGTTAAAAAAGTGGTAGAATCAGTAAATGCATGAGCAGCAGGAGAGAAAATTCATTTCAACAAGACAAAATATTACAGATAGGATCCGAATTTGGTATTCTTCATTCATGTCAATTATGACAAGTGTTACAGATGTGCATCAAACGCTCTTGAAGGCAATGGTTTCATTTATAGCACGGCTATCTATCTTATTAAACTTACAGCTCAATTTAGAGCAGTTGCTTTTGTTAAAGATTTAGGATAGCCAGTCCTATAAACCAAAGTTATACATGAGCTTCAACAGATTTAAAAAACCCAATCAGCAAGTAGCCGTTCACAATGGAAGCATGTCTTAGAGGGACGCTTCCTCCTGAGTTCCCTGCTTCATGTGCTCAGTAACAGGAACCTGTGTCTCAGTTGATGCAGACAGAATCACAAATACTAAGTGCAAGCAATGCTTCAAATAACTTAAGAGAAACATATATACGCGAAGAACTTTCTAAAAGGGAAGACAAGAAAAATACAAAAAGCGTCTTTCTGCAAAAGGAAAGCGTTGATCTGCCAAATTCTATGTATGAACCAACGATGCCTTTGAGTTGCATATTGATAATACACACTGAAGTTTGTAAAATAACAGCATACTCAGGGAAAAGAGAAGATTGCGGCGGTTATGAATAGGGAAAATGACATAAATTCAGAAAAAAATAAACTTACCCCTGATAGCATCGGCATCAGGGCACAGCAGTGAGACTAGCATCAAATACAAAACCTCTGAAGAGTCCATCACCATTCCCCCGAAGGCTTTCCACCCACTTCCAGCCCTCCGGACCCCACATTGCAAACCTGCCGACCCTCTTTCCCGAGAACCACACCCTCCCGCCTCCCCCAAAGACCTTAAATTTCCCCGACAGGCAAAATTTCTGGTACATTTCCCCGGGCATCCGACTCACTTCGTCCCACTTCAAACTCTCCAGGTCCAACAGCAATATCAATATGGTGGAGCACGGGGAATTCAGCGCAAAAGAGGACTTCAACCCCCCGATCATCAGAATATTGTTCCCAAACCCAGGCACCAACCTTGGCCGCTTCAAGATATCGAAGACATCGCTCCAGTCCTGACGTTCCAGAGGAGACCACAAGTGGGTCCTCCCCAGCTGCGGCAACCGGCACCAGAAGAGCTTCCACTGGCTCCTCCACGGGGATCCGACATCGCAGAGAGCGAAAACGGAGTCCCCGACGACGGTCGGACTTCGGGGCTTGGAAGCCAAATTGGAGGAGAATTTCTGCCAGGGACCCTCCGGACCCGCCAAGGAGATGACGGCCAGCTCCGACAACACGAGCACCCGGCGACCGGAGACCAAGACCGTCCCGTGGCGAGCCCAGGCCGAACCGAGTGGCGGCAGCAGCCGGAACCGGCGCGTCAGCGGGTTACAGACAGCAAGCGACCGCTGGGTAGACTCGGATGAGTCGACCCAGAGGTAGAGGAGTCCGAGAGAGGCGGCGACGGGGGAGGCCGAGGGGGAGACGAGGAAATCCAGGGAGAATTTAAGCCACCGATTCTCCCGGGGATCGAGAACATGAAGAGCGGGGAATGGGGACACGTGGCCTCGGATGGCAAGGAGGGAGAGCGGCTGGAGGAGGCCGAGGAAGGGCGGAGAGGTTAGGGTTCGGAGGAAGACCTTGCAGACGGAGCGACAGAGAAGGATCTCGGGGAGGGAGAGGTGGACGAAGATTTCGTACAGGGCGTCCGCCGGCAGGCGCTCCATCGGCGAAAGGTCGCAATCTCCGGAGTCCATCTCGGGAGACGGTGACGACGTCGTCGGCGGCGGCGGCGCGGGGACGCCGTCGATGACGCCCTCCTCGCGGCGTTTTTCCAGTTTTGGCTCCTCCGCTTGCTTCCTTGAGGGCGTCCGCTCTTCGGTTTATCGTGGCCGTTGATCGCCAGTTTGGTAAACCTCTCCTTTTGGGCGTCTTTTAGTCCAAAAAATTTCTCAACTTCTCTTGTAGGGGCCCGCCCAGTGGAGTAGTAACCAACCAATAGCGGCCATCCTCACACTTTAATCAGGTCAATGAGATAAGTAGCTTCATCTCTGCTGTATTATATTATAAGATAAAAATAAAAAAAAAGAGTAATGAGAACATTCCGGACCATTAATTATTATTTATTCATTAGAAACATTCCTCAAGAGGGTCTTCTACATCACTAAAGCCAATCTCACAGAAAAGAAAGGTTAATTTATTGGGAAGTTTAGCATTGAAGCTAGTTAATTTGCCCAATTAGCTGTTTTGCATAAAGATGGTTCAAGCCTTCAAGGGCGCACAAACTACTCTCACTGGACATTCCGTTCTCCTTTTTCAGAGTCTTGCAAACTAGCTAGTACAAACTTCTTCTAATAATAAAATCAGACATGGGTTCTCAGATTGAGCAGCCCCATGAGTTACATATAATAAATTGCAGATTCATGGACTTCAGTCACCCACTGGTGAAGAATGAACGAGAATTTATTGTATTAGATGAGATGCGTCAGATCCACTCTTCTGCTTTCCTACTGTTTTTCTTGACCGGGGAGCTAGCCCAGCTTCAGAGAGCTTCAACTGCAATGGGGTACTTGTTCTTGGGCATGCGAACGAGTGTTGGATGGATGGTGTCATCTTGTTCTAATGGCTTCCACCTGCAAATGGGAAGAAAAGCAGTCAAGCTCAGAAGTAAACCAGTGGTGAGAAGGATACACTATTTGGTGTTCACATCTTACTTGTATCTGCAGACTAAATGATGGATGAAAACACAGATTTCCAGTTTGGCCAGGTTGAGCCCTGGGCACATACGGGGTCCGCTACCAAACCCTAAGTAGCTGAATGGCTTTAGAGGATTCTGCGTTCAGGCATTGAATTTAATGTTCAGTTAAATAACCTTAGACAGAAGAATGCAGAAATGACATTGAAGCAGCTGAATTGCACTTACATCAAATCTTGATGGGTCAAACTTGTCTGGGTTTGTGAAGATTGTAGGATCATGGTGGATGGAGACAACATTTAGATTCACTGACCAACCTTTCTTTATATTGTATCCTGGAGATAACAGCGATTAATTATGTTAGTTTCACATGTGCTATCTGATTGTAGGTAATATTCCAGATATATTGAAGATGAAGAAGCACTTCATTCACCATCAATTTCAAAATCTTGGGCTGCTTTCCGCGAAAACCATGGCAGGACAGTCGCTTTTCGGAGAGTTTCACTGATCACCTGAGCTTCACCAAAGAAAGAGATGGATAAAGAAAACACAAAATCTTTTTTTTTTTAATTTTACTGAAGAAATCACATTTTTAAAATACTACGGAGATCAGGCCTACTTTATTGGTATAAGACATTTTATTGATGTCTGACCAGGTGAGAGTTGATCCTTCTTTCCAGTTCTCTTGAATTGCTCTGTGTTCTTCCTACAAGTGTACAATGTGAGACTAAGAAAACCCATGAACAATATTGAAATCCGTTTAGTTAGTAATGAAGGGTCAAGGTAACCTCAAACGATCAAAATTACCCTGAGTTTTTCTAAAACAGAGGGATTTTCTTGTATGAATTTGATGACCCATGTCAGGGCTGCTGTTGTGGTGTCATGCCCTGCAACCAGAAGAGTCAAAATGTTGTCCTTAAGCTGTGAATCCGAGAGTTTGTCCTCCGTTTCTCCTGTTCTTGCTTCGCCACTTTGCAGTTGCAACAGAGACTGCAAGAAATCAAACCGGACCTCACTCCCACTTCTTCTTCTAGATATGATAGAGTCTAACATCTCATACATCCGGTCCCGTGCCTGGTTGTTTTAAAAGGATCAATGTTATTAAAATACAAATGGCGAAATGATACCATACCAAACTGAGAAGGAACTGAGAAGAAACAGTAAAGAAGAGTCCACATTTTTGCATTGCACCTTAATCCCTTTATGGAAAGCAAACCCAGGAATCTTAAGAGGCAGGGATGCAAAAGCTGAGGAGATGATCTTGAAGTTTTTGCGCAATTTTTCTTGTTCTGCACCTGAAGGTTCTAAGCTCATCAATATGTTGCTTATCACCTTGAGAGTGAACTGCAAAACAGATCAACAAAATTAAGCTTTCTCCGCCAGAAAGAATGCTATTCACCAATTCCACAAACCCATTTTCTATTCGAGGAACAGATAAATTGATTTGTTTAACTTAGCTTGATCTTTACTTATGTCATCTGACAGGACTTAGTACTTACAGCTGAGGCCTCCTCCAGGACTAGGACTTTCCCACCATGCCAGCCATCTAAGGTTTCAATAGCCAAAGCGTTGATAAAATGTATGGAGTTCTTCATCTCATCAACAGATAATGGCTGGCCGATCAGTCTCCTGAGCCTCTTATGTTCTTCTCCGCTGGTTTGAAGCAGACTGCTCGGACCCAATACTTGCTTCCCAGTGTAGAACAGGTTCAAGCTCACAATCCCATCTTTTCCTGACAATAAGACCTTACTTGCATCCCTACCTGTCATGAAGACGGTCAATCTCCCCAAGACACTTGTTTTGAACACCTTCCCGAACCTGATCAAAGCAGCAGTTCAGTAACAGAGAAATGCAAGCTAAATCAAGGAAATATCTTTCATTATGTAAAATAACCTCTGCTGTCTCTTGTTCATGAAGCTGTATATTCCAGCAGGGCTGGCGAATTCAGAGACGAAAGACAAGCTCTCCCCTATGAAAGGCCAACCCAGATTACCAGGAATCCTTCCCAGTTCTCTCGATGATGAAGCCCATGAATGCAGAATTGCAAAAGCTGGTAGAAGAATGACTGCGAGAAGAACCAGAACCAGGAAAAGAACCAACTCCATTGTCTGGAAGAAGTCGACTGAATCCCAAACTACAACCCGACCTTGTTATGTACACAGCTCAGATGCTCTTCTTCCTTGTTTCTGATTTCTCATGAATATTCCCTCTCTTGGCGGCCACCGGAACCTTTTATGGAACAAGTTATTTGTTGCTTAGCGAGCTCAAGGAACCTCATATCGTTAAGATTTATAGCATTTCATCCATTAGTAGGTGGCAATTATGCATGGAAGGAATATTCCATACCCGTCTTGCTCTGCATTGCTCGACGTCTTGTCACCTTGTGTTCCTGTTTACGCTGGATCTGGCATGAGGGGTTGGGATGAGAATTAAAAGACATTGTGGCATGCATTGGGGAAATCTGATTTCTTGTTTGGATTTGTATCCGGTAAACAGTGTAGCTTCCAATACTTTTTTCATATCTTGTGAACTATCAAGTTATTAAATGTTTTAACTCAATGTGATTTCATATAATTTCTTCTTGACACAAACGCTTCATCAGTGGTAGCCATATACTCACCGTATTCAAATGAAAACGAACAGAAATCAGCTGGGTGGACTTTTTCTCGTGAAGAAAACAAATTTAAATGAAACTTACGATAAGAGCAATGGAGTTAGTTGGGCAAGTTGACATCTTCTGTTGTCTTTGGATACTTACAAGGCCAGTGTAATCGTTTATGCATAACAAGATTGTAGGTATATGATTGGCATGGAGGATATTGGATAGGAAGGGATAGGGACGGGGATGAGATCATGGACTGGGACGTGTTATGGGCCGGATTCGCTATGACTGTAAAGAGTATATATATAACAACAAAAATATTTCATAGGTCACTCATTACTAATCAGATGACACAACAAATAGTTGAGTAAATAAATAGAATAAATGAAAAACTTATGAAACAATGAAAATATAAAATTAGAAATTACCTCAGGTATATACGTACATATTTCTTGCATGGACATGTTAAGAGGCCTAGTGATACGGGTCGGGCACGACTTGCCTATGCCACTAAGCATAGCGTCTATGGAATGCGGACTTATGCAAGAATATGGCACAACACGATATACACATACATGCACATGGACAACCGACGAACAAACATGTGTGCATGGGGTTGCACGCACATGCGCCACATGCATTTTTGGATGCCCACGGGGTTGTATGTGCGCTCCTAATTGCAGGGTTACCAATCAGTAACCCACTCACGAAGCCGCAAGGGAACAACCATGTATGGTTCTAACACTAATGCACATAGAGGTATCTAAGTGCAAGCCAAACCACATGGTGCAACTTAGAAAAAGAGGAGCATACTTACGTGGGTTTGCCAATCATTTAATGACACACGGATAGCATGGCAATTGACATGACATTTGCACGACATGGCGCATGAGGTAGTACTTAGCCGGCATATGAGATGGTGTGCATGAGTTGGCGAAGCACAAAGTGCTTAATAGTTGGTGCAAATAAGTTGAGGTTTGAATTCAACTTAATTAAACATATTGAAATGAATTTGAATGGGTTAGCTTGAGACTAACAGGTTTAGGTTAAGATCTTCCCCAAGTGTGCAACTATAAATAAAAGGTTTAGGTTAAGATCTTGCTATTGAGTTTTGAGGGAGTTCATCAAAAGTCAACAAATTAACTTTGACTCAAAAAAATACCAAAGTGGTTTTCTTAGCCTGCTAGAAAAATTAGTTCTTAATTCTGAAATGATTCAAAAGAATTTCAGACCAGTAAGGGATATCAAAGACGTCTGATATTAATTCTTAAGGACTATGCCAACTTCTCTTTTTATTTCCTGAGGCAATATATTGCCTTCGGCTTAGTTTGATCAGTACATTTTCTGGGGTATATTATATATAATGCTGAGACGGCTTTACAGTTCAGGCAACATTATCAACACTACTACCTTTTCTAGCAACAACTACATATGTTCTATCAGGTTCCTCATATTAAAGATCATTATTTTCGCAGGTTACAAGATTCGAATGTGGAGGATTCTCAGTTGGGGGTTTGCGACAACCACAGCATCCTTGATGGGAAGTCAGCCTTTGATTTCTTCGACAATATTGCTTCCGTTTGCAGAGACGATGGCCTCAAGACCCTAGTCCTCAATAATGACAGAACATGCTTTAAAGCAAGAGACCCACCTCAAATCACGTACCCACACAAAGAGTACAATATTGTGCTCAACAATATAACACAAAACCCGTCTTATATAATATCCCTCCTCTAATTCCTCATTCACTTGCTCAAACCGGCCTTTTCCGATCTCTCCATCTCTCCTGAAGCTGCAGGGAAACCAGAGCTACGAGCTCTTCCATTTCACTTCCACCATGCTGAGCCTGAAGCAAAAGGCTGCAACGTCCAAGTGCTCCACCTTTGAAGCTATTCCACATCTGGAAAGCGAGAACGAAGGCCGTGTTTAAAGACCCAAATGAGACATCAAGCGTATTATTCGCTGTGGACATAAGGTCCAAGATCTCTCCCCCGTGCCACATGGCTTCATCGGAATGCAGTGATCACGGTCCGAGCAAGTGCTAATTAGGTGCTCGACTTGGAGGAGAGGCCTTTCTCTTTCTATCTGTGGGGAAAGTGAAGGAAGGCATGTAATTTGGGAGTATCGCGTACGGATGATTATGCAAGGTTGATCGGCCATAGACTGGTTGGAGGTCCATAGACGCTTGCCGGCCACTTGTAATATTGGCAACTTCTATGTCTCGACTTGCATTGGTAGAATTAGCTGCCCTTCTTTAATAATCAGCTCGATTTGGGTTATGGAGAGCCTATATATGGAGTCCCCGTTGTTAGTGGGATGGACGAGTTTGTGCTGCAGCTATCCAATGGCAAGAAGGTAGAATCACGGGGAGGCATAAATGTGTGGAATATTGTGCTGGAAAAGAAGAAGAAGATAATCCACTTTCAATCAAAATGAAGATTAATTAATAGAACTGGGTTTAGAATGGGTTGAGAATAGAGTCTCTACAACAATATATACATGACTAATTGGAACGATCGACAGACCAAACAGCTATCAAATATCATATGAATATGGGTTCCAGTAGGCCGATCACATGAATATTTCCACTCAAGAGGCCTAAGTACCAGACAGACAGAAGTCTACAAACTCCCAAGTGGTTTCTAATTAGTTTGTAGTATAGTATTTTCGTGTAAAATTTTCATATCTAAGGACTATCATCCATATATATATATATACGAATCTCTTTCTCTCTTCAACTTTTTTTGTCTTTTTAATTGTAAAGCACAGGCCTACCCAATTAATGTATAGAATATATACTACACTTGCACATACCCTTTGGAATTTCCTAAAGCCAAGAGAATGCAGAAACTCAAGCTCCTGGACTTTAGGATTATTTCTCTGGAGACAGTGGATACATAATATGCACAGACATGAAGCTAGCTATAGCACTATAGCTAGTTAATAATTATACTTTTGCTCAAAAGCTCTCTCCCCCCCTTCACTTTTGACACACGGGCTGGAGTCAGCAACATATTGACTATTTCGTACCAGTTATGTTTACACAATTATTATCTGATGCTTAAGCCTTCCAGGAAAATTATAATTTAATCAACATCTTAATAAAGGGACTTTACAATACAAGCAACTCTATACGTACCTTTGTTAGATTCCCGCTCTCTTTATATCTAACTACTTTTAGCTATTTCCGGCAGGCTTGCATGAAGAAAGTTCTTAATTCACAAATAAGTACTCATAAGAATTTCAGATCATGGGTGACGGACATCAAAGAGGTCTGATGTACTTCTGAATGATGCCAGGTTCTCTTTTTGATCAGCTTAATTAGCTAGTTTGATCAGTACTTTTAGTTTTTGGGGTAAAAATATATATGCGAGCTTAATTCATTCCAGAAAGATCAATTAAGCTGCAGATGACTTTATATTAGTAACGATTACATAAAAGAGTACTACTACTAAGGGACGAAAACCTAGATTAATATATGGATCGAAGGAAAAGGAGAGGCTATAATGGGTGCGTACGTATATATGTATTGGGAGGGACAAGGAGATGCAGTTATATATATATATATATATATATATATATATATATATTGCGCTATATATACACGTTTGTTGCTATAATATTGGGTAAATCCGGCTTTGCGACGGGAATTAATTAATTAAGGATCGGAGCTCTGAGATGCCCGAACGTGGCAGCGATATATATATGTATAATAAAAAGGGAAAGTGGAGGCAGGAAAGCAGGAGGAAGGGTTTCCAATAATGGTGGTTCTGGAGGCCATGTGTCGTGTTTTTGTTTAACCTAAACAAATCTTAGGTCGGATCCCTCAAAAGACTTCAATCTGTACGGTCGTCTTCTAGGGTTTGGCGTCACTCCATACCTGCGTGCCATTCAGCTCTCCTCGACACCTGTCGACTACGCCTTTCGATGTCTTTACGCAGACCTGGTTTCGGAATTCCGAGCCTCTCTCCTCTCCCGTTCTTCGATCCCCTCCCGACACTTGCCCCGATCGAGCTCTTACCCCCAGTACTGCGCCCTAGCTCATCCACCGTTGTACGTCTAAGATTCTTGTCTTTCGTAATAATCTCTTGCCTCTAATTAAACACTAATCTCTTATCCTTCCTACTGATCTTAACTGGTTATATCCAATATTAAATAATCTCAAATGTAATTGGGTACTTGAAAAATAAGTGAAAACTATATATACGCGGTGAAAATGTAATTTCCTTTGAGTCGTATAAATATTACCGGACAAAGTTTAATACCGGCATAGTTATAATCGCTCAAATGATTATATATTCACTTGTCCAACTTTGGCATTATTAATTAGCTTATTACAACATATATTTATGAATGTTAAGTTGTTATACCTTTGTTGAGGGACTGTTAATATAAAATAATTATATCGTATATATGTTCTTATTGCTATGAAGGATAACCTTCCCAACTCTTTTCTATTTTCTTTTATCTTATAAATGGTTTTTTATGGTTTAATTCCTTTGTATAAATTCATAGATGCTCTTGAGATGTATAAAAATCTTATTTTTAACGGGCCGGCGGATATAGGTATTTCCGGCGGTTATTAAAAAAACCTATTAGTAAATGACACGGTAAACCGCCATTAAACTGATATACTGGGCGGTTTTGCAAAACACCGCCAGCGTTTTGGTTTCACTTCTAACCGCCCGGCAAAAAAGATTTAATGGCGGTTTCAATTAAACCGCCAATGAAAAACGATTTACCGGCGGTTTTCAGTTAAACTGCCGATGAAAAACGATTTATTGGCGGTCTAAATCTAAACGGTTAATATTGACATCAGTGGCGACGTAAATCTCCAGTGGTTATTTCTTAAACCGCCATTAGAGATAAAGTTACTGGCGGTTATTGTAGAACCGCCAATAATACGTTTTTCTAAACGGCTAATATTGACATGGCGACGTAAATCTCCCGTGGTTATTTCTTAAACCGCCATTAGAGATAAGGTTACTGGCGGTTATTGTAGAACCGCCAATAATACTTTTTTTTTTTTTCGTTTTATTGGCCGTTTTCGTCTAAACCGCCGTTGAATCGTGGGTTTCTAAACCCAAATTTGGCTGCTCGGCTTTCGCGCGTTTTTTCTCTCCCGCGGGAAGTCCCCAAGCGCGCGTCTTCTTCGTCTCCGGCGTGAATCGACGTCCCAAATCCTGCAACCTTCGCCGTCGTCGCTGTCACTGCCGTCGTCGCCGTCGTCCCTGGAATCGTCGCGTGCAGTGGTCGTTCGCTGATTAATCGCGAACCGTCGTCGCCGGCGCCGGCGCTGCTGCCGCTGCTTCCATTGCCGTCTTCGTTGTCGCTTGCGCTTGCTGGAAAGAAAGTATTTCGCTGCTGTGATTCCTGCTGTCGGAAGGTAGGTTTGTGCTTTTTTAATCAACAATCAGAAAAGAAAATAAACCATATAAAGCAACGAATGTGGAATTGAAATAAAGCAACATGCCAAAAATACTATGGACTGGTGGGAACGAGACCAACCTAGCCTTTTTTCTAAATACAAAATGCTAGCCGCACCACACGCAAAACTCATATGACGTACCAGCCAATCAGAAATACAGCCGTCTAGGGTTTATCCTTTATCCTCTAGGATTTTATAAAATAAAATTTATTTTTTTGGATGGGTACTGCACAGGTGCAACTTGCATTAATTACACAATACTTTACCTCTATTTAGCTCCATCACAATCCCTGCAGAGTTTCTGCATCTCGGACTTGCCTTCATTCCAGTTCATAACTCCAATAGAACTCACCCTTGCAGCTCTAAACTTGGTTGACAAGACTGATCTTCAATGCATGTCCTTTCAAATAGATTCTTAATTTTATGAAAATTTTCGATTAGATGTTGCACATATTCGTTTCATTTTTGCTTTTAGAATATCATTCCAACTTCACTAAAGCTTATATGTAATCAACAACATCTCAGTTGGTTCTTGGGTCGTGAGCTACAAAAGTGGGTGGGACACTGCTAATGTGATGAATATATAGTATTCTTACACCTCATTTGTTTATACCATAAGTACTCATGTATCGATGACTCAACAGGCTATCCATGCATGACATGCTGATAACCTCATTAGTTAGCATTTTTTATTTATATGCCAAGCGAATAGTATTTCCCCAAGGAAGAGATGTCATGTAAAAATCATCTTTCCTAATCAAAGACAATTAATAATCAACCACACCTTCAACAAGAATCAAGAGATAATCCCCAATCAAAGACTCTAGATCCTTCAAATGGAGTTCAATGAGTACACCCTTAAAAAGGACAAAATTAAGGAAGAAACAATAGACTTTCATGAGAGATAATCTCGTCCACCCTAATAAAATTTTGGAATATCAAAACAATCTCGTTACATAAATTACAGTATTGACAAATATGCCAGCTTGTCTGCTAAGTAAGAAAGCCGAATTTTGATTCCACATACATATATATACAAAGGTGAAAGTGAAGAGGACAAGATTCCACGAGAGAAGCACGAATTTATTTTAAGACCTAATACTCAGCTTCATCCCTTTTCTATTAAGCATTTATATATCTTCCTATGCATCCAAACTTAATATTGGTTACAGATATCTAAATTATTGAAAACAATCAAAGCGTTATAAAAAATAATTTAATTTTGTAGAAAATTTAATTACGAAATCCTCAAGTTTTTTTGACTTGGAAGGATGTGTATCAGTGTGTATATGTCTTTGTTGGGTAGCTTACATGGAACATATAAGCCCCATTGACACGATCACTTTTTGTGGCGTAATGTCTTTCAAAATAAATAAACTCTCTTGTGAACAAGCTAGTTTAGGGTTTAGGGTTATACTAAATCATCATAAAGTGTGAAACTGAAAATTTAATTTATGTTCTTCTCTAAAAACCTTTAAACCCAATTTTTCTAAAAATCCTTGAGAAAACTAAATTTAGGAATCCAAGCATTTAGCATTTTAAATGATAGTTCCCCTATTTTGAGCATATATAATCTCAATTAATGTGGTTACTAAAGCGAAAATTTAAATATTTTAATCAAATTACTAAATGAATTTCTTACTGGTATTTTCTGAACAAACTTTTCATCGAAAAGTAAGTACTTAAATCAAAAGAATACTTTGCAACAAAGCAGTCAAATTCTCTGTTGTATTACTTAGAGCGTCAGGTCTTTTCTTTTCGAAAGAAAAAATGGGATATGTGTTTGCGTCCAACTTTATCTTCTATGAGAAAATTACCATACACGCACATACGCAATAACAAACAACTGAGCATAGAAGACAAGGGTAGATATATTGTGATGCCCATCTATTATTTATTTAGAAATTAAGGATAAAAATACATGTACATTTCACTTTGGATGTAAATTTCCTCTATGAAGCACTAACAAACCCATAATATTTGCAGTAAGAACTAGAGGCACTCTCCCATTTTCTCATTTTTAGACCAAAATATACGTCGTTGGACATCGCTAAAGCGATCATTTTGCAAGGGCAAGGGGCCGACAAGAACGATAATAATTACTATATATACAGTTGATCACCTGATCATGTGTAGACCCTTTGTTTGTAAAGGATATTAAGATGCGATTATATCAGTAAGTGTTTAACATAATACAGAAAATTATAAATACGTGATCATATGAAATTATATATATAAATATAGGTGATCATATGAAAATATATAAGACA
Organism: Aristolochia contorta; assembly: GCA_022405105.1. Classification (NCBI taxonomy): domain Eukaryota; kingdom Viridiplantae; phylum Streptophyta; class Magnoliopsida; order Piperales; family Aristolochiaceae; genus Aristolochia; species Aristolochia contorta. The sequence goes on from CM039664.1 coordinate 11,535,873, forward strand.
CTTCAATTTGGGATTGGGATTGAATTTCAGAACAGCGGGTTTAATGGTTACTTCATGTTATGCATGCCAGGAAGATCGATGGACATGATTAATTGTCGTATTCCCAACCATTAATAGTGGACCTTTTGCAAGAATCATCATGCTTCCTCACCTTTTCTTTCTTTCTTTCTTTCTTTTTTCTTTTGTGAGGTGTACGTCTAGGAATCTAGGAATCTGGGGATTCCGACCAAATATGTAACTCTGGTATTTTCCAAATGAGTAATGCTAACGGTACGTTACTGTAGCGTACCGTTAGCGTACAGTCTGACGTGGATGCCTTATGTGGCATCCACGTGAGAGCCCAGAGAAACCGGAACATTCAGTTTCCGGTTTTCTCAGCGGGAGGGAGGCCGGAGCGGGAGGGAGGCCGGAACGGGAGGGGGGCCGGAGCGGGAGGGAGGCCGGAACGGGAGGGAGGCCGAGCTGGAGGGTGGCCGATCCCGCGGGTGGGAGGCCGAGCTCCCGCGCGGCCGCCTCCCACCCGCGGGAGGGAGGCCGAGCTCCCGCGCGGCCGCCTCCCACCCGCGGGAGGGAGGCCGAGATCCCGCGCGGCCGCCTCCCACCCGCGGGAGGGAGGCCGAGATCCCGCGCGGCCGCCTCCCACCCGTGGGAGGGAGGCCGAGATCCCGCGCGGCCGCCCCCACCCGCGGGAGGGAGGCCGAGATCCCGCGCGGCCTCCCCCCACCCGCGGGAGGGAGGCCGAGCTCCCGCGCGGCCGCCTCCCACCCGCGGGAGGGAGGCCGAGCTCCCGCGCGGCCCTGCCGAGATGGAGGGAGGAGAGGGAGGCCGTGGGAGGCTCGGCCCCTCCCTCCCGCTCCGGCCTCCCTTCGGGAGAGGCCGAGCTCCCGCGGCCCGGCCCTGCATGCAGGAGAGGGAGGCCGTGGAGGCTCGGCCCTCCTCCCCCGCCCGGCCTCGCGAGTAGAGGCCGAGCTCCCGCGCGGCCCCGCCGAGAGGGAGGGAGGCCGAGCTCCCGCGCGGCCCGGCCCCGCCGAGCGGAAGAGGGGGGAGGGGCGGCGAGAGGGGGAGGGGCGGCTAGACGGGGCGGGGCGGCGAGAGTGGGGAGGGCGAGAGGCGGGAACTCGAGAGTGGGGAGGGCGAGAGGCGGGAACTCGAGAGTGGGGAGGGGCGAGAGGCGGGAAAGCGAGAGGCGGGAGGACGAGAGAGTGGCGGGCGACGAATGGAAAACCGGAAACTTAAAGTTTCGGTTTTCTCGGATTCTGACGTGGAAGCCACATAGGGCATCCACGTCAGACTGTACGCTAACGGTACGCTACAGTAACGTACCGTTAGCATTATTCTTTCCAAGCCAGCAAATCCATCTTCTCCCCGGTTAGCTAGCTAGCTAGCTAGCTCTCATACGGACAAAATACACAGGAACTCGAATTAAGTCATTCTTCTCCCAGGTGCAGGGGTTCCATCTTATCCTTCGTTCCCCGTGAGCAATATTTGATCCACACTAAACTTAGGCAGGACCACCGGACATGTACGTACACTTCCCGTTCGTCGTTTCACTCGGCTTTTTTAGAGCGCTGTAATAGGTACATCCGCACATGTTCACATGCACACGTGCATGAATCTACTGTTTAGTCTGCTCTCACAGCTAGCTGCAGGTGTTGCTTCTGGTGTATGATAGCTAGCTAGTGTCCATCAATCGGGAACAGTTTCCCGTTTTAGCTCCTCGTACGTAGCTGGTATTTTACTTTAATTAATTTGCTCATATATATACTGGGAAAGAAATTAAAAAATTCAGTACCGCTTGAAGACACAGGCGCCTATATATAAATTAAGAAGTAGTTTATAGTGGTGGGTTTTGTTCCCATTTCCCAAAGTGCATTTCTTGGGTGTACTTGCACTTGCATATACACCAAACGGTCCAGGTCAGAAATGGTGGAATATCAACTGGTTCGCTGCAGCTGGGTCCAGTACTTCTTTAAGGAAGCCACCTCATGTACTTATGTATGCGTTATGCCCTAGAATTGAAGCACCTCTCATTTCTACTCTCCTTGGTTTTACATACCTTCCTTCCTGAAAATAAAGAATTCAAAATTGTTTCCTTTCTTTCTTCAGCCAGCTGAACTGTCATCGTCTCACAAGCTGGAAATTAATTAGACCAGGCGCCCTCTCATCATCAGTTGATATTATAAGTAGGACGGGGAGGTCATGATCAGAGAGGGAGGAGAAGAAGATCAGGACGTTAATAATAAGGTACTGTCTTTCTGAACAGCTAGAGATGGTACTTCATGAGAACGGTACTAGTACTGTTAGTACTGGAGCACCCAGCAGCAGTACTAATATTACTTCGCTGGAATCCTACTCGGAGAACAACCGGAGCGGCTTCCCCGGCTGCGGTGGCGGCGGCGGCGGCGGGGAGATCATCAAGGAGCAGGATCGGCTGCTGCCCATAGCGAACGTAGGGCGGCTCATGAAGCAGATCCTGCCGCCGAACGCGAAGATCTCGAAAGAGGCCAAGGAGACCATGCAAGAGTGCGTGTCGGAGTTCATCGCTTTTGTCACCGGGGAGGCCTCAGAGAAGTGTCACAGGGAGAAGCGCAAGACCGTCAATGGGGACGACCTCAGTTGGGCACTCGGAGCCCTGGGGTTCGATGATTATGTCGAGCCTTTGAAGGCCTATTTGCGCAGGTACAGGGAATTTGAAGGAGACAGACCTAACCACAGTACTAATAAACAGGCTACTACTCGCAGCTCTCAGAATCCACCCAGGTTCAATCTCATGGACGACAGGAATGGTATTGGTAATAGCGATATATAACATGACCTCACTGTAGATCTTCTGTCATATTGGAGGAGACCCACTTGCATATTTCTGCAATATTATTAATGTCAGAAACTCCACATGCAGGTTGCAGTAGCATGAACCCTAATGGAAAAAGGGTCTTATTTTTTTTCTTCCTTATGTTTCCTGTTGTTTTTTTTATCTTAATTTTCTTTATTGGGGCTTCTCCAATCAGCTCATTCGACAAGCTGGGTAGAACCATCAAGGGTTTTGATTTGCTTTCTTTCCCTAGTTTCAGCTGGGATATTGTATTATGATGTTTGAATCTCCTCAATGAATTCTCTTCTTTTCACCCTACATAATTGTAGTAGTAGTAGTACTGTTTTGGGATGAGGATTCTTCAGTACTGAATTTGGAGCAAGATTAATAATTTATAGCCTTTGGAATTTGGATGAATTATTAACTGCAGCTTGTAGTTCTCACTTCTTCAGCAAACTCATGTTCAATGTTTTATTTGTAGTACTGATCAATGCCTTGAACGTTTCATAAACACCAATACTTGCAGTCAATTAATTTGAAATGAGGAGATGACTAACATTTACAGGAAAATATGTCTGTAAGCCTTCAATCTATGTATCAAGAACTTGATTAGATGATCTGCTAGCTGTGTCAGGTTGTGTTTGATGCAAACCAAACGTATACTACAGGTTGCTGAATTCTAGGTTTCGCTCTTTATTCCTATTCAAAAATTTGTAATAGTTTATCACCCAGTTTTGGACTCTACTGATGACTCGGTTTTCTTATTCTTCCAGAAACAATATAGATTGGTTCATGAGTCCAATCCCTCATTAGATTTTACCTTTGATGATTTGGATACGATCCTAAGTGTCTCACTTTCTAGTCTTTTTCTATCAGTATGTTTGTCCGAAAGCTTCCAATATCATTGGAAGAGATCAGCATCAGATCATTGGGCGTCAAGTTGTAAATTCAGGGAAATGTTAATTGAGGACTTCGAAACACATCAGTTGAAGGGAAAGAGAAAGCAGGAAGTAAATATTTAATCAGTTCATACTAAGGAAGAAAGACAATTGTAACTAGACAAAAGAAGAGCCAAAATCTCATTTCATGACTCAGAAGAAAACTATACTAAGCCAATACTAATATTACTGTGTTTGATTGTAGACTACCATGAATTTGCTCCAAATCCTTAATTAACGGCATAATATTCTTCAATTTGGTAGTTAATTTCAGTCTATCAGTTATTGACATTGAATTTAATTATGTTAACTTAAATTTTAATTCCAACTGAAAATCTTATCAGAACTTTGATCCGGATTATTTATGTCACACTATTGAGATAATTAAAACCTCCTTTTACGTCTCGCCAGTAAAGGCAATATATGTGCGCCGCTCCTCAAACCACTGGTAGAAGATCTACCGGCGGTTTACTGTCCCCTCCGGCCGATTTCAACCGGGGGAAGACACTGTTTTTCTGCTAGTGGTGGGAAACACCTATACTTTGTTGTCCAAAATTAATGTACCTCTTAATTCTATATATTGACCAATCACAGTTGGAAACTAGCTATATACTGCACACTGGGTACGCACAGACAAAAGCTGAACATCTGCGGAGTGGCTCTCCTATTCTATGTGAGCAACAACTGGTTATTAATTGGTTGCTCACCATGAGCTAAACATCTTCACTGCTTCTCTCTTATATTATATATATGTCAGCACCACCTGACCTCGCCACAATTTTATTTAGGACCATTAGACTTTAAAATGAGTACTGAAAATCTTAACTCACTAGTACAAAACCGATTTTTATTGGGGGTTTCTTTTCTTCTCTTTTTTTGTTTCATTCCGGTTGTGATTTTGGAGGGCTAGTTTTGAACTCAAACCATATTGAAAGAGAGTTCCATTAATAAATTCATTCTGATCAATATTAAACATATAGAAAAAGTACTAAAAATTGTTTTACAAAAAAAAAAGAAAAAGAATTAAAATGATCGTCTTCCTAGCTCCGATTCTGCTGTAGTATAGTAGTACTTGTACATTCATCTGTTTCCTGTCCTTTCCTTGTCCTCAGCTTTATGCCTCTGAGAGCACAGAAACCGAAGAAGTTGGTATTCACGTGTGCTTGTCACTGGTTTGGCCGAGTTCTTCTCTTTTACATTAGCTCTCCTGAAAGTGAAAACTCTTTGCAAAGCTAATTAGCGGCTCCCGGCATAAATGTCTCTGCAACAACAATACCAATCATGTTCGTCGCCCTGCTTCATATTCTCCACAATAAGCACATATTCCACTTTTAAAAGATATTCTGCCTTGACTTATAACAGCTTTCTAATATTCCATTTCTGAGTTCCAATCATCTAAGTTTAGCAAAAAACAAGAAAAGATGTCAGAGCAAGCATGGTGAAGTAGAGTTAATTACTCGCTGGCTACATATATATATAGGACAACCCAAAATTCGTCAAACCCTAGAATGAGGGACCACGCTTTGAGTGCCTCAAAACTATGGCTGCATCAGTAATTGTGAAAGAGTAGAACATCAAATTTCGAGCATATAATGTAGTTGATTTCTCTGATAGCCATATATATATATATATACAATTTGATCTCTAGCTTCCAGTAAAATAATACTCTCTGTCTTGGGGGACCACTTCATGTACATAATTCAGAACTTATGGTTAACTAAAGCCTGTTAGTCATGGGAGAGCAGCTCCATCAATTGGTCCAACAGCTTCCATCTCTCTCCTGCACGGACCCTCGTGGGACAATTAGTATCAAAATCAGGCAGCGCTGGTCTTGCTGTTGCTCTTTCTGTCTGCTTCGTTCATGGATAACCATAAATTAGTGATTTAACTTAATCAATGGCGTGGCGTAGCCGATGGCGTTTCCTTCACACCATTTCCTTTGTCCCATTACCTATACCTAGCTAGGGTACCATGTGACATGCAACATAACCGACATTCGCGCTGCAGTAGCATCTTCTGGACTCCACTTTCTTTATTCTCAAGTGCTGTACGATGATACAGAAATCGTTCTGCTGCAACTATATCTGAGACCTACACATGACCTCATGGATTGTACAATTTATGGGAATTTTGTGGTCAATGGGTGTAGTTCAAAACTTCAAATTCAACAAGCTATCCAAATGTTGTTTGGAAGTTGTCTTTAATTAAGTGAAAATTCAAAACATCATGCAAAAGCGCTAAGCTGCCATGTTAGAGTATTTAGAGCAAAGCGCCAAAGCATATTGATCCAAACACCAAAACGTAGTGCAATATCTCCTCCACCTAACAGTCACCAGCTAACACTTCACACTTCTATGAAGTAATTAATGCCTGTGTTTAAGACATGATTTTCTTTTTTATCTCCCGGCCTTAATCCTCAATCTCCTGCATCCAAAATGCTGTTTGGAAGTTGAGTCTTTTTGGTAGATGAATTTCAGTAAATTAATACTTATCTGTTGCATACATGATCAAGATTTTGCGAGTGGTAGACAAATAAAGAAGATAATAAAGGGCAAGAATGATACAAAATCTAGTGAAAACCCCAAACATATTCATGCAAAAGCGCTACTCTGCCAAGTTAGAGAATTTAGACAAAGCTCCAAAGCATATTGATCCAAACACCAAAACCTAGTGTAATATCTCCTCCACCTAACAGTAATTACCAGCTAACACTTCAAACAGCTATAAAGTAATTAATAGCTGTGTTGAAGCTGACATGACTTTCTTTTTTATCTCCTTAATCTTCAATCTCCTGCGTGCATGCCTGAAAGCCCTAGATGATTAATTCCCTGGTTTCTCTTGATCCACCCAATACTATTTTAAAATCTTTTGGGCCTTAATTTCTTTTATCTCTCAAGACACTGGTCATCTTATTCCTCAGCTACAAATAGGCCATTTCAGAAAATTTCTGGAGATTATCTTCAGAAAATATAGTTAAGGCATAAGTCCTATCATGACTTGTACATCATGTAGACCAGTACACTAGTGATAAAGGTTACAGTTCAATATATATTAGTAACTGAGGAAAATGAAGCAGGACACAGGACCAACTAAGGTTGGCTGCGTACTCAGCTTCTAAATAAAATTAAGTATGGTATTTACAAGAATGCGGTTATATATCTATATCTTTATTTCTCTGTGAAAATTTGTAAAAATAATAAAAATATACACCATTCTAGAATTAAAACTATATATTAAGCAGGAAAAGGAAAACATTGCTCTAAATGCTAGCTACAAGAATCTTATTATGTTTAACAAACTTATGTGGCGTCCTTAGACTTATCCTAGCAGGTATCCGACATTGATCACTTGGTACCTTCATACTATGAGTATGGTGGAAATGATAATGTGATACTATATATATATATGGCAACGTTTGGCACTGGTATTTGATAAAGGACTTTTGAGCTGGACTTCTTGGAAAGAGTTTATTTCAAGTGTTCTAGTAGTACTCCTAATGCTCTAATTTAAGTGTGTTATAGGAGCTTATATGTATTACATTCTACATTTGACAAGTACCATACTCTTTCTGCAGTTTTGGCCAAAGCCATATAGTTTAAAACCAAGCTTTTACAATGGAGTGCACTGCAGTGCAATCCACTCTATGGAGGCTTTTATTTAATCGTGAGTTCATCTTATATATATGTCCATTCAGCAAAAAGATGAAACCCTTTTAAAAGATTATATAGGATCATTGTATATATCACCTCAGACGCAACATATATAGTAAATCTTAAATCCAGGAAAAAAGCTGCAACGGATACACATATCCATGCATGGCATAATTACACCATTTTTTTAGCTAGTCGACAAGTACACTGTTCAGTCAAACGCTATACTCAAGTATTCAAGATTCATCACTCCGCATTTTGGAAAGCATTTCTTATAATTTAAAAACGAAGAAATGCCCATTAGAATTAAATTTGGAAACTTGAGTTGAAATGTATAACACTTCCATCAAGTTCGAATGGACTAGCATCCTGTTACTCAAGGTTCTAACAGATATTACAAAATGGTAAATTGCTGCATAAGTGAATAATGGAAGTAACTTAACTAAATTAAGACTTAAGAATTGGCACAATTCTTTGGAAATAAAATTTTCTAAGCTGGTTTGAGGTCTAATCCAAAATGAATAGCTGAAGTTAGCTGTAGGAAGTTTATTCACATAACAAATACGTATCTTCTAATATATCTATATATGTGACACTATTTATAAAATTCATGATTTTGTGTATGCTTCCTTTAATTTATGAACCTACCTACAAGTGGAATATTGTTTTTTAAGCTACTTATCTTAAAAAAAACAATACTTTAGTACACAGTCAAAAATGTCCCATCCGACGGGCCAAAACGCACCGGCAGAACAAAACAGCCTATCGGCGGACATCCGATGACGGGTAACGTCACGTCATCGCAACATCCGTAGCCGGATGCGTCACCCGACGCAACAACCCGTCGCGTAACAAAACAACCCGTCGTGCGACTAAATTTTATCCGCCGACGTGTGGAGCCGTCGGCGAAGGAATAAATCCAACAACGGATGACCGCGCGTCAGTGGAAATAGTCCACCGGCGCCTGATGATGCGTCGGCGGAACTTGCTTGGACGACGCTTCCACACGTCGGGGGAGGCTTATTACCGACGAATTTCCGAGCATCGTCGGAGTTCCCCCGACGCGTCAAGACGATTCGCCTAAGGTCACCTGACGCGTCCAAGGGCGTCGGTGTAGGTAGTTCACCCGACGCGCCAATGCGCGTCGTCTAATATCAGCCGACGCTTTCTTTCCCGTCGGCTTTAGTTCTACGCCGACACGTGCCGACGCGTTGTTGTTGCGTCGGCGGAGCAAGTCACACGACGCGCATAAGCGCGTCGGCAGAATTTTTTCTTCGTTGCGCCGACGGTTGAGCCGTCGGCGGAGGTTTTTTTTTTATGTTGATTTTGCTTTTTTTTTTCTTTGACCTGTTTTCTTCATCTCTACACAATTTTACAATAATGAAAAGAAATAATAAAAACAGTGAAGAACACGTATGCAAAAAAAAGTTCAATATACATAAAGAACTATAGTGTTTACACAATACATCCAATGAAAAGATCTACAATGTGTAAATTTACAAAGTCTACTAAAAACAAAGAGGAAGTGATCTCGACGCGTCGTTTCCAACCATTACAAAATCTGGCAACGGTGGCTTCTTCCACAGTTCTGAGGTCAGCTCCAACAACAACCTGAGAACCAAAATAGAACATAAATTTGACTATCCACAGTGCACACATACATTAACATGGAAGTATATTACTTCTCCCATCAACATCTAAACTTGCCACAATAAGAGATCTCATCACAAACTGAACAGCAAGAGTAAGAAGATGCTATTACTGACCTCCAAAATAATACGATCGTCAATGTGTTGGGTGGTGGGACTCTCCATGGCCAGAAGACCCTGCAGAAGCTTAACACGTAGAAAATTAGAGATATATATTTATGCTCATCAATTTAAAATAATGTAGAATACTGAAGACAATTCTTACCTTGCTGTGACTATGCAAGAAGTAACATTTCTAGCCTCTCCATGCGTGCGCTCATGGCTTGTACCTGCTGGGACAATGCCTCCTTATCCCATCTGTCCCTCTCCAACTGCTCGAGACAATGCCACATAACTACGAGAGCTGGAAGAGGCACTCTCACGCAATCGAGCGCCTGTTCCAACCCTCTCTCGTAGCCACCTTTGTGGCCCCCGAACATCAGATCTATTACCGTGTCACCTCTCCGGGATCCTTGAGTGAGCAACGTTACTTTCAAAGGCTGCACGGCGAACCGCTTCTCGCACGGTGAAATTAATGAATTAAATAGGTCTGGAAGTTGTATTCAACACAGATCATAAAGCAAAAATATATAACTTACATGTTGTTCAGCAGTTATTTCATCCGGATACGTCCCATCCTTCCTCCTCCGGTGAGCTTTGAGGTATGCCATCGTGAAAGTGTAGCCCTCGTGGTCAGACGACGCTGTAATTAATGTAAGCGAGAAGCAAACAAGGATGAAAATAAAAATAAGAAGAGTTCCCGTAAGGTAATCATATAAATACCTGTTCCTCTAAGAATCGGGAAGAGACTTTGACCCAAGGGTATGCGTTGTCTTGAGCTTCATCGATGACACGACTGTTACGCTCATCGATACCGACTCCTAACATTGTCCCAATACTTCACGAGGAGAACCCAGTCCTCCCGGCTCATACCAGGTATGGGACAAGTCTTCGCTGCTCGTCGTCTTCCCATCATAGTGCTCTTTCTTATATGCCGCTCGGTTATCTCTAATGATTTTTCGAGCACGGGCTTGATAGCCTCCATGGCCTCTTGCTCTGTGGATGGAGCACCTCGCCATCCACAAAGTTATACTTTGCCCGCAAAAAAAAAAAACTTTGTTTAATCGTCACACGTTTGAAAATAAATAATTAACTAGCACTTCTTACTTTGATAACGTTAAACCAGGTCTGCAGCTCATGGGGGGGATAGTCACGCCACTGGAGATGCAACGGAAAGTACTGATCTGCTCGTACTACCGTCCCCATGAGATATGACAATGAAGACTGTCGGCCTGCAACCATCTGGCCATCTCTCGATAATGACCGTCCAAGGATTATCAGGCAGAAACGAAGATGCTTTAACTTTCCGCTTCCCACGCTGATTTGATGGTTCAGCAACATCTTTCTGCTTTCTTGATACCGGGTCTTTTATGCTTCCATGTCTTCCATAGGGATCGGGCCTGCCAATTTGCAAGTTAGAACACAATTCATATAACACACTACAAAAATATCATTACACTTCAAGTTTACCGAAGAATAGCTCTCGTGTGATTCAGATTTCGGAAAGAACTCCCTAAACTTACGATTACACTCATCTATAATATGAAAGAGCTAAAATTAGAACACAAACTTTCCAAAACAAAAAAATCTGGTTTATGTTAGTACCCATATCTGGCATCTGTGACGATGATGCTAGTGTAGCTGGAGCAGAAGCCGGTGGTGTCGGAGTCGGACTCGGAGTGGCCCGAGCAGGCCGAGTCGGACTCAGACTGCTGTTGTTCGGGCTGGCCGAACTGCCCGAACTTTGACCCTTGCTGGTGACGGTGATGAGGAGTCAATGGGATGCTGCCTCGGTTGCATATATATATATATATATATATATATATATATATATATATATAAGAGGATTGATAATTGGATGTTGAGTGACTGATTAGTTCAGTCTTACGAGCATTTGTATAAGATTACTAATGTATCTATCATTAGCATAGTTTTCGATATAACCAAAAAGGCTCATAAAAATAATCAATTTGCTCTCTTTTAGGATTTATATTGACATCAGTGATGCTTCTCAATTTGAGGAGTTGTGGAATTCAAGTCTCTGAGTGAGTTAGACATTAAGTTCGGCATGCATGTATTTCTATATGAAAAATGATATATTGTTACATTATATTGTGAGGCTTTACATCGTGATGTGGTTGTCCTCCCAGAAGCCTAGTTGGCACTCTAGATAAGATTTAGGGTTTAAATTACACATAAAACAAGAAGATAGATCCTACTTAACCTCTTATCTAGACTGCCAAGGTCGCATTGTAAACCCTAAGAGTAAAATATGGCCCTATGCATATCACCACTCTTTCTATACGTCATCAATCCACTCATTAGCTAATGGAAAAGTAGTAGTTGGAGAATAATTTCATTCAACATAAAAGTTGGTGAAAGTGTCGTTTGATAGTGGTCAAAATGTACAAAAAGGCTAATATTGATCATCAAACTCCATCAAAGTTCACATTGATCTACGATTTTGAAATTGAAAGAAGAAAAAGTTATATATTAAGAAAAATGATATTTGTACTGCCATAATTTACTCTTTTTACATCGTGATGTGGTTGTCTACATGGCAACGTAGTTGGCGGTCAAGGAAAGAGAAAATTTAGGTTTTATGGTTTACTCATAATACAGGAAGATAATATTTAAAAAAAATATTTTCTTCGAGTTTATCTTTTATCTGGACTGCAAGTCAGGATGCAAACAGTATTCATCACCACTCATATATCAAGTATTGTACTTTCAAACATATTTGGTCATGTTTTACTTGTTTATCTTAACTTAAGTTCCAATTTATACGTAATGAATGAATTTTTCCCTCCTCGCTGTTTTCTCAGTGTGAAGCTCCATTAATATCGCAAAAGACGATCCCAAATCGCCTCTCGGGAGGTCTTTTTGCGAAAGAAGGGATGGTGTCTGCTACTCTCTCAACTCTCACTACTCTCTGCTCCTCCCTCTTGTCTCTATCCCTAAGTGATAAAACAACACAGATCGAAGAAGAGATCACCACACTTCAAAGGGATGAAAAGACTAAAGATCCAAGAAGTAAGCGCAAGTACATGTAAACACAAATCAACTTCAAAATGTATCTCAAGAGCCATCCACACAATAGAGGACGAGATGGTGAAAATTAGTCCTACAACCACATCAAGCTCATCCACAAGCGAGACTCACTCTTGTATCAACTCACAAGTGATGCCACACATTCAGATTATACAACACCACCAAAAAAATCCCTGATTTACCGGGGCGCAAAACATTTCAGATGAAGAAACCTCCTTCAAACGGGACAGAGAGCACCGTCGCGACCACTCCCTTAAGTGACAACCTTATTTCGGAAATCAACATTAAACACACTCTTGCAACATAAGCCAAACCCCCCTTGTTGTAGACCCTACCAAACTTGCCTAATCCCCCACCACTTACAAATCAAACTCCCCGCACGAGGCAAAATGCACTCCAAATCCATGCTTCAAATATGTCAAGAAAGAGACGACCCTCGTGGAAAAAAAAAACCCCTTTGTGGGGTAGGCTGGCCCGAAAACTAAATGACATACACCATACAGAGCTCGGCCTATGACAAACACCCTGCCTCCATGGCGGACTCCGTCATCGGCTGTGACTCCACCCGGTGCACCAGAAAATCGAACGCTCAACAGGAAACAGTCAGTCAAGTTTGTTGCTTTTGTGATGAGTACATTGACGGACAAGGCATAGCGCCTGAAACTGACTTGCATAGAAAAAGAAGCAGATGAAGGGATAGCAAGCACGATTGGTAACACTACCCTTACAATTATATTCTATTTGAGTGAATTTACCTGTTGGAGTCCTCTGTTAATGATATTTAGAGTGGTGATATAAGTACTGCAGGTTTTTACTTCCAAGACTTTATATCCTGACGTGGTAGTCAACGTTGTAGCTTAGTAAGAGATAAACTTGGAGATAAATCTACAAGATTTTAGTTTTTTAATAAAATATTATCAACCTATTTTTTGGGTAAACCCTAAACCCTAGATTTTCTCCTACCTAGACCGCCAACTATGCAACCACGTCAGGATGTAAAACATCCAAGTAAAATTAGGAAGTACTGATATCATTTTCTAAAATTTATGGTACACCATAAAGCTAGGTCCCAAGCAGAAATAGTGGTAGGTATTATAAATTGTAGGTCACACATTAGGGAAAATAGGGAGATAACGCCACTCATGACGGAACTCAGCTCCACACAAACACAGAAAAAAACATTAAATGTGACATGCATTACAAAGGATACAAAAAGGATTAAGGACGACCATCAAATCACAGGAGTACAGCCCCCAAAGCACCCTACGGGTCATTTCAGGCCTGATCCCATCGACTATAGCAGGAATTAAGGGGAATACTGAGGGAGAACTCCAACACTCCGTTTATCCTCCCCCACTTCTTCCCTTGCTACCACCTACCTAGAGTCCTCCTCCCTCCCCCTCCGGTAGTACGTCCCTCCCTTTCCGGTAATATGTTCCTCCCCCGAAGCCTTTCCCCCTCATCCACTATGGCTCAAAACACCTCACATTTAACCTCAACGATAGAAGTAGCCAGGAAGTCCCTGGATCAGGAGATACTACCGCTGAAGACGACGAGTCCCCCATTAGATTTGGGAACTATCTGCGTGTTGCAGAATTCTGTCAACCTGAAGCAGATCACCTATTCGGATGCAGACTTAGCCGAGAACCAGCTCACAAACATCATGGAAAACTTGAATAGAGTCGCTATCTCAAGAGAGCACATGCAGAAGGGCCTAGCTCAAGTCCAAAACACCCTGGTCGGCATTTTCATCATCTGAATTCCAACTACTGTGGGAGTTATTCCAATCTTTCTGCCAAACCTCCTCAGGAAGCCGGGACTACCAGAGCCTGCAGTCACTATATATGCGCTAAATCGTGGTTACCACTCAATAGTCCTTCCAACTATGGAAGATTGTGAGGATCTCTAACTCCATGCACCAATTTGTATCAAGGAATCAGATCTGCATCTTTTTCAGATGGCCACAACTTCCATGTGGACAATTAACTCTTCACAAGGGCTCCCTTATGGGTACGTCTCCTTCGCCTACCTTTTAACCTCTTTCATGATGAAGCTTTACGCTGAGCAGTCCATCTACAGGGAAATTACATAGTCATGGATTTGAAGATGGCTCTAAACCCATGCAGCCGCACGTATGCACGGGTCAAGATTATGGTAAATTTGGAAGCCGAAGAAAGGAAGGGGACCACTATTGACCTACCGGGTGCTAGGTTTTACCTCCCATTTATAGTTGAGGGTAGACCGAAGACCTGTACCATGCAGGAGGTGGGGACATAGTGCGGCGGAATGCGGGGCAGACCCCAAGGTCAAAACGACGTGTAGATCGAACTACCTCCCCCTTCCCCTCCCCCTCCCTTCCCCCTCTTCCTCCCCTCCCCCCCTCCCCCCCCTCCCCCCCCCCCTCCCCTTCCTTCCTTCCCCTTCCCCTTCCCCCCCTTCCCCCTTCCCCTCCCCCCCCCCCTTCCCCTCCCCCCCCCCCTTACGGGATAACGATGGACCTGAACCAAGTGCTGAATGGACCTTGGTCCAAAACCGTCAGGAGACTCGGGCCAGAAAAACTAAGGTATGAGTACAAACCAGGCAGAGGCAGAGAGAGACTGGTCCCGAAAGGAAGATATCGGAATGCTCCTTCGAACAATCTACAGACTCAGAGGAAGTGAAAAAACACCAGGCACTAAAAGGATTCCCCAAAGCAAAGCGGCTAGCAGTTCATCAGATCAGCAAGGCATCAGACTCCTCCCAGAAGGTAGCGAACCCACATAAAGCCCCTCGCATAATGAAGGAAACATCGCCTTGTCACACCTCGTAGCCAGGTAAGAATGCTGCGACTCACTCAATACTTTTTATTATATTTGTAATCTTAGTATGAAACGTTCAAGGGGAACACAGCCTCTCGGCAAAACACACTCTGCTTCCGGTGATACAAATGAATACCCCAGAGATTGCTTCTCTCTCAAAGACGAAGTCGGTAAACCCAAACTCATCTCCTACCTTCAAATTGTTGGACTCCATGTTCCAAGCCTGATTCGTGATACCCACCCAGGGCCTCAATGGTGAGTAATGGCTCTTTTGGAAGCCTAGTGTCCAAATGAGTATACTAAAATCATCCCCTCACTTTATCCAATGTAATGTGACCTCTATTATAGGAAGACAAATGTAGGTAACGTTTGCCTACCTACCTCCATAGTGGAATAGGTGGTCTATGGCTATAGAAGAATTCAAAAACCTTAGATTCCCCCACTCAGATCCAGGAATGATAGAGGGCGACTTAAATGTCATATTGTCGTAAGATGAGGAATAATCAGCATACGGGAATACCTTTTAGAGTCAATAGGACTTTCCAAGCCTTCATCACCGATGGAGACTGGATAGATAAAGGGTACAAGGGCAACAAATTTACATGGTCAAATGCCCGAGGTAATGACAAATTGTTCATGGCTAGATTGGATAGAGCAGTAGTAAATGGAGTCTGGCTAAGATGTTGGACTGACTCCAACACACCGGTTCTCCCTAGATTTTGATCGGACCACTCCCCCTTAATTATCTCAACACAGATACAAAAAACAAAAAATTGCAAACCTTTTAGGTACCAAGGCATATGGAGAGTGGGAGACGGATATGAAGACATAGTAATGTTTGGAATAACGTAAGACATCTTAACCTATCCACAGCTCCACCTTAAGACCTACTCAGTCGATTCAAAAAGATTGCAGAAGACCTAACCTAGTGGAACCGAAGCAACTTTGGTAACTTTCACTAGAATATTAGAGCCACATTGAGAAATTTACCTGAAGTTCAAAAAATATACAAAATCAGCCACAAACCCAGGCCTTACTACAACAGGAGAAAGACCTCCAACACATGCTCATGAAATTCTCTAGGATAAAACACATGTATACATTCTAGCAGACTCGACAAAGCATTTTTAATGATGGAGATTAAAATACTAGATTTTCCCACTCCTTTGCCAAAACTAGAGCCCAGATAATAAAATTCAGCAAATAGAATCAACCTCTCAGAAGAAGAGACAAAGAGGGAAGCATATCTTTTCTTCACAAAATTATACTCACAACAGACAAACAAAAGCACTCCACCGTTCCAACCAATAAGCAAACTAACAGAAGTTGATAGGGTCTCCCTCATGGCCCAAATTAGTATGGAAGAACTTAGAGCAGCCCTCTTCTCCATGGAATCCTACAAACCTCCAGGTCCAGATGGACTCCAACCCATCTTCTTTAAGCACTACTAGCCACTTATAAAGGACGACCTGCTAAAAAATATCCAATCCATTTTCAACTCAGGAAAAATGGTGAATGAACTACATAAAACCCAAAAAGGATCGACCGAAAAATCTTGGAGATTACATACCCATCAGCCTCTGTAATGTAACTTATAGAATTCTCACTAGGTGATGGCCTCAGGTGATGGCCTCTAGACTAGCCAGAATGATTCTGAGAACAGTATCAGCTATATAGGCTTGCTTTGTAAAAGGTAGACATATCACAGACCACATCATGCTTGTACACGAGATCTTGAAGACCTTCCAACTAAAAAGGAAAAAAATATCCTTTAAAACAAAGATGGATCTAAGAATGGCATTTGATACAATTTCGTGGGTCTTTATCAGTCACACATTAGATGCCTTTGAATTCCCCAACCAATGGAAGGAATTAATAAACTCATGCATAAACACCACAACCTACCAGATCTTAATCAATGGATCCCCAACTGAATCCATTACCCCTAAATGTGGAATTAGGCAGAGGGACCCTATCTCCCCTACTACAATTTTTTTAGTTACATAGTTCCTTTCAGCCAAATCTCTAGAATGCTCTTTAAAAGGAAAGATACAACCGTGGAAACCTATAGAGAACATGCCTATAGTGTGCAATCTGTACACTGTTGATAGGAAAGGCAGATGTCCAAACAGCCACAACAATCATGGAAATTCTGAAGGCTTATGCAGACTTCTCAAGGCAAAGCAAAAACCCTTAGAGATCATCGATTCTTTTCTCAACTGCAGTCCCAACTCCCACTCAAGAACAAATAAAGGCGTGTTTACCTTTTAACCACACAAACTCGCTAGGAGCATACCTAGGAATTGAAATCCCTCATTCGAGGCTCGCCAAAGAAACCTATGACCCACTCATAAAATCCATCCAAAAAAGGCTAAATGGTTGGATGAAGAAATCACTCCCTTAACCGTACACATTCTCCTAGTCAAAACGAATCCTATCAAGTATCCCATTGCACATGTTAACATGCTTCTACCTACCTACAAGAGAAATTGTAAAAACAGAACAAATGTTTAGAAATTTTCTATGGTCATACAAGGAAAACAAAAAACTCCACTTGGTAAAATGGCTGAATATTTATGAATCACATAGAGAAAGAGGCCTCGGACTGCGAAGTCTACAGAGCCTTGGAGCTGCATTCAGAGTTAAACTACTTTGGTGCATCTTCTCTAACTCTAACTCCTTGTGAGCTGCTTACATGAAGTATAAATATGGGGAAACGCCACCCCTCGTCAAGGGGAGAAACAAACAAGGTCTCTCCCTGGCATGGAAACAAACCTCAAAGCACATAGACTCCTTGGTCGATACGAAATACCAAGTATCTAAGGGAAATAACACCTCTCTCTAGTATGATTACTAGGTATGGGAATTAGATAAACCCCCGATTCATATGCCTAGACTTCTAGAAGGCCCACAAGATCCATAGTTAAAGGTAGATAGCATTTTCCATGGAGATAATTCATGGAATGAACCATGCTTTAGGGAGCTATGGCCCCCTAACGTAGTTGATAGGATACTCCAAACTCCAATTGAAAATGTGTCAAGACACCTTAATTTGATCTCCCTCCATTGAAGACACCTTAATTTGATCTCCCTCCAGTGATGGTACCTTTACAATTAAGTTAGCCTACCATATTTTGCACATGGATCAAAAAGAGAAAAAGAAGACACTGCACCATGGACCAGTAGATCCCCTTTGGTCATATATTTGGAAGATCAAAACACTACCAAAACAGAAAACCTTCTCATGGTTGCTTATGAAACCCAACGGCTGACTATTTAATCGAACAGATGCATGTAATTCAAATTACGTGACATACCGAGACCAGGGAAGGTCTCTGAGTGGTAACTTGGACAAAAAGATTGAAAAGTTTCGCCTGTTTAATTTAATTATAATAAGAACAAAAGCACTTCTGTTTTCTCCAGGAGGGGGCTCGAGTAACAAACTAGTGGAGGTCTTGAGTCGTTTTTGCAGTTGGTTGAAGAAAAGGAAAGTCCCTCTCACCAGATGGCGGGTGAGAAAGGGAACGAGACTTGTACAGTTCAATTATAAGAAAGAAACACGGATGGTCTGCCTCCTCGTAGATCTCTTTTTTTGCCGAAGCTGGTGCTGATTCCCTCCACGTAAAACTGACCTAAATTTTAGTAATACGAGTCCTCCCATCCATGGCAATAGTAGAGTTTATTGACAGACTCGTATATCTACTTCTGTTTTCACTAATCATAAAATAGCATCAAGAACAAAAAAGAACAGCCAGCTTCTCGGTGGCTCCAAAAAATGACCTCTCATTTCAATATCTATTCATATCCGGTTTGGCCTCCTCCCCGAGATATGCTTTCCCCCTGATTGATTCCTTTTCCAATATAAGATCATGAAGCTGTTACCATAGAAAAGGTCGACTATGCTCAATTTGCAAAGAATGACCCAATTATCAGTGACATGATCCTCACAAATTCTAACATTCAGTAGACTACTTGATTTACAGCAGCTTCCACGTAACCCCAGCCATCTTCAATCTCAGGACCCACCCAATAACCAACTATTATCATTTGCATATTAGAAGGTACACTTGAACTAAACAAATTTGCATCAACATGTTGTGTGGGTGCCAACCACTGCAAACGATGACCAGAATACACCCGGGCAACGACGTCACCATCGACCAACTTCCGTGAGTTCCACAACTTCATTCCTGAAAATACATGCATATTTTGTATAAGGCCAAGTCTGCCTAAACGGAACAAGTTTGCATGCTTCAGGTGCACTGCCATAAAAATTCTACTAGCAGCACACATCATTCCACAACATTCAAAGGGACCGCATAAAATGCAAATCAGGAAAAAGAAGTCTCTAACTAAACATTGATCTCTAGCAGAATAGAAAAATGAAATCATCACAAGCAGAAAAGCTTAAGTAAATCAGATGTAGTATACCTACTGAATTGCAAACCAATTATTGAAAAAAAAGCTTGTGCAATATTGCTTAGTGCCTATCCAAATTAGTGGATCAGAAAACAGGAAAATAAATTCTTCCAATGTCCGAGGATGAATAGAATGTGTAGTTGACAAGGAGATGGCCACACACATCTAAGTATACGGGACAGTTTTATGAACTTTCCTAAATGTAAAAAATATAACTGTAGCCAACATTAATCCAGATGGCATTTGTGTGATTAGTGCTCTGCTAGAAAAGACTTTGAGGAACTTTGCTACAGCCATCAATTGAATGTAAAGTGGAGTTCTTTGTGCTTAAATGATATACCATATGAATAACAAGGTGACAAGCACAAAGGACCGAGAGTTCATATAGTGGTCACTAGCTTATCAGTAAACATGGAAAAGTGCCGTGTTTAACATATGGAGACGTGCTTTGTTAGCTCTATAGCATGAAAAAGTTATGTATATCTAACAGACCTCTCTTAGGGACTTGCAGACTCGGAATTCTGTCAAAAAGGAAGGTCCCTGCCAGCAATGCCTGTTGATGAATTCCCTGTGACATAAAAAATTACATGCACAGATCTCATAAAAAAGAAATTTTACAAATAAATTAAATAAAATAAAGCAGAGAAAAGAAGAAAGAATAAAAAGCAAGTCCACATGGTTCAACAGTGTATCCAATTCCCAGTGGTACTCTTTCTTGTACTTCCTTTGTCAGAAATGGCATAACATTACTACAAAATGGAAAAGCCTGCCCTGTCAGCCATTTCTAACTAGTAGTTCAACTACAACAGCATAAAAAGTAGAACACAAATACCTAGTATTTCTGTAACCCACGTAACCAATGCTCTTTTTTTTTTTTTTGAAGTAGTTGGTTTGGATTTCATTTATGGAAGCTTCGGTTACAATTACAGTTGCAATACAGAATGATCCTATGGGGGATCTCTCACTTCCAAGTAGGGAAGTGTCACTCCTCTAGCTAAAGAATTTGCAACAGAGTTAGCAGATCTGAGAATGTGCATCCATGTGCAAGATGTGTTGTGTCCTAAAGACCAGATTTCCCTAAAGTAGACAACAAGTCTCTGTGGGAGGTATTATTGCACCAATTTATAACACTGAGACAGTCTCCTTCCACTACCAGTTCTCCCTCCATTCTGTCCTGGAATATTTTTAAACCTTGTAGCATTGCCACGGTTTCTGCTACTATAGAGTCGATACTTGGTAGGGGCCCTACAAATGACAGTACGATTTGGCCAAAGTGATTCCTGAAGACTCCCCCAAAGCCAGCAGGCCCTGGATTACGCCTAGAGGATCCATCCACATTTAGTTTGATGACTCCCTCCGGAGGGATCCAATGTATTCCTGGTCTCTCTAGATAGTGAGAAGTTAGCCTCGCCACATTTTCCCATGAGGCTCTCAGATTATTCCCATGTATGTCTTGCATCTCAGTTAGGGTGCTTAGCCAAAAAAGAATTCTGTTAAAAATAAGGAACCTAATCAATTTCCTGAATAAGGAACATGGATTACTCGGTCTTGTCCCCTTTTCCTGGGAGGAACCTAATCAATTTCCTGAATGTATCCCACAACTTATGTATTTTCTTCCAGATGGGAGATAAGGCATGGCTTGGGTACCATCCCATTATCCATTCAGAGTTAGAGATGGACATCTTAGATCGGAATAGTGACGCCCAGATGGGGGGATTATCCTGGTTGATTCTCCAGCACCATTTCAGTAAAAGGGCTTGATTGTAAAGAATTATTTTCCTTATGCCTAGCCCTCCATTGATCTTTGGCATACAAACTTCATCCCAGCTTACCTGATGGAATTTGAATTCATTGCTAGTACCCTTCCATTTTTTTTTGAGAATTTGTGTTTTATTTCATTGAATTGAGGAATTACAAAATGATGTTACAATGGTGGCTAAGGTGTCCAAACAACAAGGTGTTGCTCATTAACTCCTTTTTTTGCCAATTCATCAGCCCTACCGTTAGCACTCCTAAGTACATGGTTCCAGCTTACAATAGAATTGTCTAGAGCTAAGGCACTTATCTCATTAAATATAAACCTATGCCTCCATGGAAGCTTAGAGTCCCGCTTGAGCCAGGAGATAATTGTCTTGGAGTCAGCTTCCACGTGGAGGGGGCCTAAGATCCGAGAGTTGCTAACACACTTTAAGCCTTGAAGAAGACTCAATGCTTCAGCTAGTGTCGAATCAGCAATGCCTATGGGAGCTGTATAGGTGAGAAGTACATGCCCTCTGTGATCACGCACAAGTCCGCCCACCCCAGCGGGTCCCGGATTGCCTATGGAAGATCCATCAAAATTCAACTTGTAAGAGGGGGCAGGCGGAGGGGTCCAAAGTTGGATGGTAGGTACATTCACACAGGCCCTTCTAGAATGTTCAACCCAAAATCTCCATACTAATCCGGAATCAATGCCGTGAAATAGGCTCTAAGTTTTTAACCATCCAATCACCTGATGAAGTATTTGGTGGCAAAGATCTTCCCATTGCATTGCAACACTATTAAAGACTCTTCTATTCCTTTCTCTCCAAATCATCCATGGGATATAGCCACAACAATATCTGAACATTATCCTGCCCTTAAAGCCCATGTCCAAAGCAACTAGCCATAGGGAGTAGTCCAGCAATGTCACAAGGGAGAACATAGTTTACCCCAAACATTCCCAAGAAGTAATCCCAGATTTTTTGGCTGTAGTTACATTGGACAGTTAGGTGATCAATGGACTCAGTTGCAATCCCGCATAAAGGGCAAAGATCTGATGTTATCGGAATTCCTCTTCTGCGGAGTATATCTCTAGTGGGAATCCTCCCTCTCAAGCAACACCATGAGAAAAAAGCCATTTTCCTAGGGCAAGAAAGTGACCATGCAGCAACAACCCTGTGCTTAATTATTCCACTGTTGGTGAGGGATTTGTACCCCGAATTTGTAGTGTAGCAGCCCTTCGGATTTGGCTTCCATTAAATTCCATCTTGATTTCTATCTAAATATATTGCATTCAATTTATCAAGGAGAGCTGATATCTCAATTGCTGCAGCATCAGTCAGGCTCCTTCTAAAACAGGATTCCCAATTGATGTTATTCAATTGCCCATTTGGCGCTAGTTCAGAAATTAAGCATGATTGATCTTGAGCAACAAGGTAAAGTCTCGGAAACATCTCAGCTAAGGGGAGACAGTCCAGAATCTAATATTGTTCCCTTTCCCCGGATGTAGGATTACCCTTTGATTAAAAAGAGGAAAAAAATTGCTGATCTTTTTCCAAACAGGAGAGAGAGTTCTAGTTCTCACATTTTGGAGCCACCAATTCCTTGGCCTGTTATCAAGCCGTCTAGCAACCATTCTGTTCCATGCAACACCTCTATCCGTGTTTAATTTCCAAATCCATTTCACCAGCATAGCAGAATTTATCTGCTTAAGTCTCCGTATCCCCAATCCGCCCTCCTCCTTTGTCTTGCAAATCTCCTCCCAATTCAATAGATGCATTTTTTATTTTTCAGTTGTGCCAGACCATAAGAAATTTCTCATAATCCTTTCAATAACATTTGCGACAGATAAGGGACAATGGAGAAAGGAGAGGAAATATGTTGGGATGCCAATGAGACAAGACTTGATTAAAGTAAGTCTACCAGCTTTTGATAAGAACCTTCCCTGCCAGGTGCTTAATCTCTGATTTAGCTTCTTTATAACCGGATCCCAAAGCTGAGCTGAGGTCCTGCCAGTGAAAAGAGGAAGTCCGAGATATGTGGTGGGGAGGGAGCCAATTCTGCACCCAAGCATAGCTGCCATCTCTTGGAGTAGGTTGCCCTCAACATTAAAGCCAAGTATGGACGATTTTATCCAATTTATTTTCAGGCCTGAGGTAATCTCGAATAATAATAGGATGCACTTTACTATTCTCAACTGCTCAATGGTACCGTTGCAGAATATAATGGTGTCATCCGCGAACTAGACAAGTGGTGTACTTAGAATCCCATCACTCAAGATTGGTTCGAGCCATCCTTCATCAATCATTAACCTGAATAGGTACTTCAAACCCTCACCAGCTATGTTGAAGAGCATAGGAGAGAGAGGGTCACCCTGCCTTAGTCCCCTAGTTGGCTTAATAAAACCATGAGTGCCTCCATTTATGAGGATGGAGTATCTAGCTGAAGTTACACATGTCATAATCCATTGTACCTGTTATGAGTTAGGGGTAGTTCAGTAATTTTACTAAACTCTAGTTAGTTAGTATTTGTTTATTGTGTTTAAGTAGTTTACTTATCCTCAAGCCATTAATGGCATTATTGTAATTTTGTATTTTCTCTCCTTCTTTCTTCCCCTTCTTCCTATCTCTTCACCTTCCTCTCTTCTCCTATCTCCCTTCACTAAATTTAACATGGTATCATAGCGGGGACTTTGATTTCAGCGATCTAGACGTATTTTGTCATTGGATTTTCAAGTTTGAGTTGCTGAATTAAAGTTTCTGCTGCTGGGCGATTAAAAAAAATTCGTTTTTCTTTTTTTTCTTTTTCTCCTGCCATGGCTATAAGCTATGGTTTGTGCTGCTGAGTGAGTGCATTATGCACTTCTTACTTCCCAAAAGAAGGATTATTTACTGAGTTGTAGGCTCGTGCTGCTGCTGCTACTACTGCTTCTGACGTCGTCGGATTGTTTTAAAAAAAAAAAAAAAAAATTTTTTTTGAAGTGCCTCGGGAATCGTGCCGGACTTTTTTAGTGGAAAATCGATCTTGGAAAGGGATTGCGACTGCTACTGACGTCGTCAGATTGTCAAAAAAAAAAAATTTTAATGTTCCTCGAGAACTGTGCCAATACTGTTTTTTTTTTTTATGGAATATCGGTCTCAGAAAGAATTGAAGGGTGATTCATAGTACTCAGGTGTGTTATTTCCAATATTAAGGCAGACATCATAAAGTTGGGCTGACGTCATCTTTTTAGGGCTGACATCAGCAATTTTCTTCTGCTGGTTATTTCTTCCTCGAATTCGGGGTATCTCTTCCGCTGGTATTCTCTGGACTGTTTTGTGCAATTGTGTTGTTGGTATATTGGTGTGACTCTGTCTATTGATCTGATTCTATTTTGCGGTTGGTTGTGAGTTACTTGTTGCATATTCAGTGTTTGCTTGATTGCTATCATGTCAACTAGTGAAATTTGTGATTCTGGTATGTCGGGTGGAGTTACAATACTTGCTAAAGATACTATTCAGATCACTGCATCAAAACTTAATGGTGAAAATTATTTGTTGTGGGCCTCTTCTGTTAAAAAGTATTTGGGGGCTAAGATGAAATAGAATTATATTCTTGAATTTCCCCCAGAGAAAATTACTATGATTTGGAGGGCTGAGGATTTGCAGGTTCAGACCTGGATCATTGGAAGTATAGATGATGATATCGCTAAACAAGTTATGAGTTGTCTTACGGCTAAAGATCTATGGGACACCCTTGCTGATATGTTTTCTCAGAGAAAGAATTTTGATCGTATTTATAATTTGTATAAACAATTCTTTACTTTGTCTAGAGGTGAAAAATCAGTAACTCAATATTTCATTCAGATGAGAGGGCTTCTGCAGGACATACAGAATTTCCATCCCCTAGATTCAGATGTTAGTGTTACAAGGCGACAGAGAAATCAGGTGAATGTTGCTCGATTTCTAGATGGTCTGGGTTCTGAGTTTGATAGTGTTCGAGCTCAAATTTTGGCTGCCGAAGAAGATAATATTACTCTAGAGGATGTGTATAATAAAGTTCTTAATGCTGAATCTACTTGTCTCTCATCGTCAAGGAGTTCCTCAGAGAATAATTCTGCACTTAAGAGTGCAGCCACTTTTAATAGCCATAATTACTTCTCCAAAAGTAAAGGCAGCAATGACAAAGGTAAGGGTAAAGGTAATGGTAGAAAAGGAGACAAAAATGTATGCACTGTGGCAGAAATAATCATGACTCTTAAAGGTCTTTGGGACAAGTTTGGCAAACCAGTTTGGGCCAACACCGCTGGCTGAACTGATTCAAGTGATTGATGTTCAAGATCCGATTGGCAGCAATGCAAGATTTTTATCCAAAATTGCCAATCAACCTGGCCGTGGCAAATCAGGCTCCTTTCTCCCTCTCCTATTGCGCCATCTCCTTCCTCAGCCATGACCTCTACTACTTATCCAGGTATTTTTTCACTTCAGGTTTCTTCTCCCGGTGGATTATTGATTCCGGGGCATCCAAATGCATGTCGTGTAACTCTTCACTATTTTCTTCTTTTCGTCTACTTACTACTCGAGAGGTTTGTTACTCTTGCCGATGGTTCTACCACTTGTGTTCTTGGTGAAGGAACAATTTCTATCACCTCTACTCTCACATTGCAGTCTGTTTTATTTGTCCCTAAGTTTCCCATCAATCTTCTTTCTCGTGAGTCGATTAACTAAAGATTTATCTTGTTCCATAACTTTTCCCCATCTCGTTGTGTGTTTCAGGACTTGCAGCACGAAGAGGGAGATTGGTTCGGGCCGTGAGAGTGCTGGTCTATATATGATGGAGACCCCTCCCAATGATACCGCAATGCATAGCATAGAATCTCCATATCTACTTCATCTTGGCTTGGACACCCTTCTTTGGAGAAAGCTGTGCCAATTTTTTTCCTTCCATTCCAAGAACCACAAAATTGCAATGTACTTCGTGTCGCTTAGGCAAACATCGGTGATCTGTTTATTTGCCTAGTACTAGTCAGAGTAGTCGTTTATTTGATTTAGTTCATTCTGATGTTTGGGGGCCATATCGGATTCCCAGTAGTTCTGGTCATAGGTTTTTTCTTAGTTTTATTGATGATTTCAGCAGGGTCACTTGGGTGTATCTCCTTCGGGAGAAATCTGAAGTCGTTCATGTATTTCAGACTTTTATTCAGGAAATAAAGACTCAATATAATGCTTCAATTCGTGTCTTTCGCACTGATAATGGTTTGGAATTTGTGAATAAAAGTTTTTCTGATATATGTGCTCGGATGGGAATTATTCATCAGACTTCTTGTGTTTACAATCCACAGCAGAACGGTGTAGCTGAAAGAAAAAACCGTCATCTATTAGAGATTGCTAGAACATTGCTCCTTCATCATAGTGTTCCTAAACAGTTTTGGGGTGATGCTGTTCTTACTGCTTGTTTTTTGATTAATCGTATGCCTTCTTCTATTCTTCAAGGGAAAATTCCTATTACAGTATTGGATAATCAAGTCACCTTGTTTCCTCTTACACCTCGTGTGTTTGGTTGTGTGTGTTTTGTGCATAATCTAGGTCATCTGCAGGACAAACTCAATCCCCGGGCAGTTAAGTGTGTGTTTCTTGGGTACTCTTGTTTTTAAAGGGTACGGTGCTATGATCCAGTTGGTCGTAAAATGTATATTTCTGCAGATGTCACCTTCTTTGAGGACTTATCTTTTTTTTATTTTTCATCTTCTGCTCCACTTCCATTACCTTCTCCTGTTAGCAATGATCTGCGTGTTTCACCTCCAGTGTCGAGTCTACCAGTGTCCCAAGGTGATCCTCCCTTGCAGGTATACTCCAGGTGCCAGAAATCACCTACTGAAGACCAGCATCCTCCGGTCAAATCCTCTTCCTTTGATTCTGCAGGTCTTCCACTTGATGACAGTCATCTTCCTATTGCTCTTCGGAAGGGTAAACGTTCTTGTACTCAACACCCTATTTCTCATTTTGTTTCATTGTCTTCCCTTTCTCCTTCTTATCATAAGTTTGCATTGTCTTTATCTCTAGTTTCCATTCCATCTCGTGATATCGATGCTCTTGCTAAACCCGAGTGGAAGTTAGCTATGGATGAGGAAATGCAGGCTCTACAAGACAGGGAACATGGACCTTGGTTGATCCACCTTTGGGTGCTTGGTGGTTGGTTGTAGATGAGTGTACACATTAAAATATAAGTCGGATGGGACATCGGACAGATACAAAGCTCAATTGGTTGCTAAAGGATACACTCAAACATATGGGGTGGACTTCTTTGATACCTTCTCCCGGTTGCGGACTCAAGATCTTGACGTATTTTAATTTCGGTTGCTACCAATAAATCCTGGCCATTGTTTCAGCTTGACATTAAAAACGCATTTCTTTATGGTGATCTACAAGAGGAAGTTTATATGCAAGCAACCGCTGGTTATGTTTCAACAGGGGGAGGAGTCTAAGGTCCGTCTGTCTCCATAAGTCTATTTATGGGTTAAAGCAGAGTCCTCGAGCCTGGTTTGATAAATTCAGTAAGGTGGTTGGTAATTTTGGGTTTAAGAGAAGTCATTGTGACCATTCACTTTTTATTTTACGGCGTTCTTCGGGTTTGATTGTCCTGGCAGTATATGTTGATGATATCATACTAGCGGGTGATGATTTGGCAGGTATGACTAAGGTTAAATTGTATTTGAATCATCATTTTCAGGTAAAGGACCTTGGTGTCTTACGCTACTTCTTGGGCATTGAGGTTGCCCGCAGTAATGGGGGGAAATCAATGGTCCTGTCCCAGAGGAAATATGTGATGGATATGATTCATGAGTATGGATTATTAGGAGCCAAACCTGCCATTACACCAGTTGATTCGGCCTTGGACTTACATAATGTGGATAGTCCCCGTTAGCGAGATGTGACATGATTCAGAGGTTGGTAGGACAACTTATTTATGCTACGATCCACTCGTCCCGACATTTCATTTCTTTGAGGGGTGGTTAGTCAATTTATGGACAAGACATGTAAGGTTCATCTAGATGCTGCCCACCGAATTTTAAAGTATTTAAAAGGTGCACCTGGTAAGGGACTTGGTTCAATTCTTTTGGTCATCTTGATATTGTTGGGTATTCGATGCGAGACTATGCTGGCTCCAAGTCGATAGGAAGTCTACTACTTTGGATATTGTATTTTTGTAGGAGGAAATTTGATTGGATGGAAAAGTAAGAAACAAAATGTTGTAGCTCGTTCCAAAGTCTTGAAGCTGAATACTGGTCTATGGCACATACCGTGAGTGAACTTCTCTGGGTACGATCGTGCTTTCTGATTTGGGGTTAAAGGATGACAAACCCATGGTGTTGAAGTGTGATAATCAGGCTGCTATATTTATAGCGAACAATCCGGTGTTTCATAAAAGGACAAAGCATATAGAGGTTGATTGTCACTTTATTCGTGATGCAATTTTGAAGGGCAAGGTTGTCACTCCGTATGTTAGTTCTAAAGAGCAGTTAGCTAATCTACTCACTAAAGGTCTTGGTCGAAAAGACTTTCACTATCTTCTCTCCAAGCTCGGTCTTCATGATATTTACGCTCCAGCTTGAGGGGGAGTGTTATGAATTAGGGGTAGTTTAGTAATTTTACTAAACTCTAGTTAGTTAGTATTTGTTTATTGTGTTTAAGTAGTTTACTTATCCTCAAGCCATTAATGGCATTATTGTAATTTTGTATTTTCGGATCTATTAATACATGGTTTAGGGTTGTAGGTCATTAAGACCTTACAACCTCTTTCTCTCCTTCTTTCTTCCCCTTCTTCCTATCTCTTCACCTTCCTCTCTTCTCCTATCTCCCTTCACTAAATTTAACAGTGCCCATCTTCTACCGAACCCAAGCTGTTGCATCATGGTTTGGAGGTACTGCCAGGATACTCTATCGAAAGCTTTCTCTAGATCAAGTTTCAACACAATTCTTGGCTCATTACTTAGCTTGCAGTGATGGATGATTTCATGGGTGTATAGTGCTGCATCAAGGATATTTCTGCCCTTGATAAAAGCATGTTGTTCAGGGCTGATTATCTGCCCCAAAATTTTCTGTAGGCGACTAGCAAGTATACGGGCAATCATTTTGTAAGTACTACTGGCCAAGCTGATAGGTCGGAAGTCCGTGACAGATTCTACACATTTCTTCTTAGGCACTAGTGCAATAAAGGTAGCTCCCAAGGCTTTACTAGTTAACCCATATTGATAGAAGTGCTGCAATAACTCAATCACATCATCTTTAATAATAGACCAGCAGGAGTGAAAGAACTCACCATTAAAACCATCGGGGCCAAGGGCTTTATTTTTTGGCGTGAGCTGTCCCGCCGCATCAATTTCATCACATGTGAAAGGCATTTCGAGAGCATCAGCCTTGTCGGGGGTAAGCAAAGGGCAAATGTTACCCAAGAGCTTTGGTCTAGAAGGAATGTCTTCTGTGAAGAGGGCCTCGAAATGCCCCATTATGCTGCTTATTATTTCTGATTTATCTGTAGTTGTCGTGCCATTAATAACCAAAGAGCTAATCCTGTTCGTTCTTCTTCTTCCCGAGGCAATAGCATGAAAGAATTTTGTGTTCCCATCCCCCTCTTTCATCCACTTGTGTCTAGCTCTTTGTTTCCATAGGATGCTGTCCCGTCTGATATTGTTATTGAGTTCAACCACAGCTGCTAATCTCTCGGTTGCCTCATTATCATTTAATGCCCTTGTTTCCTCAACACTGTCCAACTCATTTATCAACTTTTTTAGGTCATCCTTACGTGTCAACTGAGCAGCCTTTTGTGCCTTTGACCATGTCAATAATTTTCCTTTCAGGTTTTTCAGCTTCCTGCAAAGTCTACCCCCTACAGGCCCATCATTTGTAGTGTTTTGCCACCATTCTTCTACCCTTCCATAGGAATTGCTTCATAATTTTCTCTATTTCCATTGCAACTCCTTTAGAGCAAGGGATGAATGAGAGCATGTAGAAGGGGATCCCAAGCAAACAAGACTGTAGTAGTACCAGTCTTCTAGCTTTCGATAGGTGTCTTCCAGCTTTCGATAGGTGTCTTCCATTCCAAGCCGTGAGTCTGCTTCTCAGCTTCTCAATAGAGGGGGTCCCATATGTTCTTATGGATCCTTCCTTGAATTACTGGCAGACCAAGATGGCAGAAAGGGAAGCTACCTATATTGCATCCGAGTATTCTGGCAGTTTCTTCCAAAGAATTAGGTTCTACATTTATTGCGGTTAAGGATGTTTTCCTCCAATTTATTTTCTGGCCCGTGGATAATTCCATTAATCCCAATCCCACTTTCAAATTTTTAATTTGTTGAGTGGAGCCTTCACAGAATATCATCATGTCATCTGCAAATTGCACAATAGGGAGAGTTTTATCATGAAATGGGTTTTTTAGCCACCCTGATGCCACCAGCTGCCTAAAGAAGGTTGTCATCCCTTCTCCGACTAAGTTGAACAGGAGAGGGGCTAAAGGGTCTCCCTGTCTGATTCCACGTGAGCTCTTAAAGTACCCAAAGAGTCCGTCATTGATAGATATTGAGAATTTAGCCGAAGATATGCAGGAATACATCCATTTTCTCCATCTAATTCCGAATCCACAAGCTTTCATGACTAGGTCAAGGTGCCTCCAATTTACTCTGTCAAAAGCCTTTTCGAGATCTAATTTTAGAAGGAAGACCGATTTCTTTTTCCTTGTGAATAGATCTACTGCTTCATGGATAAACATGGCTTAGTGCAATATTTGTCTCGTTTGGATTAATGCACTTTGTTCTTTACTTATTACATGATTAAGAACCCTCTTCAATCTCTTTGCTAGAACTCTTGCAATGATTATGTAGGTCCCTGAAACTAGGCTTAAGGGCCTGTAATCCTTAACCTGGTCGACTCCTTTTTTGGGTATTAAAGCTATAATGGAGGCTCCTATAGACTGATGAGTAATGTCATTCTCATAAAAGTCGTTGAACAGGCTGATGAAGTCCTCTGCCATAAATTCCCATGACTCTCTAAAGAATTCACCGTTGAAACCATCGGGTCCCGGTGCTTTATCCTTCGGCAAGGTTATGACTGCCTACTTGATTTCATCCAAGGAGAACGGAATTTCTATCTCATTGCTTTGACCCAGTGTTAGGTTAGGCCATCGGTACACGGCCTACAGCCCTCATCCTTGTATAACTCTGTGTGTTCTAGCTTTCATAATTTGAAGAAATCGTAAAAGGGTCATTTATACTATTATTATACTATGTTGAACTGCAGTTGACTTTAATTTTAGTGTATCTATGATTGAAGAAACTAGTCCAATAAGTCTGATATTTCTACCTTGAAGACATTATCAGTTACTGAGAAAAAGCATCTATATGCCACATATAAAGCTTCTTTTAGGTCCACTAGAACATCAATGTTCTGAAACAGATAACTTCTTTGAATAAACAATTTTATCAGCATACAACTTGCACATGTGAACCTCCTGTTGTGAAACGTTTCCATCTTGAACTACATCTTTAACTACTTTATATTCATATCAATGTGCTTCACCAAACTGTGAAACTTTTTCAGCTAAGTGTAGCACTTTTCAAACATAATGACAAACTCTCATAACATAATCCTCCACTTCTCCTAAAAAAAGGAAATAAAAAACTCCACTTTGAGTTCTTTTAAAACTTCGTTTTTCCTTCTAAGCTTGCTATTTACCATTTCTTGAAATTGAAAGCAGCCCACAACATACTAAAAAGTACACAACAACAAACTACACCTGTAGCATGTTTTCTGTTAGACTTTCTTCCCTCCTAGTAATCAATAACTGCCTGCATGAAGACTATAATTTGCAGATACCAACAAATTGTACAAGGTCACATCAGAATTATCATCCGGAAGTGAAGGAACCACTTCCAAAAGTAGTCCATTACTCATGACAAAAAGTTAGCCAGCAATAACTGCTTTCAATATCTGCAAAAAATCTAACCATGTAGATACCATGAATTAATAATGTAAACCAGAGGTAGTTTGGTCTACTGTAAATAATCATGAGTAGAATGGCTTCCAGTTCCTCTTGCTATTTCGGGAATTTGTCTTTTTTTTTATTAAGTTTTTGGTTTAATATGATGTATTTTGGCATAATAGAGAGATAGGGACAATTTATTTTCTTGTATTCGGTTAAAATGAAAATAAAAGACAGCAGAAGGAACAAGCTTAACGCTTACTTCCCTCTTCTCCCTTATTCTCGCCCCAAATTGCTATCCCACAGATCCTTGCACAACTATGCCACCTCAATCATGAATGTCTTTGTTACTCCATTGGGGTGATTGTTCTTAAGACACCAATATAAAGGTAGGAAAAGGTGTGTCTCAACGTTATCCTTCTTCATCAATAGTTATTCACATTTTTCCATTATCTTGCCCTTTTGCTTTTGAACTTGACTTATCCTTACCACCACACTTCTTTTCAACTTATCTGCGCCCCTGAAAAGCACTGCACTACCTCTGGATCTTTTTCGAGAAATGCTCTCCACTATCTGAGAAACTTTAATACGATCCCCTCTTAATTTCTTCAATCCAAGGCGGCGACAATAGTCAAATCAAAAAGACTTACGAGTAAGTCAAAAACATATCGGACCATGCAAGAATTCTAAAAAGATTAATGACATATATTGAATTTTCTTCATCTTTGAATTTTACATCTAATGTATTCAACTACTGGTATAAAAATTGAAGTTGAGTTCTCACCCAGAGTCTTGTCATATATATCTCCAATATTTACAACTTCCATTGCAAAAGGATTTTATATTTTTAAAAATGCTATTGAGTCTATATCAGAAACCTTTTACGGTCATCTCAATTGACTGTTGTACCAAAGCTAAATCAAACATGTTTACCTCATCTCCCTCTTTGTATCTGTCATTTTCCATCTCTAACATTTTTTTCCTTCCCAATGAGTGTTCTTTTATAGCGCTATTCTCTTCACTAGTTTAGCTCCCATCTTTAGTCTCTAGAATGAAAAGTGCACCACTGAACCGCAGAATCTCAAATTTAGTCATGCGTTTAGCAACAACAGATTAACGTATGCAAAATAATATATTATTTGTTTGATCTAAAACTAGATAATCCAACACCAATCTGTCTGTATTGCGAAGTATCAAGATGAGCGCAAAAAAATATCAGTATGATGGCAACAAAGCGCTCTCCTTTCTCCCATGCCCTGTACGTAGCTTTCGATTTGAACTTCTACTTTATGGTTACAAACTCACAACTAGCAAGTAAAAGCTCAACTGAAGCGAAAAAGAGAAAAGAACAGCTTATCCTCAATAAACCATCCATCTATGTATCTCCCCACTCACGATAAATTTTAACTTACAGGAGTTGACGCCGTGGTTGAAAGGAGAAGGGACCCTGTTGAAGAGCCAAAACAAGGCAACCAAACCATGATCTACTCCTCTCGTCCTCAACCGGGGAATGAAGACGGGCGGGGCGCTTTCGAGTCCTTCCCGAAGCTACCAGCTGCTTCGCAGAGCCAATGCTTGCACCTAAACATCTGTACCTGAGGCAATACGCTGCGCGGGAGCGCGTTTTTCACATTTTACCGTCTACACTGACATTTGATCGGGGCGATATATTTAACTGAAAAAATCAGTTAATGAATTATTAATAATTTTTGGATTTTTACTTTTAAAATTTTACATCATCAAGACTTCACGTTTCAGTCTTCTAAGAGATTTTAATTTTTTAATAAAATATCATTAACCTATTTTATGAGTAAACTTTAAACCTTAAATTTTCCTTTACCGCCAACTATGCAACCACGTTAGAATGTAAAACTTCAATGTAAAATCAAAAAATATTGATATTATTTTTCTATTAATTATAAGACATGATTAATAACTTAAGATACAGTTAAAATCTTTAAAAAAAAGGAAAAAAATAAAAACTTATATTTTAAACCGTCTATAAAACATTCAGATATTTAAAATAGTACTCATAGAGTTAATAAATAGGACGTCCAGAATTTATTTTGTAGCCAGTAGGTAGTTTTTTAACAAGTAAAACTTTAACCTTGTTTAGTTTCCATTACATATGTGTTATTAAATAGATGTAAGATAAAATGCTTTCCCTATAATTGATATCCTATAGGTTTTAATATAATATTTTTTCCATTAAACAAATTTAATTGTAATTAACTAAATGATGTTTTTATTCTATTCAATTTGAAATTTGCACACATAATTAACTTAATAATTTACAATAAACTGAAAAGAGTAATGCTTGTTGCACCTATCCCATGTCTATGTCAATCTAAACCTGTAAAAAAATAAATAAATAAAATTTATTTTATAAAATCTTGTTTTCTAAAAGATAAACCTTAAACATTAATAGTTTAAATAAACATATAAATAAGATAGGTACTGTGCATAAGTGCAACTAACATTTTCCAACTGAAAAATAATTCTATCAGAATGATACGCTAACTAAAAATTTAGTATTGCTTATGTATTCTTTCCTTCGTAAGGTATTCTATTTTATTTTAAAAGTTAAAAAAGCTTTAAGTACTTATTTTTTTCTGTCATAGTAACATGGAAAAAGCATCTTCCCTATCAGGAAAAGAAGAGTATTGGCAATAGAATAGCCCTTCAATCCTTGCGACGGCCTTTGTTTTAAGAAGCACATAATTGTTTGTTCATCAAATCTTCACATGAGCAATCCCTGTCCATCATAGTCAACCAACTATAAAGACGACCCACAACATTGCTCGCCAATCCCTGCGTTTCGACACAGGGATGTCACAATGAACAGTTCACAAAAAAAGATGACCCTTTTCATTTCTCGCCAATCCATGTTTGGCTAATAAAACTTTGATCTTTTTAGCTTCCACAAAACACTCGCAAACATTGTTCGATGTAACAACCAAAGCAGGCCATTGTGTTTTTTTTTTTTTTTTTGCTCCCAAAATAAAAGGAAATACCAATCACAATTTTATCAGCATACAACTTGCACATGTGAACCTCCTGTTGTGAAACGTTTCCATCTTGAACTACATCTTTAACTACTTTATATTCATATCAATGTGCTTCACCAAACTGTGAAACTTTTTCAGCTAAGTGTAGCACTTTTCAAACACAATGACAAACTCTCATAACATAATCCTCCACTTCTCCTAAAAAAAGGAAATAAAAAACTCCACTTTGAGTTCTTTTAAAACTTCGTTTTTCCTTCTAAGCTTGCTATTTACCATTTCTTGAAATTGAAAGCAGCCCGCAACATACTAAAAAGTACACAACAACAAACTACACCTGTAGCATGTTTTCTGTTAGACTTTCTTCCCTCCTAGTAATCAATAACTGCCTGCATGAAGACTATAATTTGCAGATACCAACAAATTGTACAAGGTCACATCAGAATTATCATCCGGAAGTGAAGGAACCACTTCCAAAAGTAGTCCATTACTCATGACAAAAAGTTAGCCAGCAAAAACTGCTTTCAATATCTGCAAAAAATCTAACCATGTAGATACCATGAATTAATAATGTAAACCAGAGGTAGTTTGGTCTACTGTAAATAATCATGAGTAGA
Organism: Aristolochia contorta; assembly: GCA_022405105.1. Taxonomy (NCBI): domain Eukaryota; kingdom Viridiplantae; phylum Streptophyta; class Magnoliopsida; order Piperales; family Aristolochiaceae; genus Aristolochia; species Aristolochia contorta. The sequence continues at coordinate 11,571,604 of CM039664.1, forward strand.
ATGGCTTCCAGTTCCTCTTGCTATTTCGGGAATTTGTCTTTTTTTTTATTAAGTTTTTGGTTTAATATGATGTATTTTGGCATAATAGAGAGATAGGGACAATTTATTTTCTTGTATTCGGTTAAAATGAAAATAAAAGACAGCAGAAGGAACAAGCTTAACGCTTACTTCCCTCTTCTCCCTTATTCTCGCCCCAAATTGCTATCCCACAGCTCCTTGCACAACTATGCCACCTCAATCATGAATGTCTTTGTTACTCCATTGGGGTGATTGTTCTTAAGACACCAATATAAACGTAGGAAAAAGTGTGTGTCTCAACGTTATCCTTCTTCATCCATAGTTATTCACATTTGCGCATTATCTTGCCCTTTTGGTTTTGAACTTGACTTATCCTTACCACCACACTTCCTTTCAACTTATCTGCGCCCCTGAAAAGCACTGCACTACCTCTGGATCTTTTTCGAGAAATGCTCTCCACTATCTGAGAAACTTTAATATGATCACCTCTTAATTTCTTCAATCCAAGGCGGCAACAATAGTCAAATCAAAAAGACTTACCGAGTAACTCAAAAACATATCGGACCATGCAAGAATTTTAAAAAGATTAATGACATATATTGAATTTTCTTCATCTTTGAATTTTACATCTAATGTATTCAACTACTGGTATAAAAATTGAAGTTGAGTTCTCACCCAGAGTCTTGTCATATATATCTCCAATATTTACAACTTCCATTGCAAAAGGATTTTATATTTTTAAAAATGCTATTGAGTCTATATCAGAAACCTTTTACGGTCATCTCAATTGACTGTTGTACCAAAGCTAAATCAAACATATTTACCTCATCTCCCTCTTTGTATCTGTCATTTTCCATGTCTAACATTTTTTTCCTTCCCAATGTGTGTTCTTTTATAGCGCTATTCCCTTCACTAGTTTAGCTTCCATCTTTAGTCTCTAGAATGAACAGTTTGCACCTCTGAACCACAGAATCTCAAATTTAGTCATGTGTTTAGCAACCAAAGATCAACGTATGCAAAATAATATATTATCAAGATGAGCGCAAAAAAATTTCAGTATGATGGCAACAAAGCGCTCTCCTTTCTCCCTTTCCCAGTACGTAGCTTTCGATTTGAACTTCTACTTTATAGTTACAAACTCACAACTAGCATGTAAAAGCTCAACTGAAGCGAAAAAAAAAAAAGAAAAGAACCGCTTATCCTCAATAAACCATCCATCTACAGAGGTGCAATCTAGAGCGGACAGTAAGATTACGGGCATCATCCATCTTCAGAGGTTATTCATGAAATCACTGATTCCATTCTGGAAGATGTGATGGAATGGGAAAGATCAGGCTATAGGGCCTCCCGCGACTATGGCAAGGCGGTACACTCTGCTCTCTGAAACCCCTACTCGAATCAAAGCTTTATGACTTGTCCTGCTTTATGACCCCTCTCTTTTTCCTCTCTCAACTCTCTCTCATTTTTATATTTATTCTTTTAGCCATTTATTAATTTTATTATTCCTAAGATTGTTATTATCATTTAGTTATACTCTTATTAGTAGTACGTGGTTAGACATGATATAGGTACCCTTATTGGTAGTAATGGACTGATCAAGAAATAAACACACTGGATATAGCCCTTCCCCGTCCTACTAAAAATGAAAAACCCCAAACCAATGTTTCTGGAGTTAGTTCGAACTAGGATTTGTTGCGAGCGGATAGTGTTAAGTAGCTTCCCGTCAATAAGAAACGAAAAGTTGGTCTCATGGTTGTCAATTAATCCGACTCAACGTTGTCAATTAATCCGACTCAACGTTGTCAATTAATCCGACTCAACGTTGTCAATTAATCCGACTCAACGTTGTCAATTAATCCGAACTGTGTCTCCTCTTTAGATCACTAGAAGCAATATATGCAACAACGTTTACCCCACGTCAACTCAACGTTATACTAAACTTAATCACTGAACATATATTAAAGGCTTTGAGCTACATTAATTCAGAATAAAACAGTAGGAACTAAACCGAGTCACAGGACAGTAAAGAACGATTACTAGTAAAAGAGGATGAAATCCTTCAGCACTCAAACACTAATTAATTAATAATTAACCAGTTCAAGAATAGTACTGGAATGTCAAGCCGGAATCCTGTAATTTCATCTCCGCCAGTTGATCTAGTCGCTTGATCATCTGAGGAGAAAGATGATTCATCCAATCTCCCACCACACCTTTTCGGAAAAAGACAGCGCTGGATGTCCCATTCTTTATTGTCCCAGTTTTGTTCACCTCTAGATTTCTCAGGTTCTCAAAACTACACAATTTGATAATCTCTTCAACTACCCCTTGTCTCTCTTCTTCAAGAGAGTTGGAGAAACTCATGAACTCTGCCAACTTCTTCACGAAGAACGCTGGTTCCTTTCTCATCTCCTCGTATTGCAAGAATAGCACCTGGAGGGGATCCCTCATGCTCTCCTTCCAATAGCCCAAGACGTGATCAAAAAAAGGTCCAAAGAGAGTCTTTCCTTCACAGAACCAGTCAAATTCCTCTTCCATGGACGACGGACCTCTTATTTTTTCTATTACCTTGTTTCTGAAATACCACAGGGAGATGAAGGTGTCCCTGGGATTTCTGCACAAATAAACGATTCGAGATTTGTTTTCCTTAACAGATTGAGGCAATGCCACAAAGGGCATATGTGTCGCAAAGAGCCTCGGAGAGGGGAAGCTGGTGAGGTCCGGAGGAGAAGGGTTGTCGACATAGAGATCTAATTCCAAGTAAGGAACAAGATCATGGGGACATACAGCATGCAAAGGATGATGCTGATAATTAAAATCGAAACTATAATGGGAACGATTAGCTATGGCAAACGCGAGAGCCTTGAGCCAGGTTGTTCCCGATTTCGGATTTGTGACGAGGATCAGATCAGTGCTAAGGGCTTCAAAGTGGCGCCTACATGCCAGTACAGCTCGTAGGGCTCTTTCCGGATACCAGAAACCTTCAAATTTGTAGCTGTGAGGCGTTAACCAGCCTGTCTGTTTGGGCAGGGTAGAGATGATCAGTCCTTCATCGCATTCAGCCTTCAGTAATCTTTCTTCTGCTGCTTCTTCTTGTCTTCTCAACTTAGAGTCCTCCCCAGACGCAGCCATCGAGAATGCAAAATGAACAACTCACGGATGAATTGGAGATAAATACCATTCATTTATATAGAAAGAGTAACGGTAGCTGCACCTATGCGTATAATCTATGTCATAACCTGTTAATCTAAACTGTTAAAAATATAAAAAAATATTTTTTTATTTTATTAAATACTGAACATTGGTGTAGTTAGCATTTTTCCTTATAAAAAATAATATGGAGCGCACCATTAACAATACCCACTTGCAATCGTTAATCCACCGATATTGGAGTAGGTATGATACATTCAAAAGAATTGGGGAGATATATATATATATATATATATATATATATATATATATATATTATTTTAGTTAGCCTTACTTTCTTTTTTATTATTATTATTATTTTTTCAATGCGTGAAGCTCACGAGCTATATTTTATTGATTCCCCACTCACGATAAATTTTAACTTACAGGAGTTGACGCCGTGGTTGAAAGGAGAAGACCCTGTTGAAGAGCCAAAACAGGGCAACCAAACCACGATATACTCCCTCTCGTCCTCAACCGGGGAATGAATACCAGCTGCTTTCGAGTCCTTCCCGAAGCTAAACATCTGTACCTGAAGCTATACACTGCGCGGGAGCCCACATTTTACGATCTACACTGACATGGGTTAGTAAGAGATAAACTTGGAGATAAAATATGTAAGAGTTTAATATTTTAATAAAATATTATCAATATATTGGTAAACCTTAAACTCTAAATTTTTCCTTACCGCTAATTATATAGCCACGATATAAAACCTCAAAGTAAAATCAAAAAGTACTTATATCTCTACTTTAATTAATAATAATTCATTAACCTGGTTTAGTTTTTACTACATAAGTGTTATTAAATAAATGTAAGATGTACCTCCAATGGTAAAAATGCTTTCCCTACAATTGATATCCTATATGTTTTTAAATGAGATTTTTTCCATTAAACAAATTTAATTGTAATTAACTAAATGTTGTTTTTATTCTATTCAATTTGTAATTTGCACACATAATTAACTTAATAATTTGCAATAAACTGAAAAGAGTAAGGCTAGCATAGGTACTAGCATTTTCCAACTGAAAAATAGTTCTATCAGAATAATACACTAACTTAAAATTTAGTATTGCTTATGTATTCTTTCTCCACACAAAGTATTCTATTTTATTGTAAAAGTTAAAAAAGCTTAAATACTTATTTTTTTTTCAGTCATAGTAACATGGAAAAAGCATCTTCCTATCAGGATGAGTTGGCTATCGAATAGCCCTTCAATCCTTGCGACGGCCTTTGTTTTAAGAAGCACATAATTGTTTGTTCATCAAATCTTCACATGAGCAATCCCTATCCATCATAGTCAACCAACTATAAAGACGACCCACAACATTGCTCGCCAATCCCTGCGTTTCGACACAGGGATGTCACAATGAACAGTTCACAAAAATAGATGACCCTTTTCATTTCTCGCCAATCCATGTTTGGCTAATAAAACTTTGATCTTTTTAGCTTCCACAAAACACTCGCAAACATTGTTCGATGTAACAACCAAAGCAAGCCATTGGGTGTTTTTTTTTTTTTGTGCTCCCACAATAAAAGGAAATACCAATCACAAGTAAAATGATACAATGATAAACGTTAAGTCGAAGCTGAGAACATAGGATAAATAGAAAACGAAAACTGGCCAGGAGAAGACGCATGACACCAGTGATGATGCAGCTGATAATCCATAAAACTGCACCAGCATATGCGTTAACACTGTTATGATTCTTCGCCCAACTAAAGAAATGGAGGGGGCCTCGATGGCAGTAGTTACCCAAACTCGGCTAAGAATTTTTTCGAAAACAATGTACAAGAATAAGCGAGGACGTTCAAAGGGTCATCTACTCAAGGCTCATGCTACCTTTCCCAATATGACACAACCAAGCTCCCGACTTTTGTCCTATACATGTCTGCCGTGCTGCATACCTCCCATGTTGGTATGGCGATGGGCTGTTTTTGGCGGTGCTTTCATGCCAAGTACCTGAACACATTGGGATTATCCTTGTCCCTCTCAAGATAGTCCCTGGTGATCAAATCCTCCATCCGTTTCTTGATGGCCTTAAAATCGGGCTGTACAGCAAACAGCAAAAAAATTGTGTGAATGCAACAATCACATTCTTGGTTACGATTTTGCAATGGGATGGGTTTAAACAGAAATACAATGGAGTTCACTTGAGTGACATACCTTGAACATACGACCAAGCTGCTCCACACATTCCATCACCAACTGCTGATGCCCCAAAACCTTCCTACTCTTCATTATCCGTACAATAGATGCATCAATAGCATACCTTCGGTCCTTGTCAACATCCTCAATGACCTTTTTCTTTTCATCCACAGGGGGGAGTGGTATCTGATTTTTGTGTAAAAATGCATAATAAAAAATCAGCATATCAGGAAGGAAAATGCTATGGATACTGCCGTAGGGTACTTTTTCGAGTACATGCTGATGTGCCAGTCATTCTTCAATGTGTAGCATCCATATCAGCATGTACCCAAAAAAAGTAACCTAAGGCAGTACCCATAACATTACTCCGTATGTGCATATTTGAGCATGTACATGTGTGTGTGCAAGGGTGACTGCATGTGACTGCATGACTGACAGTGCATGTACGTGTGTGAACCTGAATGTGTGACCGTATGTATGTGAGACTAAATGTGTGAGCCTAAATGTGTGACCGCATGTGTGTGAGCCTGAATGTGGTTTGAGCGTGAGAGTGTACATGGGAGGGAGGGATGGAGGTTTATCAGTGTATGTGTGAGTGTGTATCTGAGTATCTGAGTGACTATGTGAGAGAGAGTGTGTATTTGTGTGTGTGAATGTGTGCCTGTGTCAGTATGTGAATATGAATGTGTGAATGTGTGGCCGTAAGAATGTGTGTGGCTGTAAAAATGTGTGTGACAGAGTGTGTCTGTGTGTCTGTGTGACAGAGAGTGTCTGTGTGTGTGTGTGTGTGACAGAGAGTGTCTCTGTGTGTGTGTGTGTAACAGAGAGAGAGAGAGAGAGAGTGTCTGAGTGAGGGTGTGTGTCTGTGTGTCTGTGTCTGTATGTGACTGTGAGTGAGTGCGAGACTGACATGTGAGTGAGTGCGAGACTGATATGTGAGAGTCTTAGTGTGTGAGAGTGCAAGACTGATATGTGAATGCAAGACTGATATGTGAGAGTGTCTTAGTGTGTGTGTGCGAGACTGATATGTGAGTGCGAGACTGATATGTGAATGCAAGACTGATATGTGAATGCAAGACTGATATGTGAGTGTCTTAGTGTGTGAGTGAGACTGATATGTGAGAAGTACGTGTGACTGCATGTGACTGTGTGAGTGTGAAACTGATATGTCTTAGTTTGTGTGAGTGCGAGACTGATATTTGAGTGTCTTAGTGTGCGCGCGCGAGACTGATATGTGAGTCTCTTAGTGTGCGTGAGTGCGACTCATATGTGAGTGTCTTAGTGTGTGAGAGTGTGAGACTGATGTGAGAGAGTTTTCTAGAGTTTTTGTTTGTGTTTGTGACTGTCTGTGTTTATCTTTTCTGTTTTTCTTCTATTTGATAAACAACTCATACCTTTATCCTCCTCATCTTGTCAGTGAACTTCGAGTTGAACTCAAATACATCAGTAGGTGAAATAGTCTTCGTGTTTGGCTCTTTGTTCAGAATCTTGTATTTCGCACACGCGAGAGAATGGAGCAATCTGACTACATCATCATCCGTTAAGTTCAGTTGTGCCATAATTTCTGAGTAACTTAACCTATCAGAAGCATTAAACAGAAGCAATACACAAGCCTGCACATAAACACAACAGATCAAGAACCTCAAATAGAATAACCCAAACACTTCCATATCTTTTTCTTATAGCACAGTAAGCAGAAGGTTAAAGTCAGCAAGTTACCTGATAAGTGGTTACTATCAGCTCAATGGTTTTGGCTTCAAATTTGCCATTGACATTACACGTACCCAAAGAGTATATCCAAGTAAGCTTTCTGTGTTTAGTTTTTGTTTGGTAGAATTCCTTGAAAACCTCCACGCATTTGACCTGCAGCAGTAGCAATTGTTGTATAAAACAAGAAATCCCCTATCCCCATTTTAGATATTTATAATCAAATGCCTACCATCTCAGCTGGAAGGTTCAAATCATGGGATTTGTAACTTGGCCAGAACCCAGTTGTTAACACGGTCACTGTCAAGTCCATCCCAGGATTTCCGTTGGCATTACTGTTGAGATATTCCTCAAAATGGGTTTGATTCTCCCTGGCTAATGTCAAATCCGTCACCTTATCAAGCAACAAGACACCAAAAACAGTAAGTATCTAGTCCAAAGAGGAGAGATCTTGAAGCATAACAAACAAGGATTTAAATCTAAAAACGACACACCATTCCTTCCATCTTTGACGTAAACTGGCCACCACATTGCTGCTTCAGCTTGGTCAGTATGCTCCTCTCATGGTCATCATTTGCACTTCTGTCAAACAAAAGTCGACGAGCAAGCTTCTTCCTGCGAACGAATAGTGACACCTAACTAAACATGAGAGTCTTACAACAAACTAGAAATTGGAACCAGCTTCCATTAAAAAAACACTTACCTATAAAATTCCCCAAAAAGATCCTTATCACTGATGTAAGCAAGCAGCTTGACTACCTACACATCAAATAAGATACCAATTATTTTTGGGGCCATAGATAATAAGACAAATCCAAGAGAATGTACAATTGTCGTTTGGATAGTATGTACCTCACAAGCAAGGAGTCTAAAAACACTAATATCCTTATGGCAATAGATACATTCCAACAAGCAAGAAACGTTCATAATTGGTAACTAACACAGTTACTTGAATGCATTATCTTTTCACGAAAGGACTCATAAAGACCAGCCAAAATTTTCTGTTCTGAAAAGCTTTGCACAAACTATTCAGAAGAGTGTGTATATTCCATTTGTGCTCTCATTTCCCATCTAGAAGATCCTCAAGTTTTTCTAAATAACAGCTAAGACTTCACTATGGGGAAATGCAAAACCCCTCCTTTGTTACTCTTAACTCCACTCTCACTTACCATCGAGGATAACAAATATATTTTGCAGCCTATAAAAATCGACCAGAGATGAATTTGAATTATATTGTAGTCTTTTTATATTCTGGAGTAAACAAACTAGATGGTAGACATGTAAAAGCCAAGTTGCAAGATAGTTTTTTTCACTCAAGAACACAACTAAAAAACGTTACTCAAAGAATAAAAGTATAGTTTAATGCCAAAAATATGGGAAAAAAATAACCTTCTCCAGTGTCTCTTCTATGGCTTCATCACTTAGCTTTTCACTGCCACCCTTCTTAAGAATATTGTCACAAAATGTAGCCAGTAATTCTGCACTAGAACTACCAGAAACCCCCTTGTTGCAGAAGACCTCGAAAGCTTCTTTTAAGGCCTATATCAGAGTATGAATTTCAGATTAAAAATGAATAGGCAGGAAACACTCAAAAAATATTGAACTTGAAAAGTAGAGACCTTATGAAAAAGTGAGTGGTTCATGAAGCAGTTATTCACATACGCCAAGTATTTGTCATGCAGCTCAATAACTTTTCTAACAAAAACCTGCATAAGGTCACATCCATGACTTAGCCCCTCCATATCTAAAAGCCAATCAGCCATACACAACTGCATATATCATGGGATTACCTGTTCCTGCAAACCAACAACATCTCTTTTCTCTGCCTGAAAAAATAAATTAACAAATGTAAGTCAGACAGGCTTTGCACAATATCTGTAGCTGCAATGACAGAGGCTACAATACAAAGCTGATTATCTTAGAAAGCACAAATTCACTTGAAAATTTAACAAAAAAAAAACATTGATTTAGTATGAGATATCTAGTGAGAAGCCTCAACATATAGAAAACAATGGAGAAGCAGGGCTAAGAAGACCAAGAATGCAGACACCTTTATCTGCCATGGCAAATGCCTTGTAGAGAACAAGAAGATTGATCAGATTATTAAATCCCGTATGCCTTGCAGAACTACATATTTTAAACAACATCGATGTCCAAAATATATTTTCCTTGCAGGAAGACATTTTTTTCAAATACGCACAGAATTGATAGATGGGAAAATATTAGTAAGCTAGGAAGGATCCCCTGTAACAAGAGATTAGAAGGAAATCCCCTCTTTAGCAAGAGAGTTGGCTGATCTAGCAAAACAAGACCAAGAGAAAGAAAGAGTAGGAACAAATCCATGATCACGAATGACAGAGGTGTCTCCATTGGGCTCTCACTGACTGCATCATTGCTGAAGATACATTTATTAAGACCAGATGGTGAGAGCAAAATCTGGAAGAATAATTTTAAAGGGAATTCCATCATGTCATGATCACGTAGATCCCTAAATAAGTACATTATGCACTGCCAACAATTCAGAGTTACCAGAGTTCCAACACAAGTCACCATCCAAACTTTATTTAGTCAAGCTTATCACAGTTCTAAAAGAGAACTTGAGATTTGAGAAACTTTTACCCATCTGAAATCCCATAGATCCCGAAAGAAGTACAGTATGCACTGCCAACCATTCAGAGTTACTAGGTTCCATAAAAGTCCCCATCAGAACTTTATCTAGCCAAGCCTATCATGGTTCTAGAAACACAACTTGAGTTTTTAGAAACTTCACATCTCAGCAAAAAAATAGAATATCCTCTAAGTCAAAAAAATAAACAGTAGAACTTTGCTAAGCATGGGTGACCACAAGGAACCTGATACCATGACACCAACATGATGTGAGATAGGGAGAAGTACAAGACAAAATGGAGCAAAGCCAAACTTTTACACACATTGTGCAATCAACTAGATTTAAATTCTAGTTATTCAACTATCATTCTAGTTATTCAACTATTTGCAATAGATAAAACTGAGTTAACATAGAAGGAATGAGATGGTAAGTTATAAGATAGATAGATATGATCCATTATGAAAATTGAAAGTCTCTCCATACCCATAAACTTTACACCTCCTAGATCATCGCAAGCACCTACACCAACCCAGATGAGCTATTTCATTGCTTCCACATGGCATAAGATCCATTAACACCAGAAAATTTGAAATTAATAACCTCCTCAAGGAATACTAACATAAATATCGCTCAAAACTATACACTCCTGTTCCCAGCATCCTACTAGTTACATGCTACACTGATTGTTTATCCAGACATGTCATAAGCACTTACATCGACCAAAACACCAATTAGTTGTTTCAACACTTCCTTATGGGATAAGACCCATCAAGACCACTAGCATGTCAGCTTAATCACCACCTCAAGATATAAGCTTCTGTTCATTAACAGTGTATTGCTTGGTTTCCCACTGACCATTTATTGATATATGCTGGCCTTCTTTTACATTGAAAACACGATTCATCAATCAAAACTATACACTTTTTTTTTTGAAAGTTGGTATTCCAATTCCCATGCCCCTTTGGAGACTTAAACCCAAGACCTCCCATTACAAACCCACGTGTGACCACTGAGCTATACTCAAGTTCACAACGCATTTTCCAAGTCCTTTTTGAGAAACAGAAATTGCAATTTTTAAAAATTTCCAAGTGCTGAGCCTATCACTGCAGTGCTTTATAGGAAACTTACAAGACATACAATGCAATATAAGTAATAATAACCACATCAACCAAATGCTAAGACCTAGCCTGTAAAAATCTGCCAGATGGATGTAGAAATAAATCACCTTTTTATTACTGGCAGCATCTTCTGCTTGTTTGACCAAGGCAGTGCCTTCATCAGTAACATGCTGCAAAAGACATAATCCAATCAAAACTGCTACTAGAAAAAACAATGGAGAAAGGGAATTTTTGGGGATAATAATGTGCTTACCTGCTTAAATATTTGAGCAACAGGGTCCAAGCCTCGAGGTATTTTAGAGAAAAGTCTGTACATCCTTGAGAGATCCTCCACCTAATAATTCAGATAAACATTGCATCAGCTGAAACAGCAAAACAGAATCTGTAGGAGCGCGCTAAAAAAATTAACAGCATCATTAATACCTTGTCATCTCTAAGCAACGCATGACATCCAGAGTGCTCCTTCTCAAGCAACTGGCTTGCATATACATACAACAGTTCGTGTTGAACTTTCTAAAAAAACAAGGTAATAAAATTTCACATTACTGGGAAAACACATATTAAACACAATGAAACCTCAACATAGAAGTGCTGAAACCATTAAAAAGTGCCAAAGCAAATACAGACCTCCAGTAACTTCTGCTCACTGCTCGAATGCAAGTAGTGAGCAACCCTATCTTTTTCTCTTTTCAAACACTCCTCAGCCTGATTGTTCATAATGGTAGTTAGCTACACAAAAAATACTTCCAAAATTTTATTGTTCAAATGGCACTAAATTAGTAACTAAAACCTTTAGCATGTAATCTGGACAGGAATCCTCCAAAATCCAGTTGGATGCTTTCCGAGAATAATAAGCAGCAGTATCTTTGAGCATGGATGCTTCAAAATCATTTTCATAGCGATCCATTCCTCCCATCCCTATTTCCACAAAAATATCAAGGACATTCTTCAAAAGTGCTCGATCGATCTGCTCTCCCTCACGCTCTTGGTCAATCTGATCCAAGAAGCACACTATGTAAGTTAAAAAAAACAAATATGAAACAGAGCTACACAAGCCAAAATCTATACATACCAACGAAATTACAGCATCTCTCACTTTCCCATTTATCTCCTCATAAACCTGAATTAACAGAAATTCATTAACACAATCAACTCCAAAGTATTATACAAAGCAAAAGAATTGCCAAACAAAGTAGAAAATAAACACCATAACAATAAAAAAAATTATATAGAGAAAGAGCATAAGCTCATACCAGTTCACGAAAACGTGTCAATCCCACATCATTCAATGGGGGAAGTGATCTCCGAGCAATGAAATAACGATCAAGATAATGAAAGAAACGAGAAAGCCATCTGACCATCACTTTATGGTTCGCCCACCTTTTCACAAGCTCTCTTAGCATAAACTCATCATGCTTCTCTCTCAGAGAAGGAAGCACCTATATAAAATAGAAACAAAAGCACATTAGTATAAATACTAGCTAATTGCTAACATTAAAACTTTATTTATGCTGCAACCATACAAGGCTTGACCAAGGACTGCAAGTACTCAGAAAATAATTCTACAAATGTTTCGGCCATCTGAACTTTAAGAAGAAAAATAAACAACAACTTATAGATTTTACAAGGACCATCACAATAATTATAATCAAAATATTCTGAACCTTTATTACACCTGACAAATGCACGCATAGAAAGTCCACAGTGTCAACACAAACATCTCTTTTTTTAGGGAAGTACTTAAAAAGATTCAAATAGCCATGGCAATTCTTCTATCGGACAACTAAGATCTCGCGGAAACCCCATAAAGCTGATGGTAAAGAGATCGTTCCTCACCGTAGAAGTAATATATTCATCGAAAGACTCCCGATACTTGTCATAGAGCTGCTGCGAGTAATCATGAGGAGGTTTCTGAGTGCACATGTTGTATATAGTCCTGTTCTTCAAGTAAAGGGAACAAATGCTCACAAGAAACAGTACGAATAATAATTCACCCACAATCAAATGAAACCATATTATCCATCCATACAATTATTCAGAAAAAAAAATAGAAAGGATACGTATAAAGCATCATGTAATCCTCGGAGCTGAATTGGGTCTCCGGAAGACCTTCTAAGATGTTCTTCAACTTTAAGATACCTTTCTGCATAAACTTCCATCCTTCATCAAGATCTATAACCTTCCTATCGTTGTTGTTCATGGTAATCACCAGAGTAGAACCTGATCAACAACAAAATAGAACAAAACGACTACATCAAAAGTACATCTCGCATACACAGACATAACAAAGCTTAAACAACAGAATCCCTGCCGCCAGCATTGAATATTACAAAAACCTAACCCTAGGCTCAATTCCGAGAAAACCCTTGCGCGGAACTATCAATTCCAACAATCACATTATCAGAAAACCCTACAATCAGGCGCGAACGATGGCAGAAGCTCAATAAAAGCAAAATAGATGAGGTGGAAAGAGATACAAAAAGAGAAAAATCGGAGATTACCAGAAGAAAAAATCAAATTCCGATTCCGCGACCCCTTGTTCAGGGCCGCCTGGAGAAAACCCCAACTATGTCGAAGCCCTAAACAAGATCACACGAAGATGAAACCCAAGGTACAGAAATCGATAGCAGCTGGCAGTCCAAGACTCCCGACAAGGGGAGGATTATTGATGGAAGGAGAGAGCCGAGAGAGGCAAGGAGAAGAAAAGAAACACAAGCGCCTGGCCCTGAATTTGGGGCCTCTTCCTCTCTGCAGTATTTTCCTCGTATGTTATTTATTATATCTTTGATTTATTACTAATTCATAAAAAAATCTTTTAGTCGGTTCCATCGCTTGATCATCACACTGGACGGCTCTCACGAGCTTTGGCAAACGTGGGTCCCGCATATGGACGGATCAGATCTAGAGCCATTCATTATCTTCGATTGACTCGGAAGTCGGTGTTGGGTCTACGGCGCGTCGCAGACCAAAGTTTTTTTTCCGAAGAAAATAGTTTGAAAGACGGCGGTATACAGGAGATAAATACCTGATCTACACAAACTTATACGGTACGGGATTAGATAAAATCTCCCATAAAATCCATTTGAATGAGAGTTAGATGAAAAAATAAAAATAAAATATGTGGATTGATAACTAAGGTTTGCTAACTAATAACAAACTACCCGTTTAAAAATAGGGGTAATCCATTTGAAATACGCATTAATAAACGGACTAACGGCGCATCCGTATAAGCTATCCGATAGTATACACCGCTAAGTTTATTTGTTTAATATCATTTTCCTTTAGAGTAATGTTAGCTTCAGCAATACCTATCTACTTACCAGCCAATCCCAAATGAGTTATTTCTAACCTGCGCGGAACACTTTAGAACAAGGTGCATCATGCTCAAGGATACCAAAAACTGGTAATTGAGACGGATTGGAGATACTGGGCTGATTTCGGGCCTTAACCCTAGTATAAGAAATTGTTGCACTAAAGCAGCTAGTATGGAAATTAAAGTTTCAGTTAGACCCAAATATATTAACAAAATAAAGATAATTTTTAATTTAGAACTTGTTTTAAAGTGATTAATCATGAGCAGTAACATACAGAAAATACATAAAAAGTCTATATGAGGCACAACCATGCATCCAAATTATGTTTCAAGAAACTCGTATTAATCAAAGATTTAATTTTTTAAGAGATCTTTTGAAGAAGCTGATCACTTGGAATCAAGCATAAAACTATATATGTTACTCCACGTTTTGTTGTTTAATGTCATAGAAAGGCGAGTTTTATATATTGAATACAAGCCAAATATAGATGATCAATACATGAGTACTAACTATCGAGCAAAGGTCCATCACAACACGGGCCGGATTGAAAGGTAACCAGCTTGGATTGAGTTGATGGAAATAGTACTCCTAATGAATTTGTCTTATGAAGCCATCTACGCTCCGGAAGATCACATGCATTTATGATACAACAGCTTCTAATTAAGCTTTCCTACATCATTAGCTTGCATTTATGAAGCTGCAGATATTTAACATTGAGGACGTTATGTTTCTGCTTCTCAGAGCCCTTGAATAGTATAACACAAATTGACTGGTTTGTTAATATCTAGCCTAAAATGGTGAGTAGTGTCCGAAGTTTTTGGGTAGATAGTACACCAGAAAGTTGAGGGATTTCTGTATAGACTTCCTCCTAACGCCTACAGTACGTAGTAACCCCTCCAATTCTTCATTGTAGCTAGCCACCATTAATTTCCTCTAAGGCTGTCTCTTGGTGAAGTTAAGTTTCCATGTTCGATTGATGAGTAGAACCTAACTTTGTGCCCACTTACCTCCCTTACACTTTCAATTACTCTTCTAAGTCCACCTTATAAGGATCTAGGCTTACAAACTTACTTCCGGAAAACAGATAGTACTATTTGAAACCTTAGCTTCTTTCCGGATGAAGTCCCTCTCATGAAAGTTACAGGGCTGTCTACACAAGTGTTTAGGTTTACAAACAACTTAATTTATAGAAAATGAGATGGTAAACGGAACCTACCTCTGCTCCTTTCCAGATGAAGGTATACTCTTGTAAGTTTTAGGCCTGTTGCGCACATATACGGGTAGAGAATGAGAGCAGAGACAAGCGATATTTGAGGGAGGCCTGCTATAAAAAAAAGAATAATACTAGTTGCACTTAGCCCACGCACCTATCCCACGTACTTGTTAATCTAAACCATTGATGCCTAGGGTATATCCTCTAAAAAATAGGATTTTATAAAAAAAATTATTTTTTTATATTTTTAAGAGCTTAGATTAACATGTACGTCCGATAGGTGCGTCCGCTAAGTACATCTAGCATTACTCTAAAAAAATGAAGTCTTCTATACATTGAACATTGGGAGCATGAGATAGTGTATTGTTCCAACTAACCATGTAAGATGTGTAACTGCAACCCTCAGCTTCATATCAATGTTGACTCCATCAGAGAGGTTTTTCTCTAGCTAGATTATTTTCTTCTTAGTGGCAAGTTGAGGTCAAACAAAGCTTTGACTTTCCAAATCTGAACATACCAATATTTGATTTTTAAAGAGAAGAGGGTTTGAATTTAGAAGGGAGAAGGCCGAAATCAAAGGGAGCAACCAAGACAAGAGGCGAGAAATAAAAGGAAAAGGCAAAAAGAAAAATTAAAGTGTATACATTGTATTTGTTCTCTTTCCAAGGATTTATAGTTTTTATAAGATAAAGCAACAAAACAGATTAACACAACCCTAAAGGGCACCCCCTATTTCATTTATTTTCTCATTTTTTCGTATTGAATTCTTAAAAATGGCATTGATTAACGTCCTTCATTACCTGAAACATAAATAAACCCTAATACCATTAAAGCAACTAAACTGATGTTGATAGCTAGGATGTTTGAAGTCGATTAATAGGTGTATTTAGGCCATGAACACAAATATCAGTTTCGCACATAAACTAAAGACAACAATTGGCAACTGGACATACAAACTCAACAAGGGATTGAGAGGTAACCAACTTTGACGCAGTTGATGAAATAGAACTCCTGATGAATTTTGTCTTATGATCCCATCTACACTCTGGAAGATCACATGCATGATATCAACTGCTTCTAAGCCTTCCTACATAGCTTGCATGCATGCAGATATTTTACGTTGATGTTTTTGGATAGATATATAATACTCAAGAAAGCTGAGGGATTTCTCCGTCGGCTTCCTCCCGATACCAAGAGGAGTACCCTCTCCAATTCATCTTACTAGCCACCATTTTTCTCTAAGGCAGTCCCTAGGTGAAGTTAAGTTTAATGTCAAATTGATGAGTAGAACTTAAACTTTTTTCCCACTTACCAAATTCCTTACACTTCCAAGTACTCTTATAAGTCACCTAAGGGCCTAGACTTACAAACAAACACTACTAGAAAAACATACTTCGCCGGCGGAAGGAAATTTTTCTGTCGGCGTAAGACCATTCCGCCAGCGGTCGTTTAAGAGTTGTTGGCGGAATATCGTAGTATCCGACCCAATCGCCGGCGGAAGGAAATCCGGCAGTTGGGCCGGATTTGGATCAGGTTCACAGGCGTTATTCCTTCTCCTGCCCTAGATTATCTTAGACGAAAATCGTCGAAGGAAACCAACGCGCGAAACCGTACTCCGGCGTTCTGCCTGAAATTTTTTCATTTTCCTCTTCTCGGCGTTGCACGTACTCCTCCGGCCGAAGACCCATCTTCAACGACACTCTTGGGTCTCTGTTTAAACCCAGTTCTTTCGAAGACCCATCTTCCCGCGTCTTGTTACCCAGTTCTTTCGAAGACACATCTATTTTCACTTTAAATTACTTCTTTTAGTTCTTGCATGGAATCAAGGGAGTTAAAAAACCCTTCTAGAGTGTATCTAACTGAACTTTTTACTTAATAGAATCAGATCGGCCAACCTTGTTCTTTCCAAAACCCTCCAATTGTAGCTTTGATGATGAAACTCTTGTTACATGTTGCGTCTCCGTTCTCCAAAAAACTATTTTCATTAGACTTCTACCTCTCCATGAAGGAAGATTGTTGATGTCTAATTGGTGACTCTCAAATTCTCTCTTATATTTCTCTCTCTCTCTCTCTCTCTCTCTCTCTCTCTCTCTCTCTCTCTCTCTCTCTCTCTCTCTCTCTCTCTCTCTCTCTCTCTCTCTCTCTCTCTCTCTCTCTCTCTCTCTCTCTCTCTCTCTCTCTCTCTCTCTCGGTTTTCTCTCTGATTTCTCTCTGGTTGAATCTCTCTCTCTCTCTCGGTTATCTCTCAAATCCTGTTTCAAAATGTAATTCTCTCTCTAGCTCTCTCTCTCTCTCTCTCTCTCTCTCTTTCTCTCTGATTTCTCTCTAGGTAAATATTTATCTCCCTCGGTTTTCTCCCAAATTTTGTTTCAGAATTTAATTCTCTCCCTCTATCTCTCTTATCTTTCTCTATCTCTCTCTCTCTCTCTCTCTTGGTTTTCTCTCTGACTTCTCTCTAATTGAATATTTATCTCCCTAGGTTTACTCCCAAATTCTGTTTCAGATTTTTGTTAAGGTCATTATAATCTGCTGTTGGAATTTATTCTCGTTACGAGCTTCATCGAAGCCAGTTTAGTGGCAGCTTTTCATTCAGGTTTTATTCTCTGTAATTCTCTCTCTTCATTCATCTCTCTCGGTCTTCTCTCCCTCTTTCTTTTTCTCTCTCTCTCTAGTCTCGGTTTTCTCTCAAATTCTACCTTTGGTTTCATCTCTATCTCTCTCTCTCTCTTTCTCTGATTTCTTTCTAGTCTCGGTTTTCTCCATTTCTCTCTCCCTCAATCTCTCTCTCAGTTTGTTCTCTCTCTCTCTCTATCTCATTTTTCTCTCTACTTAAACACTATTTCTAACCCTCTTTGAAAGAGTGTTAGAATCTCTGAAATTCTCTCTCAAGTTCTCTCTATCTCTTGGTTTCACTCTCTCAGTTCTCTCTCAAGTTTCTCTCTCTCTCTCTCTCTATTTCTCTCTCTCTCTATTTCTCTCTCTCTCTCTCTCTCTCTCTCTCTCTCTCTCTCTCTCTCTCTCTCTCTCTCTCTCTCTCTATTTCTCTCTCTCTCTCTCTTTTTCTCTCTCTATTTCTCTTACTCTCTTCCACGCCCAGGAAGTCAACCGATTGGAAGCGTGGAAGTAAGAGGAGAATTGGACAATGAGATTCATAGGGACAATGGTTTAGAGAGAGTGTAGGTTGTGAGTTATTTGTTGCCTCCTAAAAGTACTAAATACTCATTTCTTTATTGTGTGTAGTCTGCCTTCAACAATGGTCACGGAGATGGACTATTTTACTGACAAGAAATGGATGTATGAGTATAAGTCCAAGCCAACTTGGTGTAATCCAAAATTTGTGGGTGGAGTCACTTTTTTCATAGATTATGCAAAACAGCAATTGGGGGTGCAGGGAAAGAGTGTTATGCATTTCATAAACACTCCAAACTGTCATTTATGGTACATTTATTCCAATTGAAGTGTTTGAATCAATGGAGTAACAAATAATTTTCGGATTTCTTTCACTTTTGAAGGACACTCTTCAATCAGATAATTTACTTCCATGCAATTGGTATGAGTCCAAGAAAATGATGAGTGACTTGGGATTGAATTATGAAAAAATTTATGCATGTCCAAACGACTGCTTGTTATTTAAAAATGAATACAAAGATTTAGATGCGTGCCTAAGCTGTGGTCAGTCGAGATAGTCAGTCAAAAAAATGGGAAGTGTGCGATTACTACAAAGCCGACGAAGATCCTTAGACATTTTCCTCTGATTCCAAGGTTGCAATGGTTGTTCATGTCTACTAAAACATCGGAGCTTATGACGTGGCATTGTTCAGTTCCACCTACTGAAGAAGGAAAAATGATTCACCCTAGGGATTCAATCGCATGGAAACACTTTGATTCAGTGCATCCATCATTCAGTTCAGACATACTGAATGTCAGACTCGGACTTGCGAGTGACGGTTTCAGTCCATTCAAGATTGGGTCTGGGTCAAGCTGCAGCACATGGCCAGTTATTATTATCATCAATAACCTGCCCCCTTGGTTGGCAATGAAGCGAAGCTATTTCATGATGACCCTTCTTATTGAAGGTCTGAAGTCGCTTGGAAATGATATAGATGTTTTCTTGCAGCCGTTGATTGATGAGTTGAAGGCTTTATGAGAATCTGGTGTGAAGACTTATGATGCACAGACCAAGAGATTTTTCAAATGCGTGCAGCAGTCCTCTAGACAATATCAGACTTTCCTGCATATACCATGTTGTCTGGTTGGAGTACGAAAGGTTACAAGGCATGCCCTACTTGTCACATAAACACGGCTTCGTTATATCTGCCGCATAGTAGAAAATGTGTTTACATGCGTCATCGGAGGTTTCTACCAGAGGATCACCCATGGAGGGCCGCTAAAAAGTCGATTGATGGGACAGAGAAACGTGATGGTACACCCACAAGGCTGTCAAGTAATAACATTTTGAATTTATGGGAAGGACGTCAAAATATTGAGTTGACTTTTTGTCTACCTTGTCAATACTTCAATTTATAAACATTGCACAATACTTATTTTAAGAAATTAAATTTTATGCAGCGACAAGTAGAAGGTCCAAACTTCGTGTTTCTGAGATCTTTCCTAAAGGCACACAAAAGGAAAGATGGGACATATCCTGATGAGGAGACAACAGCATTATGTGTAAGTTATCAGGTTCCTAACATTTTCTCCAAATACCAAGTGCATGATTTAATTAGGTTTTGTTAATTATGCAGGAGGAGCTTGTCCAGACCGCAACTGAGCTACAAGTCCACAACTCGGCGAACCCCACGGATTTGACACCTATCATAGATAAGGTGTTTGGGGGCCATCACGGGGGTTATGAGAGAGGACTTGAACTGGTGCGCCTCCGCGTAGGGGTGCGGTTACGAGAGCATTGGAGTACTTAGTTCTAGAGGAACAACTACAAAAGGAAAAACAAGACAAAGAATCAATGAAGGACCAGCTGTTGTTAGTGCAATCTCAGTTGCAGGAACTGAACCAGTGGCGATCCTCTCTCCAGTCGCCTACATGTTAGTATTATTTTAAATACATAATTAATTACTAATTTTATATATTTCATTACACTTATCATAAACCTATGTTCATTTGCAGGACCTTCTAACCCACAGGGCAGCAATCAATCGCACAACTGATTGCTCTGATTGTACATTTCTTTTGGTTTGAACAAGACAGTTGAAATGTATTGTGTAATTTTTTGTCATGTAAATATTTTTTAATGTAAAAATTTTGAAATATAAATAATTTTTTTATGTAATGGTCTACTTCTATGTCAAGTAACAAGAATCAAATTAAAAAAAAAATTTGAAAAACAAAATCTCCGCCGACGGTTTAAGTATTCGTCGGCCAAATAATTGCGCCGGCGGAGATAATTCCACCGACGTAACATGTTCGTCGGCGGAAAGGGCTCGGCCGACGAAGAGAATTCGACGGCGGAGAAGACTCCGGCGACGAAATAATTTTCGTCAGCGGAGATTTATTCCGCCGACGAAATGCTGTTCCGTCGGCAAAAGCTAGTTCTGCCGACGAAATGCCGTTCCGTCGGCGGAAGCTAGTTCTGCCGACGAAATCTTTTCATGCACGCCGGCGGAAACGGATCTCTCCGGCGGCGGGTGATTTCGTCGGCGTATTGCTTCCGCCAACGCCTTCAGTGACGACAACGCTTCACCCGCCGTCGGAGTGTCCGTCAGCGGTTTTGGCCTTCTCCACCGACAAAACCGACCGCCGGCGGAGTATGTTTTTCTAGTAGTGAAACTTCTAGAGAATGAGGTGGTATTTGAAACCTGTCTCAGCTCTTTTCCAGATGAAGTTTTTCTCATGAAAGTTTTAGGCCTGTTCACCTAAGGGTTAGGCTTAAAATAACTTAATTTCTAGAAAATGAGATGGTAGATGAAACCTTCCTCAACTCCTTTCCAAATGAAGGTCTCCTCTTGAAGGTTTTAGGCTTGATGCACATATACGGGCAGAGAATGGGAGCAAAGAGAAGCAGTTTTGGGAGAGCCCTGCTATATAAAATTATGAGTTTGAGCATCCCATTTATTTAGATGTCTCCCTTATCAGGTTGAGAGTCCTTTTTTCCTTCTTACACACCAGAGCTAGAGATCAAAATGAAATTATGAGTCTTCTATATATCAAACATCGGGAACCTGACATATATAGGCTGATGTTGTATTGTTCCAAGCAACCGTGTAAGATGTGTAACTGCAACCCTCAGCTTCATATTGATCATTGATGTCGACACCATGATCAGAGAGGTTTTTCTCTAACTTATTTTCTTCCTAGCGGCAAGTTGAGGTCAAACAATTTCTAAAGAGAATATATATGAACATAAGGCAATGATACAAACAATAATTTTTAGAGAGAAGAGGTTTTGAATTTAGAAGGGACAAGGTCAAGATCAAAAGGAGCAACCAAGATGAGAGGAGAGAAATAGAAGGGAGAGGGGAAAGAAAAGTTAGGGTTTATAACATAAAGCAAGCAAAATATATTGACTCAACCCTAAAGGGCACCCCCTATCTCCTTTATTCACACTTTTTGGCCTCTAAATTCTAAAAAATTAGATTACACCCGTCGCTACCTGGAACGTAAATACACTCTAATACCGTTAAAGCAACTAAACTGATGTTATGATAGCTAGGGTGGTCGAGGTTGATCAATAGGTGTATTTAGCTCATAAACACAAAATCAATTTTGCAGATTTGGAATGGAACTAAAGACAACTATTGGCAATAGGGGTTAGTGCGAGGTGATTTTATTGACAGGACATTAACGTCTCAGAAATATAATAGTACTGGAATTCTAATTGGTTATGACATAATATTCTCTTCAAATTTAGGAAATACAATAAAGTCCCACTCTTTGGGTAATTAATTTACCGCTTTAAATGGGACTTTAAGTTCACTTGTAAATAGGTGGAAGTTTCAGTTCTCTTGAAATTATTTTAGCACATTTAAGACGAAAAAAAACTACATCATGAACTTTACTTACCCACAATATTATGCCAATTACTTTAAATTTTTCTAGAGCATTGATTTCTCTTTGCAACCCCCTCACAACTTCATTAAGAGGTACATCAAACAATCGTACGTTCACATTGTTGTCCACGTCCATAGCTTAACAAAGAGGTACATCAATCAAAAAGATTTGAATTCTAAGTGGGACACAAAGGCCGGCTATTATGGATGCCAATGGTTATCTTGGCATGTTGTTAACATTAAATTAGTTTTTTAAAAAAACAAAACTACTTACCTATTGCCGGACTTCAGGACGATTCATGGGAGCCAAAAGATCAGATCGGCCTCACTTTTTTGGACTTTCATAAATGTTGCAATAAGGTTAAATATATATATATATATATATATATATATATAGGATTAACCTGCATTATCTTTAGAAAAGATGTTTTCGGTATTATCTAAGGATTCAATTTTATATTAACTTTGGACAAGCTAACAAAAAAGGCATATAATAATTATTTTTAGGACTTATTATATGGGTAATTGTTAACACAGAAAAACAGCAAAGTAGTTGCTCTCTCTTCATGCTTCTCCCTTTCTCTCTTTTCCTCCTCTAGTTTGGGTCATAAGGCAAGAATGTAGACCCTAAGGCTGTTAGAAAATTTCTTGAGATAACTTTTTGGGAGAGTCTTCTTCAGGAAAGCATCGCTTTTGAGCTCTTTCAAAGCACAAAATATAATCACAATTGTTTTCACTCAAGTAGCTAGTTTAGACTCAAGCACAAAAATGATATATGTTACGACTGCATTTCGTTTTATTTTGACAATGATGCATATAGACAAGTTATATTGAGTACAAGCTACCCAATAAGCCAATTCAAAAATTTATGGATCAAACTTTTTGTTAGTTATGATCTGATTAGATGATTATAAGGTGCATAAATTCAAAAAGAGAATATATGAATAAAAGAAGGTACAAATCATGGTATAGTCAAGAAGATGTTTATTTCCTTAAGTGGGATTAATGTAGATGTCTGCATAAACTTTTTAGGACTAAAGATTAGAGGAAACTATTCATTAATTATTTATATGGATGATATAACTTACAATAAAATGATCATGCATGCCATGGTCCGAAAAGTTTGAGCAATCTATAATGCTTGAGTTCGAAATGAATTATGAGCAAAATTGTGTTATTTTCTTGGTTTATATTTTTGATTTATTTTCTTGGTTTATTTTCTGGGTTTATTTTCTGGGTTTATTTTCTGGGTTTATTTTCTGGGTTTATTTTCTGGGTTTATTTTCTGGGTTTATTTTCTGGGTTTATTTTCTGGGTTTTGTGGTAAAAAATAGCTAGACTTTTTTATTTCTATAGAGAAATATATACAAAAAAATTTAGACAGGTTTCAGATGAAGGAAAATTTGTGACCACCCAGCTAAGGATCGATGGTTCGAACTTCCTAAAAATCTAGAAGGAAAGAGGTAAAAGACACTCTTCACAAGAACATGATGCAACTAATGTTGTAAGTTTCATTAGTAGATAGTGGGTTCAATATTGCTAGTGATTATGCTGGGATTAAGATAAATGATAGAAATAGTACTTCATTCGGCAAATGCTTTTATAATTGGTTATTGAGTTGTTTAACGGTTTTCCATCAAACAACAAACTGTCACAAGTATGAGCATAAGAATGAGCATAAGAATTAAAGGATTGAGAAATGGAAGAAGGAAGAGAGAGGGGTAGAGAGAGAGAGAGAGAGAGAGAGAGAGAGAGAGAGAGAGAGAGAGAGGGAGAGAGAGAGAGAGAGAGAGAGAGAGAGAGAGAGAGAGAGAGAGAGAGAGAGAGAGAGAGAGAGAGGAGAGAGAGGAGAGAGAGAGAGGAGAGGGAGAGAGAGGGAGGAGAGAGAGAGAGGGAGAGAGAGGGAGAGAGGGGAGAGAGAGAGGAGAGGGGAGAGAGGGGAGAGAGAGGGAGAGAGAGAGAGGGGAGAGAGGAGAGAGAGGGAGAGAGAGGGGAGAGAGGGGAGAGAGGGGAGAGAGGGGAGAGAGGGGAGAGAGGGGAGAGAGGGGAGAGAGGGGAGAGAGGGGGAGAGGGGAGAGAGGGGAGAGAGGGAGAGAGGGGAGAGGGGAGAGAGGGGGAGAGAGGGGAGAGAGGGAGAGAGGGAGAGAGGGGAGAGAGGGGAGAGAGGGGAGGGGAGAGGGGGAGAGAGGGGAGAGAGGGGAGAGGGGAGAGGGAGAGAGGGGAGAGGGAGGGGAGAGAGGGGAGAGAGGGAGAGAGGGGAGAGAGGGAGGGAGAGGGAGAGAGGGAGAGAGGAGAGAGGGGAGAGAGAGAGAGAGAGAGAGGGACAGAGGGACAGAAGGGGAGACAGAGAGAGAGAGAGAGAGAGAGAGAGAGAGAGAGAGAGAGAGAGAGAGAGAGAGAGAGAGAGAGAGAGAGAGAGAGAGAGAGAGAGAGAGAGAGAGAGAGAGAGAGAGAGAGAGAGAGAGAGAGAGAGAGAGAGAGAGAGAGAGAGAGAGAGGGACAGAGGGACAGAGAGAGAGAGAGAGAGAGAGAGAGAGAGAGAGAGAGAGAGAGAGAGAGAGAGAGAGAGAGAGAGAGAGAGAGAGAGAGAGAGAGAGAGAGAGAGAGAGAGAGAGAGAGAGAAGTAGCAGCTTCTCTCAGGTAATCCTCTGTTAATTATCAAAGGACCCTTTTGTATCCAGCCAATTTTGCAGAAGAAAATCCCAAGAAGCAACCATAATTGTTCCTTCAAAACACTCGATCTAATGCCACTCGAAGCTCCACTTGCATAGTCAGTGGTGTATCCAGCGGAAGGAAAACACTCGTAAGTTGCATGAGCATGATTATGGGCACGACCCAGTGTCGACGACGACCTTCTCAGCAACCATCCAATTAACAGCCACTGAATCCTCCCATCCTCTCTGTGTTCTCACCCTCTACTTCTGCTGCCCACTTCGGCCCTCCTTCTGCCGTTCCTTTTCTGGGTTTTTGCTCCTTGCAGGGCCCCCCTACTTCTGCAGACGCCGGACTTGCCGTGTTCAACTTGTGTGCTCGGTGACGTACGCATTCCTTGAGACAGCTTCAATTGACCAATATAGGGAATAGCTAGCGTCCATAATGTTCAAAATCATTCCCCCTAGCTAGTGATGGGTTTCAATTTTCAAAAGTCAAGCCTCTAGCTAGTTGGTTCTCCGAAGCCCTTCCTCCATTACTCTTATACCATATTCAAAAATAAAATGTATATAAATGTCTATAAAGAATATTGATTTATTATTATAACATGGAGAAGGGGCCAAGGAGCCCAATCAACCAGAATTAATAACTTTTCCAAGTTGCACTTCCCAAAGAAGTCTTCATAAATTAATTTGCTCCTCATAATCCATCACCAGCATCTTCAAACCAAGAGTGTGACGTAAAAACAGTTCCAATAATATATATACCAGTACTACAACCTTGTTCTTTTTATTACAGTTTTTTCCACCTTTTCTGACAATTAAATCCCAGTGTCATTTTGCTTAGTCTAACTCATTGTAATCGTTGTGTTTACACTTTCCATAGTGGTATTAATTGTTAGATTATGTGCATATCATGTATAGTGTATTTTTGTTATTTCACTCTATAATCGTATTGTATATACCCCTATTGATTTGTCAATAATAATTAACCCATTTTTATCATTTTTTGTCGATTTTAACGCTAATCATCGCCGGAACAAGCTGAGTTTGAAGAACGGTGATATAAGTACTGCGAAAACTTTATATCCCGACATATGAGTCCATGTTGAAGTAGTAAGAGATAAACTTGGAGATAAAATCTACAAGATTTTAATTTTTAATAAAATATTATCAACATATTTTATGAGTAAATCTTAAACCCTAGATTTTTTTCTATGCAGCCAGATATGTAGTTAAAAAACCTCAAGTTAAAATCAAGACGTAGATGTAGTTCCTCGTGGCAGCCTAGTTGGTTTAAGGTTAACGTTTACCCATAAAATAGAAAAGTAGATCTGAATTTATTTCTAACCTAGACTGATAATGAGGATGCCACGCTGTAAAGTAATATGGTCGTAAGCATATAACCACTCTTCCACGAAATGAGAAATCCAATTATTTTTTAGTTGAAGCTGCTACTTTTTGGAGCTCCCTTTGTCTCTTCTGCTGGTATCATTTCATTACACTTTGAATCTAGAGTCTGCTTAATAATGCAAAAAAGGAGCAGGACGTCATCACAGGCGCATTTGCCAGGAGCCCAACTGATTCTCCTTTCTATCATGGCAGCGTCAGAGACCCAATAAATGGGTCTGCATGCGGTCTGCAAGTGCTTCTCAAGAAGCCAATAATATCAGCTCAGCATGGAGAAGATGCCATTATGCCAACACCCCTCCTCCCACTTGCAAAAGCTTTGAAACAGGAACGAGGGGTACTGTGCATCTGCCTGTGTCCATCCCCCATTGGCTGCTCAGAATGAGATGAGATGTCATTTTGTCAGGCTTTCATGGAGTAAAAAATTGTTTGCAGCTTTGATTTGATACCTTGCAATACACCACCTTAGATTCATTATTTCATTCCATGGAATGGAAGTGACTGCTACCTTCGTAGAAGAGGTTTGCTTTTTTATGGGGGCGCAAACAAACAATATTACAAATTTACAGAGTACCATTTGGAATTTTCCAAGCTAAAGTACTAAATTCATTTGAACAAACATCTTGGTTGCAAACCAAACTTACGAAACATACAGTACTGTTCACACCTGAAACACTAAAACAGCTCCAACACTGAGGCAACATCCCTCTATTCTCTTTCTGGTTTTATTTCTGTTTTCAGGATTGCCCCGTCCAAAAAGGGAGAACATTTATTGGTCCTCTCAGTTGTCCAGTCAATTCTGTGTTTCAGGGGGTCAATTAATAGAAATGCCCTCGGCTTTTTCTATAAGCAAACAGTAAGGACACAGTAAGCGTACGACTTGTGGGGTCTAAAGATTAGGACTTGTTCTGGATTTTTGCAAACTCCAGTGATCTTTTCCCATCTAGTCTGTTATTGATGTAGTGTCTGCTGTACTTCCGTGGTTGTACCTTCTGTACATGCACGGGTGGTTTTTATCAACAAATTCAGCTAATGGCCCGAGCTCAATTTCATAGGTGGGAGCATAGAAAGTAACTATTGAGAGTCTGTCTTTATCCTTATTTGTCACTGCTCTGTGCTCCACACTCTTGTACCTCCCGTTTGTGAGAACCTGAATAACAGAGATTGGGAAGTGAGAATTCTGTTCTAAGAATTGATCTTCCGGAGTAGTGGTGGGTATTTTTGTTTCTCACCTCTATCGTATCTCCTATGTTGATGACAAATGCATTGCTGATGGGATGAATAGGTACCCAAGTGTTTCCTTTCAGGATTTGCAGACCGACAGGACCCATGCTCTGTTGTAGCACTGTGAGAGCACTCCCGTCGGAGTGGGAACTCAGACCCAGAACGAGGTCAGGCCTCGGACACGGAGGGTAGTAGTTCATCCTTACGGCTTGCACGGCGGTTCCAAACATTTCGTTGAACTTTTCCGGCTTTAGGCCGAGGCTCATGGCGATGAATCTCAACAGGGTTTGACTGAGTTTTCGAACATTGGCCGAGTACGCTTCCAGGGTCTCTCTGCAAGACAGCAAATGGAACCCAGATAAGGAACTCGAGAGTAAAGACTGAATATGGACACTTCAAGTTCATTGTAATTTGGTGTGTACCTGAAGTTGGGAGGATTCGAAGGCCAGAGTTTAGGATTTCTAATGAAAGGAGGCTCCACACCCAACGCGAGCATGTTGCACCAGTCCAGCTTCTGATCCTCCGAGAAGACGAAAGCATGTCCGTAGCCCTGAACGGTCCCGGGAGCCATGGGATACTTCTCTTTCTCTTCCAAGGGAAGCATGAAGAACTCCTCGGAAACTCTCTCCATCCTCTCCAGTAATGCCGAATCGATCCCGTGATTGACAACCTCCCAAAAAGAAAACCCAAAACATGTCAAAATCAGCATATAATCCAATCGGTTAGATCATGCGGTAAATTTAAACACCATTCATCAAACGAAAAGCGAGCAGCACTACCTGAAAGAAACCCCAGTCTTCACAGGCAACGGAGAGTTTCTCCAGCTCTTTCTGGGACCGAAACGTACCGCCATGGGCAAGCTTCCACAAATCGATTAGAGGGATCTGCATGGACGTCGGAGCTTCGCCTCCAGTGGGTACTGTAGGCCTTTCCGCTCCTTCGCGGACATACCTCTCAGGAACCGAAGCTGGTCTATACTTGCGCAGTTCCTGAACATCATCCAGATGACCGACTTTAGGAGTGGATGGAGCAGGGGAGGCTACAGGTGACATGGCTCTCTCTCTCTCTCTCTTCCCTCTCTACTCTGTAAGAGTCTTAACTGATCTTGACCACCCCCACTGCTTTCAGAGTCCAGCAGAGGTCGTCAATATTGCTCCAGACCTTTCTCTCTTGTTTTTCTGAAGGATGCCTTTAAATAGGCGGAAGATCCCCCCATCAGATACCTGTTTCATAAACCAAATTTTCCAAAGAATAGACAAGGCATAGACAAATGAGGCACCGTTCCCCTGGGGGGTCCATGCATTTCTGAAAAGTTTATGGGCATCTATTTTTACATTTCTGAATCAGACTAGTCTGAAGCTGTTAATTACACAAGCTGTTTATTGCAAAGAAACCAGAAAGTCCAAGTTGGGAGGCATAAAGCGCGATTGATACCCAGAAAGTAGAAAAGAGAGGAATCCGGTGAACGAAATCCAGAAACGACCAAGGGGAACTGGGAAAGTGCTGTTAGTGTCCATAGTGAGAAGCGTCATGCATGGGGCCAGTTAGGCAAATTGGGGGGAAGTTGTCCCCCCTGGTGTGAATCGACCGAATCTAGTGTGACTCCCATTAAAAAATATGGGCGTCGCCTTTTGTCCCATGGCAAAATGAGTGAACAAGTAACGACAATGCGACACGGTTGATTATTTGGCGATTATGATTTTGTTCAAAGCACTCTGTCCACAGATGCTCTCGGCAAAATGGCGAATGGATTCGTAAATGGGCACCTTTGCTTCTTAAACGCCAAAGAAAAGTTGGGTTTTCCTACAGGAGTGGCATCTGGAGAAAGACAGACGCTCCAGGGGGCGGAACCTGAGAAGACTCTCATGGAATCTGGCTCTAAATGGGAGAATGGGAACAGTGAAGTACTGGGTCCACCCAGGCAAGGAGATGGGAATTGGTAGATGAGAAGGAAAGAACGGTGGCCATGACCTCCTGTTGAGTGAGCAGCTTCCTCACCGACTCTGTTGCTTTAAAATAAGATTTAATGACAGGCTCTCCAGCACCCGCTGCTGGATGGTTACTCCAATTGTCCTTCCTCAGTCTTTTCTGCCGTTTTTGCAGAAGGTATCAAATATGCTAAACTTTGGAATCCCACCTTTTTGACTGATGAACACTAGCTAGGCACCAGTCCTCTTCTCCCCACACGTCTGTTTTTCTTGCATTCAACTGAGTAGAGATATAAATAATGCCCACTATTTTGATAAACAAGAAAAATATCTTGAATAAACATTAGATAACATCAAACAATAAAATTGGATGGAAAAACTAATACAGAATAAAAGAAATAAAATTTATTAAGTCCAGGTTATCTACCTATTTTCATACTCCTTTTTTCTCCATTTTGCTATTGGCAGTGGCAATGTTATATAGGGGTGTGGAGCAGTTGTTTACACTTTACCCCATTTTCTTTGCTAGCTTCCAATCTTCAAAGAAACAAATGTGAGAAGTAGGCATAGGATAGGGGCAACTTAGTTGCTTCATTCACTTTCACATCATGTCTGCATGAGTTGATAGTCTACCGAGTTTTCCTACTTATCCAAAGCAGCATGCCGCATGCGCCTGACTGCCAGTACACATAGACAGCACTTTTCAGGGGAGCTGCCTATAGTCCTTGTTCCCGTTTCTAACATGATGAAAGCTATTGACATTTATTGACATTTCTCACCGAGGAGTTCCTCCCCACCACATGACTTATGAGCTGAAAGCCACATGATTGTCCCCATTTATCCTCAAAGTTCTTCCCCGCCTTAATGGTTGACGTACGGGCATTTCTATCAAAGGCAAATCCCAAACCCAACCCTTGATTATGTCGACTGAGCGTCAAGTCTTTGGCCTCTTGTTCAACACCGACAAACAGCAATTCATGCCCATCCTCCCTCTTCTTCTGCACACATGCGCCTCTTTCCTCATTCTCAACGCCAATTAAAAAAAGCATGCCCCCAATAGAAAAGATGATTGATAAGACATCCTCTGCTCCGGAGACTAAGGTAGCGTTTCTCCTTTTGCTCCAGCCAGTTCCCACCCAGAAGTCTAATAAAATCCACATTTCTCCATCTCCCTGTCACACACCCAATCGCCAACTTAATTTTGTACCAATCTGTAAGTATTCGACATTGTCACATATGGAGCTTTCACCTGTTGCTTTGACACTGTTGGCCTGTTTGTGTGCCTCAATAACAAGGTTTGTATGATAAGTTACTGCATTTTGAGACTTACCTGTAGAAGCATGAACTTGATGCCAGACCTGGCAATGCATAAAATATCCGACAATTTACAAAACTGAGCTCGGAACTACCAATAATCCCCGCACGAGCAAGAGCCATCTCTAAAGTGATGAAACCTATTGAGGTCTCTCACGACAATGCCCCTCCCCACTAAATCACTGATCAGTTTGAAAGCCATATGACAGTCCCCACACATCCTCAAGTTCTTCATCACCCTAATGGTTACACCATTAGCCATGCTTATCAATGCAAATCCTAAAGCCAATCGTTCGCTATGCAAGCCAAGAATTACCTCCTTGGCCTCCTCTTCAACATCAACAAACACCAATTCACGACCTCCCTCGCTGCCTCTATACCCTCTCTCCCTCATTCTAAACTCCAATTCCTTCAAAACATGCATCACCTCAGCACCTCGTGGGCACAATGAGATATCCCCTGCATAGAAGACATAAGTGGTGTTCCTGATTTCCACCCAACTGCATCCTGGCTCCTTCTGCAATCCTCTTTTCTTCATCTCTTTGCGAAGGCCATGTACATTTTCCCAATTTCCAACCAATGCATAAGTGTTCGACATTGTAACATAGGCAGCTGTTACTTGTTGGTTTGCTTCTATTAGCCTGTTACTGGCCTCAATGGCAAGATCTAATCTACCGTATGTTCTGCTTGCAGAGAGTAATGATCCCCATAAGAGTGCTATATCGTTGCCATCCGCCACCGGAATCTTGCTTGCCAATTGATAAGCCTCATCAAGACGGCCTGCACGACCTAGGATGTCAACAACACATGTGTAGTGTCTGGCGTCAGGCACCACATTGTACCTCTCGCGCATAGAATTCAAGTGATAAACACCTAAGTCAACAAGACCTGAGTGGCTACAAGCGTGCAGAACGCCTATGAAGGTTACATCATTCGGCCTAATACCTCTCCTTGTCATCTCCTCGAACAGATCAAGAGAAAATCTCCCAAGGCCATGCTTAGCAGCACCAACAATCATGGCTGTATAGGGTATCACAGATGGTGTATCCATCAACCGAAACACTATGCGAGAGTAATTAACCAGGCCACATTTAGCGTACATGTCCACGAGCGCACTCGCAACAACTTCATTCATTTGGCGTAAACGGCGAACGACTGCTGCATGCGAAGCTTTGCCTGCTGCCAATCTGCCCAAGGTAGCACAAGCATTCAGGACACTGGCATACGTAAACTGATTCGGCTGTAACTTTAAACAACTCAAATCAAGAAGCTCACGGAAAAGCTCGAGTGCTTCATGCCCACAAGCGTTCTGTGCATAGGCGGAAATCATAGAACTCCACGAGATGATATTCCTGTCCACCATTCTGTTGAAGACCCGCCTCGCGTCGTCGGTGTTGTTAGATTTCCCATACATGTCCACGAGGCTGGTGGCGACGATAAGGTTCCCTCGTAAGCCAAATGTTTGGACAAGGGCATGGATTTGGCGTCCGGCTTCAAGATGAGCGAGAACAGAGCACGCATTGACTGCAGTGGCGAACGTGAACTCGTTGGGCTTAGACCCATTAACAGGCATTCTGTTAAACAAGACGAGGGCCTCGCGAGCTTGCCGATGATCGACGAAACCGGCCATGAGTGAAGTGAAAGAAACAACATTCGGTTGCGGAATCTCATCGAACACCCGACGGGCATCTTCTATTCTATGAAACTTCAAGTAAGCATTCAGAAGATGGTTGCTGGTGAAGGTGTCGCCGAATATCCCGAGCTTGAGAAGCCAGCCATGGATCGAGATTACTCGCCCAAGATTTTGAATATTCTGTAGTTGCTGGACGAAATCATTTTTGGGAGAGAGAAGCGTTTGTGGCAGTCCGTATGATGATGGAGGCCAAGCCCCTATGAGTCGCGTTTGGCCCGCTTGCATTTGCACTCATACCCATTTAGTGCGCCGCCATACATAAAACCGCGAAGTCAAGAGGCCGTTACAGTTCCTTTTTCGCTTTCATGGAAAAGCCAAACTTCAGTGTGGGTGCTGGGTTAGACCAGCCGAATATAAAGTAAATTTATGCTCTTGATTTTTTATGTTCTATGGAGTTTTTGGCATATGAGCTACCTAACGTTTGGTATCACAGCAGAATCAGAGCCGTTGTAAAAGGTTAAAAAGGTTACTGATTCAGAGTAAAAAGTCTTGCTCATAGAGAGCCAACATTTGGTATCAGAGCAGAATGAGACTCATACGAGGGTGTAAAGGAGTTATAAATGCCGTCATATAGAGTAAGCTGTCGTGTAGATTGTTAAGATCCTGCGGGGATAAAACTGGGTTATACATCTGTAAACGTTAAAAATTTCTTGAAAATATAGGTTATTATAATAGTAATTAATATACAATAATTACTTTCAATGGAGAATACCAAAGCTCATTCATACTACCTATAATTCTTATTCAAAAAAATAACTCATAATAAATGTGTATTTCTAGAAATCTTAGTTGATAAATTAATTGGGCTGATACTTATTCAGAACAAATCATACTAATTCAGCATAATTTATTTTAAAATATTCAAAACAGAAATAAAATACTATATAGAGAAGATAAGAAAAACAGTTGACATCACTTATTTTATCGGCATACCAGTTCATCCGTCAATGAGGATCACGAACTCTAGTGAAGAAACTTGTAAGATAAACAAGAAAAGAATTATCATTGAGCCAATTTCATCAGATCCGCACTGTACAGACGATCATGATATCTAATAGGAGAATATAAAACTTGATTATTGTTACAGGAAAAGAATAAGAAAGACAAGTGACATATCCTAACAGAATCTTTTCATGTCCAAATACAAATACGACCATTGCCTAGCATGTTCCTGTTTGCCATGTGTTCTTTCGTCAGGAACGACAGCAGCACATTCATCTGCGCTTTACTTCTCCTCAGAGTTATCCTTTTCTTCAACACAGATCAAATTTTCTCTCACATTCCCCCATAATAGCATTCCAGCATCCAGTTCAAACACATGATAATCTATTATTGTTAGAAGAACATTTAGTTCCAATAAAATTCTAACAAATGGTAAAAAATTTATTAGTATGTGAAAAAAATGTTGATATGATACAAATGAAAGATGCCACTGTCCGTTCTATACAGTTCGTGTAGATGGGAAACATCCTCGATGCCACACCACAGGATCAAAAACGCCATTGCTGACAGGATAAGCACGCAAGCACCTGCTATCCCGCAAAACAAAAATTAACCCACTTTGTCCATTAAATCCAAGAGGGTACGATGTCAAGCAAGTAAGCAAGGACAGAAGGTTTACCTTAAAAAAATCTCAGCGAGTATGAGAGCTAGCACGTTCTTAATCTTCAGTAAACAGCAGTTCCTAAGAGGAGTGAGTTTGATACACCATGGAAGAGAACAAGAAAACCTGTCAGCAGCAAAGAAAACTTGATTGGGAAAAGGCACTACAGCTGCGTGCTTCCCATGGAGAAGCAACTAAAACCCCAGCAACAAAAATAATAAAACAATGCTATAAAGTACAATTTTCCAGATATGCATATCCAGACATTCCAGAAAATCTTAGTAGAGACAAGGATAGTCAAAGAAGTTACATACCGGCACCAAGGCCACCCTCCAGTTAGTCTGCCAGTGGTGCATCCGACCAACTTCATGAATACATTCACGATTCCCCTACTTTGACTTTTTTTTTCTTTAAATTTATCCAAAAACTTGCAAGTAATAAAAAAAAAATCAGAACTCTTCCTTGAATCCTCTACTGACATGAGAAGTTTTTTACTTTTCAGTCTGTGACATTCTGATCTTCAACCAGTTGTAGCCAAGGGAGATTACAATTTTTTAAGCCCCCTTTTTTGTGCCTTTCTTTCAGAGCTTGAGTCTAAGCACATTATGTCCTTCAACCTTGCGTTTAGAAATAGATGGAAAGCCTGCAAAGAATACTTTACAAAAACTGCAAGCATTGTTTCTTTTCCTAATATTTTCTTTGTACAAATTGTACAGGAGGGAACTCAATCTAACGTAACACATCCCTCAGAAGAGAAGAATTGTGTTAATGCAGAGAAGCATCCAGCCATTTTTGCATCCTCTTCTTTTTATGCAACTGCATCCTTTTACCAAATCCTCCATATATGTGACAGCTCAAAGGAGGAAATAGCACAGAGAAAAAACACACTATTCACAGCGATGAACAATATCTCTTCATCAGACGCACCTAATGGCCAATTGACTCCATTGCAACCCGTACAAGACGAAGTATACCCTCAACATCATGTATGTTGAACTCAAGTACTCTTTTCACAGAAGGAATGCCCTCAGCCCCAGATCTTGGATCTTCATTAGCATTCGCCACAGCAAAAGCATTTTGTGATTTACGTAATGCCTCCATCGCAGAGTTCATATCCTGTGCCTATTCAGAAAGAAGGCAAAACAATACTCTTATGATGTCTGTAATCCATGAGCTCAACTATATTTGCAAGCACAATGATCTAGGCAACAACTAAATAAAATTAATTCCACCAATTTAAGTAGGAAAACAGAAACTAAACGTTAACAGGAGGTAGAAAAAAAAAATGCCAAAAAAGAAAAATGCTTCTCAACTCACTGACATAACAATAATTGGCTCCGAAAGTCCCAAAGTAAAACTTACAAAATTAAGAAGCCGGA
This sequence comes from Aristolochia contorta, assembly GCA_022405105.1. Classification (NCBI taxonomy): domain Eukaryota; kingdom Viridiplantae; phylum Streptophyta; class Magnoliopsida; order Piperales; family Aristolochiaceae; genus Aristolochia; species Aristolochia contorta. The sequence goes on from CM039664.1 coordinate 11,607,123, forward strand.
CAAAGTTGGGCCGGTTGCGAGCAACAATAACATGGTTGCCAGCAATCTGAGGAGAGTTGACAGACTTGGCCAAAGCTGCCTTATCGACTGCAGCCTGGTTGTTCAAGTTGTCAACGTCAGATGCAGATGAAGATGGTGACTCACCTGAAATTAGTAAACAATATAGGATTGGTCAATCTACATAGAAAACACTCCACTGCTTCTCAAGAATAAATAGAAACTCAGAACAGAAGGCACTATTTTCAATAGGTGCAATCCCAGCATTCGAAAGTAGATTTTTTTTCCTTTTTCTTCACTAGTGGTGGCAAGATTTTCTTTTTTCCTAAAATATTAAGTAACATCTGCAGCTATATGGCACTTCAGAAGACTTAACATTTGCCTAGTTAACTGGAATGCGGCAATGAACAGATAGAGATTAAAAGCAGTAAATGCAAGCAATACTAAAAAACCAAGGATCTACATTCAGCGTTCCCTTCGAGAACCAATCAAAAATTTACCTGGAAGAACCAACTGTAGAGCAGACTGTAGCTCATGCCGATCTTTATTTGCACTGGAATTTTTCCAGTAAATAACCCTCATATAGGCCACCTCCATGCATTTGTATGCAAGACAAGCAGCAGCCATATCTTTGTGCTTCTCATACTCATGAGCACAAAACCTACAGAATCAACATAAATAATGTTTTTCTTCAAAAATGATGAGAAGAATCCCAGAAAGCACACAAAAAACTCATGCCAATCAATAGTGAGATTAGTTTGACGAGACGTACTCGCAGAGCCTAGCAGTATCAGTGTAAACTTGCATGGACTGTGTTGTTTCCCCATGCTTAGCTCCTTCAGCACATACAGGCTCTAGAAGTGAAGCCCCATGAAGAAACTTCAAAGCTGCCTCAAAGTATAACCCAGTACTTTCGTGACCACCACCATTCTAATAAGACACAGACAGCAATTCAGCAAGGAAGCACTAAGAGTATATTTCTGAAAAACAAAATTAGTGTAGGAGGAAAAACGTGCAAACCTTTACTCGATCAGCAGTGTGCTTGAGATCCTTTGCTTCTCTCATGGCACTTTCAGCAGAGTGCCTCAGGTCCTTCACATCTTTCACGACATGTGAGGCGATTAGGGTTGAATCCTTCTGGAGTGGACTGGGGGCATCAGGTTCCTTTGATGCAGTTCCATTAGAGTGTTGAAGTCTCAAACCACTCTTGTGAACTCCATTCTGGTTATCAGATTTTCTGGGCTGCCTTGGCAACTTCAAGGCATCACCACTAGTATCACCAAGCGACGCATCTGATCTGCTTCCTTTATGAGGGGCCGGTACAGACCGTAATGACCGACCTTGCCCTTCATGCTTATCAGCAGGTGGCAAAGATTTCCCTCTCCCTGTGCCAATTTCAGCTGGATCAGCTCTCTCTGGAGGACCCCGACTAGCTGATCTTTCCTCTTCATGAATTGGTAGCTGAGGCAGGTTCATCAGTGGATTGCCTTTCCCACTTTTTGAGCTGGTATCTGTCTGGTGCTTACTCAACATGGGAGAGCTTTGAAGATCAGAACATTCTGGTCCTCCGAGCTTTGATTGAATATTTTCCCTTCTAGTGTCATTAGACCATTTAGCAGCTGACTCTTTCCTGCCCATATAACTGTCATCATCCTTATCCATCTTCTTATTAAGTTTTCCATCTCTATCAAGCTCATGGCTAGAAGGTCGACCATGAGACTCAGTATCAGCTTCATATCGGTAGGCCCCACCGCCCTTACCTGGTTCCCCCGGCTCACTCAGAGAATTAGAAACTTTTTTATCTCTGTCACTCCTGAGCTTTTCTTTGGACTTTGAAGAACTTTTAGTTGATTTACGCTGAGAAGACCCATTACCATTATAGTGGTTATTTTGCTTGTCCTGGCTGTGTTCATGATCTTTACTTATAGGCTCACCCAGATAAGGAGTATCAAATGATGAACCCCCATTCACCAGGTTGGTGTTTTCAACTTCAGGAGTAAAAGTATTATAATGAGAACCGCCGACTTTCTTGTGCGATTTCTTATCCTTAAATTTCCCACCAGAAACTCGATCAGTTTCTCTCTTATCCTGATATTCATTGTGTGATCCCCGTACGGGATCGAGTATCAAAGATTCTGCAATCCTGTTTGATTCTAGAGACTTATTGTTCTGGACAACAGAGGAAGATTTTCCTTTCCTCATCTTCCCATTTCGCCCAAATCCACCATCTTCACCATCTGATAGACCCACGTTTGTTGCTTCATCTTTACCTGGGAGAGTTGTTCTCATATTAGCTGTGAATATGTCAGAGTTAGAAATCCTCATCGGGGATGAAGAGACTGATTCCACTGGAGAGCCTTTCACTTCCAGACAATTTGTTTTACTTTTCCGAGATCCAGAAACCTTTGAAGAACTTGAAGTTGCTCCAACAGAAGATTCGGTCTTGTAACTAAGGTCCTTCTTTAATGAATCTATACTGTCCAGGTTCCGCTTTTCTGCGTCTATGTTATCCGCCACTGGATCTCTATTACCACAAAAGAGTATTTTGGTTATTCTACCTTTCTTGTCTGTTCTACCATCCACCTTAGAATTGCTACGTTCTTTCGAATCACATTTGGACAATTTCAGCTTCTTCTCCTTCCTAGTCTCACTTTCACTCATCTCTTCCTTCACAGAAAATCCATCATTAATGTTATTATATCCACTTGTGGGATGAGCCACCTGACTTTCCTGCCACTCCTTCACTTTTCTTTTCTTTGCTGCCAGATCAGACTTATCTGGATTAGACAAGTACGAGGCCCCAAGCTGGGAATTATACTTGCCATGCAAGGAACTCTCAACTTGAGATTTTGGCTTCTTAATTGAAGGTTTCATATCACCCTGTGAGTCCTTGGAAGAAGAACGAGTCTGTTGCTTCTGGGAGGTCTTAGCTGAAAATTTGATCGGTAACCCATTACTAAAATTGGAAGCAGCCCTTCCAGTTGTTTCATGGTCGGAAATCCCATCATCAACTGAATATTGAGAATCTTCCCTCTTAGCCTTCTTGGAATTTCTAAAAGTATCTTGATCTATGTCTCGCTCAGGTTCCCTGTTACTCTTGGTTTTGGCATTTTTTCCACTTTGCTCAACATAATCAGCTGCTGCATTTGGAAATTGAAAAAAGAGAATAATGTTAAACAACTCACACCCTGAAAACCAAAAAACAGTAAAAATGAGATCAAGAAATACCTCCATCAGAATATCGTTCCAGTTGTCTGTGCTTCGCTTTATGTTTGTGTCCAGGCTTCTCCACAGTGACATCAATAGGTTTAGTTGTAAGTGAGAGACTAGATTTGTTACCAGGATGGGAATCTAATGAAGACTGGTTCACATCATTGATACTTCTACTCTTTACGGACACTTGGTGGTTCTTTTTCGTAGAATTTGAAACATGAATCAGACTGGTGCTATTGGTTGGATTTTGGGTGTCTTTAGATCCACCATGCTTCTTCTTTCCACTAACCATAACGGCTTGCCTGCTCAATGGGTGGGTCTGATCATTAGGACGTATCTCCGTCGGAGGTACACCAGATGAAGGTCCTTCAGGCAAGACAGGGACCTGGACCTGATAAGATGCTTGCAAAGCACTGGTAGTCTCCTCTTCACTGAAAGAACACTTGTTCATACCAGGCCTATAAAACAATTGGAGAGTCAAAAAACAGCCAAAAAAAAAGGCAAAAGCAAAAATGCCAAAAGCAAAATTTTTTTTGGCAATAGCCAACACAACAGAAATGCCAGATAATTTCAAGTTCCTTGCTCTATGACTGGAGAATTCTCTAGCATCAGAACACGACCTAAATTAATGGCAAATGATCATATCCTCTACCCAAGATGCAAAAGTAAAATAGTATACGAAACCAAAATAAAATATTTCAAAACCCCTAATCGACCACAGGGCCAGGATAGCCGCTAATGGAACCTAACTCTCCCAAATGCCAAGCAACTAATTCGCCAAATGGTTACCAGTCATAACATTACAGTCAAATCCACGTAAATCGCAAAACTCTAAAGCTTAAACATGAAAACTAATACAAACTCTCATAATCAAATCCATGCTTGGGGAAAGTGAATCACCTAAGAATGAGAATGAATGACCTCAACAGTAACCTGTTGTATATGAATCAAGAAGTGTACTCCATGTATCTTGTCACCACTCAACATTTTTTTTTTTTTGAATTTTTGTCACCACTCAACACTGAAAAGTGTTGGAATGAGATCCTAATCTTGGAGATATAATCAACTTTCAAAAAAAAATCTTGGAGATATAATCACATTCAGTATCAATGTGTGACCCAAACTTAAGTTCGTTTTCAGTTTTGGATGAGTTACTCAGCACATATTCGACAGTATGAAATGACATTTAGGAATGCATACCCCCTTTCCTTCAGTTCCACCTCCCCCCTCCCCACCCCCACCCACAAACAGAAGAAGAAGAATAAGAAAGAAAATGTACAAAACCTTCACAAGACACCTTTAGTCTGCTGTAATTTAGTTAGTAATAGTGAAAATTTTCAAAAGAAAATATTAGTCTTTTTGACCTTTAATTTTCAGGTGCTGGTGGAAAACTTACAGCCAGTACAGCTGGTTACACAGCCACTTCTTGGGAAGGCTATGTGGATTCACATCATAGGGCAAGAGGCGCCATTTCAGACAACGATCACAAGAAACCCAATTTTCTTGAACCAGAACAGGTGCTGGAACAGGTGCTGGTACAGGTGCCAATCCAGCTTCATTAGAGGGTCCATTAACCACAGGACCCTTTGGGTATAAATCAGATGTTGTTGCCATATTTTCAACCTTTCTACCATCAAGTCTCTCCTTGGTCTTCTCAATTACTGCTTGACTATCTTTATCAGTCTCGACCCTTGGATCCTTTGACCTGCCCTTATTTGACTCAAAGGGTTCTCTATCACTTTCTGCCTGCTCATATTTCGACTCTCCAAAAGAATCTCTACGAGAATCCTTGCCGACAGTCTTACTGGAATCTTTGCGATATCGGCCTACATCATTCTTGTTTTCAGAAATATTTTCTCGAGTTTGAGCATTCTTCTTCTCTTTAATTTGGACAGATGAAACAAGCTTCAAACCTTCTTTTGGCGTTTCAATAGCTGGGATATCAATATTGCTTTGACTTCCCTTAACTTTCTTCTTGCCACCTGAAAATTGTTCTTTCCTTTGATGCACTTTTCCTGTATCCTGTTCCATAGAAGATGCTTTTTGAACTGTTTTATTTCTAGCAGGCTCCATGGATTCATTAGCCAGCTCTTTCCGCCCCCTAAATCCATTCACATCAGGTCTGGTGGCATCAATGAATTTTCCATCTTTCCGATGATCAGAAGAGACATCATACTGATAATTCGGTTTTTTCTCGTCCCAAACTTTCTCGTCCGAACTCATCTTTGAGCTGAGCTTCCCTCTCATCAACAAGGGGTCATCATTCCTTGCATTGACCTGAGCAGCCACTGACTCAATAGATTCCTCCTTCAAAAGATCCAATACTGAGGATCCTTCCTTTATTGTACTTCTATTGGATTCTTTAGAAACCAGTCTCGCTAAGTCACCATTGACCAGCCTCTCAGATCTTTGACAAAGAGGATTTGAACCAGAAAGGATGGGAATCTTCAAAGCATTAGAGACCATCTCCTTACCAGCTGGAGTCTCAATGTCTATATCAAACTCCACAACAGAGCTTACATCAATTTTATCTGTGGGCTTCATTTTCCCTTCTGTGGAACCTTTGGTTTCCCTCGACAAATGCAGATCAGCTGAAGGCACAGACGACATTTCTTGACCGGCTTTTCGGACTACACCAGGCTTGCTATCTTTGAATAATGGTTTTTCCATTTCAGGCAGATGCAAAAGACTTTCGGGAAGAGGTGAAAGAAAATATCCACCCAGTACTGGAGAGGTCATGATCTGGATAAAACATTCAAAAGATGTAAAATAAATAAAAAATCCACAACTCTCTTGAACATACTGGGAAACTGGGGACTCGAAAATACTGTGAAACTATGAACAAGATAAGACAAACTGACCTGGATTATGGTCCTTGGGGATTCATCAGGAGACAAATCTCCACTTGCATCAGGGCTGTCCTCCAACGACGAAGAGGGGGAAATGACAAGTCCTAAACCACTGTAAATTGCAGCATTTTTTCTCGCCAAAGAATTGTCATTTCCAACTTTAATACGAACTTTGAGTGACTTCTGATCGTTTGCATGAGCTGGTTTACTCACAGCTTCATGCTTAGGAGAACGTTGACGGCCACCTGCAATATTAGAGACACATCCATCTCTTTTCGCACAATTTTCCGTATAAGAAAGTGCAGAAGCAGACTGCACATTACCGGGGCACCCTACGAACTGAGAGCCATTTCCTGAAATGGTAGGATTTTGACGGGTATTCTGTAATCATAAAACACCCATCAGGTACTAAGCTATATTGTTACGTAAAATGACAAAAAAAAGAGCTGGTACCTCTGGCGGTAGGTTGATGGGAGATTTTGGTGGAGCAGTTGTCTGCTTTCGCGGGGACTTAGGATGAGCCCGAATCGAAGGAGAACGCTGGTGTGAAGGCAAAAAGGAGCCGTACCCACCAAATTTTGCGCCTTTGAAGATGAACAATTTATCAGAAATGGCTAAAACCCTATTGAACCCCTACATTTGCACAAGCCCAAATCAGCATAACAGCTACTAGTGCATGACAGCTTACCCAAATTCTCTGCAGACACTCCGCCTTCAAAATCTTTCTGAAAGTGCCCCAAGACTTGATGAATTTTTTTATCCTGAAAGGAAAGAAGAGCAAAATCTAAATATAGGGCACCAATTGTTGCAAACACAAAGAACAGGTACTTGCAGCGGAAGAACGCGGGTTTATATGCACAGTGGAAACAAAATCCTGAAACACCTGTAACATATATGGCAAGCATCTGTTACATGCAAAATAAGTTAGTCCGTGTGTCACTTAACATTTCATGCAATCGATACGTGTTGCTGCAGAAACCTTTCCTTTCACAGAGGTCTAACAGGAAAACAAAAAGTTTCAACCGTGCGAGGCGCATTGGAACCTCTATGCAAATGGTCGCCACGAGTCGTTCTCAAAAGGGGAAGGCTTTATTCAAAAGTCTCGGCGTTCTACATTGGTGCTCATTCAATTCGAATATAAATGCACGGTAAAAGACCAACGAAAACTATAATATTTAAGCATGGCACAGGCATACGGAGGCCTTGCAAAGATACCAATTAAATTTTACAAACACACAGGCTCATTTGATAAGCTAATTCGGGAAATATATCAAATAAACAATCTTTAGTCCAACAAATTTATCCAAAGTTTTCCAAATTGTATCCAGAATCAACCATCTATTGGGCATCCAAACTGTTCAAAGGCATGCCAAATATTTGCTTGGAAAATCTAAACAAAAAAGAGTTTGAAATCAACCATCTATTCACAAATTCATAATATGGAAAAAGAATATTAGTTGCCAGTTTACTAGTACTTCAATCGGTGTGCAGTAACCAAACACCACAGTCATCCATATCAGCTAAACTCCTTCACATTAATCAGTAACGGAATCTCCCAGAGCAATAAAGAAAGACCGAAAATTCAAAATGCAGAAGCAAGTGACATACGTATTATTTCCAGACTAGTGAGAAATATTGAGAGACAACTCACAAGGTAGGAGAAATCTTTATCAGGGTCGACTCCAGTATCGTCATCGTGATAATAGGAAGCCTCGCCCTCTTCAAGCTCGTTTTCTTCCATATCGGTTCCGACACCGAACCCTAACCCTAACCCCTTCCTCGCATCTCTACTCCCCAAATAGAGCATTAAAGTCCGCTGCGGAAGGAAAATGTTCAGTTTTCCTCAGAACAAAGACCCTGTCCAAGAGCATCCATCGGCGAAAAGACCAAGTTTTTCCAACCCATGATAATATCAAAAACCCAGGAGAAAACCCATCAAACAATTCGCAATACAGACGCCCCGATCGACCACGACAGCAAATCCTGAGAAAATTAATTCCCCGAAAATAGGAAAACGGAACAAAAAGCACACCAGCAAACCTCCGAACCAAGCGATCAAATACAACAGAAAAGAGGGATTCCACCGAGCGAGCACGGCGATCGTCAAAACCAACCGGCGGAACCAGAAATCGCGTCGCGATCGAGGCAGAGATGGCAACAACAGCTGGGATTGTATTTTTATTTAATGGGCGTATTTCGCCGTGTTTTTTTCCCTTTTGTGTTTTGGGTGAAACGATTCAAGTCCGCAGACACCAGGGGCGATCTAACCACAAGACAAAGGACAGAAGCAAAAAAAAAGGGTTTTTTACGGCAATATTAACAATTAAAAACCAAAAAACCTTTTCCTCCCCCCCTTTCTCTCTCTCCTTTTTTTTTCTCGCACTCGTCTTTTTTATTTCTTCCGTTTACTCACTTCACCTTTCCTCCTCGCGCCTCTGAGTTTTGACACCCCGTCTCTGTGTCACCTTTCCTCACAAAATCCTGTCGACTCTGGGACTCCCCCTCCCAATTTTTCTTCAGTTATCCATCATCAAACTATATTTCCCATCTGTCCTCTTCTTCTTCTCCTTCTTCTTCTTCTTCTTCCTCTCACTTCCCTCTCACCAATTCCCCTCAGGTCTCCACCGGCCCCACTCCCTTATCCAACGGCCAATAATTTCTACCGCTTCCCCCGGTCCCACTCTTTCCTTCCCTGTTCCCCTCTCCTGTCTTTAAAAAAAACAAAAAATAAATAAAAATAAAAATTGCTGTATCTATTCCTTTATTCATTATTTCGCGACTCTTCAGAAGCGAGAAACAAGTCAATAACGACAAGTAACACGTAATCCCGAAACTGACCTCGAAGCTCCGCAGTCAGACTCGACACGGCCGACCCCGCCGTGGGTAACTAAGAGTCATTTCACCGACCGCGGGCTTTCCAGTTGGCCCTCGCGGTTTTGCTGTTCGACGACATACGGCCGAAGCTCGAGCTCGCCGTACCAAAAGCCCCTCGTTAAATCTATTAATGACTCCTGTATCCCTTCCCCTCGAATAATTCTGGATTCTTCTCGGTTGCTCGCCCAAAAGAATTTGTTTGATGGACATTTGATTATCGTAGAATTGCTAATTTAAATGAGTTATTCTCGTATTAGCATTAATTGCTTTTGGTTACTAGTAAACTATTGCATGAAATTGACTACAATAGTCTCATAGTCCGTACAAAACCCAAAGTCAATACATGATATAATTGAGTTGCTACTTCACTTTGTTACTTTTATAGCATGTACACTTTGTGAGATTGACTGTAATGATAGATGGAGTGAGAGACTGAGTAAAAAAAGGAATAAGAGATGCACTTCAGATGATTGAGTAGAAATAGAATGTGTAATCCATTGAGAAGATAATTGTAAAAGTTTGACAGTTCATTGGCATAAGAAGAGAATAATGTGATGTCAAAGCCAGGTGTTCATAATCAAATATTTAATTGGGTTTATTACAAGGTGCTTAATTTAGGGGGGAAATAAAAGGGTTTCATCGCCTTATATCCTTTATCTCTGTAACAGCAGTGTGTCAACAGTAGTTTAAAAATGATTATAGAGGAAACATGAGGTCAAAGGCAATGAATTAACAATATCTTTCTTCTGGGATTCGGTTTTATATTAATTATCATTCTTTTGATTGCCATTGTTTTGACAATTGAAGATGTCTAATGTCACTCGTATTTTTATCTTTTTTCAAAACTTTATTGCTTCGTATACTTATTTCTCAGTGTACTAAACATAGATCGTTAGATATCCCGAAGAAAAAAAATCAACCCATAGACAATACAAAATTAAATGATTTATTGATTATATGCTTTTTTCCATGTTTTGTCAAATGTACACTTCAAACATTCATAAAAAATGTAATCATATTTATGAAAGAAAACATGTTCTTCTCATTGTCTTACCTCTAACTCATCGACCTCTATCCCTCATCCATTATCCTATTTTATAATCATATTTATTGTTGAGTTTTTATATTGTTTTTATACATGCCACCTAAATTTGGTAGTAAGTAAAGATGTAAAAATGGCTCAAGTGCTACATCTCTTTGAATTGAAGACACCTTGTGTTGTCTCCATTACTTTTTAGGCTCAAGTTAGATGGATTAATAAATTTGCTCCAAAATAATGTTTGTATAATAATGAATTTATATTTTCCTATTATAGATGAGATTCCATCTAAAAAACAAACATTTTTAATTATCCCTTGCATCTATAAATGGCTTTTTATTTCATTATATAACATGTTTATACATTATTTATAACCGGTAGAGGATAAGTAGATATAGTGTATCTTGTGATGTCACATGTAATTTCCCTACACGTGTCTAAATTTTAAATCGTGTGTTGTTCATTTTTATGTCTAACGTATACACGAAATAGTCTTGATATATTTTGCTGTAATATAACACTTCCAAAAGGCTTGATAGAAAATAACATTTTTTTTTCTAAAATTATATACTGTCGTGGTCATTAATAAATTGGATTTACATGTCAAGTAAGATGTTGACCTCATTATACAAAAATTTCACGAACTTACTTGCTACCAGTTAGAGTGTGGTTAATTTATAGGAAACGGGAGATAAATATTAATGATTTTGAAATGCTTGGAGAATACGTTAAGTTACAATATTAAGATGTTGACCTCATTATATTTTTTTCTTCGTCTTTTCTTCACTTAAAGAGAGAAAACATAGAGGAAAACGAAATAATTCTTTAGATTTTTTTTGGCAGAGTTGTAAGACACTACCGATCCATAGCTTCATCTCTCTCTCCCTTTCCCCTCCCTCTTCTCTCCCCTCTCTGTCACTTTTTACATTAAAGATCTTGTTGAAGTTCTTGGTAAAGTCCATTTTGGATGAAATTTGGACCATAGTCATAATAGAATATTTTCTATTTTATGCATATTTTCAGTTTTTAAAATTTTATTATAATCTTCAATTAACGTGATATAATTATATATTTTATTTAATGTAGTTAGAGTTTAGGTGGGAGTATTGTTAAAGGTTTATTCCATAAAGTAAATTATGAGGATATTGATTATATTATACTTGACTGGTGATGTTGGTGGATTCTTTACATTACGTTTTTATATTTATATATTTTTACAATTTTAATAAATTTTCCTAATGTATCCATACTCATTACATGCGTATCTTAACATATCCATGCGTATCACGATACATATCAGCTCCATTAATGCCCAATATTTTACGTATCTCTTATACTTCAAATCCAGGTAGTCGTATGCACTCTTAACTCCTCACAAGAGTCCTCGTTGGAAAATCTCATTTTGAAGCTCTTTCTAAGACGTAATAAATCAATCATAAACCATTTAAAAGGAAGCTCATCCATATATATTCTTATTTGAAATAGTTTTTTTATACACTCAAATAACAAGCAATTAGTAAATTAATAATATGTTAGAAGTTTCGTAATTGAGTGGTGATACGCATACTTCCAAATTTCACTGCGAAGGTTTACAATGTGACATGAATTCCTCGTTCGCAGCATAGGTAAGAGATAATGTTTGATCTATCTTCTTATTTTATGGGTATCCCTAAAGAAAAATGATATAAGTACTTTATGATTTTACTTCGAGGTTTTACATCATGACGTGGTTGCATAGTTGGCAGTGTAGGTAAGAGAAAATTTAGGGGTTACCCATATAGTAGGTAGATAATATTTTATTAAAAAATAAAATATTACATATTTTATCTTCGAATTTATCTCTCATTTGGATTGCAATGTGGATGCCACGCCAGATTGTAAAGTCTTAAAAATAAAAAACCAAGGTACTTATATAACTACTCATCACTAAACCCTAAACCATATATATGGATTACCAACTAGGCTGCCAAGATATAACCACACGAGGATGTAAAAGCTCATAGTAAATCATGGCAATACTAATATTATTTATTTTTATTAATTAATATTTCTTATTATTAAAGTCCTTTTTTCACACAAATAGTCAAACTATTTTCCAAAATTACACTTTAATTTCAAACAATATTTACCTTATCGTTATTTTATTTTTTTATTAAAGGTAACAAATGGACATAGGCTGAACATAACAATAAAGCAAGAGAGGACACAGATGTCAGCAAATTAGATTCGGGGAGGTAACGGCAGCGCATCTTACCGGTCGATTCCATCGTCACCCGGTAATTATCTGATGATAAAAATAATTTATTTTGTACGGTAGGCTCTGATTAGGAAATAAAGAAGCCCCAATCTCTCTCTCTCTCTACCTTTCCTTTTTCCCGCAGTGGCAGAGCCCAAAGAGATTTGCCAAACTAAGCAAAAAAAAAAAGAAAAATAAAAAGGTTCCCTGCCCGGGAATCCCGGTCAGTGCCCCTCATCATCACCCTCCACCCGGGGCCCACTCTCCGTAACCCACATCAACCGTCCAATCACTCCCTTTCTCCATTCCGAATTTCCGAGTCTCTGCCCGCTGCCCGCCCCAAATCCTTATTTATTCCCGACCTGCCATTTCTCTCTCTCGAAAAATTAGCTAAATAAGAAAAGAAAAAGTTGGAAAAAGAAAATCCTTTTGGCTCCCCCTCCTTTTATTTTTTCCCCTTTTTCTTTCTTCTTTTTTTGCCTTTTTAATTTTCCTCAACCGCTCTTGTTCGCTTTTTCTTCGATTCGTTGTTGGTCGTCTGTCACTCTGAAATGCTCAATTTTTCCAGTGATTGTTTTTCCCCGTTCGCATCACCGCCTGTCTGGTTCGCCTGCAAATTAGGGTTTCGTAGCTAGGGCCATCGAAGCTAGGGTTCGGATCCATGTGATTTCGCCGTTCGGTGGTTTGGTGACATTGGCGTTGGTTGATTTTGGAGTAGCGTGTGCGTGGCGCGTGATATCTGGTGGGGGTGGATGGCTTGCGAAGGAGTGCAGTCGTAAACTACGAGACCGCTGGCGGTAACACACTCGGACTGGTATACGGGAGAAGGAGGCGAATTGTGTTTTCGCTATCTCGGGGAGGGACCCGTCGCTGGGGGTGCTTCGGTATATCGGTTTTCAAGAACTGTCTTTTGTGGTTTTGTCGGAGGAGATTCACTGGGAGGACATTCTTGTTTTTGCGTAGATGGTTCTTGCGTCCAAGATTTTAATCAACTGGCTTGGAATGTCTGATCACTGAGGGATCCTCTGCCCGTAGTGGAGGATCCCTGTTCACAGAAGCTAAATCTGGGCGGCTTTCGTTGTGAGTTTCGAATGTTCACCCCGTAAATATTTGCGTCTTCTTTCTGTTACTCGGAGGACTTCTGTCGGTGAAGAGGAGTAAATTGTGTCGCGGTTGGTTGACTTTCCGTTGAGGTGCGCTGCGACAATAAACTTACTCGGATTATACGTATTGATTGGCCAAATGAATTCCACGGGAGAGGATCTTTTATTTGAAAATAGTGGAATTGGAGGTCAGGTGCTAGTGCCAATGAGGTTTGTGTGGCCTTATGGGGGCAGGCAAGTCTTCCTCAGCGGCTCTTTTACAAGGTCAGGCTCTGCTGTATAATTATTTGCGCTTTTCTCATTATTTTGGCATGACCTCATTGTTCTTCTACCGTGCTCTACTTTCTTTTAAGCTTTATTTGATAGTTTCTCCGGTGTTCATCTTGACTAGATGTGCCACTTTTGATGCGTTATTGCGACCGAGGAACCTGTAATTCATGATAGCCGTCCTCTAACTTCAGTTTGTAAAAAAAATAAAAAATAAAACGGAGGTGTTTACTCTATCAAACGGTTTTCTGCATTTACCGTTGATATGTTTCCTTTTGTCTTTTCTTTGGCAGGTGGTCGGATCATGTACCAATGGCTCCAGTGGAGGGCTGTCCGACTGTTTTCCAGACAATTTACCGCTTAACCCCTGGTTATCATCAGGTGAATATGTGCGGCCTGTTTAACTGACCGCAGCCTTTGTGTACTTAGGGGCTACTGGAATGGAAATAGATTCTTTGTGGATCATATCCTTTATGGTGGCTTTGTGTTGTGCTCCTCTTTTGATGGGGGTTTTATTTTCCTGGGGGAGCTTAACAGAAGTTTATGGTATTGTTTGGTGCCTATATCACAGTAGGAGAGTAACTAGAGCATCATTGAGATTGCATCATAATTTCTGGGAAACACTGATTTGACTGTTACCAGAAAATACTAACTAAAAATGATTCTAAATGTACTATTGCTTGGGCTTTTTTTGGTTATGGCTGTTCCAGTAAGATTTCCCCCCCTAATGGATGAGTATCTGAATTTATTGATCTATGTGCTATGTCAAAGATTGGCCACACAAATGATACTATCTTGCTTTTCGTTTAAGCATATGGTGGCAAATGTTTAGTGCATGCACTTATTTCCTTTCTAAAGCTGTTTCTTATTTTTTGTGTTGTTGTTGTTTATATATCCTAAAGTACAAATTCTATGTTGACGGCGAATGGCGGCACGATGAGCAACAACCTTTTGTGTCTGGAAACTATGGGATTGTGAACACTGTTCTTCTAACCAGGGAACCTGAAACCATTCCTCTACTGTTGAGTCCAGAGATACCTGGAACCAGAATGAACATGGACGTAGACAATGATGCTTTTCAGCGTGTGGTAAGTTAAAAACTTTCCTAGTGTTTTTTTTTCGTTAAAATTATAAATGGAGACTTACTTTTGATTTAGTTGCTACTTCTTTTCTTGCATCACTTCTCTAAAATAGAGGTGCAAAGCATTTCACATGGACAAAACACTTTGTGCTTGTGAATGACACAAGTAAAATTGTTAAGCTGTTTTCTGCTTCCCTTGCTGGCTAGAATGTAAATAAGTGCTATTGCTATCGGTAATTTTGTATTGACATCAAATTTGTATCATGTGCAAATCATCCATTGATAACATCTGATCCAGTTGAAATAAACATTTTAAATCAACAGAAAAGAATGACCAAAATGAACAGATATTAGGAAAAAAGAGGATGAACAGAATGCACAAATATTAGGACAAAAGGATGATTAACTGTTTGCTGTCATTGTTGGTTGCCGTCTTTCCTCCCTTTTTTCTGAGTTTACTTTTCTTCTTGTTTAAAATTTAATAAATTATATAAAGTTGCTGAAGTGGAGATTAGCATCTATTATGATATGTTGGTATCTGGGTATAATAGTGAAGGCAAGAGTGATGACTTGTGTGGGAAGCATCTGTATTATATAGTGAAGGCAACAGCAAGGACAAGTTGTTAAGTTGCCTTGTTTGATGAAGTCGAGTCTGACAGGAGAGTTTTGTAAGATATTAGATTGTCGAGGTGAGGTTTGGCAAGTCTTGAGAACTTAGAAATACTACTGATAGTCAGTGTGGAGGAGAAGATAAGTGATTCTTTCATATAATTTTTGCATGTTCCTGGGGTAACTGCCAGGTAAGAGCTGTTTTCTAGTTAGATAAAAGAGAACAGAAATCACAAAATTAGATGCATGCATGTGATTAAGAAGTCGGTGCATTAATGATAAATATTAAAGCGGAGGAGGGGTGCACAAATATTAAAGATTGAGTGGAGCATGAATATGAAATTGTTGCTTTTCATACCTTCCCGTGTTTGATGAACATGAAAGAGGAGAGAGAGGGGGGGGGGGATAGAAATGTGTTTCATCCAGGGAGTATATAATTGAAATTTTTTCTATGGTGAATCATGTGTTCTGTTAGTATGGGAAGTGCAAAAGTGGAGGCTAACTTTTTCTTCAGAGATGGTTGGCTGCGATCATACCAGCACTAATGCACCAGATCCCTTCAGAACTTCAAAGTTTATTGTGAAATTGAGCAGTAGCTTAGCCAAAAAAAAAAAAAAAACAGTAGCTTAATGGTCTCTTGGGGGATTTTGTAATGGGTGGTCTTGGGTTTAAGTCTCCTCAGGGGCATAGGGGTATTGGGTTATAAAAAAATGACTCATTTCTTCATCTCTTTCAAAATTATTCTAGGAAAGTAAATTTTTTCCATTATGATGGTTTTTTAGTTTTGTATCCTTTCTTCTAAGGATAGTGTGACTCATTTTCTCTCAAATGTCTGGATTCTACCTATCTTTTGCATGTTCACCATCGCATCTTAGGCATATCCCTAGAGATTCACATTCCCTTCTAATTTTCTGTGTACTAACAGGGCCTTGTTTTTCAGTCCTTGGAATCTGTAGCCTAAGTATTGTATTACTGCGTTCTGCTTAACATCATCTGAAAAGACAACTGAGTCGTATTATTTCAATTTCTTGTTGGCCTTTTCTTGTCTTCTATATTTGGGGAATTTGTGTTGACTCCATGCATTTAAATTTGAAGTAGGGTATGGTTTCTATGTCATTATTTGAAGATATTTAATGTAATTTCTAGCTCAATGGATGGTTGTCTTTTAATAGATTGCTAAAAGAGGACCTCCATCTTATTAGTATTAGCCTTTTGGACAAACTTTTAGTTCTTCTCCTTTCATGAATAAGTTTAGTGCAAGTTTAGTGTTTTTAACATGTTTAGAAGTCTTCGTTTGGCAAAGCATTTCCTTGCTCACTGTCTTCTTACTTTCTTTTGTCCTTTTTGTATAAATTTTGATTTTCCTCTAATTATCAGAAAAAAATGATGAACCAGTTCTTTCACTGTTTAAAAAAAAGTATGATTTGCCAGTTTGAAAATCTCTTTTTGAATGTCTTCATGAACCTCCACGTTCCACCTTCCTGGTTCCTTTCCTCTATCGTTTTTGCACCATCAAGTTTCGAAGTACATTCAACTTTTAAACTCGAAATTTATGTATTTTATTATGTTTTTTTGTCATCTTCCTGTTTCTTTGTCCCTTCTTTTCAAATAATTGCTGAAATCTTCCTGTTTATTCTTGAAGACTGATTATTTTCAGTTGCTTACTTCTACTCTAGGTTGAAATTTAAAACTGCCTCCATGGTTAATTTACAATTTTTTTATAGTTGATGGTTATTTCTGCCAAGGCACGACATTTTTTTTTCTGGAGCAAAAGTTTGCTATTAGTATATACTATTCCTTCAGAAAGTTCAAACACTAGCTCGTGTTGTTCATTTTCCTCAAAAATGTGCTCCTTGAGCTTCTCTCACTTCCTCTGTTCTTCCAACTTAACATTTAAGGCTCCTCCTCGCAAAAAAGTAGTTTCTTGATTTTTTAGGTTCTTTGTTTAAGCATCCTTGGGATGTCTATGCATATATGTAAATTGAGAAAACTGATGTGATATCTGATTTGGCTCTGTTATCGTAGTAAAACATTCAGTAGTTTGTGGTGATATCTTCAGTGTTCTTCTCTCTGTTCCATTCTTGTTCCCCAGTGACATATGTTCCTTTACTCTCATGTAGCAACTGTTTTTTATTTTTCACTTGTTACGGTAGCAATACTTTTTTATAATTTGAACAAGAAGCTATATGGACTCCATAACTGTCTAAGTGTAACCCTGATTCAGGGCTGTAAATTTTGACTATGAAATGAAAAACACAACTTTCAAAAAAAAATAATTTGAACAAGAATGTTGTATTTTTTTGTTTCAAAGTCCCACTTGTTTGGATCTCCATATATCATGTTAATTGTCTAATATCTTTTTGTCCCTACTCCGGATTGACTGGCTTGACCACCCAGTGTGTTAGAGTCTACTTATTTGTCACTTTAACCAAGAATTTTATTCGATATGAGCTCTTTGGTAACTTTTCATATCGGTGAAAACCTAGTTTGCTCACAACTTACAGCAAATAATCCAATTGGGAATGTGACCAAGGTTTTACTCCTGCTGTCATTTTATCTAACAGATGGTATACGACATTCTAAATGCGATGTGCATTGGGTACATAAAATGGAGCATGCTAGACATAACTTTTCCTTGAGTTCTTTTAATATTTTTCTGTACTTTATTCTGTTCGTATAAAACAGGTCACATTAGCAGATGGTACACTGCAGGAGGTTCCAAGGATTTCGGAGTCTGATATAGAGGTCTCTCGCCATCGCATTTCTGTATTTTTGTCGGCACATACAGCATATGAGTTGCTCCCTGAGTCGGGCAAGGTTTGGTCGCTGCGTCCTTTCCCTCTGTGATCTTTAGTTTACTTAAGTTTGGTCCTCTTAAATGATCATAAGTTGAGAATACCAACTCTGTGAGCCGTATGCACTGCTTTGTTTCAGGTAATTGCCTTGGATGTCAATTTGCCTGTAAAACAAGCATTCCACATCCTGTATGAACAGGTACTTCTTGTTCTTATTTTAGTCATATTTGTGGTTAGCCATTGTATTTGGACATCGTGAGATGGCCACACTTTATTGATCAGAGATCATGCAGTATTTGAATTCTTAAAGATCCAGTTTTCAATACACGATTGGTTTGTTGCACTTATTTGGCCTCAACATTTGGTAACAATGACGCATTGGTTGGTCTCATAACAATTTTCCTGTGGTCTTAGCATAGTTGAATAATTACCATAACCTTGAGAAAGATTTAATTATTTTAATATGCTCCAATTACTGTATGGAGGCTGTCTTTGTAATATGTTACTCATATTTGATTGCTTTCTGCAATATGGCCTTCTGCAGGGTATTCCTGTGGCTCCGCTCTGGGATTTTATCGAAGGTCAATTTGTTGGCGTACTTAGTGCAGTGGATTTTATCCTTATACTTAGAGAAGTATGCCCCAAAGTTTCATATTTTAAGTTTGTCTATTTAATCCAAAATGAGCATGTTTGAATTTTGAATGGCTTTTTAACTTTAGGCTATATGTATTGCATTTGTAATAAGAGTTCTTGTATTTCATTTGGGTGTTGTAATGCTGAATGCTATGTGGTACATCCATCCATTGCTACTGAGTGCTCTGTTATACATCAATCCATTGCTGCAGAGTGCTCTGTAATACCCTCCTATTGTGTTCCTCCCAAATTACTAATGGGGTGATTGATACACATGAGGACCACAATATCCAGCCGAGTGGAGAGTTGGTAGCCTACTGAAACATTTTGTTTAGTAGACATTATAGGCAACCATTTCAGTTTGTTTATGGGTAATCAATGACTCGCTTTATGACCCATAAGGCATGCATGATGTGGAAAGTGAGATACCTCATAAACTTGCATAAGGTCTTGGCCTCTTTTTTTTTTTTTTTTTTTTTGGTTATGTTTGGGAAATAAGGAAAACTTTATTGAGAATGGAAAGAGCTAGAGTAAGTGCCTCAAAATAAGGTGGAGATGCAGAGAGGAAGCTAGTTAAGATTTGTTAAACCAGGATAAGGTACAACAAGGATAATATAGAAACCAATGCTGTCAAATTGCTCAATAATAGAAGTTGCTCTCTTCGAGCAGGCTTGTTAGTGAGAACATTTGCAGGTCATTAGGTTCAGTTTAGGGAATGCCGAGATGATGTACCATCTTTAGCAAGCTTGTTTTCTGGGTTTTTTCTTTTTCTTTTCTTTTTTGGAAAGGTTGAACAATGTTATTGAGAATGAGAAAGAGCTAACCTTAGAAAGGAGGAGATGCTAGCATCATTTGATAAAACGAAAAAATGAGGTACAACAAGGACAGTATAGAAATTATCACTTTGGGTCACCAAACCAGAGAGTTGGCATTGACATTTAATGGCATGCAGGTATAGGAGTTTGTAATGAAGATACTCCTTGTCAATTTCTTTTTAACATTAAGGAGGGGTTTGGGGGTGGGGAAGGCCTGCTCTAGTTTGGCATCAATGCTTCGGGAGTAAGAATAGAGCTGAGTGGATTGAAGGTAGTAGGAGGTCATGAAGAGAAAAGTGTCTCACCTGCACCAACGGGCCCCGAATCTGAAAAAATTAGTTTCTACTTGTGTATATCAAAAACACCAGTGTGAAAAGAGGTGCCTGGATTGCACAAATGTT
The DNA here is from genome assembly GCA_022405105.1 of Aristolochia contorta. Classification (NCBI taxonomy): domain Eukaryota; kingdom Viridiplantae; phylum Streptophyta; class Magnoliopsida; order Piperales; family Aristolochiaceae; genus Aristolochia; species Aristolochia contorta. The sequence continues at coordinate 11,627,035 of CM039664.1, forward strand.
ACCATCGGAGTTGCGTTTGAGAAAGCCTATTGGGAAAGGGGTGCATGTTATTCTTGACGCAGTTGACAAATTCATTTGGTAGTTGATCAACATCTGTATTTGTTGATCTTTGAAATTTTTAGTATCTGTGTTGTATTAATAGTGTATATGAATATTACCTTCTTTGGACACTTTGAATGTAGTTGCATCACATATGCTGTATGCGGTGTGTTTTTTTTTCAAAAAGATTGATATAAGCTGCCAAATACAAGTATAACAGCTTTATTTATTTATTTATTTTATATTTTTTTAGAGTGTCGGTAGGAAGGTGTTAGGTTGGGATTGATGGTTCTGTCTCCAATTAGAGAATGATAGTATTCCCAATAGACACTGTGAAAACAGTGAGTACATCTTGTGACGGTTTAGTAGTATTCTGAAATTATGCTTATCCATTTAGCATAGACATCACAGGGGAGGCTTGCATTAAGTTGACAGAAGGCCTATTCTTGTGCCATTATAAAATTCAAATTTATGATTCCTTTCGGTCCTATTCCAAAAAAAATGGCAAGTACTTTTAGATGAATACTGTTACTAAATAACTGGTAAGCATTTATTCTTACAGGTTATTTTAGTGTGATTGTATTTGTTTCCTCAAACATTGAATACAAAGTTTTTCTACATCTCTCATGACCTTCACTGTACAGCTAAAGATAAGGATTATAATAGTGTTATTTTCTTACTGACAAACTTTATTAAAAAAGAAAAGCCGAGCAGCCTATTTTGTTGTTGTTTTTTAAAACAAGTATATGAATTTATTATTTTACTTGATAGAGGGTAGTCATATTAAGTTATATGAAATGTTTGTGGGCAAGGGCAGCTTGGGAATCATGGGTCAAATTTGACTGAGGAAGAGCTTGAGACGCATACAATATCTGCTTGGAAAGAGGGAAAAGTGCAGCTTCTCAGACAAGATATGCACACGGGTTCTTTCCAAAGACGGCGCCTAGTCCATGTAAGCACTTTATTCATTGTACCTGAAAGTATTGAGGCTATGGTGGTTTTTTTCTAATTTAAAAGGTGCATAGTGGCAGTTCTTTAATTATCTTTTTCTATTTTTCATGTAAAGTGTCTTATAAATGTCTTTAGAATCTTTCAATTTGCATGATCGCACCCTGGTTGATATTGATTACTGAAAGGGTCATTGGTTGAATTTGCATAGCCAGGCCCTGTTTGTGAACTGGAAATTCTGAAAATGTATTGTCTTGGTTGCGTATATTATTGACAATTGAACTGTTTTCTTTACTCAACATCATTTTATATCTTTTTTTTGAAAATTAACTTTATTTTATATCTTGCTTTAGAAATCTGATGGTTATCTTATGTGCAGGCTGGTCCCTATGATTCTTTAAAAGACGTAGCCTTAAAGATTTTGCAAAATGAAGTGTCTACAGTGCCAATTATCCATTCTTCCTCACAGGATGGGTCATTTCCGCAGCTACTACATCTTTCATCGTTGTCAGGAATTCTTAAATGTAGGCTTTGGCATTTGAGTGCAGCCAGTTTTCAATTGTTTTGATTATTTTGTCTCATAGATACCAATGTTAGATATTTGTCCTCAGGTATCTGCAGGCACTTCAGACATTCTTCTAGCTCATTACCTATTCTACAACAACCAATTTGTGCTATTCCATTGGGTACCTGGGTTCCTAAAATTGGGGAATCAAATGGACGACCTTTAGCAATGTTAAGACCAAATGCCTCTCTCAGTGCTGCTCTATCTTTATTAGTTCAAGGTAGTTTTCTTGTTTCTTGCCATATAATAATCATTTGCTGAAGTTTATGTTCCTATGACTTGTGAGTTTATTTTTGCAATCGTTTGGCATATTTTGAATCATAAATGATTACTAGAGAACAACGATAACACAAGGAATATTACTATAACAGTTTTGAAAGGTGTCACTCATTAATAAAATCTTCTTCAGAAACTTAATTTCTTTGCTTACTCTTAATGGGCTTATATCTATGTTACTATGATCTTAACTTTGAAAATTCTTTGAACTTGTATTCTATTTTTTTAACTCGCAACCGGTGCTCCAGAATCTCTTCAATCAATCCACCGATTATCTTGAATTTTATATTTTGATCTAATGAAGTAAATAGCGGAAATACAAAGTTCGCACAGTGGGTACTAAGGTTTTTCCAGCCCATCTCTTCTACTTCCTCTTTTTTTTTTTTTTTTTTTTTTTTTTTTGGGTGGAACGCGATTTCTTTTACTCCAATTCCCATACCCTAAGGAGACTTGAACCCAAGACCTATTACAAACCCACCCATGTGACCACTGAGCTATGCTCAAGTTCACTCCAGTCCATCCCTTTTGAGCATCAACTTTACATTTTTGCTAACTTCTGGTGATGGTCTCAAGAAATCAAAATGTTTGCTCTTATTTATGGAGCTTTTCATTAAATGGACAATTGTTAGAACCTGCATCAGGATTAGCACATTGTTGGGAAAACTGGACCTAGGTGCATTTTAAAAGATAGATGTTTATAGAAATAATTTTGAGTATTCATCTTCAAAGGATCTGCAAAACTGATCTCAACTTCAATGTGTTTGTAATGGATATGTTCAAAATAAAAGGACGTGTTTCTTCCAGGCCCATTATTTATCTTAAAGATGTTCCCAAATGCACCTGTATGCTAGTCATTGCAACAGTATCCATTCTATCTTGGCTTCCCAGTGTTCCCATTCAATCTTGAGTACTTACTGATTCTTGCTGATTTTGGAAATGCTGCAGACTATTAAATAATTAGCTGGGAATTTAAACAGGGTCTTTTGATTTATTTTGAATTTTTTTATTATTTATTGTTATTATTATTTTTTTGCTCCTTGAAACTTTTAGTGATATCAGCTGTTAGTTGTGTACTACAGCTAATTTTGTGCCATTTGCATAGCATTGTTTTGTTGTTAGGAAATTAATATGTGCATGGGGGTTCAATTTATGCTATCTTTCCTTTATGCCATTTTATCGTTGAGTCCAAAGTGGAGTGGAAGGTTCTGAATCTGTCTTTACCTGGAAGATTATAATGTTCTTTATATTCTGTTTTGGATCCTACTTTTTCTTTTTTTTGTGGTTATTGTATCTATAAGTATGCAACTATCTCTCTATTGATTAAAGGTCCTATGAGTACTTTCTCTGCCTTTATCCATTTTATGTGGCTTATCTGAAAGCACTTTGATATTTCTTTCCTATTTGCTTTGCTTGGTAAGAGTCACGTGTGTAGATACCCTTACTCATGTTGTTGAGTTGAAATAATTTACAGCACAAGTAAGCTCAATACCGATTGTTAATGATGATGACTCGTTGCTGGACATATATTCTCGGAGGTAATTCTCTTCTTCTCTTTGCTTTGTTGACAACCAACTCTGCTTATTTTGTTTGTTAATGATTGGCAATGTATGCTATCTTATTTCACTGACAGTGATATTACTGCTTTGGCAAAAGACAAGGCATATGCACAGATCCACCTTGATGAAATGAGCATCCATCAGGTACTAAAATATTATTGAGTCTACTTAAATTGCTTTTTTATGATTGTTTTCTTTTCTTATTTAATCACACGCTCCAAATCTTGTTGGATGTTTTGTATTTTTCGGAAGAAATACTTCTTTTGATGTTTTTATTTTTTTTTATCCTGTTCTTTGTCTCCTTTTATTCCTATGTATACTGTTCTGTTGTGACCTACTGCTTCACTTGCTTTTCGATCTTTTCACCCCAATTGGTCATGTCCTGTTTGGAAACAAATGCTTATTCACTTTAATTTGCTTCAATTCAATAATTGATTCTCAGCAATATGATGCAAGTGGAATATTCTGTGGTGGTCATCTCTGTTCCTCTTTCTAATCTTTTCCTATTTTACTTTTTTTGAAGAGAAAGTGTGATTAGATATTATTTTCTCATTTATTTTTGGATGTTGAACCCATAACTGGGTGAGATTTCGAAAAAAATAACTGGGTGAGATTTCAAAAAAAAAAAAAACTGGGTGAGATTTCAAAAAAAAAACTGGGTGAGATTTCAAAAAAAAAACTGGGTGAGATTTCAAAAAAAAAACTGGGTGAGCCTTGTACCTAAGACCCTAAATATTAGAGATCTCTTCATGTGGGTATTCAGGCAAACGAAAAAATTCTCTATTAATTGGTCATGTTGCCCCTTGGCTTCTGAACACTGGTATTGTTAATATTTTCTTTAAACTGCTGTAAAATTTAAATATCTTGCAAACTAAAAAAAAAATTGTTGTGATTTTTATCCTCTTTGTTTTTGGTTTGCTGGGTTAGGCACTTCAACTAGGGCAAGATGCCAATTCCCCTTATGGCTTCTTCAATGGTCAAAGATGTCAAATGTGTTTGCGGACTGATCCTCTACAGAAAGTGATGGAACGCTTGGCAAACCCAGGTAAAGTAGAATACCTGCTCTTTATTATGATTAGTTGAAAGGTCGTCCAAAGTTTGTCCTGAGATCCAACCTATATAAAATGGCTTTCCAGGTGTTCGGCGCCTTATCATTGTGGAGGCTGGTAGCAAACGAGTAGAAGGCATCATTTCTTTGAGTGATGTTTTCAGGTTTTTGCTTTCTTAGCTTCAAAATCTTTGGCAGGTCTGCTTTTCCCAGCCATGGTCATGCTGAAAGTTGCCCGCCAATTGTTTACACAATTTCTCAGCATATTCGATTGGAATCTCCTATTTGTCATAGCCTGGTCAATTTTTAGGATATAGGCTAGAACGGGGCCTGTAAATGTGAGAAGATTTGCTTCTTCTCCCGTTGTCTTTAATTAATTATTGTTATCAATCCATTAGAGCATGTTCCCTGTCAAAATTATTCACCCCGTTGGTCAAGAAAGCAACAAGGACGAAGAATGTAGCATCAGTGTGAAGGTATGCCCGACTTGTGACACGAGCCTGATGGTCTTTTTGAGGGGTACTGATACTATTTTTGTTTATTCTTTCTTTCCTTATCAAAGGAGAATTGTTGATGCATTGTCCATAGATGTGAAGAGCTTGCTTTATGGTTAATTGATGGAACTTAGCAGTTTAGACAGCATCGCGAGCATACGAGTGGGTTGCTTGCTTTCTTCTGGAGCTCCCAGCTGCTCTCAGGTCATTTGCTTCAGTTTCGTCTTTTAGGGTTTTCACGGTTTAGGTGGTCTTGGAGGATGTTAATGTAGTATTTGTGATTTCATGGGCAGTTTTCTGTATCTAATGTGTTTCGCAATTTATAACTGTACGTTTCATTCTAAGTGTCCACAATTGTTGGCTTTTTGACGCTTGAGTCAACCCTCAATGGCGGATTTGTTATGTAAATATTTGCGATGTGCTCCATATCCTATATCCCATTCTCGACGGGTGCTGCCCTTGTATTGAATCCAGTAGGCCTTCTGGTACATAATATTCTAATGGCGAATAAGTTCAGTTATTTAGTTACATCATGTGTACTGGATCGCAAAAGCAACATTTTCTCCTCCCTGATGGATGATTGTGGTAGGCTGAAGGATATCTGCCTTCCGAGCCTGAGTCTGTTTTCTAGTCCAAGTGATATTACCACGGTGTACGTAATTGTTAAAGAAGGATACTAGGTCAACCTGAAAGAAGCGCAATTTCGTCTAGAAGTTGTAGGATCTTGCATTTATGGACATTTACTGAATAAGTTTGCCAATATAATATATTTCCATCGATCGTGTTAGTCCTAATCAGGACAAGCTCACTTTTCTAAAGTGTGATAACGGGACAATGGATTGAGCAGCAGAAATCTTAAACAAATAATTCTATCACTGGTAGCCAACCACCGGAAGAGCCTGAGCCTACCCAAACGGACCTTCTGCATCAAATTACGTAACAATCTCCGTACAAATCAGGAATCAGGGACGGATATCCCAGTGTTAAATAAAAACATCTCCAAGCACGTTAACGTGACGTGATGCTCCGGCTCACGAATGACTGATCTTGAACTAATCAATGAATAATGTCTTATTCTCCTTAGTCTACTCTTACCACACAGACACGTCTACAAACCAACAGAAGTTTCCATCAAAATGTGTTGTTTATTCTGTTTTGTATCCATTCCGATGAGCGTCATTCCGTCTGATGATGCTTGTTGATTGAGAAGGTGCGGAATGCAGACAAATGAGCGACAAGTGAGTATAAGCAATTATGGAGTAGGTCATTGAATATTCAACTGGAGTCGTTTTCTTTAGTCGATCTCGTGATGCTTTCCTTTTGATGATGCTAAACCGCCGCGTTCCAAGCGCGTCCCGGTCTGTGAATTTGGAAAGAGAGCTGATCGATTTTCGATTGATTCTCTTTTTTCGACGGATTTTCGATTTTCGACGGATTCTCTTTTTTCGACCGATTTTCGATTTTCGACGGATTTTCTATTTTCGACGGATTTTCTATTTTCGACGGATTCTCGAGTGCGAGGCTGCGAGCAGTGGCCTCGCTTTGACAGTCGCATATTTTTTTAGTTATTATTTTGCTTTTGCTGCCCGCCGTCGTTTAACTGTTTTTATTTTTAATGATTATTTTTCAACATATGATTCTTTTAGCAAATGATTTTTTTTAAAATTTTTTTTTCAAATTAATGTGTTTTTGGTTTCGTCGGACGGAAGCCGTAAAGAGGATAGCGGACTTTCTTGTGTACGAAATGACAGACGTACCCCCGGGCTGAGTTCGTCGTTCTCATGAAATGCTGCTATTCGGTCAATCGACTGGAAGAACGACAGATTTCGCGGTGTCAAATATGGGTGGATCTCCGCCACGCTTGATTCTCCCTCCTCACTTCACTCTTATCATGGCGATTTATTCTAGCAGCTGATTTTCCTTCTGTCACTCGGTTCTCATCCCACTGTCCTAACTGTTCTTTTTCTTCAGCCGCGGTTTCTGCTTCTATGGACCGGGAGACTGGCCTCGCTGCTTCCAGCTCTCGATCCAGAGAAGAACGGGTAATCGCTGCGATTCATTTTCGTTCTCGACTGTCTTAAAGTATTTGGAACTTGTATCTGTTTGCCCTCCAGCAATCTTCTCGCTGGTTCTGTTTTTGGTTAGAGGCCTTAACTGCCATTTCTGGTGGTTATATCCTCTTCTTACGAGATTTGTTTTGAAAAGAAGAATGGAAATGGAGAAAGAAGATCACTTTATTGCTAATTCATAACCATAAAAAAAGGGGTGCGTTATTGGTATACTCCTCTCAGAGCATGTCTTGATCCCATATCTGGTTCCTTTCTCCATGAGGTTCTTGGCTTCCTCTTACCTGAGTTGCATGTCATCTTATCTAACCCTACAGCATTTGAGAAATAATAAAAAAAAAGAACAAGCTGAAGTTAGAAAATTGGGTATAATCTGTTAGATGCCAGGTGAGGCATATCTATCACCCATTTATGATGAACCAGATAAGGTTTGGTGGTGGTGTATGAAGATAGCTTGTAACTAATGACTTATGATTGACAAGAGACCTTGCTTTTCTTTTCTTTATAAGAATTATGATGTTAGTGAGAAACATTTCTTTCTTCGCTAATAGGGTCTGCAACTGGTACAGGTTCACTGGAGAAGCTACTACAGTAGATTGCTCCTGCTAGCATATCAGAGTTTTGGTGTAGTATATGGTGATCTTAGTACATCTCCTCTTTATGTTTACCAAAGCACGTTTTCTGGGAGGCTCCGCCATTATCAAAATGAAGAAACAGTATTTGGGGCATTTTCTTTGATATTTTGGACCATAACACTGATCCCTCTATTCAAATACATACTTGTTGTGCTGAATGCAGATGACAATGGGGAAGGTCAGATGGAGTAAATATTAGATGATCAATCTTTTTCATTATCGACCCTATATGAGATAGTTATAAATGAGTGCTTGTTTACAGGAGGGACTTTTGCTTTGTACTCTCTACTTTGTAGACATGCAAAGTTTAGTTTGCTTCCAAATCAGCAAGCGGCGGATGAGGAGCTCTCGACATATTACAGACATGGAACATTTAATCGGAATCAAGCTGCCTCATCACTGAAGAGGTTTCTTGAGAAGCATAAAAGGTTAAGAACAGCATTGCTAGTTGTAGTTCTGTTTGGTGCCTCCATGGTTATTGGTGATGGTATTCTTACTCCTGCAATTTCCGGTATTTTCACTGCCTTTACTTTCAACATTCTCTTTGTTTTGTTGATTAATGTGTAAAAAACTACTTACTGATTTGTATGTCAAGCTCGTTTTGCTTTCCACTTCTACTAAATTTCTTGTCTTACTGAACCGAAATCATTAATTTCAGTTTTATCATCAATTTCTGGGCTGCAAGTCCGTGCATCAAATTTACACGACGGTAAGTTTGTATAGGCGTTAAATGATGTAAGTTCATATTGTGGTTGGAATATCTTTTGTACCTCATATCCAAGATACTGTTATTGCAATTTAAGAGTTGAATGATGAATTCGCAATGCCATGATATGCAATCTTCTGTGCTTTTATACTTCAAAGTTTTAGATACTCTGGTTTCTTGATCGCCTCAGTGCTGCATGAATTTTTACACAGTGATGTTAAATTTGTTTTTGTGGGTATGCTATTATTTTTTCTTAAAATTGCTTTTTTTTATTGACAAGCAGGTGTAGTTGTACTTCTTGCATGTATAGTGTTGGTTGGCCTATTTGCTTTGCAGCACTGTGGTACGCACAAAGTAGCTTTCTTGTTTGCACCAGTTGTAATCATCTGGCTTTTAAGCATTGCTACTATCGGCATATATAATATAATCTTTTGGAACCGTAGCATATACCGAGCTCTTTCTCCTTATTATATTTACAAGTTCTTTCGAGCAACAGGAAAAGATGGTTGGCTTTCTCTGGGTGGAATACTTCTGTGCATAACAGGTGAAATTAGGTCTCTCTTTTTTTTTGGTTTCTAATACGTAAATACTCAGTGGCGTGGTTGCTGTTATCAGTGCTTACTTTAGCTTGTCACTCAGGTACTGAGGCTATGTTTGCAGACCTTGGTCACTTTACGAAAGGATCAATACAGGTAAGGAATTTGAACATTGTCTGTGTGGATGGCTATAAATATCCTTGTACATTGTTTGTACTTTTCGAAGACAAATGTTTGCTGATATGACCAAATGATAAGCCAAGAATAACTGAACAAAATTAAAATGTTAATCATGATTCACAAATGCAGAGTGAAAGCCACTGTTGAGTCCCATTCATGGCAGATAGCTTTCTGAGCTTGTTTTCGGGTGCATTTGTATAGGGGTATTATGGATGCTTCAGGTGATTGGGGGACTGATCTCTTATGTGCTGTTGTGGCTATGTTGCTGAAAATTACAATCATCTGTTATAGATGTACTCCTAACTTACCATAAGAAGATTTTAATGATCTGGGTCCCGTCACCTAAAAATTTCTAAATCAACCGTTTTTTTCACAAATTATGGATATGTTTCCAAAGAAAAAAACATAGTGGGGATTAACTGGAGTTTAAAATGTTTTCTTTGTTTATGCTTTAATTATGCAGAGTAGTACCACCATTAAAATTTTAGTGGTTCGCAACTTAAAACCTCTGGCAGTTAATCCACTTCCAAAATGTATTTCCACTTTGGAGACGACTAGTTCCAAATGCCAATTGACACTTACAGCTTATAAAATAAAATTTCAAATTACAGCGGAAACTCCTTTGGCTTTGATAGCCAAGTTACAGCTCAAGTGACAATTTTCTGACTCAACAGCTGCAAAGGCAACTGTCTTTACCCTAACTTCAACAATCTTTTACAAACAGCTTATGGACTCCTCCGTAAATATCCATTTACAACAGAAATAAAAAATGTTGTTTCAAAGAAATGACATTAAAAACTCTCTGTAGGCACATATGACACTGGAGTTGAAATTTACATTCTCCTACAGTAATCAATCAAGATGTTTAGCAGCCTAATTTGAGAGAAATAAATAAAGTATACGATACTAACAATACTTATGATTTCACAAAATGAAATTTGAAAAACAACCTTTGAGTTGAAACCATTTTGATGCAAAACAGATTAGAACACTACGACTGAAAACTTAATTCATCTAAAATAATCAGTACTTAGTTGATTTTAAAAGTTCTGACATTGAGGGAGGGAGGGAGGGAAGGAGGGAAGGAGGAAGGGAGGGAGTAGGGAAAGCATTTTCAAATAGAGCAAAAACTATTTTTGGAGGCTCACTGAACAGCTGTTGGAAGGTCTTGGACATAGCAGTTGAGAGGGTACTTGAATTGATGCTTAGAGTTGATGGAGGAGGTATTTATCAGCTAAAAGCCACCCTTAGCCGCTATGAATCATGCTGAAAATATTTCAAAAGTTTTTGAAAAGATTTAACTAATTTTGGAAGAACATCAAGACCATCTTGCATGCGGCGTCAGTTGTTGTGGCAGCCTGTTATTCTCTTTTTAAATATCAGAGCTTGGGAATTGATTGGCCATTATTTTCTGGTTTATTCTAGCTATGGATTCATCAACTGCCAGAGGAATCGTTATTCCGCATGTAGTGCATAATCAAATGTTATTGGCAGTTGATTGCTAGTGTGACAATTGATCATCTGGCTTTCACAAAAATTGGCCTAACACGTGAACTTGAGCATGGCTCAGTGGTTACATGGGGGGTTTTCTAGTGGGAGGTCTTGGGTTCAATTCTCCTTAGTAGCATGGGGGAAAAAATCACAACTTTCAAAAAAAAAAAAGGCTTAACACCTAATGACTTTGGAAAATATTTTCAGATTATTTAAGTTATAAACAACTCTTGAAATGCATGTTACAAACTAATGACATAAAAACCAAATTTTGTTAAGCTGCTATACTTATGAAGGGTCACTTGAAGTTTGTTGGGAACTAGCTTGGTATTTAGATCTGGACCCCACTTTACAATTTGGGCGATCATTTTAGCTCGAATCATCTCCTTTGGCTCGGTTCTTGTTCTTGTTCTTTTACTGGTTTTTCTTCATATATTGAGGAAGTTTTGTCTTCCCTTGATCAATTGGCAGCTTCTTTCCATTTATCACCTATCATAGACTTTTTCTTGTATGTAACTCATTTGTCGTCTTTGTTATCATCAAAATATTGCATATCGAAACCAATTTTATAATAATAAAATGAATGTTGTTTGGCTTAAAAGATTAAGGCACAACCCACATTTAGTTTTTTTTTTCTGTTGGCAATGGGATCTGCCTTTTCTGTGAATTTTAATTGGTTGTGTCCTTTTGAGTGGTACGTAATTCCTGTATTTTATATTCTTTTAGCCTTTTCAACTATAGCTTCTGGATTTATTGATTTATTTATTTATTTTTTCTAGAAACGGCTTTTTATTCTCATTTGAAAACCTAAAAAACCTACTGCAATCTTTTTACTCATGCCTTTGCATAGGATGTTCTTGTGTCCCTTTTTCTATATTTTTTCGCTTTTGTCAAAGCCATTTCTTCTTTTCACTTTTCTCTTGTTTTTGTTGATTTTTTTAACTGCTTACCTATTCAAGGCATCATAGATCTTGCTTTCTGCAGCTTGCATTTGCGTGTGTGGTATATCCTTGTCTAGTTGTACAGTACATGGGCCAAGCAGCATTTCTCTCCAAAAACTTCGATAGTGTCCCGACAACCTTCTATGACTCAATTCCAAGTAAGCTCCAAATACGAATTTGTGGAAATGGAGGAGCTTATGTTTTGTCTGTGATCTAACTATGAAAACCTTTTCTTTGTGGTGTTTGTCGTACAGAGCCTGTATTTTGGCCGATTTTCATCATTGCTACACTTGCTGCAATTGTTGCTAGTCAGGCTGTCATCTCGGCCACATTCTCAATCATCAAGCAATGCCAGGCAATGGGCTGCTTTCCACGCGTGAAGGTGGTCCATACCTCCAGATGGATACATGGTCAGATCTATATTCCGGAGATAAATTGGATCCTGATGGTTCTCTGTTTGGCTGTTCTTCTTGGTTTTCGGGACACAACCCCTATTGGAAATGCCTATGGTATGGTTCTTTTATACTCTGCCTTAAACTTTAAATCATCCTCTTGAGTGTTAATTAAAACACAATCATCAGGACCTCCTTGTTGGGAGACTAAACGAATATCTCTGGAATTTACTGTAAAATCAAAATGAGACGTAAAGTCTGTCAAATTAAAATAAAACTGTAAAGAAACATATTATAGTTTTAATTAAATATCTTTAACTAGAACAATGGTATTGTATGTATCCAAAATCTGGTCCTAACATCCAGTAAATAATAAGATTATAAACATATTCACTGAGGGTTCTTTGCAAAACCTTTGAGATCCGGAATATATCCCAGAACTAAGACACATTTTATGAGTGTTTTGCAAGTATATTAAGGCTCTAAATGTTTGGAAGAACTCCTTTGAAACATATGGAGCATGTAACAAAATTCAAGTAGATCGTAAAATGTTTTTTAAAGGTCTTATAGCAAAACACTTTGTCTTTTTCTCTCTCCAAGAAAAAAAAACTTGTCTTTTTCATTTTGTCTTGTTTTGACTGTGAACTATGCATGCTCATATCTTTTGAACTTATAAAGTTAAAAAGAAGTAACTGTTTCAACTTTCAAGTATTGATCAAGACATGTTAAATTAGTTGGTGTTTGCTCGAATTTGGGCACTATCTTCAAGTTTTTTTTCTCTTTCAGGTTGTTTACTTTCCACGTCTTGTTAAATTTTTTTTCTAAATTACACAATAATTCAGTTTTCTAAGTAGTAAGCCACTTTCTTGAATTTCAGGTATTGCAGCGATGACTGTAATGTTTGTGACCACATGCTTGATGGGATTAATTATTATATTCGTGTGGCAGAAGAGTGTTTTACTGGCTCTGGCATTCCTTGTTTTCTTCGGGTTGATTGAAGCCTTTTATTTGTCATCTGCATTAATTAAAGTTCCTCAGGGAGGATGGGTCCCTCTAGTGCTATCTGCCATTTTCATAGTAGTCATGTACGTCTGGCATTATGGTACTCGTCGCAAGTATCTTTCTGATCTTCAAAACAAGGTGTCAATGAAATGGATCCTCACGCTAGGCCCTAGTCTTGGAGTTGTTCGGGTACCAGGAATTGGACTAATTTACACTGAGCTGGTCACTGGAGTTCCCGCCATTTTTAGCCACTTTGTAACCAACCTTCCTGCCTTCCATCAGGTTCTTGTCTTTGTCTGTGTGAAGTCTGTTCCAGTTCCTTATGTGTCACCGGATGAGAGGTACCTAGTGGGTCGTATTGGTCCTCGAGCCTATCGGATGTATAGATGCATTGTAAGGTATGGATATAAAGATGCGCGGAAAGATGATGAGAACTTTGAGAACACTCTTATAATGAGTATTGCTGAGTTCATACAGATGGAAGCTGAAGAATCTCAATCAAGTAGCTTGGAGGGGTCCGTTGATGGGCGTATGGCAGTAGTAAGGACTTCAGAGAGGTATGGCACAAGGTTAATTATGTCTGAAAGAAATGAAAATGATGATGCTGATGAAACGTATGTTAGAAGCAGCAAGTCGACAACACTACAAAGTCTTCAATCGTTGTATGAACAAGAATCACCCCAGGTCAGACAGCGGCGTCGAGTTCGATTTGAGCTGCCCAATACAGAGTACACGGACCCACAAGTCAGAGACGAGCTGCTGGAGCTGATAGAAGCTAAGCAAGTAGGAGTTGCATATGTGATGGGCCACTCGTATATAAAAGCAAGGCGGAGTTCTTCATTTATGAAGAAGTTTGTGATTGATATGGCCTATTCATTCCTCCGAAAGAACTGCAGAGGGCCATCCGTGGCTCTAAATATCCCTCATATCAGCCTTATTGAGGTGGGGATGATCTACTATGTGTGAAAGTCATATGCTACTAGGTCAAAAGACTAGCAGTATGTTCCTTTGTGGCTGGTTACTTGTTGCTGAAGATGGATAGAAGGCCTACGTTCAAATATTTTCACCTTCAATCAGGTGGGAGTAATTTCAAGTTAACATGACATACTCATGTGGGCAAGTTGGTTGGTACCTTATGGCTCGGGTTGCTGTAACCGTTGAGCTGGAATAACGTCTCCGCAAATCCTTAGACCTCTGCAACTTTGCGCGAGCGTCATACTAATATCTGAAATTTTGCAACACTGACAGGACAAAGCTAATGAAATCTCATCAAATCTCATGTAGCTTTTTGGTGGTTAGGACTTGTAACTTTTCTTTTCTTTCGTCTCTTGAAATCATCTTTTGTATATTCAGTAACGCCTAGCCAAACCTACTTCCGCGAATATATCGTTGCCCTTAGTCGGTGCTCTCTTTCTTATAAAAAATTTTGATAGTTGTCTATCTTTCAGAATTTTGAGTGATACTGATGCTTGTGGTATCACTGGTCTGGTTACAAAATATTGCTGATATTTGGTAGACCTTTGTAATCTAATAGTTGATCAATGAGTCGATGAACGGTATAATAAGAATAATTGTAGCAAATACGGAAAGCTAGGAATTATGACATCAATGGTCTGCAAGGTTTCAATTGTTGGAGAAGGACAACTTATCAATATCTGTGAGCACAGAAAAATATCTATCTATTAATAATAGTTTATCAGAAATAATTTGATTGTTCACAATTAGACTATTAGTGACCTATGTGATTTCTCACAAAAGGGGTTATTGAAATCTAAAGCTGTGATATTTGTCGTCTGTTCAAATTTAAGTTTTCTTCTGTTCCGCTGCATCCACTTGTAGCGGTCTTGAGAATCAAAATTTAATCTTTTCGCTCTACGTGCGAGTGGAAAGTTCGATACCAGAGCATCAGCTCCAAGTGGAGCTTTATCCAAATATATCTCAATTTGGAATGATAGAGACAAAAAACAAATTAAATTTAGCATGAGAGAGCGCTAAAACGAACATACTGTAGGACGTAGACTGCACGTACGTGTCTTTGTTGAAGTCCAACTCGGTCAATTGGCGCTAGTGGGCGCAAAGGGCAAAACTTGCATTACGAACAAGCCTTTGGCAATCTCCTCGTATGCATTTACTGGCGCATTTCTTCTGGGCATATTTGACGCACTCAAAATCCTTGTCACAGTTGTACATTGTGCAAAAGAAGCTTTGGTAATATCAGTCTGTTTTTACTTTTTAATCAGGTTGATCAAGTTGCTTGTAATCGCCATTGTACTTGCAAGTACAGCCAAAACCACCATCGTTGCGGCTAGGAGTCGATCTTTTGCTGATGATATCCCATGTTTATCTCTGCAGAAGCACAGGAATTAATTGTACAGTAACGGGGGAGAAGCAGCAAAATCCATATATATAAAGTTCTGTGTATCGCTCTGTTATATATATATATACATACCTCAGAACAATGGCACCGGGGAAGATGAAGGCTATACAGACTCCTGTCGTGGATCCTACGAACTGAAATAATACCCATATGTTTGGAACGGCGACGGCAACGAGGTAGACTAACCCAAGAAGGCAGAGAGTGAGTGCTGTGAATCTTAACTGGGAAGACGTCAGAGGTGGAGCTTCGGGGAAAAGGAGACCGTCGATGTTGATCCTCAACGAAAAGTTGATCAGAGGAAAGACCAAGATGAGATGGAGGGCGTAGCTTAAGCGAACTATATCATTAAGGAAGGGGCTAATATTGGAGCTAGAATTGTGATCGAAGTTTGCTAGTATGTCGCCCACAGTGGAGTCCCCAAAGAGAAGATAGCCAGAAAATCCAACAGCTGAGTAGACGAGGGCACATACGATGAGGGAAAGACGAACGGCTCTCGTCATATCCGATGATTTCTGCAGCTCAATTCTGATGGGATGAACTGCGTCAAAGAAGGAAGCGCACATTTAACTATCTAAGAGAGAGAAAGATCGATTGATAATTAAGATAAAAAAATGTATGGGCGCTACATTAAGTGCCAACGAACAGGGACTATTTATTTGTACTCATTTCTCACCGTTGAAGTGGAAGGTAAAGGCTGTGACGAGAACCGGTAGAGCAGTGAAAAGGTCCAAGAAGCTGGAGGTACTATCACCGGATGTGTCAGGCAGCAACCTAGGACTTGCCGTTGTTCCCTGGAAGAGAGCGCGGATAGCCATGGCTGAACTTATGACCACGAAAACCACAGCAAGCAGAACAGATACAGCAGAACTGAATTTCAAAGAATCTGGACATGCGATAGCAGATGGAATCGAGTTACAATTAACACCCACACATATTTACGATTTCAGCGAATTAATTAATGCCAAGGTATATATGAATTAATTCCACAGCTGCATAGACATAGGTATGCCCTTACCTACACGTTTCAGTATACAAAGAGGAAATAGAAGTACGACGAGCAGGAAGAGCAGGAAGGCTCTGCCTGTCCACCAGTGTATTCCGAGCCATTGTTGCAGAACGCCTAAATGTACCAAACCATCCGATTGACTCGCCGCGAGCACATCTCCTGCAGATCGAGGTTTCAATAACACGATTCTTCTGCAATTAATTTCAAAATTGAAAAATTACAATAAAAATTCCCAATCGAACATCGTAGGAGGAGTCCTCCTAACACAAAAACAGAGCCTCAAATGGTGATGATGCAAGAGTAAAAAGGAGCACGAAACGTCGAGAGATTCAACTCAGGATTAATTACCTACCTATTATGATCAGATAAATGATGAGACATCCCATGTTGGTGAAGAGAATACAGATCCGCAGCGCGGTAGACCCTAGGCGCCCAAACGACTCTCCCATGACGCCGGCGTACGACTTGGTCTCGCCGGAGTGCGTGAACCTCATCAAGAACTCGACGGAGACCTCGGCGAGGAAGGCCACGGCGAGGATGAGAAGAAGCGCCGGAGCGACGCCGAGGACCTTGAGCGTTGCTGGGATGGACATGATCCCGGCCCCGATGATGCTCGTCGACAGGTTGAACACTGCGCCGGAGACGGAGGCGCCGCCGGATCCCGTCGCCGTCTCCGGCAGGAGCGGCGCCGTCGCCGCGTCCTTGGGAAGAGTCATTTCTTCTAGAAGGCGCCTTCCGATTACCCTTTTTTTTCTCGTACGATCAAAATCAATATTTGGATCGTTGTTCATAATAATAGACGCAAGACGGACAGGGGCATTTCCGTAAATATACGAAGCCACGTCCACGGATGAATCTGGACGCGAACGGGTGGCAGAGGAAGAGGGGTGGTCGTTTCAGGCAACGGGGACGAGGATGGGAATAGAGAAGATCCGAGGGCTAATTGTCGTGAAATAGACAAAGCGGCTCGTTTCACGTGGGCAGCAAGTACGGTACACTCACGCGCTCAATCAGTGTCGGGTTTTATTTTATTTAATCAAAACTAGGAGATGAAATGAGCAATTAGTCAATTACAGCCACCAAAAAATATCAATCACGGACAGCTTAGTTGGGTCTTTTAATTAATTATTAAATCAGATTTTGTCGCGTGGCACAGATTAGGCAGAACACCAGAGATTCAGCCCCCCCTTTAAACGGAGCTATTTGATCGTCAGTCAAATTCGTCGGGGGTTAAGATAACACTAGATAAGACCAATCATTGGATCTCCACGAAACGCGTACTTACCATGTTAGGTAATTATTATATGTTAATAACAACTAGTATTTTTTTATTATTTTTAAAACCGAAATAAATAAAAGGTAAGATTGGCCAGGCTTCATTTATACGAAGTCCTTAATAAAAATTCTTACTGGAAACTCAGATTGGAAGGTAAGAAGGAAATTTAATCAAATTGTTAAATTTCAGTACTTTAAATATTCAAATTGGTTTTAATAGGATGAATCTAATGTAAAACATCAGTTGAACCGACGGTTCATTGACCGGTCTAATTACTACTGGTCCCAAAATGGGTTTAAAACGCCTAAGGCAAGATATTCACCACTTAATATCCATAAGTATTCACCCCTCACTAACCCGGTCGGTTGAACCCAATTGAACCAGTTCAACCAAAATCAGATGTTATTCAACGTCACGCTCTCCCTTATTAGAGACACCTAGCTGAATATAACTTTAATGGGGGAACTTAGCTGAATATAACTTTAATGGGGGAACTTAGCTGAATATAACTTTAATGGGGAAACTGGTGCACGATGATTTAGGGTTAGGGCCATTGAAGTTTGAAAAATAAATCCTTTTGGCATTAGTGGAATTTTAGTTGGTTATGACATGAAATTCTCTTTAAATTTAGGATACATTTTAAATCCCATCTCCTATGTAATTTGCTTATTTGAGTAAGAATTTATTTCATTTGTAAATAGATAGAATTTTAAAATTCTCCTAAATTCTCTCACTGCACTTAACATGAAAAAAATCGAAAACATTGTTTTCTATTTGGATTAGCCCCTCTCCTTCTCCGGCTCCGGCCTCTCTCCTTCTCCGGCCTCTCCTTCTCCGGCTCTGGCCTCTCCTTCTCCGGCTCCGGCCTCTCCTTCTCTGGCTCCGGCCTCTCCTTCTCCGGCTCATGCCTCTCTCCTCCTCCGGCTCCGGCCTCTTTCCCTCTTTGCCACATGGATGTCACATAAGACATCCACGTCAGACTGTAAACTCCGACAGTAAACTATGGCAGTACTCATATCATTTTTCTATCAAGATTCAACCTTTCTGTATAACTCTCACTAAATTCAGGTATGCCAATGTGAAATAGCCTCACGTATACATATCTTTGTAGATTAAAATAGGAAGCATTTTCTTAAGTTGTATATTGTATATCTTATTAAATAAATAAGTACAAATTTTACATTTATGATCATCATTAATTATAGAGTAAATTTTTTATAGTCAATCATAGTTGCTATAAAATTAGTTACTAATTGTTAAATAGTAAATAACCTAAATGGCCACAACAATCATAGCAAATAAAATAGCTCTTTTTTTTTTCTGAAAACCAAGTTATACCACTGTCTTCATGTCATTTGATCTTTGCCAAACTATAATCTACTACAGATTAAGCAGGTCTCCTTCAGTGCACAAAATTCAACGGCTAGATGCATGTAATTAGAATACAACCATATTAAACTCTTCCAAAACGTACTCATGTTTTGTAAACAAAATACAGCAGGAGGCGTCAACTTAACATCACTGTCATACCAATTTACAAAGAGAGAAGTAAATGACCTTCATATCTAAGCAAATTTCGCAGAAGAAATGATAAACCTCATAAAGAAGATGTAGATGCATTTACTGACAGGGCAAGTTCTTCCAAGAGTTCTTTCTGCTCCGTGGCCACGCAAGACTGCCCAAAACATAAAAAAAGAAGGTAACTTCAGAGGCAGTAGAACGATAGGTATTTAGTTGAGTTCTTTTATGCAACAACACCCACCAAAATCTCATCTAGTTTCAACACGAACAATGTCATAAAAAGTTTACAGGAAAACTTTTAGCTGCCAGGTCCAGAATGGCACCTGGGTTGCATATAACCTAAAAGAATTTATTGACCACCTCTATTCCATTTTGTTTCCCTAAATTATCCTATCAATCTTTGAAGACAGACAAGCTTAGCCTAGAAGAATATTCACAGCAACAGAAAGATTCGTGCTAGAAGTCACTACTCAGCATCAGGAGACACACCTGTACAGCAGTTTCAATATCCCCAGATAGAAAGGATGTGAGCTCAAAGTTCATCTTCAATCTGTGATCAGTAACTCTATTGTCCTGCCAGAAAAGCAACCAAGTTTGAACTGTGAATACTAAAGGTCTACATCAGCATCAAAGTCTTGGTATTTGTTCATCCAACATATTTATGGACCAGTAACTATCGAATCAGCAAATAAATAAAGCAAATAAATCGTAACTAATATATATTGGCAAACAAATAAAGAACCTTATAATTGTATGTTCTGATCTTCTCAGCACGAGCGCCAGTACCAACCTGCCCATTACAATTACAACCATCACAGGACTTCATTTTTCCATTTACAATGCAACAGTTAACTTGAAAAAGTGGACTAACTGTAAGGGGAAATAAAATGATAAGAAGACAATTGAACAGGAGTGTCACTCTTAGGAAGACAACGGAAATTATATTGCTCAAATCAGTTAAGTAAAAAATCCGTTCGGATGATGTCCATCTACCTGTGCATCTCTCCAGTAGAGTACCTGTAAAAGAGCTCCTTGCACAGTTCAAATCTCGAGAATAACTAATTGGATTTTCCACTTACTGGGAGGATGCCTACTATTCTTCACACCGCTGATATTTCTTCTACCTATTGAAGCAAGCGCCCTAGCCTTTTTGCAGAAATTTCTCATTGACTATGACAAGACATGCTCATGACCATTACTGGTAAGGAGATGCATCGGTCAAGTAGAAATGGTTTATATGACAATTTGACAAGCAAAACTTTCCAATAGTGCAATCTACCTAAACATTCACGAGAATTTCACCCCTAAAGACATATACATCTTTTGTAGGTAAAAGATGCCAAACCTGTGATTTGCGTTGGTTCCTTATCATCTCTTGCTGCTGCCTCACTTTTATCTCATACCTGTAAGCAGTGAAATCCTATAGCAATCATTTCAAGCACCATAAACACTGTTGTACACGTGAAAGTCATGAAGTATATTCGAGCTAGAACTTAGCCTCCATAATCTCCTAGCTCCGTAATTTTGGTAGTAAGAATCTGAGAGACTCAGAAAAAAAAAAACTTACAATTTTGCTCTCAACAACTGAAGTGCACGAGTTTTATTTTGGAGCTGTGTCCTTTCTTCTGTACAAAATATACGGATTCCAGTGGGTTTATGGAAAAGGTCCACAGCAGTTTCCACCTTGTTAACGTTCTGGCCTGCAGTAATTCAAATAACAGCATGAAATGATTAAAAAAACTAACCTTCTCGAGTTAATTTACAGAAAAGATAAAGAGCATAAGATAACAGCTTTGAGAATGTAAGATCCTAATTCCCAGACAATTACAAAGAATACTTTTCATTTAATTTTATTCTGTACCTCCAGCACCACCGGATCTTGTAGTTGTCAGTTCGATCTCTTTTGGATCAATCACTACCTCAACTTCATCAGCCTGAAGGCAGATCGTGTAACTGTTACTATTACAATACAAATCAAGTACTTAATCCCAGGAAACATATGAAGACCCATTTTTTCGAAAGCATTGGACCAAGCAGTGCCATCTAGATAAAGATGACGGTAATTTGATTGTTTGAAGGAAAAAAAGAGAAAAAATTGAGGCATGTAAGAATGTTGACAAAAATCTACCTCAGGCATGATTGCAACAGTAGCAGTGGATGTATGGACACGACCCTGTGCCTCAGTCTGAGGCACACGTTGAACACGGTGAACTCCAGATTCATACTTCAATTTACTATAGACACGAGTGCCTTTGATTTCCATCACATAAGTCTTGAATCCACCTTTTTCCGCCTAACAAGAGAAAACTTTGTCAAAGTACTCCAATCAGATGAAGATTACGAAATTCAAAATAAATTTAGTACCTCCGAACTAGAGATAGGAGAGTATTTCCAAGAATTACGTTCTGCGTATTTCTGGTACATTCTCACCTGAAGAATTTACTAAGAGATATTACTGAGCCATGAAGCACATGTTTGAGGATGCAGAGCATGAAAGTCAAAATAGTAGGGACATGTTATCATCAAGAATCGATTGAAACAGTTTACTCTTTTCTTGAGAAAAATATAAACAGATTAGAGACTTGACTTTGGTTAAATGCCTCACAAAACAAGCTATAAAATTTAAACAGAAACTATTGAGATGTCACCCCAAAATACCATCAGATAACATTTGACAAGACATCTTACTGATGAAATTAAACAACTGAAAAAAAAAAGAAATTGAAAAGAGAAGCATAAATAACACAAAGAAAGAGATACCTAAGACATTTCCTGCTCATGATAGAATGGACAAAAGCAACATGTACCTACAAGATCACCAGCCCATAATCCAGCTTCATCACCCCCTGTACCTGCTCTGACTGCAAAATAAATAAAAAGATCAGTGAACTCATTCAAGATAGTCCCTTTATGACTTGCTTCCTAAATTTTGACCAAGGCAAAATTGCATCATTGCAAACAAATAAAATCAGTTAAAGCAGGAATGGGAAATGTAATTGGAAATCTAGAAATATTTCAACGGTTTGTGCAAGGTTATACACTGACAATAGTTTTGAAGCATAATGCTGCCAAAACTTACTGGCATCATCATCATGGTGGTAGGGGAAAAACGCTTACCTTCAAGTAGTATATTCCGTGAATCTAAGGGATCACTAGGCAGCAGTAGTACCTATCACTCAAAAAAAGCAGCATGTCTTCAAAGTAAACAAAGAATAGGAAACAATCACAAGTTTTAGTTCAGAGGTCCACAATCAAAGGGCACTAAAAAATGCAGTACAGATGTAGAATTTATAGTGTCACAGACATAACAAATCCTACTTGCAGCAGAAGAGTACCATCCTCATAACAAAGAGGCGTCATGATAGTCATAAGTATTGGTTGAAATAATTTTCTTTTATTTAAATGGTGAAAATTCCCAATAAATTAATAAAATATGCTATCTATAGGGTACACCATAGATTAATATAGGTTGGAATAATAGTAGATTTATTTAGTGTACAAACAGTAAACAGCAAGATACCAAAACATTAAAGTCCTAGACTTATAGTACTTTCAATTGTACATATTGACTGATCGATTGCATCAGTTTGACCTCTTCGAATGATTCTCTATATTATCAAATTTTTGAAGAAGCTATTTCCTTACAATTTCCTCTCTATAAATCTACTAGTTCTGATTCAGAAATCTAGAAAAAAATGTAACACCCAAGAAATAAGAAAAGACCATAAAGAATCAATTATTACACGATGAAGCAATATGGTGGCTTTTAACATGGAAAGGTATCTAATAAAAAAACGCTTAAGGCTTCAGTTCATGGAAAAAAAATCACCTTCAGCTTTTCCTCAAGCTCTTTAAGTTGATTCGACAATGTTTCAACTTCCAAAGCTATCATTTCAGCCATATCTGGGTCAGTGTCATTCTCTTTTCCTAAAGCTGCATTACCAAGTAAAAAATAGATAAATAAATAAAAACAACTCAAGTACAAGCTCATCTTCCTTTCTGTGTAAGAGTAATAATAAAAGCAAAAACCAAAAGGTAATTGACCTTTTGTTTCTCCCAGTTGCTTCTCACACTCTTGGAAACTCTGGTAAGTTGACACCACCTTCATTTTGTAGAGAAAGAGCACAAATAGTAAGAGAAGGAAACAAATTTCAAACATGAGAGGCGATCTTTTTTCAGCAGAGAAAATACTGCTACCGGGAAAAAAAAGACCGACTGATAATACCTCGTCAAGTTCCGCCATAGACTGTGCAAGCTTTTGGTACTCACTTGGATTTGACACAACATCAGGATCTGCCAGCTTCACCTAAAGCAACAATCATGGCAATATAAAAACAAAAATGAAGAGTTTAAATGCATGGAATATCTCAGATATAAATGTATGGCTTACTGATAATTCTTTCCATGTCCTCTCTGCAGAATCCAGCTTCTTAAGGAGATAAGGCTCCTGTTTATTAAGGACATAGCATACAACTATATCAGCCACATTAAGTGAAAGCCTACGCAAGATTGTATGTAATAACCTATTTTATTTAGGGCGTCAAAATAATACAACTTAATGTTATGAGGAATCTATGACCTACGCTGTAGGTTCCTCAACTTTCCGCAAATAAAATTAGTAGTTTTCATATCAATTACTTATGCATAATTCAGTTGGCCTTTATTTCTTGAAGCAAAACATACTAGCCTAAGCAAATTACTGTTATTCACATGACAATGCGAAACAAATTATCTAACAAAACAAACTGAGCAGCCAACCTCTGTAACAAGCAGTGCTAGTTCTTAAAAAGAAGAATCATTCAAAAAGTTATTTCAGCATTCCCAATGACCCTAATTGCAAGCTGTTGAGAGGGAAAACATCCAACATAAAAAATCTTAAGAAAGTTTAATGGGTTGTAAGATTGAACATAGACCTCCTAAGTGGCTAGTCATTTTTGGATATAATTGGACTCAATCTTTAGCATGGTATTAGAGCACTCTAGTCAATTCCTTCCATATTTAAGTCACAATTATCAATGTCTACTTCTTCTTTTTCTCCACTGCTATGCAGACCATTTCTTTTTCCCTAGTTTATGTGTCCTTCCTCCCACTTATCTCGTTGTCTCCTGCACGGCCATGCTAGTTAAGTTATGATATCTCCAGGATGCAGACCATTTCTTTTTCCCGAAATCAAGTCTCTTTTTTCCCATTTATCTTGTTATATTCTACAAGGACATGCTTGTTAAGTACCTTACGGTACACTCCACGCCCATATGGTATCTGTCGTCACAGAAGTTAAAAATCTGGTTTGAACAACGAACTTGTACCAAGGGCCGCAGAGGTTTGAATTATTAAATAGTGCTACTAGCACTCGTGTAAACATAAGCCACATAAGCAAGTAAGTGTCAGTAGTGATGTCGTAAAAAATGCCCATACGCACTCTTTGCTGCGAAAATATAAAGTACTAAAACAATACTGGAAGGCACGATTATGCGATGCTTCGCTCGGTGTGCTATAAAACTCTCACTTCTGAAATTCGATTCATATAAAGTTTAGAATAACAACACAAACGGCCAATAAGACACGAAAATATGAGATACAACGAGATAAAAAACAGAACCAGAATAGAAATTCAGAACGACAATGAGTAGATGGGGAAGCTAAGTGCGTCTGTTGTCACTGACTATAAATTGTAAATTGTTGGATTTTGAAAAAAAAAGAGAAAATTTATGTAGAAAATTTACCGCCATGCAGACAGTCTTTGCATGCTTTGAGCCGGAATAAGTCAGAGAAACAAAAGAGCATTTTTGCCTGTGGACAGAAAATGTTTTAGGAAACGCAGAAACGAAGCCCGTAAGTAGAGATTCCATTA
The DNA here is from genome assembly GCA_022405105.1 of Aristolochia contorta. Lineage (NCBI taxonomy): Eukaryota > Viridiplantae > Streptophyta > Magnoliopsida > Piperales > Aristolochiaceae > Aristolochia > Aristolochia contorta. The sequence goes on from CM039664.1 coordinate 11,651,941, forward strand.
CTTCGATTACGAAGAGAAAGAAGGAAAACGGGAAGAGGCGAGGGCGCCAACAAATGGATAATCAAATTCAGTACGGGGAGCTTCTTATGGTCAGAGGCTCAGGATGAAGGATCTCTTACAAAACTCGCGAGCTTTAATAGCTCGCAGGTTTTTTTTTTTTTTTTAATGCGTGGAGTACTAACAACGTAATTAATATTGTTACGCACACGAACTTTCTAATCTTCCGAATTCCCCATTCTCCTATATTCATAAATAAATAAATCCACAAATTAAAATAAGTATGTATAGAAAATTAGAAATTAGTGGAATTACAGTTATTATTATATATATTAATTTGATAGAGTTTTAAATAATTTTTGTATTATTTATTTGATTTTAATTTTTCAATATTTACGGATATTATAAATCACCGATAAAAATTGATATAAAATCAAATCAGAATTTATTTTTCATGTAAGGTGTAAGCAAATTTCTCTCTCTAAAATAAAATTTTATGTTCGACTGTCTCAACTGATTCGAATTAGTTATCTGACGCGCCATATTTAATTGCGGAGATCAGCCGTAAAGCCGTAGCAAAAACCCTAAACCCCAGCAGACTGAAGGTTTCGTAGCTCGGGGTAGGGTGCCGGTTAGTCTTGTTCCACCACCCATGGAAGCGTCACAAATGGACGGGTTTCCTCTCTCAATGGAAGCGTCACACAGAGACGGGGTTCCTCTCTCAATGGAAGAATCTGAGGATCTTTGCGATTTGGTGTTTGCTCGGTACCGGAATTCCAGCAGGGAAGATCATCAGCGCCTTTGTGCTGTCATTGGCGCCATGTTTCAAGAGCTGAAGGATCACAATCTCCCTTCGACTCCAATTTCTTACTTCGGAGCCACGATTTCATCCTTGTCTCGTTTGTCTTCTGATTCTGCAGGGTCCGACCCTGTGGTTACTGCTTTACTGACAATTCTGTCTTTGGTGGTACCAAAAATTTCTGTTTCGGTCTTGAGAGTAAAAAAGAGCTTAATTTTGGAGACAGTGGAAAGGATTCTCGGGTATAGTTCGGCATCAATTGGTGCCGTAAAGGCCGGATTGAAGTGTATTTCGCATTTAATTGTGGCTGGTGATAAGAAGAGCTGGTCGAGCATTGCTCCCTCGTTTGAAATAATTCTTCGGTTCCTCACGGATCATCGTGCGAAGGTATTTTATCAATTGTGATACTATATATGCAATTGTGATGAGAAAACTGTAACTTCGTGTGAACCAATTTGGCTGTTCCGCTGAATGACGTGCTTTTGGTTAAACTTGAACCTGTTATGCCCTTCATAGTAAAGTCATTGAGCGCCAGTGTGTATAGAGACAGAGGTTGTTGAATCTATTTCATTAAATTCCTGGCTCTGTTTCTCTTTTTCTGTCTTTGCGATCTTCCACTTGCCTGCGTTTGGTTACTTCAGTTGTTGTTTGGCAGGTCGGGTTTTCAGAAGTATAATAGATGTTATTTTAAGCAGTTGGGTAGTCTTTCTGTTCATGATTTCTGAGTTGTTTATCAATTGAAGATTTTAACATGTACTTGCAGGTAAGAAAACACTCTCACTCATGCCTCTCTGATGTCCTTAAAAGCTTTCAAGGGTCATCTGTGCTAGCACCAGCAAGTGAAGGCATCACTAGTCTGTTTGAAAGATTTCTTCTGCTTGCTGGTGGTTCTCGCCCTTCTGGAACAGCTGCAACGGAGGAATCTAAAGGAGCGCTTGAGGTTCTATATATTTTGGCAGCTCTGAGAGATTGTCTTCCCTTAATGTCAATGAAGTTCACTTCGAATATTTTCAAATACATGAAGACACTCTTGGAGCTACAACAACCTATTGTCACCCGACATGTTATGAATATCTTGCAAGTTTTTTGCCTGAATGCATCTTCTGAGTTTTCTCCTGAGATATTGTTGGATTTGTTGTACTCTTTAGCCTCGTCTCTTATGAGGGAGAGAACAACAGAGGAGATGACTTGTACAGCACGTTTACTTCATGTTGGTGTCAGCAGAGTTTATTCCCTTAATAGAGAAATTTGTGCACCAAAGCTGCCGTATATTTTTAGTGCTCTTGGAGGTAACTCGATTTCAATCTTTCATTTACCCGAAACCCTTTGTCTCCTATCAGTGTGGCTTCTTAATTGAAGCACCGCCTGTATTTTTTTTTAATTTTTGAGAAAAATGAGAGTGGTGGTTAGAAGAACTGCAGAAATTAAAGGACTTACAAGAAATAGGACAGAACAGAAATTACGAAAGAAAAAAAATCAGCTAGAATCAGAAGGATAGACAGTATCTTAACAAGATAACAGAGTGTAACACCTTTCAGACCAAGCAAATCAGCACTGCCACGAGCACTTCCTGCAGTAAATCAGCACTGTAAAGAACATTCATCAAATAAATGATAGGTTTCATCACGCAGCTGCCAAAACTGCCTGAGGGTGATGCCCTGTAGGAAACGGCCCCCCAACAAAGTCAGATTCACCTTCAATAACAATGGGGGAAAGTAAACTTGGTGCATGTATGTCTGAAGCCCATACAGCTAACCTCGATCTTCAGTCTAGGGAATCATTCTCCTGAAATGGTGTAGAATACAGGCACTTTAGAACAGCCACCTATATTGAGCTTCAAGCAGCCAAGCTTGCTGTAAATAATTTTGTCTCTCTTTTGAGAGCTCATCAAGAATGGCGATGATCGGGGCAACCTTACAGGAAACTTCACCTTCCACTTGATCTAATGTTATCCTATGTGTTCGACTCAGAACCCAAGCATGGTGCTTAGGTGCTTTAACTTGTTGAAATTATGTAATCCTGTTCCATCCAAATTAGCTTTCATGTGGTGTCAACCAGTGGTCATTACTTCATATGCCACATATATGATTGAATGCTGAAACTTGTTACTATTGTAACACCAACTCGCATCAATAATGAAATGCCTATATCTTACATGAGCGTGCAAAACTGATTTTTTACCATCTGTATTGTTGCAGAAATTTTGACATGCGAACATGAAGAGTCCATACATGCAGCAACAGATGCATTGATAGGCCTGATAGAGACCTGTATTGATGAAAAATTGATATATGATAGTAGCCCGGATCTGTTAAGAGTCGATCAACGTGGGAGATCTGGACCAACTGTTATTGGAAAAATATGTGCCACTGTTGAAAGTTTACTGGGTTCTCAGTATAATGCAGTTTGGGACTTGTCATTTAGGGTTGTTTCTGCAATGTTTGCTAAATTAGGTACGACCTTAGTATATCAAGCAAACTTGTGATTTTTACTGCAATTTTTTGCATGTAACTGTATATCTTTGCCGAAAACATGCATTACAGAAGTGGTATTTAATGAATAAGTATTGTGTGATCAGCTCTTGGCTTTTCTTTTAATAATTTTATTGAAAAATTGAACTATTGTTTGCATTTTTTCCGGCTCTCGTTCTCTTGATGTGTAACCTGTTGACAGTAGTAGCTCAGTTGAAAAATGTATGGTCTTTTATGATGTGTGCAAATTAAGGGACTTTAACCGCACTGACTTTTGGTGATCTCTAAACGTGCAAGTACATTGGTGGACAAATTTAAGTGAAAATCACAGGGTTTAATTGCTTTATGTTTCCTGCCCAAGGAAATGGCTCATTCTTTTGTGCCCATACTCAGTAAGAGTTTGTCATAAGATACTGAAAATTGGTTTTTTGTTCTTTATTCTTTTTACCTAATTTCCTCTAGTTTTTTCATTTTCAAATGAAAAGCTTTTTGAAAAAATAAAATCAAAGGAAGCTAGAATGTCTGTTCTGCTATCATGTGAGCATTAATAGCCAAAGAACATTTGCAGCATGTGGATGGATCACAATTTGGTCCTTGCATTCCTGAGTGTTCCCAGTTAATCTACTTTCGAATGTTATGATTGCTTATGTATCATTTTGAATCAAGGTATATGTCTGTGGAGATTTCCATCACATGGTGCATATATTTCTAATTTGTTATCTTTTAATGTTATCTTAAAATGATTTTGTGTTGACATATGAGGAATGCTCTCCTTGGGCATATAACTTCTTTTACTTTCAGTATTTAGGAGCACAACTGCAGCCTCCCTGAATTCTGCTTTCTGAAATAAAGATAAAGTCATCCTTCTAAAAACAGGAGAATTTTTAGACAATGCATAATTTTTCTCCTTAAAATCTACAGGAGATTCCTCTGTGCATCTAATGCGGGGAAGTATTCAGAGCCTTGCAGATATGCAGAAGCTTTCAGATGAAGTCCTTGTTTATAGGAAACAAGTATGTATCTAGTAATTGAAGCATTATGCTCTTACGTGCCAGAGATGGCTTGTTGTTACGGCCACCATTGTGGTAAATCTAGCTTTTGTGGCAATAGGCCTCAACAATGTACTGGTACTGTAAACTAAGTTGTATTACTATTAATTCTGAAACTTTATAAAAGAATTTGCCAGTTCAAAAAAGAAAATTGCCTTTTATGAATTTCTTTACAAAGTCCTTTGAAATCTTTGAACATTAATGGAAATTCTGGGTTCTTGTATTAATTTCCTTGTTTGTTTACTTTTTGATGCTGTCCAGCTGCTTGAATGTGTTGGGTCTGCAGTAGGTGCTATGAGACCTGAAAATTTTTTAAGTCTTCTTCCACTCAACTTGGATGTAGAAGACTTGTCTGATGCGAATGTTTGGTTGCTACCTGTTCTAAAGCAATACATTGTTGGGGCACATTTAAGCTTCTTTACACATGATATTCTAGGCTTGGTTGGAACTTTGCAACAAAAGTCTGAAAAGGTAGAATCTTCTCTAGAGTAACCTATGTTGATTCTTATGCTTCTGACAAGTTATGATTTTTGTCTATTCCTGACCTGATATTTAACAGCTTGAGAGAGAGGGACGGATAGTCTCTTCGAGGACTGTGGATGGACTTGTGTATTCTTTATGGTCCTTGTTGCCTGCATTTTGCAACTACCCTGTAGACACTGCAGGAAGCTTTGGTGGCCTTACTAAGCCATTGTCCTCTGCTCTTCATAAAGCACCTGATTTGCATGGACTAATTTGTTCTAGCATACAGGTAGGTTGAACATTCAGATTTCCCTTTTTTGTTCTCTTTAATATGATCTAGACAGGAAAAAGATTAAGTTTCATAAAACTAGACTGTTTCATGTAGAATGGATAGTTGGCTAGTTAATTGGTTCCATCTGTGTTAATTGTTTAATAAAATTTGTATCTATTTCTTTTTCTTTTCCCTTCTATTCTTTTTTAATGATATGTTGAGTTCACTTGTTTGTTGGTGGCATTTAGCTTTTGATTCAGCAGAACAAAAGAGTGCTTGAAGAAAATGTTGAACCAACTGAAGTAAGCGCACATGAACAGAGAGCTAGGAATCTTTATACGAAGCAGGTTGCTGCTAATAATTTGAATACGTTGAGAATATCAGCACCCGAGTTTCTCTCAGATCTGTCAGGGGTTTTCTTAAAATCGTCAATAGATAGTGGTGGATGTTTGCAGGTATATTTTCTTCTTTCAAAGTGCATTTCTTCATTTCTGACTTGTTTCGTTTTGATGCACTTTGGTATTTCATTTATATCACTTTCTAAATTTCTTTCAGAGAGGGCTGTTAATTATATATCTTATTCATATGGACAATTGCCAAATCAATTAGGCATAATGTCAGTTATTGGGTCGAAGCGTCATCTTATATGTAACAATCAGAGCATCTGAAGGAATAGCTTGTTTATTTGCTTATCTCATTTATTTTTCTCTTGATAGTATCTGGACACCTGTCTACTTCAATGCTTGTGTGTATATATTTATTATGAAGTTGGGCCCAAGGCCTATCTCAAAATGACTGGCTAATTTCTGAGCTTCATATGATCCTATCTTTCCAATTATGGTGTAGTGAGAACCCCCAGGTGCTGGCCTTCTCAAGTTCAATTTTGACAGATCGGAGACCCAAACCATTGGGGTTTGGGGGCCTTTTGGGACGATTGTGGTCATACTCTTTGCTCCTTTGTCTGGTTGTTGGCCATTGTAGATTTGACATTTGCTAGCATTGTTGGCCTCTTCCATTGATTTTGCATCTTCGAGGATCACTTCATGGGGAATCCAGTAATGCTATAGGATGGTGTAGTAAGGGGAAGCCTTCCTTTGGACACCTACCTGCCTTTTCCGAAATTATTCATCTTTCTGTTGATTTGTTATCTTCTGGTCTTCTTTCCGCAGGAACTGCCAATTCGTTGCAATTCTCTTGGTAGAGATGGCACTCCTTGAATCCCTTTTTGTGAGGGGTTATTCTACTTCCTGTGTATGGAATTAATAAGATCACCTTAAAAGAAAAGGAATAATAAGCAGTCAAGTTAGGAAAGTGATTTCCTAATTTAGAGATCCAAGTCCTTTTTGTCGTGATTCAATATGGGGCTACTATCTAATACTCACCCTTAAATGTGGGCTTTCCTCTTTAGATTTCTACATGTGTCTTCTTGTATACAATTGAATGAAGGCCCAAGCAACCTTATGCGGCTTTTACTTATAACATACTTTTTTCACCCTAGAAGTATGAGATTCTTAGATTAATCTTCTATTTAAGTATTACCCTAGGAAAAAGTAAGTTTTGTAAGATGTTTATTATGGATATGCATCTCACAGTGTAAGATGTCATCTAGCATTGTGTAGTTATTGGAGAGAACCAAGGAAGTAAAACATTAAAAGTTTTAGGTAAGATAAAAAGTAGAGAAAATAGCAGCAGTGGGTGCCACTGTTTTTGAGATTGTTTTAATACCGTGAAATGCATGGATTCTCTTGAATAGCACTATATCTTGGAATAATCAAGAAGCATGATAAATCTGATGAATTACCTTTTGGTTTTTCTCAAAAATGTGAATGACGTTATTGCTTTTTTTATTGATAGACTGCAAATGGTGAATTGCTTTGGATGGGTTATGTTTTTTTGGTGTTTTTCAGGCTACCATAGGTGAATTTGCTTCAATAGCAGACAAAAAGTTTGTGAAGAGATTCTTCAGCAATACCATGAAGATGCTTTTGAAGGTCACTAAGGCTGTTAGTGAGCAACCTAAACAATCAAACTCAATGCAGATTGACGATTCAGCTAATGATAGTTCACCATCACTCAAGAGGTGGATATTAGATCACAGTGCAACAGAAGATTCTTAACTGCAGTTTGCCGTTTCTTTCTTTCCCTTCTTCAGACACACACTCACACACTCACCCTTAAACACACTAACACAAACATTCGCACATACACCCACGTGTTCACACATAAATATACATGTATACTCGCACATATATGCACTTATTTACTCATAAAAAGACATTTATAAACACACTTGTACACAAACACATACACATACACATACATACACAGATAAACACACAGACATGCATGCTCATACACATACACATACACTGACATTTATGTTCTTTGGGGGAGGCACATAGAGGGAATTTACTTGTGGTCAAAAGGAATACAATATTCAAAGAATGGACTTTAATGGTTTCTTCTATAAGAAAAGGCATCCAGTATCTTGTTATATGAAAAGCAGGGCTGAAGAGAGCCCTACTCCAAGGAATGAGACTTTTGTCTAGCACACTACTAGGCAATCAAGAAGTTGAGAGTGACTGCTCCAACCTTGTCAATTGGTGTAACCAAGCCTCCACCCCACCATGGAGGCTTTTAACTCTCTTTAGAGAAATATGGTCTTTAGGCAATACTTTAAACTGCACATGGAGCCATGTTCCATGATCAGCTAACTCTTCAGCTGATAGCTTAGCTCGAGAGGGGGTCTCTCTACCTCACCTTGAGATTAGAGAACTCCCAGACCTTGAAGTGTAATTTGTAATCTTGTTGATGCCAATTATGACTAAATGAAGTGAAAACAATCTCTTCAAAAAAAAAAAAAAAAAAGCAGGGCCGAAGAGGAGGGTTTCTATTTTTTCTTGTTTTTATTGTCATTGTTTATAGCAGGATGAAACTAGTAGGAGTCTGTAGTCTCTATAAGGTTTGGATTTCTCTCATCCTGGATGAGACATGTTAGATTCAAGGATGCGGACTTCTGACCCCTTAACTAAAGTGCCTGAAAGTAGTTTGCTAGGGTTTAAGGGAGGTTAGCTAATCTCTCCACCTTTTTCCTGAACATTTTCTTTATGGTATTAGAGCAGTTGTCCTTTAAGTTGTCTTGAGTGATCAGGTCCTTTTTTTTCATAAAGTAATTTATTTATTTATTTATTTTTTTCACCAGATGAGCTTCTAATATGAAGTCATTTTTTTATCTTCTTACTATTTGTTTTTGTAATTGGTTTGGATGACTTTCTCCTTCCGCAATTGAGCAATGTGTTACACCATTACATGAGGCCAATCGATATTTAGCAGCCACTTACAAGCTATGTCAAAGTAGAATTTATGTGGTGTTCTTTATTTTCTAGGAATTATTTGTACAAAATGTACTTTTCTAGGGTTAAGCGAAGGAGGGGATTTTGTAAACTAACTCTCTCACCTTTCCTTTTCGCAAATTTTCTATTACTACTTACTGTCTTAGGCTACAAAGGTCACAACTTGTGAAAAACAGCACCTGCTTTTGTTGTTCACTGCTCTATTATTCTAATCAGTTTTTTTTTATTTTTTTTTTTGTAATTTCAGGATCAAACTATTGGACTTGGCAATATCCATTCTTCCTGGGCTTGGAGCTGAGGAAGTTGACTTAGTGTTTATTGCAATAGAGCCAATATTTAAGGTTTATTTAAAAATCTGTGTTTCTTCAATGGTCATTTATTTTCAGAAATTTGTCTTTTAGTCTGTCTGATGGAATGAGTCCTGGCTATACAATACAATATTCTGAACTGCAGGATGAGGAAGGTTTTGCCCAGAAGAAGGCTTATAAAATTCTGTCTATCATCCTAAAGGTACATTATGATTTTTAAAAGACTAGATAGGTTTCCAATTCTTACGACTAATAAGACAATAACTCGATTTGTATTTCTAGCGAAGGCTTCTGTGACAAACTTTTGGTTAACATGTTCAGGAACGCGAGGAGTTTATAAGAAGTAATTTGGATAGATTACTGGAACTGATGATTGAAGTGATGCCTTTTTGCCACTTTTCAGCCAAGCGTCACAGGCTGGACTGTTTGTTCTTCTTAATTGCTTATGTTGTAAAGGTTAGCAATGTTCCTCTAAACTATGTTTTGTCCTTTTTACAAATCTTCTACATGAATAGCAATAAGATAATTGCCTTACTGGATGTTATTTGCAATTTTTGTTTTGATTATTTAGAACAAGTAGTCCTACTTTGTGGATGCAGGACCCATTAGAACGAAGGAAACACGACGTTATCAGTTCGTTTCTTACAGAAATAATACTTGCTTTGAAAGAGGTATTTATGCAACCACTTCTTGTGTTACTGCGAGATAGATGAAGCTTTGTTACTAGCTAAAACTATTTGTACAAGAACTTAGTCTTCTCTTCCAGTATCATCTCGTTGAGTAAAAGTATCTTTGGTTAGTTTATGATTCAGTATCATGTTGATATCTGGTCTGTATCTGTAGCCATCAAGTTCAAGACAGTCTCATTTGCTCGTGTTTTCTTTTCAATGCAATGTTGACTTCTGGGAGCACTTGTCTTCTTCCATATTCTTTTTTTATGTTTTGAGGGGATTGTTCATCTTCCATATTCTTAGCATTACAGGAATATTCTAATTCAATTCCTTTGATGGTTTTAGCCCAACAAGAAAACAAGAAATAGGGCTTATGACTTGCTGGTGAAAATTGGTCATGCATGCGGTGATGAAGATCAGGGTGGCAAGAAGGAAAACTTACTCCATTTCTTTAGCATGGTGATGTGTAGAATGGATTCCTTCTACAATGTGCTCTGTTGTCACCATTTAGTGTACAGCGGCTGAAAAGGTTCTGTATTCATTTTATAGGTAGCCGGAGGTCTAGCTGGTGACACCCCACATATGATTAGTGCAGCGGTGAAAGGCCTAGCCCGCTTGGCGTATGAGTTTTCTGATCTCATTAGCACGGCTTACAACTTACTTCCGTCAGCATACATGCTATTGCAGAGAAAGAATAGAGAAATAATTAAGGTCTCTCTCTCTCTCTCTCTCTCTCTCCTCTCTCTCTTGGACTGAATGTCTAGTTTTCTTAGAAATATGGCAGTTTAGCAAGTTATTAGTCTTGTTGGAGTGATTTAGTTGTATTCACAAGTACAAACTCCGGGCAGCCATTTTCTATGTTTGCTGCTTTCATATATTTTTACTTTTTGCTCTGGGAAAAAAAAAGGAATATCTTCACTGTCAATAAAGAAACGATTATCTCAAACAAACAGAAAAAAAAAAGAGGTGGTTTCAGTTTGCTTTTCTATAATCTTTTCCAAATTCCTTCTTTTTCTATTTTTAGAATGTAAATGCAAAGTAACCTATGCAGGCTAATTTGGGCCTTCTGAAAGTAATAGTGGCGAAATCACAAGCGGAGGGATTGCAGTCACACTTGAAAAGCATGGTTGAAGGATTGCTGAAATGGCAGGACAACAGAAAAAATCACTTCAAAGCTAAGGTTTATTTTATTTCTTCTTTTTCATATTCTTGCTCTTCCACTAGCTCACTAATGAAAAGAATTGGAGTCAAAAAATTTCTCTGCTTCCCATTCTTAAATACATTGTGGTATTTTATTTTTATTTTTATTTTTAAATCCTGATATGCTTAAGAAATTCATGTAGTGAATGAGGAAAGCTGATCTTTGTCACTGTGTAGCTTACATGGTAGCAGAATACTTGTGACAAAACTTATGACAAAAACTAAGATAGGAACTCTGTTTCGATAAAAACCTAACAGGGCCTTATTAAATATTGAAATATTTCTTCTTTAATTGTCTCTCATTCTTAAAGTGCTGGATCCTAAGCTTTTGATATCAGGTCAAACTACTTCTTGAAATGCTTGTTAAAAAATGTGGTCTTGATGCTGTTAAAGCTGCAATGCCAGAGGAACATATGAAACTTCTCACCAACATTAGAAAGGTTTCTCTGCTCCGCTTGCTTGTTACCTTATATCTTTAAACTTATTTGATTCTTATGACAGTCTGACTGAACTCATTGATAATCAGGCCAAGGAGCGGAAAGAAAGAAAAATGTCTGCCACGTCTGAGGCTGACTCCAGATCCCTTCATTCAAAAGCAACTACTTCAAGGTTTATTTTCTTTACCATTGATCCGGTTTGGTTAGAAAATGTCTTCTACTTTACAGATCAGTTACTAAGCGTGTTGCCTATTTTTTTGTTTTCAACATGAAAATCTAGGTTAAGCAGATGGAATCACACAAATATATTTTCTGATTTTGACGATGAAGAAGAAGCTAACAGTGATACTGAGCTCATGGAAGCAACATCAATTTTTGACACAAGGAGCAGAGCTAAGTCTAGGTTCACGTCGAAAGGTTCTTCTTTGAGGTCTGTAGTTTTCTTTTTACTAAATGGAGATGAAACCCATTACGTAAAATGTCTGAAAGGCTTGATAAACAAAAATATGTCGGAAATATCACTCTTTTTTCCCTCTTTATTATGTGACTTGGAGGGTCTTCTTAAAGAATATTTTGAGCAAGTCTTGAGGGATTAACCTTTTCGACCGACTTCTAATGTAGGTCAACGCGATCCCGTCCAGCTGGTAAGAGTTTGGCAGAGGACCTTTCTGATCAATTGGAAGACGATCCACTTGACCTGTTAGACCGGCAAAAGACGAGAGCAGCCCTCCGATCCTCAGAGCAGCTGAAAAGAAAGCAAGATATGGATAATGATCTGGAGATAGATTCTGATGGGCGATTGGTAATTCGTGAGGATGATAGACCTAAGAAGCGAGAGAGCTCGAATTCCAGTCATGATGCAGAAACTAGGAGCCAGAAAAGTAATTATAGTCATTCGACTTCCAAGTCCTTGTCGGAAAGGAAAAAGAGGCAGAAAACATCAGATGCTGGTTGGGCCTACACAGGTAACGAATACAAGAGCAAAAGGGCTCGTGGGGATGTAAAGAAGAAAGGCAAGCTCGAGCCTTATGCGTACTGGCCACTTGATCGCAAGATGTTAAGTCGAAGGGAGGATCATAAGGCAACTGCAAGAAAAGGTATGGCAAGTGTGGTCAAATTGGCAAAGAAGCTGGAAGGAAAGAGTGCCTCAAGTGCCCTTTCTGTCAAGGGGTCAAAGTTGAAGAAATCACAGCACAGAAAAAGCAAGAAAAGCAAATGAAGTTGATCAGATGCTTCTTAGAGATTTTTTTTTTCTGTTATCTGTGGCTTCAAGAAGCCCTGCGTGAGAGGGGCACACTCTAGTACATGCTCCGCATTAACCAGAGAATCTAGTACATGCTTTTCCGTATAAGCCATTTATCTATCTTCAGGATGGAAGAGTCACATCAAGTCGAAGGAAACGAGGAATACAGGCAAATCTGGAATTCCGTCGTGAACGTGTATCAACTGAAATCTTCTGTATAAGTCATCAGTGAATGTAAATCGCGTTTGCTTATTCAGTATCATATCCGATTGTAATGCTTCTGTAAGTCTCACAATGAGGTGAAAATGCGGGTTATTTTTGACAGGTTAAAGAAAGAAGTCTAGGCCTTATTATTTTTTATATGGGTAACTGTGAGGACGACAATTGTCTGTTGATTTTTATTCATCCTTTATGAAACGAAAGTAATATTTTTTTTTATATGACGAAGTAATTTTCTGTGTATCTGTTGTTATTTTATTTTCTCGAGCCTCTGAAGTCGGTTCGTTTACTCGGGTACCACCTTATCCGTTTGTCGGTTCGTTTACTGTGAGGACAGATGTTGGAGGTACGTGCACACGTGTACCAACCAATCTGTCAACGTGTGGATTCGAAGAACAAGGAGCAGCGACTTCCTGCAGCTCTGGAGCGCTTCGCTTCTTCCTACGGAGAAGTCTCCCTACAAAATCAACATCAAAATGTCTGCCGTTGCGACTCGGCAGTCCTTCCGGTTCATGCTCAAATCCTTCGTGCTTACCCCTTCTCGCACTCGTTGCCCGTTTGCGAACGTAACAAATCCAGGAACCTTTTCCATTCCCACTCGCGCGCTTCGAATTTCGCGCATTCTCGCCATGGCCGATACATCCACTTCGCATAAGCACACCAACCGTCTCGCTTCGGAGCATAGCCCCTATCTCCTCCAGCACGCGCATAATCCGGTAATCCTTTTCCTTCGTTCGTTAATATATATTTTTTTTATGGAACATTTTCGTCTGCTGGCGAAATTATGGATGTGTCGACATCAGATTTCGTATTACGAGCCGTCGGAAGTGACGGCTGATTGTTTTTTCATTGTCTGTTATGTACTGGAAGGTGGATTGGTACCCCTGGGGAGAGGAAGCGTTTGCGGAAGCGCGTGCAAGAAATATTCCGATCTTTCTGTCAAGTATGTCGGGACTGAATTCCTCTTCGTCTATGAATTTTACATGATAAAATCGATATGCTAGTTGTGTCGTGCTTACTTCGAGCTAACTAGGTGTATGGTTTTGTTTGTTTTCAAATGTCTTCCCTTCAAGTTGGCTACAGTACATGTCATTGGTGAGTATTTTATCCTTTTTATCCTTTCTCTCTCTTTGTTTTTTGTTTGTGTGTTTATTTGTGCTTCTCCTGTTCTTTCTTGATATTTTATGCAATTGTGGATGGTTTTTGTGATATGTGTGCTTTACATCATAATCGTCCAGGTGTCATGTTATGGAAGTAGAATCATTTGAGAGTGAAGAAATCGCAAAATTGCTCAATGATTGGTTCGTTAGCATCAAGGTGACCCGTTTATTTAATTTTCATTTTGCACGACAAAATTTCTTTCACGTTATGTGAACTTCGATGCTATTTTTTTTTTCGTCCAAGTTCACTCTTTTGTTTGTTTACATTTATTTGTTTTTGAGTGGCCATATGTACAGACTTTTTCCTGTCTCTTACAGGTGGACAGAGAGGAGCGACCGGATGTTGATCGGGTAAAGCTAATACTAAATCTATTTTGTAAATACAGGGCTCACTATATTCCAGTGTCATGATGTCTAAGATAATGTACTAATGGTGTTTCTTCCTTGTTAAATTTTTGAGATCTTTGAAGCCTCGAGTCTGAAGAACTCTTTATAGACTTCACCTATGTTATAGAAGTTTTAGGATCATCTATTAATACTATTGGACTGCAGATAACAGAATCATAACCTAGGGAGACTAACTTCCCACTGGTTGCTGTTATAGCTTGAATTTAGAGTAAGTGCATCGGGAGGGAAAATTTTCATTGGATTTCTTGATAGGATTTCCCAAGGAACATTAGACAGATGGTTGATCTTATGGGAAGAATTTATGCAATATCCATTTAGGTCATAATTGAAATTTTCACTCATACGGAACATTTAAATTTCTACACCACAAGAAAAAATGGAATAGAAACTCAGGAGGTCTGCAAGAATAGCATAGAGTATAGCTCTTATATTGCTTATGAGTTTCCTGATGTAGTCTCTTTCTATTTTTAGCAATTGACTAGTTTATTAAGCGTTCCACTATTTTATCAAGTGACTTCTTTAGAGACTTTCTCTTTCAATTAGTCTTTTCTTCGGGTGTTTCCTTGTTTATGATATTTTTTCAGCTGTTTTGAAATTTTGGAATCAGTCATTTATAAAGGAGTTGTACTTGTCTAAATTGGGTTGAATAGGTTATATACAAAAATTGTGCTACACGGCCATGGTTGGACAAAACAAAGCTTGGATGGAATGCTTGGAAGTGTTGCTAGATGCATAGTGACGATTAGAGTCCGGTCATGGCTGCCTCTTTGGTTCCAAACAATTTTAATGCGTGGCAAATCGTCTAACTTAGATAAGGAAAGTTCTTCAACGAGACAAAGTTTTACTTTGTGTATGTAAAATTTCTTTATCATACTAAGAATTGTCTTCTCTAAACTCTAGACAACTCATCTTATTGTTTTACAATAAAAAAAGGCATTTGAGTTTCTTTCATTTTCTTTATTGCTAGTTATTCTGTGGACCCACGCCATTTCAAGTGATATACCTAGTGCAAAAAGATTGTAGATTGTTTTCAGTATATTCAAGTGTAAATTTGGTGCTGGTATTTTTATATGTAACTTTGGGGCTACATCCACTCACTGGTTTCCAGCTCCACCTCATGTTCCTATGTTCTTTAGGTATATATGACGTATGTTCAGGCACTACATGGCAGTGGTGGCTGGCCACTGAGTCTCTTTCTTTCTCCTGACTTGAAGCCTCTAATGGGTGGGACATACTTTCCACCTGATGATAAATATGGTCGCCCAGGGTTTAAAACAGTTCTCAGGTAAAGTTAATAAAGTTAGGTCATTATTTTAACCAGTTACTGTAGAATTTCGTCATTTTTTCCCCTCTATTAGGCAAGTGAAGGATGCCTGGGATGCTAAAAGAGAAGCGCTCCAGAAGAGTGGGAACTTTGCAATTGAGCAGCTATCAGAAGCTCTATCTTCAGCTGCTTCATCCAAGAAATTGCAGGATGGAACATCTCA
The DNA here is from genome assembly GCA_022405105.1 of Aristolochia contorta. NCBI lineage: Eukaryota > Viridiplantae > Streptophyta > Magnoliopsida > Piperales > Aristolochiaceae > Aristolochia > Aristolochia contorta. The sequence continues at coordinate 11,667,476 of CM039664.1, forward strand.
AGCTGGACTGAAGCATTGTTATGAACAGGCAAGAACTGTTCGAATGGTCGTCCATTGTATTTCTTTTGTTCTTTATCTTGTTAGAAAGCATCACTTCTGAAGTGTAATTTGTGTGCTTGTTGTTCTATTCAAGCTCGCGGGAAGATATGATGAAGATTTTGGTGGATTTGGTCCGGCACCTAAGTTTCCTAGACCTGTTGAAATCCAGTTTTTGCTCTATCAGTCAGCAAAACTACTGGAAAATGGAGAGGAACGTGAAGCTAACGAAGCATTAAAGATGGTCTCTTTCACCTTGCAATGTATAGCAAGGGGAGGTATTCATGACCACATTGGGGGTGGTTTTCATAGATATAGTGTGGACGAGTATTGGCATGGTGAGCTCCAGTAGATTCCCTTGTGAATCTGACCATTAGCTGTGAAGCACTCATAATGTCTGTCAAGTTTTGAGTCCTTTGATTAGAGTGTTGCTTGTGTTGCTTTTGATTCTGCTTTCCTTCAAGTAGGGTTCTGACTTTTTCATTTCCTGTTCAGTTCCACACTTCGAAAAGATGCTGTACGATCAGGGTCAGCTTGTTAATGTTTATTTGGATACTTACATCCTTATGAAAGATCCGTTCTACTCAATTGCTTCCCGTGATATCCTTGATTATCTTAATAGAGAGATGATTGGAGCACAGGGTGAAATTTTCTCAGCAGAAGATGCAGATAGTGCCGTATATGAAGGTGCTTCAAAGAAAAAGGAAGGAGCCTTTTATATTTGGACAAGTGATGAGGTTTGTTGTTAAAATAGCTTTGTTTTAATTTTCTCCTGACAAGGCTCTATGAAATTATACGATACCTGTAGAATACCTTTTGTCTTCTCACCCAAAACATCTGATCCACTTTGAGTTGAACACACCAAAGTTGATCCCTTCTCTGTACGTGTCTATATTTTTTTTTATGGTAGTCTGAACCTGCAAGGATTGCTAATCCATTTTGTGCTGGTGATGATTTTGTTTTTTCTCCCTTTTAATACAAAAGATTGAAAACATTCTTGGGAATGCTGCCAACATCTTCAAGGATCATTACTGCATAAAAGCATCAGGAAATTGTGATCTTTCTACAATGAGCGATCCTCACAATGAATTTAAAGGAAAGAACGTGTTGATTGAGAGAAAAGATGTTCCTACAATGGCATCAAAGTGGCAAATGCCGGCTGCTGAGTACTCTTCACTTTTGGGAGCTTGTCGTAAGATGCTTTTTGAGAAAAGGTCAAAACGTCCACGTCCACATCTCGATGACAAGGTAAAGAATAAGCTTAATATACTAAGTCACTTTCTCGTATTGCCAAATTGAACTCATTGTTACTCCCAAGTGGTGTCAACTGGTGTTTGTTCCATTTGTTGCCTCCGAACTTATTGGCTGCTTGCTTAGGTCATAGTCTCGTGGAATGGTCTTGCAGTTTCAGCCTTTGCTAGAGCTTCTAAAATCCTCAAGACTGAACCAGGAGATACTAAATTCAACTTTCCTGTAGTTGGTAATCATGTGAGTGTTGTTTTGCCATTCAGATTTGTCTGTAGTTACTTCCCTGCAAGGAAGCCTTGTTTTGTTGATCAGTTCATATCTGCAGCCTGAGGAATACCTGAAAATCGCAGAAAGGGCTGTATCTTTTATTAAAAATAAGCTCTATGATGAGCGAACGCACAAGTTACGACATAGCTACAGGAATGGTCCATCAAAAGCTCCTGGATTTTTGGATGATTATGCTTTTCTAATAGCTGGGTTGTTGGATCTATATGAAGCCAGTGGTAGGACCTGCTGGTTATCATGGGCCATAGAACTCCAAGCTACTCAGGTAATATTGTGCTTTTTCGTCTGGACTCGTTTCAGCAGTTTTTTTTTAAGTTAATTAGACGTGAGATGTTCTCTGTGTAGGATACGCTGTTTCTAGATAGGTCTGGTGGAGGTTATTTTAATACAACTGGGGAAGATCCTTCTGTTTTGCTCCGGTTGAAAGAGGACCATGATGGAGCTGAACCTTCGGGAAATTCGGTTGCTGCAATAAATCTTGTGAGGTTGTCATCTATTGTTTCAGAAGAAAAGTCTACCTCATATAGAGAGACGGCAGAACATCTTCTGGTACTCTACTCAAGATGTTATCTCGTTTGGAAGAACATATGGCCTTTCAAAATTTGATCTGTAACGGGTGCTAGTAAAAGAAAACATTTCATTCGTTTTGTCAATTTTTTTATGTACTATTACAGGCACTCTTTGAATCGAGATTGAGAGATCAACCTGTCGCTACTCCTTTGATGTGCTGTGCTGCAGACATGCTTATGGTTCCTTCAAGGAAACTAGTTGTGTTGGTTGGCCATAAATCTTGTGATGAATTCGAAGACATGCTTGTTGCTGCTCATGCTTCGTATCAGCCTAACAAAACTGTAAGAGGAAGTTAATAGTTGCTTTTGTTGTACATATGCCTTCCAGAAATCATTTTGTAGGTAAATAGTACTCTTCCATAGTCTGCATTAACATTCTTTACCATTTGCACCTATTCTCTTTCATAGTCTGCATTAACATCCTTTGCCATTTGCAACTATTAGTTCGATTGTCTTCTATACAATTTTTTCCTGGTCTTTTGTATGCCCATCTTAGATGATCTCTAGTAGAGGGGCAGGAAGAAAGGAGATCCCGTCATCTGTTTTAGTCTTAACAGATTCTGTTTCAACCTTAACAAAATTTGTCTTATTGGAAGTGCCAAAACTACATTGAAGTCCACAACTAAGTCCTGTTGAGTGATCATTCATCCTAGTATGTGGTGTAATGGATGTGGGAAATCCAGTGAAGGGAGTGGAGTTGGAAGTAGGTGAGGAAGACCTGTTGCCATAGAATATCACATTCCCAAGGCCTTTTCCCTAACCCTTTATAGCGGTATAAGGATTTAAATTCTGAAAGAGAGGCTTGTACAACGGAGCCCTCTCTCTGTCTCTGGAGCCGCTGCTGCACTGAAGTTTCGGGTTTTACTGGATTTGAATGTTCATCTATAAGACTCAGAGAGGAAGGGGCGCAGTTCTTTATATAAATCTAAAGATATTCTTGTAGACCGCCACGACCTTAAAACACATTTTTAAGTTGGTTGTCTCGTCTTAGCATGTTGGGCTAGATAGAATCATAGAGATCCTTACTTAAGAGCAGAAAAGCCTCAGTCATTGACCTGTGTTATTTTAATTCTTAACAAATACAGGTGATTCAGATAGACCCCAGAAACGAAGAGGATATGGAGTTCTGGGAGCACAACAATCAGAACATTGCCCAAATGGCAAAGAGCAGTCCTTCAGACACAGTGGTGGCTCATGTCTGCCAGAATTTCACATGCAAGGCACCCGTCTCTGATCCGAAATCCTTGGAAGCTCTGCTCAATCAGAATTAGTCCCTTTAGAAGAGAATTCAGTTTGAGGTATATAGAGGTAATTTTTGTTTCCAACTGATAATTTGGGGATTTAAGTATCGTGCTCGTTGATTTAAATTTCCTGAAATTTTGGTGTTCTAAGAAGTAGGGGAAATGTATACCGTTGCTTTTCTGTGAAAGCAGCTGCATGCAAGTTGGAAATGATGGAATATCTGATCCCAATTGATGGTTTGGGGTCTTGACTCTTTTTGTGCAGCATTCGGGAGCTTGTGACCTGCTGTAGCGCGGGTACAGTTGCATGTATAACGAGGAAACAGTGTACACAAATAATGATGAAGTCCTCAACCTTTTTTCTTAACTATATATACACCCACAGTAGTTGATATTTACAGCCTTCTGCAGTGTAGTAGTTGGTAGGATCACTGAAAGGCTCCATGTTGTACAAGGTGTAAAATGCTCTGTGAACTTTGTATGCCACTTTATTTCGAGGGGTCAGGTTAAGATTTTATGGTATCTTTTTTTCTCGTTTTAGATAATATTGTCTATTTTATAGTATCCCTTATCCATCTTGTTCTTATTTTAAAAAATAAGAAAATTATGATAATAAAATAAAAAGAGTTTAAATTAAGTGTTTTTTTATCTAGTGTTTCAGACGGGTTGAAAGGGTCACCGGTCTAGTTTGCCATATAAGAAAATCTGCTTAGAAAGACTGGAGCTGTGAGCTCATAACCTAGAACGGCTATGTGAGGAGGTTGTGAGCTCACCACCGAGAAACTTTTGGTTAGTCGGAGCTGATAATGCAGTAATACATATCGATTATTTGAGAAGCTGAAAGGTTGAAGTCTCTTCTGGAATCGGCGTCTTGCACCCTTTCCTTACTGCAGTTAAGTCCGACTTCCTAGGTAGGAACAGGGAAACTCGGGTCCGACGGTAGCTTACAAGAAGTGCATAACGAATTCAATTGAGGGGTCCGGAGCATAAAGAATCATCAATAACTACTGTTACGTATCAGATTCTACAAATAACTCCCCATCCTCTGTTTTGGCCTCGTACATCACAAAGAAGATGAATAGGACTAGGAAATTATCTAAGGCTGGTAATCACGACTTTAACTTTTTCTTTTTGCTCCTTGAAAATTCTGCAGTTTTTGTCCCTTTTTCTGACTGCAAAAGTGCCAATTAAAAAAGACGTGTTGTTAACAAGCATATTAGTCAGAGAGGATACAAGAAACGTATGGATATGCACAAGGAGTTATTCACTTGCATGGCTAACAAACACAGCAGCCAGAGAGGTAATGCGAACATTTTCAAGTGTATAAGGTGAAGAACAAAAAGCAACTAAAGATTGACATGGAGGACTCAGAGACATTATGAGTATGGAGATGAGGATGGCAAGAACTCATTTGAGAATACAATGGAAGCAGGAAGTCCGCCCATCCCTTGTTTTTCTATTTAAGAGAGTATAGAGATCTCTCTTTTGTTTCCCCGAAGAGAAGGGTGAGACCAGAGTCACAGAAGAGTAGACCCACTTTTTCTAAAACGAAAAGCAATAAGACAACACAAGAAGAGCAGAAGGGATCTAAAAATGATAATTGTAGTTAACAAACCAATGCCATTGACCAACGGCATAATAAAACAGTCATATACTTTCTTGCGACAAAAAGGCGTTCTTAGTTCCATAGCATAACAACACAGTCACAACTTGATCAAGTGGAAAATTAAAAATGACAACGGGATTAAGTCTAAGTGGTCGTGCGAATAAGAAAAATAGAACTTGAGCTAAATAACAGATCAGAGATGCAGTACATTACCTATCAAAAAGTGCTTGATAAATATATATCTCAACAACCAAACAAATTTGGAGTCCAAAAGGGCAGGATGTACAAATAATTTAGAACTGCCAGAATCCATGCATACCTTCTTTTTTTTACTTCCCTTCTGTTTCCGTTTTTTCTTTTTCTTTTTTCTAGCTTCTTCACTCTCACCTTGATTTTCTGTTTCATCTTGGTCAAGATACTGCAGTGCATAGGATAGTTAGTTATAAATCACTGGGTAAGTCATTCTTTCAATACAATTTGTTTATTTTTAATCTCAGTCAATTAGGGCACCTCAGATTCACCAAATGAGTCAACATGCCTAACTATTCGTCCCAAAGAGGTTCCGCCTGTAAAATTTTAGAAAAGTAGCATTTCTAAATTAAAATATTGTGCTTCTTAGTAAAAAGAGATAGATCTGAACCAGTAAACTTTTTTGCCACATCCAACAATTAACAAAATATATATAAAAAGCCAAGAATAATGTGGGTACTTTATGGACTAAAAATACTTGAAGAAACCTCTAAATATAGATGATTCACACACAAGCCTTTTGGAATAGTAATCTGTTTTCTTTTATAAGGGCTAACAACGAATTTAATCGATTAAAATAGCAGAACAGAAAAGAATAAAGGTAATTTCTAGTGGCCACAACCATCACGGCCTACAGTAAGGAGTGTTTGAATATGAGAATCATATTAGCACTAAATGTCTCTTGTATGGCAATACATCTGGTGGTACCGATACATACTAGGACAATATTACATATCAACGAACAGGGGTTAATTCTTCCGCAACTTCTCTCTTATCTATCTCTTCCTTGTTTCTATTTTCTATTTTCTTGGTGCCACTGCTCTAGCTTAAGTTCGTCATTGATCTCTAGAATTTGACATGGTATCATGGTATCAAGGCTGATGGTAGAAATCCCAACGGCGATTCCTCCAAAAGCTTTCTGGTTACTCATCATTTTTACAGGATTCTTGTTTTCCTGAAATTGCTTTGAGGATTTGGTCAGCATTCTTGTTTACCTGAAACTGATATGAGGAATTGTATTCTGAAAAACTGCTACTGCAACCAGTTCAACATGTTTCCGAGTTTCAAGTCAGTTTTTTTTTTTTTTTTTTTTTGAAGAGATTGATTCCATTACATGTGGGATAAATACAGTGGCTACAATAGTCTAATACTTCACAGTCTGAGAGGCTCGAACTCGAGACCTCCCGCAATACACCCCTCGGTGTTACCACTGAACTATGCTCAGCTTCACGTCTCAACTTCAGTTTCTAAAAGAAAAAACATGCCAAAACAGGTTTTCTTTGACCTCTCAATATCTCTGGAATTTTTTCTTCCAGAAAGTCAAATTGGGAAACCCAGAAATACCACCTATAAAAAAATTTGGAAATTTTTTTGATGCATTGGTGAGAACATTTATTACTACCAAGTGTGCTTGAGTAAACCTGAAAATAACAAATTTACTTCAGAAGATTCACAGATTACCTTTATTAGTCCTAGCTGTAAAGTGATTTCTCATTCCCAAAATCTTGTATGAGCATCTAATGGATCAACCACCTTCTAATGTCACTTTGGTCTATAATTATGAGCTTCTCCACATCTTCTCATCCTTCTTGAATTATCAATCCCCTGTCCAAATTCATCTCACTTGTTTGTACTATACCACATCTATTTTGCCTTTCTTTTCAAATATAATTTGTTCTGATCTCTGAAAAGAGATGGACCTCGATTTCTGGTCTTTTACTAGTTAGCCAATTGACAAGAAATCTTAACAAGTTTGCTAATTTTTCATTGAATCCTACTTTTTGAGACCTGCCGATATGATAATTGATCAAAGAGCCTCCAAAAATTGTGATCCATATCACCTAGAAGCCCACTTAAAATCAGTGGTTGAATTACTACACCTCTACAGTGACACTACAGATTAGAGCGTTCATCACTTCTTTGCCACATCATGCTCCACCACTAACACTAGTATCTACATTAGAATGCTGAGTAATTTTTGTTAGGAAAACATCATCAAGTGCCTATTTAAGATACTGTATGGGAAGAGGAATTTGAGTCCTTCCTCGTTATTACATTCTGATTTCAGGTCCTATGCATGTATCCGGTGGGCCCAACCTTCGGTATGTGGTTACCTGGGGATGGATTACTCAGGGGTCGGTCAACTTCATTTAATGAGAGATTGCTCAGAATTTTTCTCCATCTTTCAATACTTATATGGTATGGTACACACAGAATATGATGGCAAACTTGAAGTCAAGTCTTGGGATTCAAAACTGCCAAAGAAAGTATGTCCTTATCTTCCTTCTGCGTTGACAAATGTACTATCCATATTTCTCAACTGTACAGTACGACAAGATTATGGGGCTGAAAAGTTTTATATTTTCCGTGTTATGCTGTGTTGCCTGACTACTGTTAAAAGTGTGTACTGAAGATTAAGACTCTTTTTTTCTATTTTATTACCCGATGGCACCACTGCCTCTGAGATCATTTAGAGGTGACTCTTGTCCATTGTTTATCTCCAAGTGGAACAAATTGGATTTGAAATCTTATAATTGTAGCTATGAGAGTCATTCAGGTAATCATAAGAGTGAGCAGCTTAGAAATTCTCGAAAAGATACATGAACAATTAAACTGAGTTTGAGAAGGCGAACATTTAATTTTAAACGAAAATAAAGGAGAGAAAGAGTAAGAAAACATAGAGGAGTGAAAGGAGAGTATCCATTACTACTACTATGACTAGCTTTTAGTGTGTCTTTTGCGTTTTGCACAGCCCGCTCAACAAGATCAGGGTTTATGGAGCTCAATCCACCCGGCTCCTGCAGCTTTCTTTCGAGAAATTTTGCCAAAGCTGCAGCCTTGTTTGTCTTCATAGGTCCACCCGGGTGAGCCAACCTTTATAATTTTTACAAAATCACAAAATGCCGTCCATCACATACAGTTACGAGCAATTCGAACAAATTTTTATAGAAATGACGAAGGAAGTTTCTAGGCGACAACTGGGGCGACTTAGATGAATGAAACAAAAAATTAATTGACGCTAAAAAAAGGAGTGGAACTGACCTGGGGTGGGAAGCTGAGGGGGTCGGAAGAGAAGGGAGAGAGGCGAATCGGCTCCCCCGGAGAGCCCGCCGGTCGGCCTCCGAGAGAGGCTCCGAGTCATCGTCACTTCTTGCATCCTTCGTCATTGAGAGAACGCTTCGTCACGCCAATAGCTTGCCGCGACTCACAAGACAAACATGAAACATTGTGCTTGCTTAAGTCCTGCACAAATAGGTTCCGACTCGTCTACCTCGGGCGTGTTGATTCGGTATTGAGACACGTCGGTCACGTGTACTATGGGCTTTTTACTTCCAAGAATTTATTTGTAATCAGTTATCTACTTTATACTTTTAAAACTTTACATTTCTGTGGCATCCTTGTAGTCTAAACTCAGATATAAAATCAACAAGATTTTATTTTTTTAATAAAATATTATCTACTTATTCTTTAGGTAAACCTTAAACCCTAAATTTTCTCTTACCTAGACTGCTAACTATGCAGCCACGTCAATATGTAAAAAAAAATGATTTCTGTACTGTGAGTTTTTACATCTGGCCGTCAACCTAGTTGGTAGTCTAGATAAGATCTAGAGTTTAGGCTTCCCTAATAAATGTAGATAGTTACTATTTTATCTCTTATTTGAACTGCTAATGAGGACTCAATGTCACGCTGTAAACCCTCAGAGTAAAATTTGGCAGTACGATTATCACCACTCATATATAAAACCTTGAAGTAAAATCAAGAAATACTGATATTATTATTTTTTATTTTTTTATCCAAACCAAATATAACAGAAAAATAATATCAATACTTTTACATTTTACTGTAAGGTTTTACATCCTGATGTGGTTGTTTTCCTGGTAGCCTAGTTGGCAATCTAGATAAGGTTTATAGTTTAGGGTTACATATAAAATAGGTACATAGTTCCAATTATATCTCTTGCTAGCGACAAATGGCACATCACATTGTAAAGACTCACAGTAAAAATTCACCATAGCATATCACCACCAATACGATAAGATAAATGATTTTAGTGTTGTCATATTTTATTGTGAGTTTTTAGTCTAGATAAGGTTTACAGTTTAGGCTTACCTATAGAAATAGTTCTTACTTTATCTCTTACTTTGACTACCTACAAGGACATCATGTCATGCTGTAAACCCTCACACTAAAATTTAGCAATACTGATATTACCACTCATATGATAAATATATGTTAAGCAAAAAGCGGAAGTAAGTGTGTGTCACATTTGTCATGCAAATATGTACAGTCATCCAATGGAGTTCAGACTCAAAGTGACCCTTATAGAGCTTTCGTAGAGTAGATTGCGTATAAAAAATGGAGCGCTCTTGAACCACGGATGGATTCTGATTTGGCCATATTGTACATAGTAAACATTTACAAGGGAGTCATGAAAGATACATCCACTACTTGCCTTTTGAGTTGGCAAATTTGACGAGCCATCAAAGTTTAAGTACATAGTTGTTGGGTGGAGGGATCCATTTGATGTTCATTCTGTCGTGTTTCGTATGGAAGTGTTGAGGCATTATTTTGTTGGTTATGATTTGTTGTGCATGATAACAAATACAGTAGTGGCTTTGTGAAAGAGTGGGTAGAGTGTTTTCAAAAAGTTTTTGTTTCAGGTACACCATATTTCCCAAATAGTGTTGATGGGAAAGGTGTAAGTTCAAACGGGGAATAAAAGAGGTGGAAAAGATAAGAGTAGTGATATAAATCTTTAGTTACTCATTTTTCATTACATATCTCAACTCTAATTAATTTAAATTTCAATCGCGAATAATTTCTCACTTAGTTCTACTTGCACATAGTTTTAAGAGTGGTGATATGCGTACCATAACGATTTATCTTCATGATCTATGGTAACTCTAATGCCACAAGGACAACCACACGAAGGACAGCCACATGAGGATATACAGCCAGGTGAGGATATAAAGCCTCACGGAAGTAAATTAAATATGCCTATCAATTTTTAATTTTAACTTCAAATCCGATTCCAAGTTAGTTAATTTTATTCAATCAAAGTAGCTACTTTTAGAATATAAAGTTCTACAAACCGAGTCGGTTGCTTTTGTAGACGTGAAGCTTGAAAAAGCACAGAAAGACAGTAGAATGGTAAAGGGCACTCACGTCTGTTCCATATGATGTTTGAGATTAAAGGTCTGGGTCGTGTTATCTGCGTCATATAGTCATCGGTGCGCCGTCGGTGCGGCGGTGACTCCCGACTCCCAAGTGTGTATGTGAATGTGAAGTTGACCCAGGTGATTGTGTCTCCATCTAATTAGTTTGCGGTATTAGAGATATGCAAAGTATCGAAACCTGAAGGAAATAGATACGTTTCGTGGATATGTATAAATACGCTAAGAAATATATGTAAATTATGGAAACATAGAAAAAATAAGAAGAGACATTAAAAATTAATTATATGTAGTAATTTTATGAAATAGTAAATAATATATATACCAATAATTTTAATTTAATAACTAAATCATTAAAACATGTTATTTGGGATACATTGGTTCAAAACAAATAATTCTAACTTAAATAACTTACGATAACTTGAATCAAAGACAGAAATAAATAATTGAATAATAGCTCAAATTATACCAAGGATCAGTGTTTTAAAAACCGAACCGAACTGGCCGGTTCGACCAGGTTCAATCGGAACCGGGACTTTGAACGGTTCGGTTTGCTCAAAGACCCGGAAATGGTAGAAAACCGGTTGACAGGCCGGTTTTGAGCGGTTCAACCACTGAATCGGAAATCGGACCAAACCGGTTGAATCGGTTTACTTATCTTTTTAGTATTTTAATAGTTTTCTGTATTTTTAATCTTATTTTTTGTATATAGAAATCTTATTATGTATTTTTTAATTAAAAAACACTCATACCGGTTGAACCACCGGTTGATCCGGTTGAACCAAAATCGGAGGCTCCACCGGTTCGATCACCGGTTCGGTTTTTAAAACATTGCCAAGGATAGAATATTTCATTTATATATGGTCTTAAAATATATTTCTATTGATAAAAATATTAAATTTATTAAGAATGGAACAAAGAGTGAATGAAATAGGTATGAGGTTCTAGATGTTTTTCATATATTTCAAAATAATTAAAATTAAAAAATTGAGTCAAATAATAAATTTTATTGTAGATTTACCTTACTATGTGATGTTGTTAACACGAGAAAAAAATTTCATGGGTTCCTTTGATTTATATTTCTAGTCATTCAAATCTGTATATGTATAGTGTCGTACATATGAACTTTTGTTTCGTCTATACATCAGGAAACTAGTGGAAACAAATAGATACATAAGGATTCGGCTGGAAATGGAAACTCCTTCGTGTTTTTTGTTTCCTTAACTAAAGATAGGAATACATATGGGCAGTTTCATATAGATACTGCAAACCATATTGTCTCCATCTCGCTTAATTATGTCACGATCAGCATCAACAACCTTGCAGTTATGAGGACGACTACTTTTTTGACTCTTCTGCGCTTAATCAGGTTCCTCATTAATTGGGGAGGGGATGCGCCGGTGGCCGACGATCAAATCGATCGAGGACGATGAAGAAGGTGAAAGACGGAGAGCCGGGATGGATGAATCACAATAAGATTCTGCTTACGTATAGACGAATTACCACCGGGTCTCTTTCGCCTTTATATTCCTAATTTTCTCTAGCTACCTGTAAAATTGATCTTAATTTCTAGACCATAATAACTAACTGTAGTTGACAAAGCCTAGCCTCTTTCACATTAATTAATATGGTAGTTTCGGCTTCCATTTATATACATGAGATTAATCTTTACGTGGGACTGTTAATCACTGACACATGTAGTACTCTTCCTGCATCTACTTTCTTTTCCTTTGCTCTCTCTTGTTCTCTCTCGTTTGCTCTCTCATTTGATTTCTCTCCTGATTATATATGGGGTCAAATTCATCAATATTATTTAATTTTGTCAATTAGTTTTCATTGAAACCTAATATTGTTGCCATAATGTACTTTAAAAATAATAACAGGGGTGAGGGACCCCTGTGATTATATATTTAGTAGATATGACCCGAATTACTTATTTTACAGTAATTTTAACTTTTACCCATTAAACATTCGAGTTCAACTAGTACTTTAAGACTGAATTGCCATCAATAGTAACGTGCATGTTACTGATTTCTGTTTAAGAAAATGCACTACGAGTACTCTCTAAATCTTGTAATATAATTAATATTTCTTGAGATTTAAGCTGGCATCATAAAAAGTATTTTACTTAGTCAGCCTGACTATTTTCTTATTGTATATGAGTAATATAGAATACCCACGAGTGACCAAATAGAGACTTAAATTTTGAATAAAACTAATTATATTCTTCATCAAAATCAAGTGCTTAGTGTATTTGACCATTCAATCATCGTAGGGTTATTTTTGGTGAAATCTTAATTTAAAGGCAGATGGCCTTTGGATCCTAAGACTTTTATACTTGGACTCCATCAGATAAAGGTAAAATGGGATTCCATCCTTAAAAAGGGTGAACTTCAACCATTTGTTTGGAAGGGCTATCTACATTTGTCTTGCTCGGGACTACAGCCATTACCATCTGCCCCCTCCCTCCTAGTGCTAAAAGATGAATAATGAGGCAAAAGCAGAAAGACAGGATTAAACACCTTGAGGGACAAAAAGGCAACCTGGTCTCCAAATAAACTCATTGGGTTCCCAGAAATTTTTTTATCAGATTCTTCCATTGCTTTACTTCTCTCTCTCTCTCTCTCTCTCTAGATCTCTCTCCTCTGTCCCCACCTTTCCCTTTTCTAAGACCCAGGAAAGCCTCCTTTTCAGGATCAAATAAAGCTTAAGTTCAAAACAAAAGCAGACTAAGATGGATAATTAATTGGAACCAGTCTGTTATTCCTCACACTTGGGTGTGAGTGAAAGACAAGCAAATGCACTTTCAAGAGCAGCAGGAAGTAGTTAATTTGCATGGAGTTGAAAAGCATTCATCTTTGAAGATGCATGAGGTAGACTCGTTTAATTTAATATCCATAAAGAATGCAGAGATAGCACTTTTGCCGGTGAATTGCATGCATGGCGTTAAGCAACGGACCGTTTCAGCTCGTCCTCATTATTGTTTCTTGTTAGCAGATTTATGGCTTTTGTACCCCCCAGCCGTAACCTCTCATGATTCTAAAAAAAAAAGCTGGCGAGGACAAGGCGACAATTCAATTACATGACCACCGCTCCCATGTTCCTATCACTTACCACTCCGATCTGAAATCACTCGAAGTTTCTTAATAACAAGTGGGTTTTGCAAGACTAACTGCATATATTGTTCCATTATATTTCACTTAATTTACAAGTATTATTTTAATATTAGCAACTTTGGTAGTATTAATTATGTTTTAGTCTTGGACATAGTACTGATGCTAATTACTTAGAAGATCTGTTCAAAAGCTTCACAACTGCAGACTTAGACCTTGTCATTATGCAGCTGTCTATTAATTTACAGAGGCGTCACTGATTTAATTACTGAGAGCTGTCTATTAATCTACATAATTTACATGAGGTATGCTGATAAACTCATACTGAAAGTACTTTGTTTGGCAGCTCAATTGCGCCATAAAAAAAATCATCTATATATGAACAAAGTAATATGTACTGCCTGTCTAATTATAGCTCTCATGTGAGAATAACTTAAAAATCTACAGGTAGTTATAGCTTCCCTTATAATTGGTTCCGACAATGGTCCCCCACAAGTTAATTTAATCATAATTTGATTAGGGGATATACAATCCTTTTAGGTTATTACATAATTTTTTTAAAGTAATTTGATGTTTAAAACATATAATTTATGATAATCACTAAATATCAAATTCAATACTATATATTTTTTTTCATTAAAAAAATGAAGAACAAGTTCAAAAATTTATTAGAGGTCAAACACATTATTGGAACTATAAGTTCCAAATATTAAGACGTTGCCAGGGTAATTCTTGGATTCTCCAATGTATTCAGGGGAGAATAACAAATACCGTTAGGAATGCAATTTACAATATTTGTTAAGAAGACAACGTAGAATGGGATTCAATAATTTTTTTTTTATAAATTTGAGAAAAATTGTTTTAATTATATATATATATATTTATTATTACATAAAGTCTAATAAACTATTTACAAGAATATTTAGAAATTAGAATCATAAATAGTAAATACCAATTAAATTAAATAATTGTATTAATTTTTTTTTTAATTAAAACGTGGTCACTATTACGCTGAGTTGGACTTTGGTCAAGTCGTCCGGAGCAGAGAGCGTAAATTTTGTCACCTCGGCATGTGTGAAGAAAGAACACAAAAATTACTGTCGGGTGGTCCGAGTCCGAGGGAAATAAGAGAGAGAGAGCTGCAGAATCACAGAATCTGTGAAAAAGCAGAAGGCAAAAGTCAAAGCCACGTCTGCACGACGTCAACCGGTGACTGCCGGTCCCCACTGCCGAATCAAGACGTCGTAGCCGTACTCTCTGTCCCCTCTTCCCGGCGTCCGTACGGCCCCCTAGCCGGTCTCTCATCTCCCGGTCGTCTCATTCTTTTCTACCGACGACCGAGGAGAGATAGGAGAGAGAGAGAGAGAGAGAGAGAGAGAATCTCACCTACTCTATGACCCGGACCCACTGTCCCTCCTTCAATCTCGACCGCTCGATCCCCTTGTCCTGTTATTGAATGGACACTCCTCGACCGGTCCCACACCTCTTCCGAGGGCCACATTTATCCACGTGGCATCTCCCCATTCGCCTCCCCTCAATGCGTCACGTCTCGCGTGTCCGCTCTCTCCGCGGCATCCTCCGGATTTTCCAAGCTTTCCGTCTCCCCGCTTCAGTCACCTCTTTGCCCCGGCCTTCGCACACGAATAACCATTCTACCCTCAAAAGACTGGTGAATCCCATTTGACGAACAATCTCGATGCAGGTTAGTCACAGAAGGTCCTAAGAAAGCGGATTGAAACATACAGGTGGAAAACGGGATTGATATTCTCTCTCTGCTCTCTCTCTCTCTCTCTCTCTCTCTCTCTCTGCTCTCTCTGCTCTCTCTCTCTGCTCCCTCTCTGCTCTCTCTCTCTGCTCCCTCTCTGCTCTCTCTCTGCTCTCTCTGCTCTCTCTCTGCTCTCTCTCTGCTCTCTCTCACTCTCTGTGTCCGAGTTTCAGAAAGGACAGGGACGCTTTCTGTCATGGTTTGGTGACTCAGCCGGGTTGAAGCAGAACAACACATACGCATATATACAGTCGTCCTTGAAATTAAGTAGATCCCGATCCGCCTTTTCTCCACCCCCAGAAAAGTCTCTTCCTCTGTAGCTCCAAAAATGACCAAAGCAGACTCCACTAGCGTCACTCACCCCCAGAATATTCTCATCCTTTTTGACGTATTAAGTGAGTAAATGGAGGAGAAAGAAAAATGTGGATTCTACTGTTTCTGTTTAAGAGTGTTTTCGGGACTCGATACATCGCCGGTTTGTGTTGAATTTGATGAGGATCGGGTAGTGCGGGAGATGGAAGAAATTAGGGGAGGAAGAAGTGGGAGTGGCAAGTAAGGCAATTTGAGGGGAAGAGAAGGGGTGGATGTTTGAGGTGAAATTGCGAACATATTTTTTTTGAATTTTCCGCGAGATTCTAATGGGGAGGTATTATTTTAATGGGTGGAGTATATATACAAGGCGACTTCTTGCTTTGGCGGGTATAAAACCTGAACAAACAGCCGAAAAGGGGCCGAGAAAAAGCCCCAAAGATCAAACGCTTTCAAATCGGACCACAGAGAGAAGAGAAGGGAAGAGAGAGGAGAGAGAAGACAAGAGAGTGAGAGAGGAGCGAAAGGGAGAGCTTGCACTCGGCTGAGTGGAAGGGGAGGCGAACGAATACGCAGCTCAACCGAGCACGCCTATCCTCCCTTCCGATCGCGGGACATTCCGGACGATTCCGGAATCTGTGAATTCCTCCGCTGGTGGGGAGAAAAAGAGAAAAAAAAAAAAAGAGGTGAAAGAGAAAGCCGAAGCCTGCGCACCAACAACGCCACTGTCGCTCTTCCAACACCCGTCCCTCTCGCGCCGGGTCCACCCACCTCACCATGGACGTGTACGGACGGAGCCGCCCGGCGACGGAGGGGTCACAGACAGATCCTCCCACCGAATGGAATGCCCCCGCGGCCGACACTGGCATCGAAGGTCAGCCCCATTGCCTTTCCGTCTCGTGTTGAATTTAGGGTTTTTGTAGCCGCGCCCCCTTTGATCCTTTTTTCGGTATTGCATTGTAGAATCCATGTGGCAGTTGACTGTCGGCGGCCGAGATTCCTATCCCGAGCGCCCGGGCGACCCGGATTGTGTCTATTACATGAGAACTGGATTTTGTGGATATGGCGCGAGGTGTCGTTTTAACCACCCGCGTGATCGTTCCCAGGTAATAGCTACGCGCATTTTTAATTACTTCTCAGCCGTTACGTCTCGAATGTCTGATCTGTCTGTTTTTGCCGCCTCATCCTTCTATTTCTGCCAAATATGCTTATTTGGAGCACCAATGTCAGAGCTTTTTGTAAGTTTTCCCTGTACTCTGCGTGAAGATTGGATTTTTTATGTTTTTTGTTAGGTAACGGGACTTGTCAGATCCGGAGGGGAGTATCCGGAGCGGATAGGTCAACCTGTATGTCAGGTAATATGTATGTACTATACATTCGTGCTTGAATCATCACCTTTTAGGCATTACTGGCCAACTATGATGGGTGAAATTGAATAATGTCGTATTTAGGAAATGTGAGCGTAAAAAGCTCTGTTTTTGTCTCTTCTCAAATAGTCATTGTTTTCTTCGTTATTCTTCTCGTTTCCTAATCAATTATGTGAATTTGCAGTATTTTTTGAAGACTGGTACCTGTAAATTTGGTGCTTCGTGCAAGTACCATCATCCCAAACCCGGAGGTGGATCTGTCAGTCCTGTGTCATTAAATTATTATGGATACCCATTGCGACCGGTCTGAATTCTTTCAACCTTTTTCCTAAATTCATTATGTGTAGCTGTTCACTTAAAAGCTAGAGCATGGTTTCATGTTTCCTTTTCAGTCTCGAAGCTTTCTTTGACAAACACAAATGTACTTCTTGAAACTCAGTGTAGTGGAAAGCAGAGGCTATTTTGTGGATTTACTTAGGTCTATTGACTGATGTTCGTTGTTGAATTATTTAGGGCGAGAAGGAGTGTTCCTACTATGTGAAAACAGGACAGTGCAAGTTTGGTGTAACATGTAAATTCCATCACCCACAACCATCTGGCATCTCCATGCCAGCACCTGCACCTGCATTTTATCCCACGGTGCAGTCTGCTTCCCTTCCTTCTCCACAATATGGAATAGCCAGCTGGCAAGTTGCTCGACCACCACTACTTCCGGGTTCCTATGTGCAAGGGCCCTATGGCCCAGTTCTGGTTCCCCCTGGAATGGTCCCTGTGTCAGGGTGGACAGCTTATCCAGTGAGTAGAAATCTTCCCTTGAAAGTGTTTTTTCAATCTAGTTTGTAAAACTTTGCTAGTTGTTATATTTGACCCGAAAAAATACTATTCTCTATCTGTTGTTCAACAGCCTCCTGTTAGCCCTGTACTTTCACCAAGTACACAAAATATGACGGCTTCACCTTTTGGGTTAACGCATCCACTGTCTCCTTCTGCTTCTGCATATGCTGGACCATATTCACAATCATCCCCAACTGTTGGATCTTCAAGTAGTGGGCAAAGGGAAAATATGTTTCCTGAAAGACCAGGGGAACCCGAGTGTCAATTCTACATGAGAACAGGGGATTGTAAATTTGGCTCTTCGTGTAGATATCATCATCCTAAGGATTGGATGGTGCCAAAAACTAACTGCATCCTTAGCCCCATTGGTCTACCTTTACGGCCGGTATGTCTTTCTTTATCTTTATTGTATCTGTTTCTTCAGTTATGTTCTTATATTTTAGAATACATGATATTAATGTACTCTTTATTGCAAGTTCCATTCTGAGTATATGAGCTAAGGAAATAAACTGTATTTCTCAGGGAACCACTTAATTTGTGCTTTTTCATCTTTACTATTCATCTTTAATGAAAAAATGATTGGGAAAAAATACAGTAGCTGTTATGCATTCTATGAATGTTATATGAATCCTTTAAATCCTACTCTTTTTGGTTTGAAAATTAATTTGTATGCATTCACATTATGGCAGCGAGTTGCATCCTAGCTGGTATTTCCAATTGTGGATACCAGCACGTGTGCATTACTTTTCATAACATAAATGGGCTCAATTATATTGGTTTGTTTATTTTCTTTTTAAGAATAAAAATTCATTTTGCTTCATTCTGAAGGTGTGCTTCAATCCTGGGTTGCCTAGCTGCACACGCCTTCCTTTGCCGCTGAGCTAAGATGCTTCCGTAATGTTCTTAATATGTTTCTCGTTACTTTCAAAAAAAAATATGTTTCTCGTTGACCAAATGTACATATGGTTTAATAAATGCATTTTGCTAAGAAAATTAAATGAAGGAGATCGTGACTCTTAGTTCTAAGTTTCCTCCTTATATAAAAGACTGTCGTAGAGCTATGGGAATATTCGTCTACAAATGAGAATTATGGCTTCGTACTAATGATGGTGAAAGCAATATATGGGTTCGATCAGGAAGGCATGCTTAAATGTCTATTCCAAACAAAAAAAGGTTTGCTTAAGGTATCTGTAAAATGATATTTCTATAGGATCATAAGTTTAAGGGTGATACCTCTACATCTTCTTTGCTGCAAAGTCTTTTTAAATTAGCTGCAGAATGGAAGCATATATTCGGCCTACCAAATGAATTATCTTGCGTTTTAATCCAAACATTGATCCCTCTCGTGCTTAAAGTACTTATTAGAGTGTATTGTACTTATTTTGCTGTTTTTTCCTGTGGGAGACTTTTTACTTTGTAGTTTTACCTCTTAAGTTGTGGTTACATGTCAACTTTAGCAGCCGAATCATTAACTGGAACTTAAGGGGAAAATATCTTGTAGGAGTGACTAGTTTTTGGGTACTTTCACTTTTGGTGGAGGTCTTCCCTCGCGTAAGTAGATCCCATTAGATATTGTTGGTTGACTATAAGAGCAAGATAGGTTCTCAGGAAATCTTACTGGAAACCTGTTCTCCATGAACAAGCAAAAGATCAAATTAGAGCAACCCAAATATAATTTTGCAATGGACGAAATAACTTCATGCATGCTTTACAGTCTCAGTTTATTATATGTTGGGAAATCTAGGACTGCCTCTGTCTTTAAAGAAGGGATTAAATCTCTGAAAAATCTTTAGGTTTCGGTTCCTCATAGGTTAGGTTCATGAAATGGTAAATTGTGTTAATTGCTGCTTGATTATTTTCTTTTCGAAGGTGAACCATAATTTTTTACTGCTTTCAACATTAGCTGATTAGCCACACGAGAGAAGAAAGACAAAACCTATTGCAGAGGGTTCAATTTGTTGCTCTGTTTTCAACTATTTGTATGAATATATGGTTCAGTTTCTGTTTCTTCTGGTCTCAATTTACCTGTGTTGAGTCTTTAATAACTTATTTTCCAGAGCTGGTTTGTTTGAAGCTATCCCACTTGACATATTTCCTGGCATGAAAACATGACAATTTTCTGGCTATTTACTTAGAAGCCAGTTAATTAACTCTTCTTTAACTTTTGTGGATGTCAGTGTTAAGCCGAAACATAGAATGTTTAAATGCATTTTGTTTTTTATATTTGTAATAGCTTTATAAAGAAACAGAGTATCTGCTATACATCTATAGAAGCAGAAGGGGAAAAATATTTTTGTAAATCTTCATGCATGAGTTTAGATGTGAAATTTTCTACATGTAGAGTTTACTAACTTCTGTGTTTATTTTCCCGATTTACTAACTTGTAGGTCTAGTTATCTAAGATTAGTAAATGCAGGGTTTATTTATCTGATATTCACTTTGAACTTTCTTCATTAGATCTCACTTTCTTTTTTTCTTTTATATTATTTTTTAATGTTGTGATTTCATTTATTGTGGCCCAATGGGCTAAGAAAAAATACAACAAACAAAGGTACATATAGGTAAGGGGTCCAAACACGAATATGTTGCTCATGGGCCCCTTGCTTTACCAAATTATCTGTCCTACCATTGGCACTTCTAAATACATGGTTCCAACTAGTAACAATACAAGCGAGGTCTCTAATCTCATCAATAATGTAACAAAGTCTCCTAGGAGGCTTGAGATCGTTCTTGCACTATTTAATCAGCACTTGGGACACTTTCTTTTTTGAAAATGCCTATGCTATTTTGTACGATTTTTCATAAAATGTGATTAAAATTTTACTTCAGCACCTTTTTTTGCAATTCTTTTCTTGTTCCCTACTGCTTTCTGGTAGTTAATTTGTTGAAATTTTACGATTCGATGGGTGGGTTTTATTTTTTATGATGGATGACTTTATTGCTTGAAAACAGAGGGAAAGTGCCCTTGAAGGAATTTCCAGCCAGAAGAGAATAGCTAGAAACTTCTCTCAATGGTCATAGTCTTTGTTTGAGTCTGTCTGAATCTATGTTTAATTTTTTTTCTTCATTTACTATGACCTGGAACACCTTCATCATGAATCTGTGGGTGTCATATGAGCCTCTTAATGTGACTTGGAGAATAAAAATTGTCTTTGATGTGCTAGCAGTGAATCTGAAATTTTCTTGTTCTTTTGGTTTCTAGGTTTGTAGTTAAATAGGCTGAGTAAGGCTGTTAAGGAAAAGATTCTTTTAGTTTTTGCCAGCACAAAGAGTCTGTTAGCTTTTGCCAGCACGAAGAGTGTTAATTTTTGCCAGTTTGAAGAGTGTTAGGTGTTGTCAATATTATGACTCTGGTAGTTTTTCCAAGTATGAAGAGTGTTAGGTTGCCAATATTATGAGTCTGGTCGTGTTTTCCATGTATGAGTGTTAGGTTTTGCCAATATTATGAGTCTGGTAGTTTTCCAAGTATGAAGAGTGTTAGGTTTTGCCAATATTATGAATCTGTAGTTTTTCCAAGTATGAAGGTATGAAGAGTCTGTTAGCTTTTGCTAGTATGAAGAGTGCGTTTGTTTTGTCAGTATGGACAGTCTATTAGTTTTGGCCAGCATGAAGAGTGAGTGTTTTGCCACTAGAAGAATCTGTTGGTTTTTGTGCATATGAATAGTGTTATCACTAGGAATAGTTTTAGTATTTGCCACTATGAAGAGTCTCTTGGTTTTTGCAATATGAATAGTCTGTTAGTTTTTGCTATTATGAAGTCTCTGCTAGTTTTGCCACTATGAAGTGTCTCTTCTTATTGCTTAGGTGTTATGGTTTTGACTCTGTTGTTGTCGATTAAAACAGTTGTTCTGGGATTATATTCCATGGTGTGGCTTGGTAAATCAAGTGGTTGATGTTGCATTTTTTATTTTGAATGACTTCTGAAAGTATGTGGTGGTTTTAAATCATTGAATACAAATCAGCAATACATGTTTGCCTCAATTGAGTGTTCTAAAATGTTGCTTTGCGTGAAGTTGAGCAGCGGTAACACCAAGGGTTGTGTTGCGGGTGGTCTTGAGTTCGAGTCTCCTGGAGTGTGGGGAATTAGGCTATTGTAGCCGCTGTACTGTAATCCGGTTTAAAGGAAATGTAAATATCAATATCTTAAAAAAAAATGTTTCTTTGCGTGGTGGTTGTTATTGTATTTCTTCTCGTTGAGATAATTTACATGTCATTTAGCTTTTTGTCAAATTTTCAAGGAATACTGCAAGTGTTCTTACCTGCTGCTTGTCTGACAGGGTGCTCCTCCTTGCACTTTCTATGCGCAACACGGGGTGTGCAAGTTTGGTCCAACATGCAAGTTTGACCATCAAATGGGAACTCTGAGTTACAGCCCGTCTGCATCCTCCCTTGCTGATATGCCAGTAGCACCCTTTCCTGTTGGTTCATCACTTGCCACACTAGCTCCATCCACTTCATCATCGGAATTAAGATCTGAATTCACTGCTGCTGGATCCCACAAGGATTCATCTTTCTCGACAAGAGTCCCATCGACAGAAAATACATCTAGTGGCTCAGTAGGCTCGATTTTCTCCAAGAGTGGTGGGTCTCTTTCTCAATCTTATAGTCAACATTCTGGTCAGATCTCTGGTCCTAGTGGTAATCAGGGGAGTGAAAGTCGTAGTTCAAGTTGACTATGGAACCCAGAACAGATTCTTCTGAGTTTCTCATTTTGGACCTCTTCTCAAGAACCACAAAATGTTCACTCCACTTTTTTATATACTGCTGGGGAACTTAGTACAGTCTCATATTCGAAAACCCATTTCCATTCTTCAAGGTTCCTTCACTCCTTGATCCTGGTCCGACAATTATTGTTTGTGGCCATCGCCTTCAACAGAAATAAGGTAAACCATCTCTCTTCCAAAGGTATAGCGACTGTGTCTACCTTTTGCATCCCTCACAGAATAACTATTGTTGGAAAAAAAAAAAAGAATTGTAAGTTAAACCATAATCTTCCCCAGCTTGAGTGTCCAGTCTGAATATATGCACCAGTCCGTTTAAAAAGGATGGAGGATTGGACGTGTTCTCAGTGGTCCCACATTATTTTTTTCACTTTTATTCCCCACGTTTCCCAGTGTGAGCATACTTTTAGTTTTTTGTTTATTTTTTCTTTAATTATATATATCATGTCTTTCCTTCGTTGCCCCTCTTTACTCTTAATATTGGGAACGTACTTCTTCATAAGCCGGGTGAATACAAGCTTGATTTTGTAGGAAGCCCTTCTGGTTCCCCTCTTTTTGGCAGGAACATTTCGAACAAAGAAGATGAGACACCGCATCCAAAGGGGATTTCCTTGTCTGGGATGAAATGAACAATCTGCTTTGTATCTGTAATGAACGCTTGACGAAAGCTCATATAATTATTCAAATAAAAGAAGCCTTCCAGCGTAATTATTCTTAATATCCACTCTGCTTCATTATTATTCAGTCCGGTTGCTGCTGTTTCTCCCAGACTCGTCTCTCACCGCGACTCCGAGCTTCCTCAACCAATTAGAGCGGTGCTCGAGTCCCCTTCATTTTCTCTGCGATGCAGCAGTCCATCGATTCGTTTAGCTTCTCAAGTCCTGTCCGGATTTTGGTTTTACTGTTGAATGCAACTTTGTTCCATGTCTGTCATATACTAATGTATTTTATTAATGTTCTAGTGCGTTGGGTTTGGGTGTCAAATTTGGTTCATCTACAGTCGATATAGTGAAGCTTAAAAATCAAAAGTAAAAAAGGCTAAGCATGACGGATCTGTTGCCACTGAGTGCATCACAGAAGAACGAATCTCTGTATCTTTTGTATATTATATATGCAGAAGAAAGAGAAACAAGTATGCATTACAGACATTAACAAACAACTGATCTTTCTACCGTTGAACACATGTCGGTTCTTCTTCCGCGAGAGGGATACACGGCTTGGGATAATCCTTTACGGCGGAAAGCAGATACGATGGAACTGTTTACTTTGCTGAAGAAGGGATTGAATACTCATAATTTTTTGTGGATGCCATGATATGAACAGATTATTGAAGCAGCAGGTAAAATAGTTCTCGTACTCGAAACGTTATTCCCATGCAAGATACAAGCACGGCGAGTCGGAAAGCAAAGTTAAAAACGACCCAGAAAAGCGTTTTCCTAACGACCCATTAAACTCATGATTTGACTCAGAAACAAATTAGACAACGTTTCGATCCTCGTTTAACAGAAACGGATTGCTGCTTCGGCTTGATTCTGATAAAACCGTAGCTAGATAAAAGAGACAGGCAGAGACACGCCGATACTCATTATGGTTTGTGATTAACAACCAAACAGAAACAGAAAGAAGGATCCCATCACAGGAGAGTGCAGTTTCAGTGTCAGAGAAGCTTCTAATATGTGATCAGAACTAAGGAAGCAAACGTAAGAAGAGCGAAGAATTGCAGAGCTTCCTTTTTTCACAGAGGAGTCGGTAATCTTCTCAATGGTAATGATGCCCACAGGCTTATCATGAACAGGAAACAAGGAAAAGGCTAAAGAAAGAGCCATAAAGTTATATATAAGTAGAAACGGCAATTAACAACATGAGAAGCTGATAGTGATTGTCACTGGGTGATCCTTTCACAGCTAGAAACAGACTCCCGAATCCAGATTTCAGAACAGTGAATAACCCAAGTCAATAACATCACTTGCAGAAGCCATGGATGAGGAGAATGTCTCCGACTCTTGAGGCGCCATCCCATACACAGAACTCCGAAGAAATGGGCTGAGAGCTCCCATTAAGCTCTCATCCATCATCGAGTGTGGGGGGTCTTCCGTGCACAAATCATCTGCCCAGAAGGTATTTGTCAGTTCGCCAAAAGTCGGAGGCATGTGATCAGAAGAACTCGAAATAGTACTAGTGCTTGTTAACGATTCAGGACCATTAAATTGAGCTTGAAGAGTGTTGTCGGACGAAAGAGGAGGGATTTCGGAGGAAATGCTGTAGTAGTCATGAACAGAGAAGTTATTCCAGTTGCCCGAATGGGTGGCATATTGATCTGATGAAGATTTCAAGTAGCTCTGAGGCACAACACTTTCCAAGTAACCAGAGTTGGGATCGGAGGCGAAGAAGGAGTCGGTGTCAATGGTGGGTTGCTTGGTAGTTTCCGCTGAAACGTGTTTGTGAGTCTGGCATGGCCTGTTCTCACTGGGTATTGGTGGGTTCTGTGGTGTCATGAGAACAGAGGAAAGAGGTGGGAGTGGAGTCAGGATTTGAGTCTCGTAAGGAGTCAGGAGTGGGTAAAAGGTGCTGTCAGTGTACACGAAGTTGGTTCTCGCTTGACTGCCTTTCATGTTGAGTGCGGCCCTGTCATAAGCGAGTGCCGCCTCCAGCGCAGTGTCAAATGTGCCGAGCCAATGCCTTTCTTTCGTCGAAGGGTCTCTTATTTCAGCTGCGTATCTTCCCCATGGCCGCCTCCTCACACCCAGGTACCTCCCCGGCTCTCCCTGCTTTCTCCTGCCTTTCTTCTCGTTCGATTGAGGAGGGGAGGGGCTTGAGCGGATCAGTGTGAAACCCATTTGAGGCGAGCAGTTATTTTCAGGCTCCATGGGTTGGTTTTCTTCCCCCCCCCCAGTCTCTCTGGAGGTGGAGCAGAGATGATGAATGATGATGAGCAAGGAATGTTGGGAGGGGTTTTGTTGAAGTGAAAGGTTGACAACAAAAGAGAACTTGGTTTTGAGTGAATGAACAGGCTGTGGAGGGGGGGTTTAAATGAGTGTGGTTTGATCACGGTGGGGGAGCAAAAAGGACACTCTGAGAAGTCCCCCTGTGATGACCCTCCTCCGCTTTTCTGTACTTCTTTATTGCCATTTGACACAGTAGTTTTTTCTTTTCCTTCTTGTTTTATTTTTTTTATTTTTTTATCTTCTCAATGTGAAATTCAAATGATTGTATGCTATCCTCGAAGTTTTTTAATTCTCCAGAAGGAAGATTAATGAAGTGAAGGCCACCATTAATCAGCTCGAATGAATTCTTTTGATGAATGGCACAACAATTATTTGCTGAAATTCAAACGGGAGCCTGTTGCAATCTTACATCACAATAACCATGTGCTTCCGTGAAATAGGCAAAAGAAATCAAGAAATACTCCTTTCAAATCCTGGGAATTCTTGTCTGCGTTATATTTTCAACGGAAGTAGTTAGATTGGCCTAGAACCACTAACAATATATTTAATCAAAATCTCTTCTTCATGTTATTGTCTTACTATGTGGGGAAATCTCCATCGCAGGAGAAGCCTCTATGGTCCCCTGAACAATATCCAATTCCAAGTTGGAGTCATGTTCTCTTTGTCCACTTCACCACATGAATTAGTTGTTTGATTTTTTAACTTATGCTCTATGAGATAGAGATGAAATTGCTGAGTCTAAGGCTACTCGATGTCGCACAGTGATAGATTCAATCTTATCCATGTGCTTCACCCTAATGATATAAATGTATTGGGACCTGATTTATCCAGTTAAGTGAACTGATCAGTAGAGGGCGGGGTGTTGCATGTGGCTTCAAAAGGAAAGAACAGAAGGGCAATGAAAAATGAAGTCAAAAGAAGAAGGAAGCAATGGAACCATAAATATAACAAAAATCTGTTCAATGAAAAGCCAACAAAGAAACGAAAACATGGAACCTGTTATTGCATCCTTTCTTTTTACTCTGAAATCCCAGAAACAAAAAAAAAAAAGAAAAAAAAAATCTCCTCCTAGGGAACAACACTTGCAACAGTGAACTTAAATGGGTCCACCTCTTTGATTTACTTTCAGCAGTTCTCTGAGGTTCCATACTGCTCCACAACCACAAGGACATCAACCATTACCATCTCCTAATTCTTCACAACAAAAGAGGAATAGAAAATTAAAAACTCCTGCCAAACAAAGTTTTTTTTTATCGGAATCTCTGACTCTTGACTTGCCCACTCAGGGCTTGGAGCCGAGGGAAATATGATGAGGCCCTTTCCACTATCTGCATCAATTTTCCCTCAGAAAGGTGCGCTGAAAGGAACACCCCCAACACCCGAATTGCTTAATTTAGTGAGCATGAAGCCCCAGCTGCAGAACAGAAAGAGTTTGATGGGTCTTTTTCCATGGGGAAAGAAAGTGTCACTTTGAATTCCTGTTCAAATTCAAAGGCGAGTCAACAAGTCCTAAAAAGATGTTTTAAAAGGTCTTTAGTACTCGCCGTGGGGAGGGGGAAAATAATGAACAAAACAGCTCGATGGTGATGGAGAAAGTGGGAGGATCTGCCTTTTTCTGGTCTTCCAAACCTGGATTTGCCGGATGAAGATGGTGATGGTATTGTTTTGGCACAGACCCCAAAACACTTGGCTTTGTCTTTGGGGCAAAGGTCGTCCGGGTTTTAGGGACGCGATCATGCCATTTTACGACTTGACTTTAAAGAGGGAGAGAGAGAGAGAGAGAGAGAGAATTAATTGAGAGTGCAGTCCATGAATTGAAACATCTCCCCTTAGTGCTTTGCCCTGATTGACCACCTACTTTTTATCTCAGGTTTATCTAAAGAAAAAGGTGAGAGACAGAACTGCATACGTTTCTCGGCATCTTGAGAACACCAAAAAAAAAAAAAGAATTTGTTTATAATGGAGATTGAAGAGACTTGTTAATCTCAGGGCCACACGTGGCCTCAAGAATCTTGAATTTGGTCTCTTTTAGTGCCCTCACGAGAGACCCTCTTGGACATGAAAACTGGCCGGTCCCATACAAATTAAGTTGCAATTAATTTTATCATTACATCAAACAGTTGAACCAGTAGGCTGTTCAATAGATATAGACCATGGAAGCGGTGGCAAAGAGACCCAACTATGCACCCCTCTTTGCTCTTTCTTCTTCTTCTTCTTCTTCTTCTTCTTCTTCTTCTTCTCTTACCCACTCTCTTGGGATTTGAAGATTGAGGGATTTTTTAAACTAGATTTTGATTCAAACCCTATTGTTATTAATACGGGTTTTGATTAATAATAGAGGAGTCACCATAACTTATTTATTTCTCCTAAGCAAGGGATAGTGGCGCTGCCCCACCTCATTTTCTATGAGGTAGGGTGTGGCAGTGAGGAAAGCTGTCTGTTTTTTCAATTCAAATTTTAGATTTCTTACATAAAATTTCAGTATTGACTGGTAACTAAATAAATTAATTGATTTACTTTTTTATATATGAAAATAATCAATTTTTATTCAAGACATATACATGTTTATCTGAAAATGTACGTAACTGGAATAATATTCAGGACAAAACGAAGCTTTACTTGGAGAATAACCTTTAGTTACTCATTCTAAAAAATCTGTGGTTGATAATTTGATATCATATCAATGCTTCAACTAAGGTTCTACCAGTCAAACCATGTTACCTTTAAGATCAGCAATTGGGTCAGATTAATTAAGTATCGTACTTCATTGGGGCTAACCCCACTATTTCAGCATAAGTGATTTTCAATTCAATCGAGAATTTGCAAACTTTTAAATATATATGCACTTATTTGAAATTTTTCCTAGCCTGACAACTTTCCCTTTCATCGGTTCTCTTGTATCTTTTCCACCATATATAGAGAGAAAGGAAAAATTCTTTATTGTTTGTTTGTTAAAAAAACAAGATTAATGTAAGAGATAAGTTATAAAAACCGCTTTACTATTGCTTGCATTGATATATTTTTGTATGAATAGTTAATTTCTTATCAGAGTGTCATATATATCATTTCTTCGAGGCAAGAAAATAAATCAAAGAAACTAAGAGGAATTATGCATTTCGCGAATTCCCAGAAATTAAGGCTCAGATATCAAAAGAAATTTTTTCAAGCAAGAATAATCAGCTACTCATTTTACATCTTTTCCATTGTCTGAAACCAATAGACGACCATCATCTTGAAACAAATTAATAAAGCGATTGTTTTTACCAACACAATTTAACTCAACCCATTTAAAACTCAGCTATTGGTAATTGGATCGGATAAATTAAATAAACAAAACCAAACTAATATATAGAGATCATGAACTTAGATATCAAAATTTTGCTAATTATGTTTTGGTCTTATATATAATACGCATAAAACCAAACTAAGTTAATATTTGTACACAGTATATACTAAATTAAGAAGTCAATTAATTAAGTTGCATGGGTAGGGTTGCATCAAATTATCTGAGCTATTAATGGGCTCATCTTCAATCAGGCAAATAAATTAAGAGGGAAAATTTTGTGTCTGTACAATACTAAGCAAGCAACCCTCCCCTTGAGCACATATAAAAAGGAAACGCTAGCTGCCTCTTTCTTTGATCTCCATGTTTGCCCCATGCACGTACAGTGTGGCGTACGTTGACGATATCTCATGAGTTGTACTTAAAAACGTCGATCGATCGGGAATTTGGGATAGCGCGCCCGATAAGACGGAGCAGGTTTTCAGCTTTCATGTACGCACGCTACGTTTATGTAAATCAATGAGCAGAAGCTTGCGTGCGTACATGATGCATATATGTGTACGTATATATATATATCAGTCCTCAACCCCCGTTTTGATTACGGAATTATAACTATATTGGTACTCGCCTATCTAGCTTATAATATATATAATGTCTGGCCTCACGATTACGAAGTACTACGAATTAAAGGGTTTCGCTCGATCAAGATCGGCAGTCAACTCGTCTTATCAATCGAAGAAGACATGCATGATGCAACTCCATATATATGCAAGCCGCAACTAGTACATGACTTTTTTTTATTGTCCTTCTTTCAACTTGTGTTTTTGGTTTATTAATATCGATTGAGTACTGAGAGAATTGAAACACGAAGAAACGAAATTGGAAAAGGGTTTTGATTGGATTGGGAAGATTAAGGGTTTTAATTTACAGTAGCTAGCTAGTACGTACCGTACGTCGTTGACATTGGATCCGGCAGGAGCTATATATATATATATATATATGGGTGGGGTTGTCCCTTTTTACGTAATTTCCTCGTACTGGATCGGAGACAGGAAGATCTAAGGCAACATGGGTCTTGGATCTGTGAGAGATCCGCTCTCATGTCTTGCGTCTTTCTAATCACGAGTACTCCGGCGATCGAACGTCGTCACACAGTCGTCGGCCGATTTGATCTAGCTATCTATAGCTTACGTGTCGCCGGGAGAATTTGAGATTAGAGGGAGCAGGGTACGTATGTAGGTACTACGTAGCCGGTCACGGTGGCCCGACGTCGGCGGCCGGCGAGATAATGCATGTTTTTTTTTCTTTTGGATATTTGAGCTCCGATTTGGTGCTGAAAGATGTATCTATATGATATTCAGAGGAGAGACGCCAGCTGAGGGAGGCCTTCAGTTGATACCTGATGGACGGCTTTCAGTTTTGACATTTTGTTTTTTGTTTTTTTTGTACTACGTAGTGCGTACTACTCTAGCTATTATTAATTTTGAAAATTATAGCAATGTTTCAATAAACTTCTTGAAGTTTATTTATTTTAAAGTTTAAAATTACAGCAATTATTTAAAAACCGAACTGGTCACTAAACGGGTAATTAAGAATTTTGGTTTGGTCAAATTGGGTTACACCAGATTAGACATGTACTTGAATCATAATTTGATATATTTTTGTAAATAATTAAGTAATTTAATAAGGTAATTAATTAAAGTTTATTAATTAAAGTATGTAATTAAATTCTATATTTATTAATACATCAGTTTGCAAATTAATTAAAGTTATTGGGGTCCTTTCTTCTACAATTAAATATATTCTCTTAATGCAGTCAAATTTTATATTTTCCATTTTTTCGTATATATTTGTTATTTTTAGTGATGTTTGTGTCTTCTCTACTGCTTTTCTGTTCTGGGCCTCCATTCTAGCTAGCTCCTCACATTCTCACTCTCCCTTTTGTTACTAAATTGTGACCCAATGTAATGATTCAATTTAACAATTCAATGATCATTAATTAAGAGCCCGAGTTTAACGGATGTTTAATTAAAACAAGATGTATTATGTATAACAGCCTTAAGATTTGGTCTTCTTAATTGGATGTCTGGTTTTTGAGTCCAGAGATGGAGCTATAACAACAAAATAAGCTAATTTTGAGCATAAGTACTGCATAACCTTGCAACTAATATTATAAAAGAATTTACAGTATAATATTTTTTACTTTATTTTTTGAATATTAGGTGTTGAAGAATAAGTAAGGGAGGTGACGCATCCTTGGGGAAGCGAGTCCCTGTTTATAGAAAAATTAATGAAACAATATTAGATTATGACCATCCATTAATTTTAGATTAATTTATGGATTCTTTGGACCTGATTTGGGAATTGACCATGCATGGTAAAAAAAAATATGACATCAGCATGACAGTATCTGACATCTATAATTGCATATATAAAATTCAAAAGGTCTGAATTAAAAAATTACCCATCAAAATATATGTAATCATACAACCCACATAACATAAGCATATATAGTTCAGTAGTATAGAACAGTTGGCAAGCGATCATTATACCATAGTAATTTGGTTGGGAAAAGTGTCCAGGTGATCAATACCCTTTTGCTCTACTGGTACTACTGCATGGAACCATCTATCCTTTAGTGCTGTAATATATAGTGTAAAGGAATTTATAGGACCATAATATTATCATCCCCATTATCAGTCCCATGAATGGATTCTCATATTGGAAGACCCCCTTAATTTCCTCCATTGTTAAGGTTGTCTCCATATATACATAATTGAACATCTCTGCAGTGGGAAGCAGTTGCAGTGGAATTAATAGAATATTACTTAGCAGTTGGCAGTACTGCTCCCAAATCCAAATCCAAATCCAGATCGAGTTCATGCTAGCTGATATTTTATTCTGAAAAAATGGCAACCCCTTTTACTATTATTAAGGAAGATGCTAACTGCTTTGATGATTAGCAGCAGCGAGGGAAAGGGTTCAATCACATTGTTTGAAATCATTAGACAGTGAAGACAACTTTAGAGAAAGTATGGTTCCAACCTTGCCCAAGAGATTTCTTCTTTCCATGATATATAAAGTCTGACCACTATAAACTTATCAACAAAGATTAGTTATTAACAAAATACGTTTAAGATTTAATTAGAATGTGAAGTTGGGTCGAAGGTCTTTTCGAAATTAACCAAGGTAGGAAGCTTATCCTCGTAGGACATTTCTTACTAGTAAATCAATATGAGACTAACCTCTCGCATAAATTTCAAGGTTCAAGAAGCAACGGTAAGAAGTTGTCAATGAGAATTGGGGTGTCTAAGGATAAGGTAATCAAAGTAAGCTTAGCTGTTTGTCTTCGCATAATATTAGATTACAATTAACGATGGAATCGTCCATTACGATTAGTTTTTTTTTCCTGAAACATGCAGCTTGATTTTTATATGCAAGGCCGGCTTAGCTGCCTAATGATACTCGAGTTTAGCTGGCAATCATAGTGATCTTAGAAATCAAGGTTAAGTCCTAGCTAGCACTCATCTATCTCATGACCCTTTCAGAATTACCCACTTAATAAATTAACCCAAAGCAAGCGCGTACTATTCCTGGAGTACAATTGTTTGTATATATTTTGCTTAAAACTTCAGCTTATTTGAGTTAAGATGATCAAATAGACGAGAAACAAGTAACAACTGTAATTAAGTCTGATACCCAGCACAGAAATATTATTGGCCTTCCTAAATACTTGATCCAACCGTGTGGTTGATCATCAACCATTCATAATTTGATAATGAAAAAATAAAGGGGAGTTCCATTCAAATTAATTGGGAGATATGTGCAATACGGGGTGAATTCATGGTAGGAAACAGTACCAGTTGTATGAGACCTAGCAGGTCCCCAACCAACACATAACCCGACCGAATGAAAGGGAAACAGCTTAATCATATATATAAGAATAGATAAATCTAGCTATCAGACGGAAGAAGTCGAACGGGCCCTTGACTTATACAGAATCTGAAACACTAGCCATGAATAGATGTGCCAAGCAGAGACAGCGGAGGAGGCCACCTTCGCCAGGGCAGCGATCATATTGAGGTTTAATGGGTCCAAGGAAGACAGAAAGACAGAAGAGAGAGAGAGAGAGAGAGAGAGAGAGAGAGAGAGAGAGAGAGAGAGAGAGAGAGAGAGAGAGAGAGAGAGAGAGAGAGAGAGAGAGAGAGAGAGAGAGAGAGAGAGAGAGAGAGAGAGAGAGAGAGAGAGAGAGAGAGAGAGAGAGAGAGAGAGAGAGAGAGAGAGAGAGAGAGAGAGAGAGAGAGAGAGAGAGAGAGAGAGAGAGAGAGAAGAAAGAGATATTGGCATGCATTTTGCACCATAATTACAAGCACTTGCTTTTCTCTCCCAGACCCAGATAATGATTCAGGACCCTATTCGCCATGTGAAGTGAAGCCCTTTCCCTTTTCTTTTCTGTGTCGTGTATGTGTGCGGGTTTTTCTTCCAGAAAATGTCACTGCAAGCAGTGCCTATCATTTGATCATAGCGAGAACAGGGTTTGAGATTCATGTGAGGGTCGTCCAGGATTGGTAACCCCCAACCACCAACACAAAATAAAACCAGTTCCTGGCAGGCTTGTGTTGTGCAAGCAGGAGCTGCAGATCTAGACTGGAAGAGTACTGCCGAAGAAATCCAGTTTTGGTCATGGTCAGGGGTTTGATTTGCCAAACGTAGCCATGCACAGAGCCTTTTGACTCGATCTTCAGAAGCTTTGGTTAGTTGAATCTGCTATGCATATCACGTACACCTCAAGTTCAGAAGAATTACATAATCCCGTTGAGGGTATTAGTAGATGAAAATTTGGGTCAGATGAGACTCGGCTAGATTGACTCGGATTAATAGAGCTCGGGTGAAATTGGTGGTAGACTCACTACATTTTTTTTGTTTTTTTGATGAAGACACTTTTAATCCATTACAATTCTCATGAAGGAGACTCAACCTGAGACCTCCCATTACACAACCCTCTATGTAACCAACGAGCTATGCGCTGTTATTTCCCCCAATTTGGGGAACTATATCCGACGTTCAACCACGACCAACACGGCCAACTTAGATTTTCAGGTCTCCTAGTCCTGAATTGGAGTCACAATACCATGCATAAATGTTATGTAAGGGACAATTATGAACTTAAACATCACACAAGTATTGAGAATTGAAGGACCTCCCTCCCTTTTACTTTAGGCCATGTTCTATACAGTTATAAGAAAAACACTTAAAAGGGCACTTAATGATCACATAAATACTAGTCCTTAGCACCCATTGTGATACTATTCAAACTTAGAAGTCTAAAGTCTAATACCAATTGCTGTCCATGTTGGAAGTCTCTTTCCCAACTAATAAACTTGAGACTCATAAATCCATATACCAGTAATCTCTAACTAACTCTCCATGTGAAAAATATTTCAGTTATCAAACAGAAGACACAAAAAAGAAGAAGGATACATTACTGTCACGCCAGGCTAACAAGTTAAAATGAGCCCCGCTCAAAGGCGCTTTGTAAACTAGCATAAAGTTGGTTTGAGAGACATATATTTTGTATTTTTTGGGGGGCAGCTTTCGTAAGTCATGATGACAACCCCAAAAAGCACTGCAGCTCTCACGATTCCTGCAACAAAAAAACCAAATTAAAAAGACGACCACCCCCCACTTTCACCGAAAAGAAGATCACTCGCTTGCATTTCCTGACTTTGATTACACTCTGTTAACATTATAATATTCAAAAGCTCTCCCAAACCACCCCTTTAATCCCCGCTTGTGTCTTCTTGCTTACCCAAATCACCTTTCTTCTTTCTCCTTCTCTCCCGCCCTCCCCACGTTTAGAGTGTGAAAACAGAGAGAAAGAGAGAGAGAGAGAGACGGACAGAGATGGGCGTCGCAACAATGGCGCCTGAACTGAAACCGAGCGTCTCGGGGAAGAGAGCATTCCGACCCAGTTCCAGTGCCCGCTATGTTGAATGGTATGATAGTATACATTGATCTCTACTCCTAATTAGCTAGCTGCTTCTTGTCTATTGTGATTTCCTTTTCAATTACTTGGTTGGTGTTCATAATGTCTTCCGTTCTTCACTCTTACTTAAGTAGGGAGCGAGCTGTAAGTCTATTTTCCAGAACTATTTCAGCTCTGGAAATCTAAATTCAGGCGAGCTTCCACTGTACTCTAAAGATCTCTGTTCGTATGTATCTTTGTTTGCTTATTTGTTTGTTTCGGAATTGGTAGGAAGAGAACTTTTAACTCTGTAACAGGTTTGAGAAGCCTCCGTCCCTCATCTTGGACCCTGCATCTAAATTCAGACGAGAAGTATACAGAAACGAAATAAATTCTCTCCGTCCTAAACGTTCTGTTTTAACAGGGAAGAGATCATAATCGTATCCAAATCTTTGTAGCTACATATTTTGTTTCTTTGTTGTCGGAATGGCTGTCGGCCAATTGAAGAAAAAATGTCGGTTATAATCCAAAATAAACATCTTCCCTTTCTCTCTCTGTGCTTTTGCTTAGAAAAGCAAAGCATGCTTAAAGGGTAATTAGTATGTCTGGAGCAGATGACGCTTCTCTTCCTGCATGCCCCACTTAATCGATTTTCTCGACCCTGTTCTCCACATTATTTTGTGAACAGCTCTAAGCAATTCTCTAATGTCGCAGGCCGCTTTCTGATGTTTCCAGTGATCTCACTGTTGAAGTCGGAGGCACCAACTTTTCCCTTCACAAGGTGCGACTCTCGACGTTTGTTTTATTCTTTATATAAATTGATTGTGTAGATTTCAGAACGTAATTCACTTCGTTAAGGAAGAGAAACGAGATGGACTGAATTCCTGGTTTTGGATTTGATTCAGTTCCCTCTGGTTTCTCGAAGTGGGAAGATCAGGAAACTGTTGATGGAGGCGAAAGATCCCAAGGTGTCGCGGATCATTCTCCACAACGTCCCAGGCGGCTCAGAGGCGTTTGAGCAGGCCGCGAAGTTCTGTTATGGCGTCAACATCGAGCTCACTCTCGCAAACATCGCGATGCTTCGTTGCACTGCTTATTTTTTAGAGATGACTGACGAATTCGCAGAGAAGAACTTGGAAATTCGAACGGAGATTTATATCAAAGAGATGGTTATGCCCAATATCTCCAACTCTATCACAGTACTTCAGAGTTGCCAGACCCTGCTACCTGTAGCTGAAGAAATCAATATTATCAGTAGACTCATCAATGGTATCGCCTCCAATGCTTGCAAGGAGCAGCTCACATCTGGGTTGTCCAAATTGGAACAGAACTTGCCCGTAAAAGCAGTCGGAGTGGAGTCGGAAACTCCCGCGGATTGGTGGGGGAAGAGCCTCGCAGTGCTTAATTTGGATTTCTTCCAGAGGGTCCTCTCTGCGGTGAAATCTAAAGGTCTGAAACAGGATTTGATCAGTAAGATTTTGATCAACTATGCCCATAATTCTCTCCAGGGTTTGGTTGTTAGAGATGCTCAGTCGATCAAAGGAAGCATGCCGGACATTGAATTGCAGAAAAAACAGAGGATGATTGTTGAGGCTGTGGTGGGATTGTTACCGACTCAATCCAGGAAAAGCCCTGTTCCCATGGCTTTTCTCTCGGGTTTGCTGAAAACTGCAACAATGGCTTCTGCGTCCGCTGCTTGTAGGTCGGATTTGGAGAGACGAATAGGGCTTCAACTGGATCAGGCGATTCTGGAAGATATACTGATTGCGACGAACCCACACGGCAACAGCCACCACCAGCTCTATGACACTGATTCGATTCAGAGGATTTTCTCAATTTTTTTGAATCTGGACGAGGAAGAAGACGACGGCGGCCACCATTTGAGAGACGAGAACGAGATGGGTTACGAGTTTGATTGCCCCGGATCCCCAAAACAGAGCTCGATTCTGAAAGTATCGAAAATTTTGGACACGTATTTGGCGGAAATCGCGCTTGATTCGAATTTGACGCCGGCCAAGTTCATTGCTTTGGTTGAATTGCTGCCCGACCACGCTCGTGTCGTCAATGATGGATTGTACAGAGCCGTGGACATCTTCCTCAAGGTCTCCTGTTATTACACTCCTCCCTCTACAATCTCTCTCGTTTATTTAAACAAATAATCTTTAAGAGCTGAACTTCCTGTGTTTCCAGGTTCATCCCAACATCAAGGAGTCCGAGAGGTACCGACTCTGCAAAACCATAGATTGCCAGAAATTGTCTCAAGAAGCCTGCAGCCATGCAGCTCAGAACGAGCGTTTACCGGTCCAAATGGCAGTTCAAGTCCTGTACTTCGAGCAAATCAGGCTCCGAAACGCCATGAACGGAGCTACCAATCCTCATTTCTTTTTCGGATCGACCAACGGAACGCATTACCCTCAAAGATCGGGAAGTGGAGCAGGAAGTGGGGCTATCTCTCCCAGAGACAATTATGCTTCAGTGAGAAGAGAAAACAGAGAGCTGAAGCTGGAAGTCGCGAGAATGAGGATGAGGCTGACTGATTTGGAGAAAGACCATGTTTCCATGAAACAGGAGCTGGTTGTTCGATCAAACCCGGCGAACAAGATATTGAGATCTTTCACAAGGAAGTTGAGCAAACTGAATGCCCTTTTCCGGCTAAGGGATGGTACATCCATCAATTCCAAGTCCAATTCCGAAGCTCGGTTTCTTTTTCAGAAACGGAGACGTCACTCTGTTTCTTGACTGAGTGAGCGCGCTCATGTGTGGTGGGGGTGGTGGTGTGTATATAAATGTTGTTGACTCTGTTGAATCATTGTCCAGAAACCACTTTTTGGCACTTCTATAACGGCTAAAGTTTCAGAAGACTCAACGCCAAGAAAAACAAAGAAGAATCATAAAACAACTTCACAAATTCATTCAGAAATCAACAGTTACAAATTCATCGGGATGGGAAAAAGAACAAGAGAAAGAAAAGGAAGCAATTCTGAACTCATTTCTTGTGTATATTCTGACTTGGCGTACTTTGATAAAATAAATAAATAAAGTTACAACAGATTACTCTAAATTCCGACAGGGTGTAGAATTGCCATTTGCCTTGAGAATTCCATCAGGGTTCATCCTTCAACTTTCTCTCCCAGCTGTACTACATGCTTCACCAGCAACTAATATTTGTCAAGCTCTCGAAATTGTGAGCTTCTGTAAGTGATTCAAGAAGTACTATTTACCAGGTTTCTCCGTGTTCAAGTTTGAACTTTGTGGTTTTCGTAATTGGATTTCCACTTCAAGCTGTATAATTCCTAGTATCGCCTTATTCATCTTTCAATTATTCTTCTTCGTGGTCCGTCATTGGCATTTCCACGACCCAATCTATCTCGTGGTCTGTCATTGGCATTTCCACGACCAAATCTATCTCGTGGTCTGTCATTAGCATTTCCACGACCCAATCTATCTCCAAATCCGCTGGACCTTCCATTTCCTCTATCTCCTCTATTTCCATAACCTGCTCCTTGGCCAGGCCTATAAGAACCTGAAGAGCTACCACTCCTGCCAGCCATCCTCTGCTCATTATACCTGCCCCGGGATTCATCAAACTTTCCACGCTCCCTATTCCCATAACCTCCTTGTCCAGGCTTATAAGAACCTGAAGCTCCATTTCCCCTGCCAGTCATCCTCTGTTCGTTGTACCTACCCCCACGAGCCACTCCATTGTTTTTCTTGTTATCGTGGAAACCATCCAGTGATCCTCCTCGATCATGCCTAGGATAGGCGTCTCTCGTCGAGCGCATGTCTCCTCCAGAGTTGGACCGATAACGACTACTAGTAGTTGAACCTGCTTTATTTCTTGCCTTCCTATGAAAATGAGAATCATCACCATCTTCAGATTCGGAACCAAAGGAAAGTCCATCTTCAGATTCAGAAAGCCTCATTGGACCCTTGCTAGAAAGACTTTTTCTTCCATCATTCCATTTATGCGTATAGCTCTCACCCATGTCATCATCAGAATCTGAATTTAGTCCAAATTCGTCATCTGACACAAAAGAGCGGCTATAGGAGCCTCGTCCACGGATATTGCTCTTTTGTCTGGAGCTTGCAATATTAGCAGATCTTTGAAAGGAGCGACTAGGGAGCTCTTCATCTGAATCACAATCCAAATCATCAACATCAGAGACAGAGCGGGCCCTCTTTCTCATTGGTCGATGACTGTGAATGTTAACAGCAGAATCATCAGAATCTTCAGAACCAGATGGTTCTTCATAGTCCGACAAAGTCCTTGAGGAAGTTTTTGGTTTTGAATAGGTGTTATTGGATGTGTCAATCTCATAACTATTTACATCGTCTTCTTCTTCATCATCAAAATCATCAAATCCCATACGAGTAGAAGATTCAGTCATTTGAACTTGTTCTGTGTGCCTACCCCTCTCACTAAAGGGTTGCCTTGGCATTCCTCTGGCCTCAAAAGACTGACCTTCAAACCCATCACTACCAGCCTCATCATCTAAAAGAGGTCCAGTGGCCGTTTTAGGAGAATCAGCAAACTCGAAAGCAGCAACCTCAGCACCATCGGATTCATCATCATCAAAATCAAAATTATACGAATCAGTAATGCCTGGAATGCGAGACGCATCACTCATTCTTGCCCTAGAAACATTTGCTCTTTCCAGAGACCGATTTTCAATATAGTCATCTGGAGGGCGTTTGTGCTCACAATGGAAGCACACCACATTGCGCCTATAATTCAAGAAGTTGCACCTGCAAGAAAATCAAACTGCTAAATAAATCATAGACAAGGGAGATGAATAAAAAATAGGGAAAGCCAATCCATTAGCAAATAACATAAGCATCAAACTAATAAATCTTGCCAAACAAGCAGCAGCACAGTAAGAATATATTTAATTATAACTCTTGGGCTATGTCTACATCCATGGCTATTACTTGAGTCCACCTGTCAGTACAAGTAATATACATCATACAAAATTGCTTTTCACAGTCCTAATTTATGCTTAATCGTTTTTCTAGTTTGCAATCTATTCAACATAAATCCCCCTTAAAGAATCATATGCAGGTAGAGCAAAATTTTTAACAGAACACCATCTTTATATTATGTTAGACTATTTTAACTGATTGTAATTATAAATGAACTACAAAAATTTAGAAACACGGAAGAAATTTTATAAAAGTTGAAAAAAATTCATGTAAGGCCCCGCAACTTTTTTTGGTTTCTTAAAAAAGGGGAATTTGACTTGAATTAAAACTAACAGAACTTAAAAAGTACAACATATGATACAACAAAGAGGACCAGCTGGCAAGGCAAACTTTTGGAGATTGAGGTCGGGTCCTTTGACCAGCATTCGTTGGAGGTTCCTGTTCTGGCAAGGTGATCAACCGCTGATTTTATTGATCTTAGGATTTTAACCCAAGATATTTGTGTAGCCACAGAGAGGTCCCAAGTCACATCATACCTAACTTTAAGTCTCCATTGCCTCTGAAACATCTCTCTAGATTCTCAAGATATTTCTCAAGAATACTGAGGGAGTTGCAGAGAAAATTGCAAAGCCCACTATAACTCCAAGCATAACTACTATTTCAAGTATATCTTGCATAATATAATATTGGGTGGCATTATCAGCTTTTCAATGATACTTTATTTTGTTT
The DNA here is from genome assembly GCA_022405105.1 of Aristolochia contorta. NCBI lineage: Eukaryota > Viridiplantae > Streptophyta > Magnoliopsida > Piperales > Aristolochiaceae > Aristolochia > Aristolochia contorta. Next base: position 11,707,838 of record CM039664.1, read on the forward strand.
GCATAAGTCGATTTATCTTCCAAGTTTGTGCAATTTTCTTCAGGTACATATACTAAAGATTGGGTAAGTGATGTGGCCCAGTTCTGTCACCATTACGGTACAAGATGGTCTCACAATCTAATCCATTTATCTGGCATTCCATCAGTCTCCATAACAATAATGACCACTTGAAAACTTGTGTGAATAGCGGCAGTTGAACATACTCTGGACACTCCCATTCCCCAGGCAGTAGCTGTCTCTTTGGGCGTTTGGCATCACATTGCAGGCAGACGACGTTCTTTGCAAAATTCATAAAATCACACCTAGAAATCCAGAAACCAAAAAAATAATATCAACCAACCAAACAAGGAAAACTACTTTCATGTTGAATGATAAAAAGTACAATTGTAATCTTATACTTTGGACAGAGCCAGTCTCCTTTCTTCATTTCAATGTCATCACGTCCCACTCGCTTCTTGGGTTGTGGAGGTGGTTGCTTTATTTTTGGAGGAGGCCTCTTTATTTCAGGCGGAGGGAGATTTGGATCTATTGGAACTGAACTCAGCTTTACAATCTCATGAAGCAGTTTTCTAGCTACTGTTTTCACAGGCTTCAGTTTCATTAGAGGCTTATTTTCAACTGATCCATTTATTGGATCAAATCCAAATGTTAGCAGGACTCTAATTAAATCAAGCGTCCGTGCCTCATCTTCTTTACGAGTGAGTAAAAACCCTCTGTTGCAGGTGCTTCGGAGATTGCAAGAACTACAAACCTGAAGGCAAAGTCACATACAATCAGTAAATCCCTGCCGATTTTGGAGTATAAAGCAATAGAACAAGGGGGGACAAATGCACCACTAAAAGTTTTCTCAGGGTGACCACATTAATATGATAGCAAACAGCAGCCAGAATAAAGAGCTTGAACCAAAAAACAAAACACGATGGGCACAACAATAAAATCAAAATTTATTCATTTATTGAAGGCTGAAGGTCCTGATTCAGAAACAAAATCAGATGATCAAGTGGATTGGGCATGTGCAACCAACAACCAGAGAACAAAAAAGTCAAGAGTTCAAATCGCACTAGTGCAATATAAGAGATCAACATGGCAAACAAACCTAGGAGGCAGGGACCCCAGATTGAATAGATGAAAGAAAAAAAACAGTTCTCTAGGCATCATAACTTGGTTTTATGATCCATTCCATCACACACGCACAAAATATCAGTATATGCCAAAGGCACGAGAAAGCAGTCTCAAATGGTGAACATGGTTGAGGCCCATTTCTGAGCAGTCAGACAATCTGTGACAAGTTATTTAATAAAAAGCTGGAATATCTCAAGGATGCTGAAAAGGAATTATTTTTGAATGACTTTCAACAAGGCTATACTCACTCAGGCTTGAATGAAGCACTTCATAAGTATCGTACAACTTCCAGAGAACTTTGATAAGATACAACGCTTCACATGTTTAAAAAGCGCCCTTACAAGACAAAAAAGGGAAAACTTTATCCCAAAATAATGACAAGGTTGCGACACAGATATGGAAGAAGATTTGCAGGCAAAAGGACCTCCAAAATAACTACTTAAGGATTGCCAATAGTAAGTTCATTTAACAGAAGTCACAACTCTATACAACATATTTCTTTTTAAAACCATCCCCAACAGAAACCAGAAAAGCCAGTACGTAAAAAATGCAAAAATGTAATTTGCATACTTACATCTCCTTCATCAAGATGAGCGTGCTTCCTCAACACCTTGGAAGAAAAAACCACCTTTGAGTCTGTCGAAGGACATCCACTACCTACTAGAATTTGGATATCCTTCCTCGAAAGGGACCTGATGTAAGTCTATATCAGCGCATAATAAGGTCCAGATCATAAATTTTATGGAAGAAAAAGGAGATATAGAAAGGAGAAACCCAGCAATTAGACAGCATTCAACAGACGGAGGGGGAGAGAGAGAGAGAGAGAGAGAGAGAGAGAGAGAGAGAGAGAGAGAGAGAGAGAGAGAGAGAGAGAGAGAGAGAGAGAGAGAGAGATTAAGGAGGACGAAGACGAATGCGATTGGCATTCTGCACGAGTATGAAGGAGAAGAAAAGTAGAACCTCAATAAATCAAAACGGTCGCGACCGAAATTAAGACAAGCGGTACGAACAGTAGTCCAATCACGAGTGAAATCGAACCCTTCTTCGGCGAATCCCGAGACTTCATCACAACCTAGTTCCCGCATAATCTGATCTTCATCTTTCCTCCGGTGATCGAAATAATTTTGCCTTACGAGTTGTTCCATAAATTCAACCCACTCAGACCAAGGGTGAACCAATTCAACATCCTTTTTCGTAAACAGATTGTCCTTCTTTCCCCATTCTTCCAAACTTGAGCTGACGGGTACGGATGGATCAGTATCTAAAACGGGCTCGTCTTTCTTCTGCTTATTTTCCCTCCAAGCCCGAATTCGCTGCAACGTCTCGTCCTTTTCCTTTTTTTCTCTATCCAACGCATCGATTTGGTCGAAGACGAAGCTCATACGAGCAGAAAGGCTACTTTTCACATCTGGGTACTTGGTACTTTGGTCTTCAGATTGCAGGGAAGGAGACGCAGACGTCGAGAAGGGACTGTTTCTGAAGATGCTGTCATTGAAGAAGCATGACGGCCTAGCCTGTAGGATTGAAAGGGTCAGGCCTGAACTGCAGACGGCCTTTTTACGTATAGAAGAACGCAGAAGGTGAGAAAATGGAGAGCAAGCCATGGAAGCCTTGCTCATTCAGAACCTAAACCTCTGCAAAACCCTCGGGCCTTTCCATGTCTATGAGAGCAGCGAGAAGTGAGAACTCAACGGATGACTCAGCGTCTCTGGCGTTTACCGAGACAACTCGGACGCAGAAACTTCATCCAAAAAAAAAAAGGTCCCACCGAGATTTGAACTCGGGTTACTGGATTCAGAGTCCAATGTCCTGACCACTAGACCATGGGACCTTATTGTTAACTATCACAACTTTAAATAAATGAAGACATTTTAAACATTATATTTTTATAAGATCACTACCGTTGCTCGTATATGGCGCTTTGGACCAATGATAATCGATCATAAGAGAAAATGGGTCCAGACTAGACGTTATGCCTTTAAGAAGTTTTATATGACATAAATTAATGAATGACGTGCACAGGTTCTCTCACTAGAGAGTAAAGTAATATATTTCTTGGGTTCTAACTTAATTTGCTTCCCATGAACTTTTATGTGAAATTCACCAAACCACAATGGCCTGTAAAAAAGTTTTATACCTTTTAAAGCTTTTCGCCTGTATTGTATGTTAATGCTTTCTTTCAAAAATTTCCAATCTGTATCATAAACTTACATTTCTTGCATTAAGATACAACTTCCTCAATGACCGAATCTGGGGGCCAACAACTGGCTCAGAAAAGAACGAGAGTGACACACACAAGGAATAATCTGTTTGAGGGAAGTAGAAGCGACCTCGAGGACTCTTGGAGCCATTCGGAGTCCACACATGGAGCCGTTGCTAACAAGCTTCCACCGTAAGGCCAACAAAAAACTCTCTTGATCCACTTGCTGCAACTGCCATTTGTGGTTTGATTATCCCCCCACTCAAAGTTGAACTGTGATTATTGCCGCCATTTGACAGCTCCGCCCGACCCTTTTCTTGTGTTTGAGGATGGATCAAACTGGCCAGGTGAATCGTGCCAAACCAATTCCATCTGGTACAGTGAAGACCAATAACAAGGGCATAATTCAGAACACTAGATACATACCAAAAAGAGTTGAAACCATCCAGGAGTACTTTCTCTGTGGAAGTTGTAAATCTATCCATTTTCAAGATCGAGTTAAATGATACAAACAACAGGATGATTCAAGTATGATATGTGAAGTTGCAAACACACCTCACCCACTATGACTGTGTCACCTTCCTTGACTCCCAGCTTGACAAGGGCCTTGTTCACACCACATGCGTCTAAAACATGTTGGAACCTTCTCATAGATTCTGAATATCTGTTCGATGATACTCAATTCGTAAACCTTTAGGGTTGTCAGAGAGAAAAAAGTGAAATACAGGAAAAAAATTGAAGTGAAATGAAGAGTGTACTAACTTCCAGTTAGTCATTTGAACAAATCGCTGAATCCCGGCTCCTACTACATGCCAAGTATTTGAACTGTTATCTTGGAAGATTTCAAAGTCACTCATTGAAGCACTTCGCTGTGTACGGATCATATCTGCAACATGATCCAAATTTGCAGGATCTCTCCAACCTGAAACAGTATGATTGAAAATAAATAAAATGAATCAAGATGAATAATAGGGCCATTAAAGAAATAATAAACGTTAATGAACATCTAAATTGAAGAAATTGAAACTTGACCTTCTTCAGTTTCCTCTCTAGCTTCCTTCATTCTGCGAAGAAGTTCATAGGCAGCACAAACCACCTCATGAGTTCCTTGCCTATTGACTGCACTTATACAGAAAGGGCGGATACCCCGAGCTTGCAAATGTTTTTCAAATGAAACCCAATTTTCAGATGCTTCAGGAAGATCCATTTTATTGAATACAACAATATATGGCTTCTCTGCAATCTCAGGGCTAAATAATTCCAGTTCCAATCGTACTGCATCGTACTCATATTCCGGTTGCTGTCCAGACCCATCAACAACATGGATCTAGGCTTCCAAAAAAATAATAGGTATAGTTAGTGAACCTGGAACAAGAACAGAAACAACAAAATAAAGCAATGCTGAAGAAAAGACTTGAAATACTTGGTTATTTCATCATGTCATGTAACTCCCCAAAGCCCACTAAATCACTAATGTACATATAAGGAAGGGGAGCACAAGCAACTGAATGGATGGACACATACCAGAACAGAACATCTTTCTGTGTGCCGTAAAAACTCATGACCTAAACCAAAGCCTCGATGTGCACCTTCAAGGAGCCCAGGAAGATCTGCTACAACCATAGTTGCATCGTAATCCAATGAAACTACACCTAGATTTGGAAGCAATGTAGTAAAGGGATAATTAGCAATTTCTGGCTGAGCTGCACTTATGACACTAAGAAGTGTGCTCTTTCCAGCGTTTGGAGCACCCACAATTCCAACATCAGCAACCAACTTCAGCTCCAATTCTAACCACCTGGTCACCCACAAAAATTATCTACACAGTAAAAAACCAAAAGGAGGTACTTTTTTTTTAGTCTAAAAGAAAGTACTTGATAATTGAAATGCCAAAATAACAAGGACGAAACAAGCACCACCGTGATGTTTATAAATTTTTACACCATATATGGTTAGCCTTCTTTATTAATATTTTAAGCAAGCAGATAACACTTCCATTAGATAAAAAAAAATAAGATAACACTTCCACCCTCTACCTTCAGTAGCAACTGTCTTTGCACCTGTAAACCACTCAAGAGGGAAAATAAATGTTTTATCATTTACACACTTACCGACCTGAATGGTTTGCCTGTGAGTCAGTGTTGACATGCACAACTGAGTTCGAGGCTCGAGAAATAGCTTCCATCCAACTTTATGAGAAGAGGGTTATATCTTTGGTTTAGAACAATTTCCATGGCCGGTTCATCAAATAAAAATCAAACGCTTTGTCATACCTTTGAAGCGTGTTCATATATGATCCTACAGCAATCCCCACAACTGAGTGTGGACTATTTTAAAAACTCAATTATCATGCTTAGCGGTCAGGAAGAGAAAATGTTCAAACCAGACGTACAAACAGTTTCATCACGGTATTTTGATCCTACTAAAAAGAGGAAAAGCCTCACATTTCTGCGCCTTCTTCTCCTTTCTCGGCGATCTTGGGAACCTTGTTGGTGCCTGACTTGAAAGATGCATTTCCCTTTCCACCCCTCCCTCCCGGCAATAGTAGTGCGCGCTGCCCAGGCCTCAACAACTCCAGCAAAGTAGCTCCCGTACCGGCATCCCTGATTACTGTTCCCGGAGCCACCTTCACCACGACATCCTCCCCTTTTGCCCCATCCTGCTTTTTACCTTGCCCGTGTGTGCCCCTCCCAGCTCTGAAATGAACACTTTTTCTGAAAGGAAGCAACGAATTCATCGACCCATCCACTTCTACATACACATTTCCTCCCCTCCCTCCATCCCCGCCAGAGGGTCCACCCAGCGGCACATACTTCTCCCTTCTGAACGCCACGACTCCACTCCCTCCGTCTCCGGCCTTCGCATAAATCTTCGCCCGGTCGAAACACCTCATCACCGCAGGTACCCCTTTCTCCTTCTCCTCCAAGGATTCCTCCTCCCCATCAAATCCGAGAGGTACATCTCCGTCTTCATCTTCATCAAATGAGTCGTTGCTCTCTGAAAATTCATCTTCCGCAAATTCATCCACAATCTCTAGTTCAGAACCCGACCTCTCAGGATCTTCGTCATCGAAGGACTCTTCTACAAGGACAGGCGGTGGCGGCCCCAAATCCGAGAGCCTTATCTCTTGACATAATTGGTCGGGGAGACCAACGTTGTCGTCCTTGGGCGGAAGGCGGGTGTAAGTTGTTGCATTGCCGGCGATTCCGTAAACAGGGGATAGTTCTTCGGAGGAAATCCGCTTCTTGAGATTACGGGTACTTTTCTTGGGGAGAGTTTTGGAGACGTTAGTTCGATTTCCGCTTCTGGAGCCTGCTCGAGCTGGAATATGGCGTAGTGGGGAGAAGGAAATCGCACATGAGGACATTTTGCTTTTGAGAAATAGCTCAAAGGCGCCAAATTTGTTTCAGGCTTTTATATACGTTCTGGGGGAAAGGATAAGATATTTAACAGTGTCTTCGACGGAGACCAGTATGCTAATGTTTTGGGCTTGTGGGTGCACTTTCTTATCTCAATTATCATTTAAAGTTACAAATCATAGAAAGTGACAGACCAAACACAGCCGTAATAGCTGTTGTGACGCGGACTCGGGAAGTGACTCATACACCTAAAAATCTGAGTCAGGTCGGCCAAGTCTACCCTGGGTTGTATCCCGAATTCAACAAGACATTCAGACTCGTCCCGAGTCACGGACTATAAATTCATTCAAAGGGGGCCAAGTGTCTTGCCAATTCGACTAGGACTATCAAGAACCCTAATTGATCCGGCCGAGGCAACATCAACCCGGGCTGGTACCTTCTTTGTCGAAGAAATCTTGGGGGAAAGTCTAAAAGAAGATATATAATAGTTCTCTTGGGCAAATCCTTTTTACAACAAAGGAGATTTTTCTCTCTTTGGGAATCCAAGAGGGGAAAATATGAGCAATACTCACACATCTTTGACTGTGTTACTATTAATCCATTTTCACCTTCGGTGTTAAAATTTTAAAGCACACATTAACATAAAAAATAATGCTAGTTGTACCTATGTAAGTATCAATGGTTTAGGTTAATATATACGTGAGATAAGTATTCTGCATAAGTGCAGCTAACATTATTTTAACCAGAAATTCGGATCCAAAAGACTACTAATGATTCGGAATTGCCGCTATTGTTCTTTGATGGCACAAGTGTCACAAACAAGGCACTAGTATAGATGAGTTGAGACGGGATTTGGCTGAAAGCTTAAAATCTTCGGCTGTATGATGCTAATATTAATCTCTTCATCTGTTATTCCTTACCGACATGCACCAGTCTGACCCATCTTATATTAACATGTCCCTCCTTGTCTATAAGAGGTTTCAGTTCAAGTCTGAAACTGCTAAAAGTTGTCTTGCATAAAACACAGCTCCAAGTGCATGTAATTGGTCAGATATAGCTCACATATGAGGGTGATTAGGTACCTAAATCAAATAAATGACATTAGACAGGAGGCAAGAAATGCTTAGAGCATCTGATCAAATGATTAGAGATGAATGTATGCAGCCAGAGAGGTTTATTTGATAGAAATCTAAACCAGATGGAGAGGATGAATCAGGATTAGGAGATGGTTTTTAAAGTAGGTTGAGGATAGGGAGAACAATTATTCAATGACAGCAAGAAATCCATATCCCATGATTAATCTACACATCAGAAGTCCGAACTGGTTCTTGTTTGTGAATGTGAATCCAAATTCACGGTTTCCAATAGCATCGTTTTCCCTCCTCTGCCTTGTGCAGTCACAGAGGACCTCACCGGAGACCCAAACAGGAGAGGAGGACACCACCAGTAGCCAATGACGAAACAAAGGGAGGTAAGAAAAACAAAAAACAGCGAGACGACGTTCATCAGTTCAGTATTGGATCGAGAAGCAGAAAACCGCGTTTCTGTTCAAGTCCCAGTGCGGTTCATCTGCTGTCTAGGCCTGGGTGACAAGAATCTCCCTTCTTTCACGAAAATGGGACTTTGCTCTCTCTTTCCAGGTCAGGCCCCCGAAAGGCTGTGAGAAAGCGATGTGGGAAGGAGAAGAGAAACTGGAATTGATGGACAGACCCACTTTTCCGAATCACTCTAATAATGATGTCTCTCTGCAACCACAGACTCGCAGCAGCTGACGTCTCTTTCGAAACTGTCAGCACCTGGAGGGTGAAATTCTTGCAATTACAGCCGGTAACAACGATGAACACTGCGGAGGTGGAGGTTTTGAAGCTGGACGAAATTTCCATTGACTCAAAAACTGTGCTTGTTTAACTGTAGCTCGATCAGGGGACTGAGATGGCCTGTGCTTCCCTTGAAAAACTTTCATTCTTTTTTTGTAAAGAATGATCGAATTGTCAAGGTCTGTCAGCTATGAGAGAATCGATTCACTGTAGCCGGTTCTCTCGACTCCGGGGTCTCAAATTGCAACGCAAATAGCGGGGACTGTTGACAGCAGAGTGGGGCACCAGAAACTCGTCATTGTGTCTGTCTCTTGTTCTTCTGCTTAGGATTTAGCAGCAGGACGCCGTACCAGATCTGATTTTCCTGTACATGTTAGAGATTCTGCCAGTTGGGTTGTCTGCACACTGTCGTGCTAAAGCTGTTTCAATACCCACTTGGCTGCGAGCTTCCCAGGATCAGACCGTTTTATATCCACGGCATTTAGATGTGGCAGCGGACGATTCAAAGGCACTTTCTCAGGTGAGGAAACGCTAATCTTACGGTTTCTCCTTCTTCTCTTGTAACTGAAGAGATTTCATCATCTGCTTTGCTGAATACCTTCCACTGAAACTTTTCAGTGCAATTGTTTGATGGGTTTCGTGCTTTAAGGTTCGAATGTTGATGATCCTCGAGCACGACGCAGATGACGATGTCGTGGGCAGCAGCATTGGGAGTAACAGGGGGGGTCGCCTCGGGCGTGACCCTGGTCGCATTCATCTGGTTCTGCATGAAACGATGTAAGAAACACAATAACAGGAATTCGGAGACGGCTTCTTCGGATCCATCTGCACTAGGTAAGCACTTCAAGACTTTTCGAAACAAGTTTAACAATAACGCCGCTTTGCTGCTTCAGCAACCTCAAGCTACGTGTGTATGAATTTTACAGCTGAATGGAACAGGGGAGGTGGGCCTTCTTCTGCGACGGGTGCCATACATGGAGCGAGGCAATTTTCGGTGGATGAATTGGAACAAGCCACCAAACACTTCAGTGAAAGCAATATCATTGGGGAAGGTACTTTCGGGGTGGTGTACAAAGGATTGCTTCGAGATGGGACCGTTGTGGCTATTAAGCAGCGCAGAGGTCCTCCAAAGCAGGAACTTGAAGAACAGGTTAAAAAGTTTTCTGCACACAGTACCCTGTCAATAATCCTTTCTCATTTTTAAACGGTATGATGGCCACTTTTCATGCCGCTTCCAGCAATATAATCAGCTAAACATGAGACTAATAAACGCATATACTCTTTTGTTCAGTAAGATCAGTAAATATAGGTCTTTGAAATAGTTGATCTGGTTATGCAACTATAAGCAGAAATAATTGATTCCTGAAAGCATGAGGGAATAAGCATTGTGTTCTTAACATCCATTTTTTGTCGACTACGTGACAGTAATGAGATGACGAAACAGGTACATTATATATCAGAAATCTGGCACCGAAACCTGGTTACTCTTCACGGCTATTGCCAAGAAGATGGTTTACAGATACTGGTTTTTCAGCATCTGCCAAATGGCAGTATCTGCAATCATTTATATGGTAAGCTTCTTGACACTTTATTTCTGGATTGCTAGACTGTGAAGATAAATTACTCTGCAAAATTGATGCTACAGATACTAGACAAGATTCCAGGATATGTCTAGATTTCAAGCAGAGGCTCTCCATAGCTCTGAATGCAGCTACAGGTAATTCCATTGATTTTCCCACTTACATGACTCACCTGTACTGGGTTGAGTAAAGAATAGCCTAGTTCAAAGTCTAAGAGCTGTATGTTTGATATTCTCCAACGAATGTTGCAGGTTTAAGCCACTTACACAGTCTTACACCTCCATTAGTACACAAAAACTTCAAAACCTCTAATGTCCTTGTCGATGAGAACTTCACTGCTAAAGTTGCAGATGCTGGAATTGTCAACCTACTGGAGAGAACTGATGATGCCGGTTCTTTGACCAGCATTATTACAGACAACGTTTTCTGTGACCCCCAGTATGTTGGGTTTCAAACCTGTCTTCTTAATCCTTTTTTTCCTTGAAATCAATACCTTCTGCATCCATCTTTATTAGAGCCTGTATCATCTTCAGGATAGGAGAGCTTAGTGCATTTTCTGAAGCAAGTGATGTCTACAGCTTTGGTGTGTTTCTTTTGGAGCTTGTATCCGGTCAACAAATCGCATGCTTGTACTCAGGAAACAAGGAGAGCTTGACACCTTGGGTAAATGAAGAAACTTTAACCTTATCAGAGCTCAAGTTTCATCTGTTTGCAACTTAACTCTCTTCCTTTCTTACTTCACGAGTCTCTTTTAGCTTGCATTATGTAGTGATTATCAATTTTGTGAAGGTGGAATCTTGTATAGATTCAGGCGAGCTTGTTGACCACCGACTGCATAGCACTTTCACTTCTGCAGTAATGAAAGACTTGATTAGGCTGACTCTTCAGTGCCTGAGTCTAAGCGGAGATAAACGGCCCAGGATGGAAACTGTTGCCACCAAGCTTGATATGATTCTCGAGAAAGAGAGGTCACTTACCGCAGTTATGGGTGAAGGAACATCTACGGTTACTACTGCAACCCAGTTATTTACAGAATAGGTAACAAATTGCAGTCCTGGCTGTAGGCATGTATTTGATTGATTAATGATCAAGTATCAACTGATCTTGATAAATTATCAAGATGCATGATAGAAATGGATAGTGCCAGTTGTATCAATTTTAGGTACAAAGTTTTCAGCACTTTGTCATTCTCTCATTTATGGAGTTAGCTTCATTTACAGGGAAAAGCATAAAGAGAAAATAAAATGAAGTGCAAGGTGAACTTGGAAAGGGTAAAAGATCAAGCAAACGAGAAAATAAAATGAAGTGCAAGGTGAACTTGGAAAGGGCAAAAGATCAAGCACAAGAGAAAATAAAAAGAAGTGCAAGGTGCACTTGGAAAGGGAAAAAGATCAAGCAAAAGAGAAAATAAATTGAAGTGCAAGGTGAACTCGAAGATGCAAAAGATCAACCTTTTCCTCACACTCTAGGGAACCATACATGGAGGTTAAATCATGTTCATTCTTGAAACAGCATTGGCTCAAGAAAGGGCAAAGAGAAGACGGTTACATGCTAAGCTGTAGTATCTTGTGCACCTTTCAGAACAGGGTCATTTCTCTCCAATTGTGAGTTCCTTCGCCAATTTTCAACTGCTCTAGCGACAGTAGCTTTCGCTTCCGATAACTCTGCATCAGAGAACTTATGCTCTAAGATGCCTAAAGGTCCTGGATTTAGAACATGTATTACAGTCTCCACGTCTTGTTCAACTTGCCTGTAAAAGCATAAACAGGGAAGGAGTTAGTTAAGCAGGGTTGAGCAATGAAACCTTAAGTACTAGAGCATACCAGCATTATGATCAGCTGAGCTTTGACAGTACTCTTGGAAATCAGAAAGCCCAAGAAAGTAGTTGCCCTAAGTAGAATGAAGTTCTGAAATCTACTGTGATTTAACAAATTAATACACGACGCAGAAAGTTACGAGAAATAGAAAAAAAAACAAATTAAATCGAAGAAGCCGGACGGCGAAGCGCGCTAACTGGATTGAAGAAGCAAAAAAGGCCCGATTAACACGCCTTTTTCAGCAAAACAGAATAGATAGGGCCTCAGGTAAAGAATGAACGTATAAGAGGTAAAGAATTTTTATACGAAGGACAAATTTGCAAATCGCGAGAAGAGGTAACTGCCGGAATATGGGTAAACATATTCCCACTCTCCGATAATCAAAATCCACGTCCGGGATTAAGTATTTTGCTCCGAGGACGATGCCAAACCGGCACAAAGACGTCGCAGATAGGAGAAATAGATCGTGCACTTCCTTCGCACGTTCAATTGGTGTTGTAATAACGTTTACAGTCCCAGTCTATGAACTCATATGAACTCACTGGAACACCAAAAACCGAAGCTTTCCAACATAATTTGGTCTCAGTCTGCACGACTAGGTCGGAGGGACCATTACGAGTTGTAGTAAGTTATCAACCCTCGGCAATGACGAAGTCGCAGGACTCGAGATCCCAACTGCGTTCCACGCGTTGGAAAAGGAGCGAATTGTATTTGTAAATAAGCAATAGAAGAAGGCCATGGTGCGGTTGCGTACCTGAATAAACTGGGAAGACGAATAGGGGATTCGAGTCGTAGGAAAGGGTAACGCATTTTTGGAGCTTGCTTCTCTTGCGTACCTGTATTCGCTTTTCGCCAGACTCGAGTGAGAAGAGAACCGCTGAGTGCAGTCTAGGTCCTCTCTGACTCGACGAAGACGAACGCAGCTCCTAAAGCCTCTATCTTCCGACCTCTATGGGCCTTTGCCCATTTATTCATACAAGACTCTGCAATTGATTCTTGTTAAATGTATTCACTTGTTATCTTTTACTTTAGTGGGCCTAATCTCTTTAAAAAGTCCTCTCCTTGGTAGTGTAACAACTGGATAATAAAAAAAAAAGAAGAAGGTAGTGTAACAACTAAGCATGATCGCCATGGTACTACAGCAGACCCTGAAGTTGTTCCTCTAGCTGTCTTTACATAAAATTTCAGAAGTTTTATTTACTTTCAAGATTTTTTGTGCTAGCAACAACTAACAACACCTTTTAGTTAGTTTTCACCTACAAGTTTAATTCTTCATCTTTTTTTTTTTTTTTTTTTTTTTGTATTTGGATTGCCTCAATCAGAGTAAAGCATTCCTCACCTTTTTTGAGGCCCTTTACAGATTTTCACTTTGGTTTCCTTTCTCCTCCCAACTTGAAATGGGACTCAAATGGTACTACGATGCTGTTCAAAACATTGCAGTGATGCGGAGGAAGAGATTCCACACTATTTTGCAGTCGTTTCCTGCTTATCCGCTTCGAAGGCGATAATTCACACACCCCTTTGTAACTCGGCATTCGTCCTAAGCGCTAGCCCAGTTTTTGGGAGCCGCACTTAATCTGGTCTCTGGATCTGGAATCGGCGGAGACAGATCGTCTTGTTGGATTAGTTGTTGCGAGTTTCTCTTAATTCTCCTTTCCCTTTCGGTGGTCGTGTCGTTTATAATGCAGTCTTCGGCAAACTCCGTCCCGCAGCCTGAGGCTATACTAGAATGGTTGCAGAAGGAAATGGGGTACCGGCCTCAAGGTCAATATAATAACAATGCAGTGCCGTCGGCTGAATCCCTTCGCCGGATGTGCCGGGGTAACACGGTTCCCGTGTTCAATTTTCTGTTGAAGCGGGTTAAATCGGAGAAGACGGTGGAGAAGATCCGTCGGAATATTCTTGTTCACGGAAGCAGTGAAAATGTTTCAGCCGAGGCGGATGAAGGAAGGGGTGGCAAAGGGAAGAGGAAAGACAAGGAGAAGTCGAAATTGGGTTCGGATAAAGGGTCGACGGGACCCGAGGGTTCCGCGGAAAGTAGTAAAGAGATTGCCTTGAGAGAGAGGGACGTGGCAGAGAAAGAAGTTCAGAGATTGAGAGCTGCTGTTCAGAGGCAAAGGAAGGAGCTGAGAGCGAAGATGATCGAGGCCTCGAGGGAAGAAGCTGAACGGAAGAGAATGCTTGATGAAAGGTCTAATTACAGGTGGGCTATTCGAGACATCAGAACAGTTGAATAGTTTCTCCTTTTAATTCTCTGTTTATGGTTATCTTGCAAAATTTGCATTTTAATTAAATAAAGCTAGCATTTTGTGTTACTGTTGTTAATGCTATTGCAAATAGCCTAAGACGGCTTTAAGATTATTTTCATGATTACTTTGACTTGGATAATAAAACACGATTTTTAACAGTAGCTCTCAACACACCTTAAAAGTGAGAGGATGGGCTCATCCTCCATGGGAACAAATAGCCTAAGATGGTTTTACGATTATCTTCATGATCACATTCCTCCACCTGTGTTGCTATTTTGTTGGCATTTACTATTAACGATGTTGCAGCTCTGCTGAATATGCTTGTATTCAGAAAAACTCCCTTGCCACTGACAAATTTACTTTGCAAAGAAACGTACATCCTCTGACCTTTTTTTTTTTTTTTTTTATCAGTAATCCTTACTCTGGTGGCTGAAAAATGAGTGTATTACATGTCTAAAGAGAAAAAGAAGAATAATTTTTGAGCAAACATTTCTACACCATTTGGATGCTATCATCGCATTAATATCGTAGGCTGATCTATATGAGAAGTTGGTTTTGTGACTTGCTAACTTTTGCATGATTTCTTTTGGAATTAGGACAATATGGTCAAATGCACGAGTTGATGTCTGTTGCTGTAACATTCAAATATCTGTCACTTATTTGAGTAATTCTTTCATATGATTGATATGGATCACGTCGAAGTGTATTCATATATTTGGAGGTTAAAAATTGTCTTATATGTCTGTCCATCATTCTCTAGTTTTTCAGTTGTTTTTCTGCTCTCTCTCTCTCTCTCTCTCGTTTCTAAGTTAGACTAAAAATGCTTAAGTCTAAAATTTACTGGCTCATGTCTCTGATTGAGGATACAACAGTATTGCTGCTATTCACCTAAAAAAAAGAAAAAAGGACGGGGCTTGCAATTTCATGTTGCTAATATTTGTTGGTTAAACTAGGATTATGAGATGACTTGCTACTTTTGTCCTGCCTATCCAAAATATGACCCTCAACATTGTTGAAGCTGATCAATCTTGGAGTCAGTATGACATTGATGATTAGCCATAGCAATATGAGTTCTGTTTATTTTACATTTGGTGTTTCAAAATGGAGAAACTTCTGTATCTTTTTTTAAAACTGGAACATGAAATTCTCTGCACTCTTTATTTTGATGTCTAGGCACAAGCAGGTAATGCTGGAAGCTTACTCTCAACAATGCACTGAAGCAGCTAAAATATTTGCAGAGTACCAGAAGCGCCTCCAAGACTTTGTCAATCAGGCAAGGGATGCTCAAAAATCAGGCACTATTGATAGGGAAAGTGATTTCAGTGGAAGCGCTGAAAAAGAAGCTGTTTACTCTACTGTTAAGGGCAATAAATTATCTGATGATGTAGTTCTCATAGAAACCACTCGTGAAAGAAATATTCGTAAGGCTTGTGAAACTCTTGCCGATCAGATGATTGAACGGATACACAATACATTCCCAGGCTACGAAGGAACTGGCATTCATCAGGATGCACAGTTAGAGGCTGCAAAATTAGGGATTGATTTTGATGGGGACATACCTGAAGATGTTAAGTCTGTGATGGTCAATTCCTTACTCAATCCTCCTCAACTGTTACATGCTATGACAGCGTATACATCAAGGATGAAGACAATAATTCATAAAGAAACGGAGAAAATTGATATCAGAGCTGATGCAGAGCGTTTAAGGTTTTTCTTTTTAAAATATTTTTGTGTGGTTAAAAATGCATGCCATTGTTTCTTTTTATTTTTTTATTTTCTTGTGACAGATATTAAGAACTGTTGACAATAGATGTCTTTCTCTTTCTCTCTCCTCTCTCTAACTTGTTCTGCAGTGATTTTATTTTGGATTGATTTTCATTGTTCCATGGTAATTTGTGTAGATACAAGTATGAGAATAACAGGGTGACTGATGTTGCTTCTCCTGACGTGAGCTCAAGCTTACAATATTTAATGTATGGCAGCGGGAAGATAGGGGCTGATGTTCCTACAAAAGGAACTTATAACCAACTTCTCGAAAGACAGGTGCGTTTAAAAAAAAAAATTATTGCATTGTGAATTTTTTCATTTCAACTGAGCATATACTAGGCTATGAAAATAAAGTACCACATAAAATACAAATTTGCTTGTTATGAATTAGAGAGGTAGAGGGAGCCGAAAGGGAAGACTACCTTGAAACTCTACTTGAGATAGAGTTTGCTGATATCTGTTCCTGGTCACTTACAACCTGCCTTGATGCACAGAGATCTACTATTTCATCAACGAGCTACCAAGGGCGTAGAATTTATACTCATTCAACCAATAATAAGTGTTGAGTCACCCTCTAATATGAAGGTATCACTACATCATGTGCACTTTGAATCTCATGATGATACTCTGGATACAAAATTGGACCCTTTCCATGACTTGATTTTGTCATCTTCCTTGGTGCAGCCCATGGATGCTGATCCTAGACTGCTTTCAGGATTATTTCATCTGGGAACAATCTTGGAACGCTTTGAGGAGCATTTCGTCTTGGAATGCTTTGAGGACCATTTCATCTTGGGTAGCTTCATCTTGTTGTTGGAACCACCTTATTCTACTCTACCATTGCTAGGCAGCTCAATTAGTGTCTCTTATTTGGTGCCCTATCTCTTTGGTCACATGCCTCCTCCTCCCTCCCTCCCTCCCTCCCTCCCTCCCTCCCTCCTGCCACACACACACACACACACACACACACACACACCATTTTGCTAATGGAGGTGTGCTTACTAAAAGTTAACCGAATCTATGTTGTCAAATGGTCTTTGATATTTGAAGATTGAAAAGAATGAATTCCGGAATTCAATGTAGTGTTTGCATCATTCCTCAAGAGATGAACGACTCCCTTGATGGTTGACTTAAATTTACAGTTTGAGGACAAGAGGCTTGGGTAGAAGTGACAGGTTTGAACCATTTCTTTTTCTTCTTCTAGGTTGGGAGGAAGTCCTGGGGATGTGTGACATTTTTTTTGTATACTTTGGAATTGGGAAAGAATATAGCATTAGAAGGGGTCCTCATATTGAGAGATTGGATAGACACCCCCTCACGAGAAAAAAAGAGTCAGCCAAAGAAATGGCTGACCTTGGACTATGTCCAACCAATCACTTAATTATATGTAAGATCCACAATTTAGCTTAAAATTGGCCAATGATGCCAAGAGGGATCTGTGCTGAGCTTACTAGCTAATCACATTGCTGGAATCACCCTCTCCTAACAGACTTCTAGCAAATGGACTTTTGAAAACCTTAGCTTATGGAGAAGCTTTGAAGCTTAGCGGTAGTAGAAACTATGTCCAAGGGGACGAACAAAAGAAGCTAGGGAGGTCCCATGCTCATTTCTTGGACTCCATCGAACCTATTTGACCACATGCTTGTAAGAATGAAGTCACTGAAATTGTGCTTAAAAAGAGTTGTGCTAGAAGGCTTCCCAGTGATAGCAGGGTTCTCAGTAATAGGAGGCTCTGGCGGCTTAGATTTAAGTCCTATGACGTTCGCTGAAGAAGCACAGAGATTGCTCCCTCCAACACCCTCAAAACTCATTAAGAGAGCAAATCCACTAAATATCTTGCCCCTCATGAATTTGTCTCCTCTAAGCCAAGGTGGGCTGCAGGAGATAAGCTCAAGCCTTATGTTTCATGGGATGAAGAAGGCAGGTCTTCATCATGATCCTACCCGAGCAGGCCAATGAATGAGCATTAAAGGCAACAAGTGCTGAACCTAAGGAAGGTGGGAAGCATATGTGTTTGCCTGAGAGGGATCAAACACAAACAACAACTGAATTGTAAGGTTGGAAATCCATAATTTTTCCGTAACTCAAAGCAACACTGAAAGAACTGCCAGGAGCGGGACTGCCAATGAGATTATTGACCTATTGGGAGAGTACTACACCTTATCCAAACTATCTGCAAGGATACAAACTTCAGCTGCATCCTCATTATTCAATCCTCTTTTAAATATTTGATTCCATTTGATGGTTGACCGAGTACGGGAGCAAATCACGTTAGTCCTTGAAATTCCACTCACAAGTATAATTTGAAATAGAGAATCTGGGGGGGAGGCTAAGATAAGGAAGCCTCTCCAATCCAAGTGTCTGTCTAGAACTTGATATGAACCTTATAACTAACCTCAAAACTGATCTTCTTAGTAAAAGCACTGAAAAAGTTGTTCATGTGCCTCTAAAGGGAGGATAGGTGATGCAGGGGCTGTTCTAAGGAGCCACAAATCATGCCTAGGTCATAGTTTGCCTAGAAAAAAGTTGATCAACCATCGTGTAACATTGTCATTTTACCCCCAATACCATTTTAGAAGTGCCTTATTAACTGCAGTTCATGAATACCAAGAGCCATAAGAAGTGATTTTGACTAGATGTAAATGATGCTCATGGGTGGTTGCAGAGCTGACCTGATTCACACTAGAATCATACGATAGAAGGTAATGCAGGAAATAACTGAAGCAGTTTAGCAAGCTAAGGATGTTCGGCTAATAAATGCCGTTGGAAGGGTGAAACTGTTAAGAATTAGGAGTAGTTTAGTAATTTTATTAAACTTTAGTTAGTTATTATTTGGAGATCTTGAAATACACTTGGAGATCTTGAAATACATGAGTAGGATGAAAAGTTACAGAGCAATTTAGACTTTTGTATTTATGCTAACTTACTGCAAGGTAACAGGAGAATCTGGATGACTTGTAATACAAAATCTTGGCGCAGGATGTGACGTGTGATAATGGTGAAGTGGGAGAAAGAGAAATAGAAAGAGAATGAAGAGAGAACATGAGGCTAGAGAGAGAGGAAGGAGAATGGTCATATGGTAGATTTTTGATTCAGTTCTGTTCCACTTTCTCTGGGGCTAGACTGTTTATTTATGATAACCAAAATATCCAAATATAAAAATTAGTTATTTACGAGGAATTTAATAAATAGCCTAAATATCTTCCTAAATCATAAATAACTCCTTAAACCTACTAATGTTGCAAGAAAGATCAATGAAAATCCCTAAACCAACTAATACTGTTATAAAGACCAATTAAGATCCCCCTACATTTTTCCTTCATTTTCCATCTTTTGTTTGAATAGGTTAGTCATTCCATTTTAAGCACAAGTATACCGTTTTATATTAAATCACCGGGTATCTTTTATTGGCATATAAATCTTTGGATAGTTTGTCTTTGATTTTCCTTAATCTCCGAAAAAGAATGATATTATTGGTTTTTTATTACAGAAAGCACATGTTCAACAATTTGTGGCCACTGAAGATGCACTTAACAAGGCTGCAGAAGCAAGGGAGTTAAGTCAAATGCTCATAAAACGTCTACATGGAAGCAGTGACATTTCATCAAATTTTCTTGTTACCGGAGGCAACTCACATAATATGGGCAGCCTCAAGCATTTTGAGGTATGCTATCAAAAGCATATGCAGGAATGATATGTTTTCTTTGCATTTGCAAAGACCATTTTGAAGCTGAAAATTTCTCTTTTTTTGTAATATCTATGTTCCATTGCTTCACCCTTACACAGTGTGTTGATGAATTTGAGAAAATTGAATAGGAGAACTCATGGGGAGAAGAAATATTTGTTGTCTAAAACTTCGCTGATAAAATTTACATAATTTGCTAGTCCTCCGTAGACTCTTAAAGAGCATGGTCGTTGCAGTTGGCCATTTGTTACATTTTATCTTCCATCAGCATGGTATGGCGGTAGTTGTTGAGGTACAACATCTCTTGAATAGTCTAAGCATGTCACGGAAGATTTGTCCATTTGGAGTTGATCCAGGTTTGCAGAGCGAGAATTTTAGATATTTACTTAGAAATTTTTTGAATTATAAGTAAACCCAGAAAACCATTCTGATGAGAGTTCTTGTGTACCTTATTGGCTAAGTGGCAGGTTAAACCTGAAAATTCGGTTGCTACGACTGTCTGAGCTGAATGTTCTAATGTTTTTTCTCTGTTTGATGATAACTTTGTTCTTTACGTAAAGAAAGTAGGGATACATCTTGATGTTTTTCTTTTCCTTTTTCTTGCTTGTACAGTTGGATGTATGGGCTAAGGAAAGAGAAGCAGCTGGCTTGAGGGCAAGTGTGAACATGCTAACATCTGAAGTGCAACGATTAAAGAAATTGTGTGCAGAATGGAAAGAAGCTGAAGAATCTCTAAGAAAGAAGTGGAAAAAAATTGAAGAATTTGACGCTCGTCGGACAGAATTAGAATTCTTATATACAGCCTTGCTTCGATCTAATGCTGTAAGATTGCTTGCTTTCGTTTCTTTTTATTAAAGATAAAGGTTGCTTGCTTGCATTTCTCATTAGATATGAAGGTTTCTTGGTTGCGTTTCTCATTTAAAGATAAAGTTTGCTTGCGGGCCTATTGCATTTTGTTGTAATTACTAGTACACAAAAAATGTGAACTGTTTCTATTTCTTGACCGGATAAAGTAAGTGTTTGAGCTTATTTGTCTCTATTTTTATATTCTGATTGTGCTATAGATTGATTATCTTCTGCATTTACCTTTCTCAGGAACTATTTTGCCTAATTTCTCTTCTTGTTCGCGATGTGCATTTGGGAAAACATTAAATCTTTTTTTTAAGTTGATTTTTTTGTCTCAAGGGCAAAACTGAAATAGAATACATGAGGAATAACTTGAGATTAAATGCGTAATTATACAAGGGGCTCTATTAAATGAGCAAAACCATTAGCTGGTTTAGGTATAAAAGTTCAAGTAGAAGCATGGGAGCTGCAAAATTATATATCTTGTGGAATGCAGTGCAATGGCACCTAGGGGGGTAATTCCTATTGCGCCAACTAGTTCCAACGTTGGGTACCCTTCACATGAAGCTTGACACTGAAAATAAAGGCAATATTACAAAGACCGTGAAGAAGGCTCGTAACCTCCAGATGCTGAGTTAGTGGCGCCAAAGGACCTGCTTAGGTTGTACGAGTTTGGCCAACCTCATCCTTGAAGAGAGCAAGGTCACGAGGGACAGAGTGTGGGATGTGGGAAAAAGAGAGCAATTGAACAAGGGACTTAGGGTTTAAAAGCCTTAGAGGAAATTAAAGAAAGAAAAAGATCATGCAGGTAACCAAATAATTGGGTACAGCATAAGCATCTTCCATATTCATCACGGAATATGACCTGGTAAATGAGAAATTTTACCTGATTACACAAATTTTAATCAGAATGAAGAAACTCATTTCTTATCCATCCATTTAACAATCGAAATAATGACGAATTGGGATAAAATGACACCCTTATAGTGTACTTGAGCACAGCTCAGTGGTCACATGGGCCGTTTGTAATGGGAGGTCTTGGGTTCAAGTCTCCTTAGGGGCATGGGAATTGGATTAAAAAGCACTTTTCCCAAGGCTATATGTGATTTGGTTGTGGTACAAGCCCTTTATTATTGTATTCTTGTCCGGGATGAATGCCGACAAGCTTTGTAGAACTTACCATCAAATCTATCAGGACTTGGGGATTTGCTATTGAGCGTGCACTAGATTGCTGGACAAAGTTCCTCCTCCAGACTGATCTTCAAATGGCAGCATTGGTTGCGTGAGAGGTGGTGTGTGGGAACACCCTCAAGAAATGGAGAGTGGGTTTGTCTTTATAAATGTGCAAAATCCCAGACACTCTTATTATTAAGTTATCTTACATTTATCAGAGGTTAATTCCCTGACACTCATAAGGGAATTACTCTGTTAGATTGACACGTAGTGCAAGCAATGGCATGGAAGAAACGAGTGCTGGGATCTCCTTCTTTTAATGTAAAGCGAGCTCTTTGCTTCCAGCCTTTGACATACCTCTACCTTACTTGTTTTAGTCAAGGATTTGATTTGGAGAAAGGGAAGATTATATCGGACTGGTTGTTTAGTGGAGAGGTTTTAAAGTATCATGGTTACAGTTTGCCGTTGCCTGGAATATAGACTGAGGTAGTGAGGGTAGATGGAATATCTGTTGTATAAGCAAGCGTTTTGTTTATTATCTATTTAAATGGAGAGAGGGAGGGACGGTTTATTGCACCACTGCGGTTTCCCTTTTTTTGTGCACCAAAAGTAATTATTTTTATTTTCCCTACAGGATGCTGCTGCTTTCTGGAATCAGCAGCCGCTGGCTGCACGAGAATATGCATCTACCACTATTGTTCCAGCATGTGCAGTCGTCATAGAGATAGCAACAAATTCAAAGGATCTGATAGATAAAGAAGTCTCTGCTTTCTCGGAAAGTCCAGATAATAGCCTCTATATGTTGCCATCAACTCCACAGGTTGGTATTTGTGTTACCGGTTCTGAATGTACTCTTTTATTGGTGTTGAAGGGAAACCTATACTTATATGTTTATCGTAGGACATGTCCTCTGAAAATATGAATAGTTGAATCTTAAGTTTAATCTGCATTATTTGGCAAAGATTTGGTGTAATGTAAGTGATATCCGACAATATGTTTTCAGCTTTAGTAGTAAGTGTTTTCAGCTTCTTGTTATGCATTCATTATACTGTCAGACGCTGCCCATGTAAAAGTACATATTAGTTAGCATGCATTATGCTGTCACTTAAGAAAAGATTCATCCCCATGTCACACCGATTCTTAAAACAAAATCATTCAAGAAAAGATAAGCGTTATGTGTATTTAGAAATGAACTGCTTATGGTGGCCCTACCATTTCTTCATCTCATTTATATGTTCAGAACTAAAACTGGAATTTTTTTCACAAAACAAAAATGCAAAAATGAGATTGAGGTAAATTGCTTTTATTGTTATCCTTATTAGTTCTTCTCTGACAGGCTCTTGTGGAATCTATGAGTATCGGTGGAGCTACGGGTCCAGAAACTGTCGCTACCGCAGAAAAGAATGCTGCTATGTTGACAGCTAGGGCTGGTGCAAGGGATCCCTCTTCAATTCCATCTATATGTCGAGTTTCAGCCGCACTCCAGTATCATGCTGGTGAGTGGAGTAGAAATTGACCTAATATAATTACTTTAAGAAGTAAACACTTTCTTTCATTTTTTGTATGATTTCAGAAAAATATATGTAATGTTCCTAAATAACTTTTTGGTCGGTGGGAATCAAAACTGACCTGGCAGATTTAAAAGGATTTTGTGTTTCTAAATATCTCATTACTTTGTCCTACTAGCATTTCTGATGTAATTGATCTGCAAATATCTGTCACTTAGCCATCTCTCAGAAAACAAACAAAAAAAAAAGCCATTATAGGAAGTATTAGGCTTTTCTGCTATGGTAGAGGGGCTAAAAAAACTCTAAATTGGTTGTTTAAGTGTTAATAACTGTTTCATGTATTCAGGTTTGGAGGGTTCAGATGCTGCTTTAGCATCGGTGTTAGGCTCTCTTGAATTCTGTTTGAAGCTTCGTGGTTCTGAGGCCAGTGTACTTGAAGATTTGTGGAAGGCAATCAATCTGGTTCATATTCGTCGTGATCTTGTTGAAAGTGGTCATGGGTTATTGAATCATGCACACCGTGTACAACAAGAATATGAGAGGTAATACATTAAAAAATTATTTCCTCATCCATCTACTGATCAATAGAATTTATGATCTTTGGGTGGTGATATCTCATTGCTGTCATTCAAGAAATTTTTTTTGTCCTCTAAAATGTACTGATCGTGCTTTAGTAAATGAGATAAATGTAAATGATGACAGGTAAAGGAAATATATATAAAAAACAGCAACTTTTGGCAATGATGTAGAACTTTTGTTTGCAAAATCCAGCTGTACATACTTGATAATCCGTTGCTTGCAACACATTATATCTAGGCGAGAGAATAGATAAACTTGTAAAACAATTTTTGATATGGATTGTTTTTGCCCAGAGTTCTACAGAGCAATATCCGGAATGGAACCTAAGCTTGTTAATGCGTTCGTGGAACTGCCCTGTAGTACTCTAGAAAGACACATATAAAGACACTTAAAATACATGAAAACCTCATCTAAACCTTAGGATTCAAGTGGGTTATATGGGACCATAACGTGCTCCTCTTTTCTCTGTGCTCTCTCTCTCTCTCTCTACTCTCTCTGCTCTCTCTGCTCTCTCTGCTCTCCCTCTCCTCTGTCTGCTCTGTCTGCTCCCTCTGCTCCCTCTGCTCTCTGCTCTCTCTGCTCTCTCTGCTCTCTCTGCTCTCTCAGCTCTCTCTTCTCTCTCCACTCTCTCTGCTCTCTCTGCTCTCTCTGCTCTCTCTGCGCTCTCTGCGCTCTCTGCTCTCTCTCTTCTCTGCTCTCTCTGCTCCCTGCTTTGTCTCTGCTCTCTCTGCTCTGTCTCTGTTCTCTCTCTGCTCTCTGCTTGCACTCTCCGCTCCCTGCTCTCTCTGCTCTGTAGGTACTCCCCTCCCCCTCCCCCTCCCTCTTATTTCTTGATTTACAGTATACAAATTCTGAAATATGTTCACATGTAAGCAGGACTACTAGTTACTGTTTGTCATTGGCTGCTGAACAAGAAAGGGTTGTCATGAAGAGATGGGTCCCTGAGCTGAAGAATGCATATGTGGATGCGCAGAAATGCCTGGAAGATTGCAAACGTGTGAGGGGCTTGGTAAGTAAACTTATACATCTGCAGCTGTTATTAAGATTTCAGGACCATCCATAAAATCATTAGCAGTTTAAAAGGCCCCGGTCTTTGGTTAGTATGATGACACCTGCCATATTTCTGACAGCTGCACTAACAACTATAATGTGTACAAAATATGGCCTGTCTTATCTGATGACTTGCATTAGGTATCTGATGGGTATCAAAACTGTGGTGGATAATGGTGACCTGCTTCTGTGCATTTGTTCTTGATCAAAGTGTGGCCTGACAACAATCTTGTCAGAACTTCACAAGATTTTTAATAACAGCTGCACAAGAATACCATGGCCCCACAAAAATCTTATCATAGTTTCTTCTAGAGTGAAGGATATATCAATAGATACTTGTGAGATGACACTGTTTTTAGAACAATGCTTACATTAGAAGACATAAAATTAACCCTTTTCTATTTTGACTGTTGACAGGTTGATGAGTGGTGGGAGCAACCAGCAGCAACCATTGTTGACTGGGTAACTGTTGACGGGAAAAATGTAGCTGCATGGCTAAATCACGTTAAGCAACTTCAGATGGCATTTTATGATAAGGAGCTTCTGTGAAGGGGTTGGTGTGCGAGTCCTTTTCTGCACTGTGTCATACTCACCAAATCTGTATAGGTTCAGGGGTTGTTTAAGCATCTGTAATATATGTGCCTTGCGCCGTATAAATGTAACCACACATCTTTATTCTGAAAACAGGGTATAAGTCATCCCAACCAGCTTTCTCAGTTGACTTGTAAGAGAGCAACCAGTTGTAAACAGCCTTTTGGCAACTGAGATGAGCGAAGTTTCTAATTAGAGTCTTGTAATCCGCCAAACGCTTGATATGCCAAGATACATTAATTCTGACAAGAGTATTATATATCAGGACAACATATTACATCTAAGGTTTCATAAGAACACAAACTATATTGGCAGTAAGTCCATGATTTGAATTCACTGTAGGGACAACAGCTAGAGAGGGCCCCAGAGATTTCCTAGGTGTAACATGTTTACGAATATACTAGCAGTGACCACTGTTTTCTATTATAAACTTGAAGTATTACAATCATTTAGTACAGGTTCAGTGTCCAAAATTTGTGTCATGAGTTGTCAATGTGATTGCTAATGCTCGGCTCCAGCCAACTGCTTTCTTTTGAAGGACTCATGGAGAATTGCCATGAAGTGCTTGGAAGCGATTTTACACAAGGAAACATTTTCCTGCTCGTGGAAGGCACCTTTATATCACTAGACAAGAAAGTTCACAGATGCAATTAGTTGCTTTTATTTTTTTCTGTGAGACAGATGAGCCACAATTTTTTATATATTAAAATCAATCAAGATTAGTTATGTCATGATTATTAACGCATGCTCAAGCTAGGATTTCAAAAGGATTATAAGGGCGCCTATACAACAATCTGCTCATCTCTCTTTATATATGCCAGTACGAGCAGCAGGACTTATCTCTATGGTGAGAAGTAGGTAATGAAATAAACATTGCCCTGCCTAGGAACGTCATGGGGGGTGTTATGAAGCAATGCACCACAATCGCAAGTTTTTCTCTTGCCTAGTGATATTTATTATGAGAAATGTGATATCAAATACAGAGAGTGCAAAATTGATCAGCTGCCAAGGGAGAGCATGCTCCCCAGCACAGGACCCAGACAGGGTACCCTTTCCTGGGCTTATTTTTATGCAGCGTTATACAGACAACAATAAGAGTATTAATCCAAGAAGAGACAAATTTCTTTGATTTCATACAACAAATATGCTTAAGCTCCGTCAATCACTACTTGTGTGTATAAGTTAAACACAAATACTTAGACCAGTGAGTAGAACTTTTAATTTCTGCTTCAAGGGAAAAACCAAGCTCGCTGGCCTAAATAGGCCGCCAGAACTTGCCATGAATGATCTTACTATAACAATCTAGGGCGCAAGTTTCCATATGAACTTGTATCCAAGTCCAGCTTCACCCAGTTGCGAGGAGAAGATCAAGGTGTCATAGTGAAGATGAGTGGTTTCTGAATGACATCATTTCCCTCAAGCTTCTTCAGATTAAAGAGCTGGATTTAGGGTACCTTTAGCACAACCTCTCTATGGTGTACCTTTATATGGTAGGAGGGTACCATCATGAGGTAGAAATGAAAATGGTCTGGCTAGTCCTTCACTCTCTATGTTAAAAACATGGAAAATGCTAGCTGCCCCTATGCCCAGTACCCATCCCACGTACATATTAATCTAAGCCCTTAAAAATATAAAAACTTATTTTTTATTTTATAAAATTCTATATTCTAAAAGATAAATCCTAGGCATCAATGTTTGGATTAACATGTATGTGGGATAGGTACTGCACATAGGTGCATCTAGTATTATTCTAAAAACATACGAGATATAGGATCACCCTTCGAATACCTTAGATGCTTTTAAAAAACCATAAAACCAGACATCAATATAAAAGATGTTGAAGATAAACAAGACCATAAAAATAAATTCTGTTCCAATAATTTTTAATTTTGGTCGACTTCATTGATTTCTTATAAAGTGTAATTTCAATGCTTCATGTTTTTTCATGTAAGTTTTCATGTCAAGAAGGCTTTCAATTGAGAAATAGTAACTTTTGCTTTGGCGCCAAAGCAGAGAGACACTGCCATTAGCGCCAAAGCAGAGAGACACTGCCATAGCGCCAAAGCAGAGAGACACTGCCATAGCGCCAGACCAGTGGTACCAGGCAATTCAAAGCTATAAATACCATACTTTGGGGTCGTGTTTAGAGAAGCTAAAAGAGTTTTTTAGAGTTAAGTTTGTTAGTTTCAACCCTTGGAGGAGGAAAAATTCCTAAGTATAATTTTATTTCGAATTCAGCTGTAAATTTGATTTCTTTTAGTTTTAGAACAATTTTCCTTCGCTTTGCTTTGATGTATTTTGAAGTTTTTATGTTTGATTCAATGAAATTCTGTTTCTCTTTTAATATGCTTGAGTATTTTATTTTGGAATTTTAGTGTTATAATTCATGGGAAGATAGTATGATTCATGTCATTAATTTTTTGTATATTTGAATGTATATGAGTTCAATCGGACTTAACGTGGAATGATGGTGGTTTTTCTCATGATCTATTAGAATAGATATATAATTTTGGTTGTTTAATTCATTTGATAAGAATGGACACTAGGATCAAGGGTGATGGCATTAGGTATGGTAGTTGAAGATGTTTTTGTTTAGATATGACCTGACTTTAATTTACAGTAATTGCATTGACTGAATTTCATTGTTGTAAATTGTATATCTTATTAAATTCGAACCTAAGATTAAGCACTAGATTGCATGAGTTAAGCATTCTCTCTGATTTAGCTGTATATCAGTGATCACGAATTGAGTAGAAACGCATTGGAAAAAGAGAATGCTGTAACTATATATTGTGATTAAATTTTACCTTATTTTAGTTATTTGCTATCAAAATTCATTGGTTGGAATCCGAGGGCTTGAAGTGTTTCTCTATCTTCGTGAGATCGACCGCAAACTCCATGCAATAGATTTGTATGCTTATGAGTATAAATTTAAAGCTCAGTACAACAATGACCACAAACATTATTTTATTTTAAAAATAAACACTAACCTCAAGTATAACTTTCCATTTCTTTGGTGTCAGGCAAATACATCCTGTAAGTTGGCTTATTTGATTGAAGCATACTATACCCAGGGGCCTTTCTCAAACTTCTCTCTTCAGCCATTTTCCATATATTGTCTACTTCACTCCATTTACCTGCATCTGCATATATACTTGCCACCAAGGCATAAGCACCAGAGCTTAGGGGATCTACCCGTAGCAATTTTTTACCTATAAGCTCTCCCAACTCAGTATTTCTATGAACCCTACATGCAGCAAGCAATGCACTTAAGGCACTTGTGCTTTGTGGAAATGGACAGCGTTTCAGCAAATCATGAGCTTCCTCTAGACGTCCGGCTCTCCCTAGCAAATCAATTATGCATGAGTAGTGCTCCTCACTTGGTCTAATTTGATGCTCAGCCTCCATAGAATGAAAGATGCGCAAGCCCAATTCAACTAGCCCTGTATGGCTACAAACAGAGAGCACCGAAGAGAAAGTTAATTCATCAGGCTTGATATTTTGCATTTGCATCTCGTTAAAATGTTGAAGGGCTCCTGTGCAGTCACCATGCATACCATAAGCAGCAATAATTGTGTTCCATAAAGTGACACAGTTTCTCCCGATGCTATCAAACAACAATTTTGATGCATCTAATCTACCACATTTTGAGTAAGTTAATATCATCGAATTAGCAATCGAAATTTCTCCATCCAAGCGATTCCGTTGGATATAACCATGAACTGCCTTAGCTTGTTTTAGACATCCAAGATAAGAGAAGGCCTGTAGCAAACCTAAAATTGTAACAGCATCAAGACCAACACTTGCTTCCTGCATTAAAAAATATAGTTCTATGGCTTCATCTGCATTTCCGTGACTGACATAACCCATTATCATTGAGGTCCAAGACACCAAGTCCTTCCTACTTATCCAATTGAAAATCTGTCTTGCCTTGTCAAGCCACCCAAATTTTGTGTACATATGTAGAGTTTGATTGGAAATTTCCACATCTATATCAAACCCAGATTTGATTATGTATCCGTGGACAGTTCTGCCATTTTCTGCATCACCAAAATCACTGCATGCACCAAGAAGGTTCAGAATAGTTGCAGGGTTAGGTTTGATATCCTCTGCTAGCATTTTACCAAACATGCCAAAGGCCATATCAGGTAAACCTGAGGAAAGAAACCCTGCCATTATAACATTATACAAAATTACATCTCTTCTTTTTATTCTGTCAAACAAATATCTTGACATCTTTGTTCTGTTACATCTCATATACATATCAATTAAAGCAGTAATAGCAATTACATCTAGTGGGTATTCTTGTCTAATAACATAACTGTGTACACTTGTGCCCCAGTGGAGGCATTTTAGGTCTGCGCAGCCCATAAGCGCATTAGCTATGCTGATAGAGTCTGGTTTAATGCTCTCCCTAATCAACAGAGCAAAAAGTTTTACAGCCTCAAGAGCTCGTCCATATTGGACCAGACCACTAATTAGGGCATTCCAAGATGCAACAGGTTTTATTTTACTCTGCCTGAATATGAGCTCTGCAGAGATTAGATCACAGCATTTAATGTACATGTCTATCATACTGGTCTCAAGAACTTCATCAAGACGGTCCATTTCCCTTCTGATGGCATAAGCATGGATTGACCTACCTTCTAGAAGTCCATCCACCTGACTTGCAGCCTGTAGCAAGCTCACCAGAGTAACCCTATTAGGATTAAATCCTTCGTTTTGCATATTTGAAGCAATTCGAAATGCCTCCCAAACATGACAATGAGGCATATGTACATAACCCGTTATGATTGCAGTATAAACAACAACATCCTTCCCTGAAATTTCTTCAAACACCCTTTTCACATCCTCCATGTGGCCACATTTGGAGTAGAATCCAATAAGTGAAGAGCCAACGAAACTGTCAAAATTTAAATTCACCTTATAAGTATCTGCATGAATCTGTCTTCCAACTTCCACAAACCCCAGCTCCGTACAACTCTTCAGACTGAAATTCAGAGATGAACTGTCTATACTGATTCCTCGCTGCTTCATTATTAAAAATAGATTCAGAACTTGACCAAAATGGCCGCCTCTGAAGTATGCAATAACAGTTGAAGTCCATAAAGAAAGATTTTTGTTAATAATTTGTCCATTAACACGCTTCGATTCACTTAATTTATCTAAACTAGCATAACAATTGACCAATTTAGAACCAAGAAAACTGCTGCTTCCATGGCCAAATGTAAGAATCCGTGCATGGATCCTTCTAAGAAATTCAATATCCGGACTATTTTCCAAAAAACAGGCAAGTTTACGAACATTTGGAAGTTCTTCAGCAATAGGTATTGCTCCTTCAAAATGACAAAACAATTTTTGGCGGCTGGAACTACTTTTTGTCAACTGCCGAGCCTGGTTGATACTGGCGGTGCCCATGGAGTCCTTCGAAAACCTGGACCTGTAGGCATACCCGAGGGCCGAGGCTGAGAGAGAAGGACCTGGTGACCATGAGAACAAATTGGAAAAACCTAATATGGCTTGATTACAAGCAAAATAAAAACTTTAAAGGAAGAAGAGGTGATTATACATAAAAAGAGTAAGATCTTGATACCTTTTTATTGGCAACAAATGCGTTGCCAGTTTCAGGAGCTTGAGATCCTATGCCTTCCGAAGATACAGACATCGATGGAACAAGAGAAGAAGAGAAAAACGATTTTTTTTTATTCTGGAGTACTCAGTTTTAGAAACAAAGAGAGGAGACCAAGACATATAAATCACGGAGCTCGACTTAAAAAAATGGTGACTTTGCATCTGACTCCCCAAGGTCTTCTACATTAGCTGCTTTCTCCCCAGAAATTTCGAGGAATCCTTTTTTTTTTTTTTATCTAATTTCGAGGAATCCTTCTTTCATTATGACAAGAGAAAGGAGCCTCTATGAAACGTTGGTACCGGTTAGAAGTATCTCACTGAGGAATCGTTTTCATCGTTTTTACTTTCAAGGTCTCTCTTCTGTTAATGATCTGCAAGACTACAACTCTTCCACTGAGAACACTCCCTATATTAGAAGAAAAGGGTTTTAGAATAGCAACAAATCTGCAAGAAATGTAGGGTGATTCTTAAATTCTTGTGAAAAGAACACGAACGAGAGGCAGCACAGACAAGACGCTACACTAGTACTAATTTTTGGCAGCATATACAAGTCACCAATAGTTTTATAATTGTAGCAGTATAAGAACGTTATTAGGCAGGAAAGAGTCTCATATTGAAAATTTTCAAAGAATGTTATTAGGTTATAAATTGAACAACCCCTCACTCATCCAACTATGGCTTCAAAATAATTTCTTGTTTAGGTGAACTTTATTGGTCACTAAATTAATCGGATATGCTTTAAGATTCATATTTTCAGTGGCTGAATGGATGTCGTCTTCACCATTATAAGTCCAAAGCACTTTTACTAAACTGTTCGGAGTACTGTTATATTAATCAATATCTACTTCAAGATGGGATTAAGATATGAGATAGCTGTTTGATGTCCGATTCTTTAGTTGGTCTTCTATCGCTGCCGTGCTTTCGTGAAAGATGAATAGAATGAATCCAATTACCCGACTTTCTGTTCCACTGGTAATACAAGAAAGGATTCCTTTATATATGTAAGCATAATTACGAACAAAATCTCAAAAAAGTTTATTTCCAAGCAACTCTTGTTGCTAACAAGTACTTCGGACCACTGGAATCTGACGATGAGTTTTCTGGCACTGGCTTCGTTAGGATCTTCCCTTTGCAATAATGTGTACAGAGAAAAGGTGATGCAGTTCTAGATTGAAGCCACTTCACTCAGCATATAAAACCAACCTACATAACCCTGTGGTTACAATTTTCCCTTCCTTTTGTCCTTTCTTAATTTTTTGCCTCCCTGAGCCCAAGTTTCATCAGCTGCATCCGACAATTTCCAAGGAAATTACAGATATGGAAGCTATGGATCATTTGGTTGCCGCTATCAACTCAATACGTACGGTAAATTGGCAATTGCACTCGACCATGAAAGGAAAGCAACAGAAACAAGATTTTGCACTTCTAAAGTAAGAAAGTGCTCATAGGATTGGCAAAGAGATGTCTCCGATGAACAAATTCTTGTCTTCTCTTGCCTGCATCTAAAAGAGCTGGAGGGCCGCTGGAGATTGTTTGATGCATCTTTCTCACAATGAGATGATTATCTAAAATCATCAAGTCCAAGAATTTCCTACAGGTCTGGATAAAGAAGATGAGAAATGTCAGGACTCGTATAATTGATAAAAAAGTGATTAGAGCTTACGATTCATTCATGAAAATAAACCTTACAATTCATAAAAGAAATTCAAAGTGAATCAGGTATTTTCAATTTTTTTATAGTATACATAAAAGGAGCAAAGGAAAGCATAAACATACCTGGGGATTCAAGATATCCATTCTTCGAGCAAGATCCCCCTGCCATAAACACAAAAAGGAATAAAAGAGTTCATGCTTTAACTCAATACAAGGACCAAGAATCCTTTCAAAATGTTCATATTCTGATTACAGTTGCCTATGCTTACTAATTGGAAAAAAGTGCTTCTTAAATTCAACTAGCCATTTGCAGAAGATTGACACAATCTTTACATGGCATTGGAGCCGTCCAAGGCTATGTTAAGGATATTTAGACTGTGTGATAAAGTGTATACTCTCAATATCTTCAGGCAGGTTCTTGATTTGACATGACTTTGTCAAACCATGTACTACAGTCAGTAAAAGTGAAAATCAAGCCAACAACTTGGGGACCAGTCAAAAGGAAAATAGTGATCAGTTCTTGACACATCTCGCCGACAAATTTGGCAAGGGCTATTTCAAGGAGCATAAATTCAAATTAAGTGACAAAAAAGAAAAAACTGAACAAACAGTTAGTCTAGATTTACTCTACATCAATTAAAGACCTAAAGCTCACACATTTTGGAAAGCAAGCAACCTAAGGAGGCTAATTACAAAATCTGAAAACTAATGACACGCCATTGATTCAGCATATCAAGGGGACTAGTTTCCTCCACCAGTTAATTCTTATAAATTAAAATTTGAAGGTTCATCCTTCGGTAATCCAGGACTTGCTGGTGTAGGAGGATTTATTTATTTATTTTTTAATGATGACACTTTTATTAATAGTAAATCTATTGTTACAATATTGTTACAGCAGTAATACTACACAGGTATTATACAAGGCCAAGGCCGCTTTTAGAATGGACAACTGTGTGATTAAAGTAAATCTGTTATGCAGTGGGTGACTATGCAACTTGTTCTTGAGGTTCCCGATTTAGCTAATTTAACTGCCACAGAGTTGGCAGACCGTGGAACAGCGAACCAGGCTATTCTCCATTCCTTCGTTAAATCAGTCACTTCGTCGAAAATACTCTTTAACGACCATGGGGCAGAATTTTCTTTCGTTGCCCATCCGATTACAAGCTTTGAGTCCCCTTCAACTTCCAATTCTTCTTTACTGTACTGTTTTAAGGTTCTTAGCCCCATCAGCAGTGATTTTGCTTCAGCCTCATTGGAGCTGCAGTTTCCGGCAGACCCTGAGTAAGCGGCCAAGATTTCCCCCTCGCTACTCCTTATAACTCCACCTAGGAGGATTTATTATAAATTAGTATCGTGACACCTTGTTTACCTATTCGGGGCCAATAGGGATTGTAGACTCCACAACTTCTGAAGCAATGAGCTTAAAACAAGGAATCAAGTGCTTTCTTGATTCACATTTTGTTGAGCCTCATCATGTTAAGGGAGACTCAAGTGTGGTCATATAATGGTGCAAAAAAACTTTGAAGCCACCTTGGCGATTCGGATCCGTAGTTAACGAGATTTTTGTTCTTGATACTTTTGTTATAAGCTGGACACGTCCTTAGGAGTGCTAATTGTAAAGCGAACAACTTAGCTAAACAGGGGGGCCCATGAACAACACCTTGTTGTTTGGGGTCCCAAGATAGCTCTGTACTGTTCCTCTGTAAAGTTTTTATAAATTAATGAAATAGAATAAAACACAATTTTCAAAACAAAAAAAAAAAAAAAAAAAAACTCAATGAAGTTCCAACTTCTCTTGCTATCTCTCCTGACAGTGGATAATCTAAACAAAAATTGATTTAAACCATCATATCGCCCCTCTTGGAAGTATGTCTAAGTACGCGCCAAACATCCCACGTTGAGGTATATTTGCTTGATAGTCTTCCTCCTATTGTCTTTTGCAACCTCCTTGTCTGGTGTTTCTATATTTAAAAATTGCACGAAAGTACTTTATGTAAGATTTTCCAGAAATTAATAAAAAGCTTTCACCATCTTCAAAAAAACATTGCACGAAATCTTTACTCGTCTGAGGTGGACGCTCTCCATGAATGAAGAAATGAAAGCTTTCAAAGGTACATGGAGTTTCAAGTGATCCTCCAGATGTAGCCATGGTAAGGTGCAAGTAAGTGTATACTGTTAGGATGCTACCCCGAAGGTTTATTACACATAATTATGGTGTGATACCCCTCCCATTTGTTAGGTCGTTGTTTAAAACACCCTTGTGGAAAAAGATCTTGGGAATTTTGGGAAGAAGCAAGGGTTCTAAGCTGGGGTTCTTTGATATAAAAACTCCACTTGAGATGTGTTCAAAGAGAACCAAAGCCACATTAGTAAGCCATGTAGTCAGGACGTTATGGTTTAAATCTCACTTAAGTGGATTAATAACAACAAAGGGGTTGAGCCCCACCCTCAAAAGAGCTCGTCTTGTGCTCTCTTCATCGTCTCTCCTCTTTTTCCAATCTAAAACTCTCTAATAAACTAGAGTACTTTTTTTTTAAAACAGTGAAATTGTTCTTTTATTGCCTTTCCAAGAATGATACAAATAATGATAGAGTTACATCAGTAAAAATACATTCTTTCAAGTAAACTTTGCAAAGCTACAAACATTAAAAGTAAACTAGAGTACTTTAAAATGTACACTCCAATTTGAGTAGTGATACTGAGTGGAATGCTAATAACTTATTACAGTGTTATATTTAGAGACTGGAATCATTATAGGGGGCATTTAAGTATTTGTGAGGGTTTTATGGAGAAAAATCAAAGGAAATATTGGACTAGTGTAATTACAACACTTAATGAGTTCTTGAGGACGAGTGGTGCTTAGACCTTAACTGCAGTAAGACGGACTCTACGTGTCTTCTTCTCACTATTTTCACACCTAATTTCTCTAACCCACTTCCACTTCTTCACCACCTTTAAAATTTCCCCCTAAGGCTCCTAATAATCAAAACTCAAAGTTTCAAGCGTTCAACTATACATTTAAACATTCTTAATCAGTCACAATAAACAGCAGTAATTTGCTCAATCAGATCTGCATGTAATGGATGGAATACTCAATTACATAACAAAAAAATACAAGAAAAGTACAAGGAGAGTATCCTTACCTCCAACATCCCAGGATTTTGCATAACAGACCCCAAAATACGACGTACAAAGCCTCTGTAAACAATAGTATTTGTGCTGCCATCTCCATTCAACCATGGAAAGATAGGACACGATGTATGAGAGCCATTTCTAATGCAAGTCTCAGCTATGGTTGATTCAGATGAAGAGAATTTGTTCTGCATATAGTCTTTAAACCTAATATCTTCACCAGAGGGATGAGTTTCACCACAAGGTTGACAATCTTCTTCTGGCCTTTTTTTTTTTTGAAGAAGTGATTCTTCTGGCATATTTATTAGTGTGATTTTATGCCCATCACAGATGTTTACACTTGCTTCTTTCTGCAAGCTGTTTTCTTTCCTGTCATCATATTGGGCAATTGGCAAAGGGACCCTTTCCGTCCCTGTAGGTGTCAAGTGAGAGGGAGTGTTGATGTAACGATATGGACATGAGCCAAGAAAGTACTTGGGTTTGTAAGAAGCATCAACTATCCGTATGCAATCAAATGCATTGACCTATATAAACCTCAATATTAGCCCATAAAAAGTTACAAATAAAAACGAAGACTTCATCAAGCAGACAGCAAATGTGAGTTCCAATTGAGTTAGCAAAAATAAGTTCCAACTGGTAGACAGCAAAATAACCATATTATTTTTTTAGAAAGTTGGAAATTTTTCTTCTGAAATTTGGTGAAAATGTATCAGTAACACAGAATTATAACAGGGCCTTGTTCCAATTGGAATATACTCCCTAGTTCCAAGGGCTGGTGTAGAAACACCAAAGCTAGCTAGACCATCTGCTAAATGAAACTATGCTTCCAAGTAACTCGTTTTTTTTTTTCAACCAGTGAAGATCTTCCAAGTAACTCGTTTTTTTTCAACCAGTGAAAATGTTCTTTTATTGCTTTCCAGGAATCATACACATGGATTTATATCAATTAAATTCACTGAAATTGGTTTGCGAATGATTACATAGAACGAAAATTTAAGAGAGTGGGAGCGTGTTTCCCCAAACTATTGCACATTGGTTTGCTCCCTCTTTAGCTAGTTGATCAGCAAGAGAATTTGCTGAGCATGGTACGACTTCCCATATGACATTCCAATTCTTGCTTATTTTTGAAATTTCTTCAAAGACCTGCTTAAGCTTCCAAGGAATGTTGGAGTGTGTTGCCCAACCAATGGCTAGAGTGGAATCCCTTCTATGATGGAATCCCATTATTTCTTAAATTTGCTTGAGCTTCCAAGTATTGGTTTGCTCCCACTTTAGCTAGTTGATCAGTAAGAGAATTTGCTGAGCATAGTATGACTTCCCATATGACATTCCAATTCTTGCTTATTTTTGAAATTTCTTCAAAGACCTGCTTAAGCTTCCAAGGAATGTTGGAGTGTGTTGCCCAACCAATGGCTAGAGTGGAATCCCTTCTATGATGGAATCCCATTTCTGAAAT
Organism: Aristolochia contorta; assembly: GCA_022405105.1. Lineage (NCBI taxonomy): Eukaryota > Viridiplantae > Streptophyta > Magnoliopsida > Piperales > Aristolochiaceae > Aristolochia > Aristolochia contorta. Next base: position 11,745,053 of record CM039664.1, read on the forward strand.
TTACTTGAGCTTCCAAGTATTGACAACTTTTTTTTTTGTTGAAGAGATTGATTCCATTACATGTGGGACTAAAACAGTGGCTACAGTAGCCTAATACTTTGTAGTCTGGAAGACTCGAACTCGAGACCTCCCGCAACACACCCCTAGGTGTTACCACTGAGCTATGCTTGAGCTTCCAAGTCACTCATTGACTACTTAACAAACGGAGGATATGATCTTAACAATAACAATGCAGTGAAATAGCTGCCAATGATCCTCGAACCAAGAAAAAACAGTAGAAAAATGTTCTTCAATGAATAAAGGAGATAGTTTCGGACCACTAACTTCATGCCCACCAAAAGAATGCAAACATCAGTTGCACTTGCACCGTTTAACCTATGTGGCCCTTATAAAATATATACAGATTGACCTATGCAAACGTCAGTTGCATTTAGTTCAATCCAAAAACTATATTTTCTAATTGCTAGGTTACAGGCTTTGTTATGGCAAATGAGTCGACAAAAATAAGAAACTCCTACAAAGTTTCTTCTAGGACATTGACTCTGATTACTATTTTTCTAAACTCTAATTTCTGGAAAAATTCTAAACTGAAAACAACTCCTATATTATCCTAAGTTGGAAACAAAGATTCAAACTTCTAATAGGAAATAAAGACTGATAATTCAAATAGAATACAAAGGGCTAATGCTTCAAATACAAAACATGGCCTAATAGCTCAAACAGGAAACAATGTTTAAAGTAAACATGGAAATCAACTCTTAGTGTACTTTCCAAAATAAGGAAACTCCAGATTTCAGCAAGCTGGGAAGAGGAAAGAGCTTTTGTAGGAAAGTGCTTTTGTAGGAAAATGCTTTTGTAGGAAAGTGCCTTAATTTTTTTCTAGGATAGCGTGGTTTTATAAAAAATCAGGTATTAATTTACAAGAGGAGTGTCCCTAACAAAAGGGACTATTATTATTACTATGGGCCATTAGTGGGTTTTACAGTGGATTTTGCTAGATTGGGGATTAATTGTAAGTATTAGTTGATTGGGGTCTATTTTTTATGTCCATGCTGAAATGGACTAATTCGTACTTTAGCATCTTGTTAAAGTTAAGGGTATTTTGGTCACTATACTCTGTTACAAGTCAGGGGTAGTTTAGTAATTATACTAAACTTAGTTATTATTTGTTTATTATTTAGTTTACTTGCTCCTCAAGCCATGAATTGCATTATTGTAATTTTGTATTTTCGAACTTTATTAATACATGTTTTAAGGTTGTAGGTCATTATGACCTTACGACCTCTTTCTCTCCTTCTCTCTTCCCCTTCTTCCTATCTCTTCACTTTTTGCTCATCTTTTATCATCCTTCACTAAATCTAAAATGGAATCTAAGCGAGTCTGTATGTGACGACTCGTCACTTACAAAGGTCATGGGATCTTCCTCCTCTAGGTTTCGTTGTACAAGTCTGATTGCAGGAATAAATTTCTGCCGATGGCGAATAAGAAAATAATTCTTTTTTTTTCTTTTTTTCCTGCCATAGTTGTAAGCTATGGGTCATACTAGCGTTTAAGTGCTAGATGCACATCTTTGTTCCCTCAAAACGGGTTTTTTACTATTGCTGAATCGTTGGATTCGTACTGCTACTACTGCTGATGTTATCTGTTGTGTCGTCGGAAAGCTAAAGATTCAATTTTTCTCTTTCTTTTGCCATTGTCTGAAACCTAATGGTTTAAATTCATGTGTAAGTGTTAAATACACAACCTACTGCCCTTAAAAAGGGTAGGTTTTCTGCTACTGCTGACTCGTTGGACTTGTACTACTGGCATCACTGCTGCATGAAGGTAATCGTGCCAAATTGTTTTAGCTCATGAAAGGTTGTCAAAAGGTGTTTTCTAGGTGTCAGAGGCTTCGCTAGGGTTCTAGAAACATAAAGGTGTGATCTTTCTAACCTTGTGTTGTCATGACATCATCATACTTAAGGCTGATGTCAGCAACTTTTCAGCAATGAATTTCATACTCTGGAGAAAGATTTGGATGTGTTAAGAGTCAGGGGTAGTTTAGCAATTTTACTAAACTTAAGTTAGTTGGTATTTGTTTATTGTTTAATTTACTTGCTCCTCAAGCCATGAATGGCACCATTGTAATTTTGTATGTTCGGATTCTATTAAGATACGTTTTAAGGTTGTAGGTTATTATGACCTTACGACCTCTTTCTCTCATTCTTACTTCCCCTTCTTCCTATCTCTTCACTTTTCTCTTATCTTCTATCTTCTTTCGCTAAATCTAACATGGTATCAGAGCGGGTCTGTAAGTGACGACTCGTCAATTATAGAGGTCATGGGATCTTCTTCCTTAATGCTCGTTGTACACATTAGAAGTTCTGGAAAGATCTTAGATTCTGGGTGATCCTTAAAGTTTGTCTGTTTTTTGTGTTTTTCAGCCATTATCCCTTGATAATAATGGCTTCTACTGTTGACTGAAGCATTGTGCGTATGGGTTTACTCCATAAGGGATTTCCTTTGCTGCTTCAAAGTTCATAGGAACCTGTATATGTGACTACTACGACCGCTGCTAGTAAAAAAATGGAACTTTTAAATTCCCTCGAGATTCGTGTCAAACCAAAAAACCTCTCTGAGCTGCAAAAATCTGCCACTTCTAGTCACAAGTAGTTCTAAACGTGTTTCAGAGCTTCTAGGTTTGTAAAACTTGTGTTTTTCAACGGCCTCAGGAACATTGCCAAAGTTTTTTTTGAATTAGAAAAGGTTTTCTGGTGTTTCTGAGCTCTAGTTCATGCTGCTATTGGTGGTGGTGCTGCTACTGACATTATCTGTTGTGTGGTCAGAAGGTAAAGGTTCAATATTTGTCTTTCTTTTGCCATTAGCAAATAGTCTAAATTCTTGTGTAAGTGCTAGATGTACAACCTACTGCCCTTATAAAGGGTTTTCTGCTAATGCTGAGTTGTTGGACTCGTACTGCTGAGTCGTTAGACTCGTACTGCTGAGTCGTGGACTCGTAGTGCTGGCATCACTGCCACACTGCTGCGTGGAAAGACTCAAATTTTACTGCCTTGTTAATTGTGTTAGACTGTTTTAGCTCACCAAAGCCTGTGAAAGGTGTTTTCTAGGCGTTAGAGGCTTCTCCAGGGTTTTAAAACTTGTGTTCTTTCTGACTTTGAATTGTGCTGGCATCATCATACTTGGGGCTGATGTCAATAAATTTTCTGGTCTGAATTTCATACTTTGGAGAAATATTTGGATGTCAAGTTGTTACAAATGCAAAGGTGATCACTAGTACTGTTGTTTAAGTGTGCTACACGTTTGGTGCTGCTCCGAAAAGGTGTTATTTTGCTGCTGGTGGGTTCATAAAACCCTCTTTATGCTACTGCTGCTGCCTCGGAATTCGCGAACACTATAAGTTAACACTAAAGACCAACTGGCTGATCTGCTCACTAAAGGTCTTGGATAGAAGGAATTTTAGTATCTTCTCTCCAAGTTGGGCCTTCATGATATCTATGCTCCAGCTTGAGGGGGAGTGTTAAGAGTCAAGGGTAGTTTAATAATTTTACTAAACTTTAGATAGTTGTTATTTGTTTATTGTTTAGTTTACTTGCTCCTCAAGCCATGAATGGCACCATTGTAATTTTGTATTTTCGGATTCCATTAATGCACGTTTTAGGGTTGTAGGTTATTATGACCTTACGACCTCTTTCTCTCATTCTCACTTCCCCTTCTTCCTATCTTTTCACTTTTCTCTCATCTTCTATCTTCCTTCACTATATCTAACGGGATGTCTAGTTGCTCCTGCAACAAGGGTGATCGCTAGTACTCTTGTTTAAGTGTTCTACACGCTTGGTGCTACTCCGAAAAGGAGTTATTTTGCTGTTGTTGTGTTTGTAAAACCCATTTTTTGCTACCGCTACAGTTGGGTTCGTAAAACCCTCTTTCTGCTACTGCTACTGCTGTTGTTGTTGGGAAAGGGTTAGCTTCTATTTCACTGTCTCGGGATTCGTGCACCCTCTACATGTTACCTAAGCCTGCAGATTCACTATTCTACATCTCCCTTTTGGAAGGAATTCAAGTATCTTTACTCCAAGCTAGTTCTTCATGATATCTACGCTCCAGCTTGAGGAGTGTTAAAGTCAAGGGTATTTTGGTCACTTTACTCTATTACGAGTACTAAACTTTAGTTAGTTATTATTTGTTTATTGTTTAGTTTACTTGCTCCTCAAGCCATGAATGGCATTATCGTAAATTTGTATTTTGGGACTTTATTAATACATGTTTTACGGTTGTAAGTCATTATGACCTTACGACCTCTTTCTCTCCCCTTCTCTCTTCCCTTTTCTCTTGTCTTCTATCTTCCTTCACTAAATCTAGCACATCTATTAGTTATTATAAATAAGAGGTCTCCAACTGGACCAAGAAGGCTAGATTTGTTACAAAACTACACTATCGTCTTCTTTTCCCCTTTCTTCCTCCCCTCAACCCCAATTCTTCTTTGAAAACCCTAATTCCATTTCATCGTTGCCGTTACGAATTAGAATCGTAACAGAGGTGACCCCCTCCATCAAAAGTCTGCAAAATCATTGGCTGCCTTTGGTATACAAGTCCAATCATTAGATAAATCAGCATCTAAGTCTAGAATCCTTTTAAATAGGCACTAAAATCTTCATGTAGGTATTGACTCCTTTTATACTATCTTCATGTAGGTGTTGACTCCACAAGAAGCGCTTGTGTAGGTTAGCTGTGATTAGATCGTTTGATCTTCCAAGATGTTTCTAGCACCACCGCCTATGTCGAGGGGTCACCTCACGCCATTCCGGCGAACTATCCGTGTTGTCTCAATGATGGTTATGCCGTTCTCTAGGGTAGATTGAATTCAAAAAATGAAGAGACCGTACCTCGTTGCCTCCGGAGTTGGTATTTTGACTCGGTGACTCAGCACTGATGAGATTGAGTCTGCTTCGACTCGTTCCCGGATTCTGAAGTGTCTTCCTCGTCTCCGGTAGAGGGAAATCCGGCCAAGCTTCAATCCTGAAGGGTTTTGAGCCGACCAGGATGATTCGCTCTCCACCATTGGTTCGGTCGTGTTGCCTTGCATGAGTCCTCTAGCTTTCGTTAGGTCTCTCCTTATCAATGTGGTGTCGTCTAGCTTGATCAATTTCCCATAGCTTTTAAAGATGGTCTTCAGTGCTTCATAACTCCATAGTTGGATTGGGATTCCAGTGATCTTCAGCCAATAATGTTTACTGATTCCGCCTTTGTAGTCTCTCCATGGTAATAAAGACGGGTTGGGGATGTGATTGGTGGCATTAATACCCACAAGTAGATTGTTCCTCTCCTCCTAGTTTTTTGAACCAGATCAGCCAGGTTTGTGCATCAAGTTGCGATATTTCTGGTTTGGCAGCTAGTCTAAGAAACTTAAGCTGACGCCAGTAGTACGAGTCTAAGAAACCCAAAGTGGCTTACAACGTCAAAGAAACTTAAGCTGAAAGAACTAAATTAGTTAGAAGTGTGACATGCTTTTTTTTAACTCAAACAAAGCCCGAATCCCTAATCTAGAAAGTATTGACCCACAAAATTCCAATAGCAAAGAATCTTATTGGAAGTCCCAAGCCTGCTTGGTGACTGAAGTTTAGGTATGTTGTTAATTGTCTCAGACGTGAGGTATTTTGTTGATTGTCGATGACAAGTTGTTAAATTGTGGGGAGGGATTATTTAATATAAACGGTATGAACTTGTAGATGGTCTGAAAGATTAATCAATATTATGACATTTGTCAAGGAATTTTTATTAAGTCTCATATTTGGTCATATTTTATTGACAAATAAATGTACTAAGAGAAAAGATCAAAGATATAAAACAAGAAAAATCACTGAAAATATAAAATGTTAACCAAAAAGGTTGATATCAATGTTGGTACAAAAGGAAAAGTATCGACAAGAAGAACACCAAGAAGATTCACACCATGACGAGCTAAAATATCAGATAGAATTAGCAGTACTTAATGAAAGAACCCATTGGATGTCAAGCTGCCCACCATAACCTACAATCACATAAAATTATGGTGTCTCCATGTGAGATTAACTAACTAAAACCAGGAAATCACCACTAAGAAATCGTCCTCAATCACCGAAGGGTTCAAGAGAGGACCAGTCAAATTTTTACGTTGACGCCCAGTGTTTCCAGTGTTTTGGATAACTCTTATTACATCCTCTACCATTCTCCTGTGCCATCTGAAAATTATGCAGATTGCTCTTTCTTTTGATAATATTAATTCCTTACATGTTTTGGGCACAATATTCCATTATACTTATTCAGTTACACTGTAAGGTAAACATTATTCAAGAAATTTTTTCCCATGCTTCAGGATTTGAGTTTGTTGATCCCTTTATTGAGTTTCTAACCCTGGTCTCTTAATTTGATATATCAGGGCGTTTTTATTCAGGGTGACTATTACCCTTCATTCAGTTTTCGTTATTACTGGAGGATTGCACATATAATGGCCTAGCAAGAAGAAGAGAAAGACTCCGTATGATGGTGATCTCAAAGCAATTTAAGCTCAGGATAAGTACCTTTATAACTAGTCCAAAAACCTGAAGCGCTTCCACTATAATTTCAGCAGGTTTATAACCTAAAAGAAATGAAGAATTTAGGCGAAGAACACAAAGGAAAAAAGGCAAATACTATGTAACACACTCTAGGATCAAAGAATACTGTTGAATGCCAAGAGTAATTTGGTAATTTCATATATAGTTGTAAGTTACAGGGTGCATTCCATAGGTCTACAGTCTATGATTCCAATGATGTAATTCTTCTGAAATTTCATCAGTTATTTGGGGGCTCATGAGGTAATACATGTAAAATGCATGAAGTCTTTTCAATGTGATTTCACACAAGTCATTGGATAAAGACAATTAGGGTTAAGATTCTGACACCCTAACAAGACTGGAAGAGTCATTGCTGCAGCCCTCTCTGATCTCTCCTTTATTTTTCTTATTTCCACTTTTTTCCCTTTTAAAATAAATATTGGAACTGGAACATACCTTGCACAACCTTGATAGTAGAAATTTCTTCCAGGCTTAATCCTTGCTGACCAGATTCACAAATGATATCATAAACTGCTGTAAAGAACTGAGGACACAAGGAGATTCCTTGTCTTTCATGAATAGATACTGAGATCTCAACGTGGTTCATAATATGTTGCCATAGTGATGCAGAATGGCTCACTACTGCAATCCCATGAGCCAAAGTGTTGCTTGCATTCAAATTCTCAGAACGAGGTGGACTTCCAATACTCAGAAATTCAGAACTCGATATATCTTGATTAATTTCATCGTGTAAGAAGAGATCTACAACCTGTGTTTTTGATAGAGTAGCACAACTTATAGATAGAATTATACCTGGAAATCCTTTCTCTCTTCGAGAACCAAATTCACCATCAATTTGCCAAAGGGACTTTTGCTTTTTTGCCAACTCAAAGCTGGAAAATTCAGTAGTATCACTTTTACGTTTCGTACCCCTCTGCTCCTCAGCTTCTCCAACACCTTCATTTGGTAAGTGTGGAGCAATAGAGAGCTCTCCTAAAGAGACTGATGCAAATAGATGGAAGATGTCGCCACACTGTAAATCCTCTGAAAGTTCAGCTCCATCTTCCATTAGATCCTTCTCTCTTCTATGCAGCCAATTAGCAAAGTTGGCCGCCCTCCTTCCTGTGTTAATTGGAAAAGGTGAAGATGAAGAGTTGTGCCAAAACTTTCTAGAAAGAACAAACGGTTGACTGCCCTGACCATCAATCTGCAACAAAGTGTTCAAATAACAATATTTAATAAAATTCAAAAGCAATTCCAGTCAACAAAGAACTGCACTTCATCAAAAGAGCTTCTTTCAAAAGTTTTAAATTTAAACAAATGTCAGATAAAGAATTTATGCAAAAAAACTTACAAACGGTCATGACTCAATCATTACAAGTATATCAATAGTCAACAACTGTAGCACCCTAAACAGGAGCCTTCGAAAGGTGCCCCCATAATGTGGTAAGGACTGGTGAGGGTGAAAAAAAAATAATACAGAATAACTTCTAGATCAGTCATTTGAAATAAACTAGAACAATTCGAAGAGAAAACAAAATCTATAGTAGACAAAGGGTAGATGAATGAGAATGTTGAGATGTAAAGCTACAACTCCAGAAAACATAAGTAAAATTTTACTGCATTAACTTATAAAAAAATTGATGCATCAGTGAAATATAAGTAAGAGTCATTCGAGATAGCCAAACATGCCTAAGAATCCCCAAACATGCAAATGTTAATATAATGTGTATAAGTCTGATATGGACGGAAGTAACGAGCGAAAAGAAACCTAGAACTTTCAAATCAGAGAGGAGAGCTTTTATTGTTCGAAAACTAGAAAATCTTGTTATTGAGTAATTTCCTTGAGAAAGAGCACATTGCTTACAAAACCAGAAGGAAGCAACTACTCTAGAAATTTGCAAAGGAAACTATTGTCTTCTGTAAAGACATGGGACCAACTCAGGAATAATAAGAGTCTTTGGTTAGCAATTTCTGATGTCTCGTCAAATGTGTTTGAGCTTCAATGAAATGTTAATAGAGTGCATTGCCCAGTCGATGGTCAGTGTAGAATCCCCTTGGTGGAAAGCTATCAGAAATAGCTATCCTCAAAGAAAAACGACTATTTGAAAAACACTTGAGATTCCATATTAGAAATGGTGAGAATTCTTTTTTGGGAACATTGTTGGTTGGAATCTCAGCCTCTTAAAGAGACAACCAGGTTTACATTCAATACCAAGAAGTATGCTATGACCAGCCACTTAAAGGACAATGATAACAATTGGAATTTAAAAATCAGAAGAAGGATATCCAGCACACAGATCTCAGAGCTTACTTCACTATTGGAGCTTTTGAGATCAAAATACATTCTGGAGACGATGAAATAGACAATCTTGTGCCACAAATTCCTTAGGATAACACTTGTCAAAGGCGGCATTCCCTTGAAAGTGGATGCCATAAGAAAATGCTTTGCATGGCTTTGATAGTGAGAACCCCTATAGAGGATGACTTGTTAAAATTTCTATCATTTTTAATGGTATTGTCACCCTAATGGAAGCGTGAACAACATCTAGTTGTATGGGAACCCTAATGGAAGCGTGACTCTTTAAAACCACCGAGCCAAAAGGCTAAAAATTTTCACACCAAACTTTCAAAAAAAAAAAAAGCAGCAACAACGATAAATTTTGCATGTAATGTAAAACAATAGGCCACTTACCCCTTTTTTGTTTGAAAAAGCAGAAGCAAAAAGAGAAGACCATTAGTTGTTGTGCCACTACAATAACTATAGAAATAATGAAAATAAAAGGAACTCAAAATAAATGCGGCCAATGGAAATGAATCCCCCCACAGCAAGATAAACACCATTAGTTGTTGATAAACGTGCAACAAAATTTGCACTTCACAAATTATTGTGTCACTGAATCTAGCAGGGCCTAAAGGTATAACAAAGCTCTTAGCAAGAATAAGGCTCTCAAAATAATGGTGATCATTCAGTAATGATGACACAACAGGCATATGTAGAATATGAGTGCATGAGATTCTAGATTATGATCAACCTACCAAAGTTTAAGGTCTTCAAAATCAGCTGATGTTGATTCCAGTTCAAAAATGATAAAATAAAGTTTAGGGGTATTTGATTCCATGAGGCAACAATTTATTTATCTTTTTGAACTTCTTTTCCATAAATTGCACGAGATTTCCAAATAAATTCAGTTATTTATGATCGCCAGTCAAGGCTGTTGAAAGTAGAATATTGGACTTTGGCTTCTATCACAAAGTGAGACAAGAAATTACCATAAATTTCTTCCCTCTAAGATAATTAAAGGCAGCAAACAGATCGGGCTCAGAATACTGTCTTAAAGTCTCCAACAGCAACTTTGGAACCTCAGGGGAAGATGAATTACTTAGGAAGACCACCTTCAAAAGCTCCACGGCATTGGCAACAGCCAAAGAGTCGCATGATTTGTTCCAAGCACCTAGGCCTTCACTGTGCAAAAGCTTCAGAAACTTACCAGGAAGCCTATGCAAGCTTTTTGTTCTACTTTTGCCACTTGAGGAAAAGACAGTTGATTCTCTTTTCTGACTTTTAACACCATTTGATGATAAAGTTGGCTCGTATTCCTTAACTTCTCGACTATCACAAAAACTCATGTCAGCTGTCGAAGGGAAATATGGCCACTCTTTTTCTTGTCTTACTCCCACTCTTTTTGATGATTCAGTCTTGGCCATCTGTTGGCAAAGAAGCACCTCGTCCAGAGCATTCTTAATAGTAGGATCCTCAAAATCATCCCATTGTGAGCCCAGATTGTCGGCAACACTAGTTTCAACTGCACAATTATCGGCCCTTTCCTTTTCATGTAAATTTAGATGCTCAGCATAACGCTTACCAAGAAAGTTACAGAGTTTTAATATAGCTCTTCTAACATTTGAATCACTATTTAATGCTGACATTTTCCTCCTGCAAGTATCTGCAGGTGCCGGTAGGTCAGAAACTGAGCCCCAATCAACACGGGAATTCTTCACCCCAAGAGCAGCTCGATGTCTGGCATATTGCATCACCAATATCCTACAAAAATTAAACAAAACGATTAAGTGGAACCAAAAGATTTTATTATAAAAGTTGTGTCCACAAGGGAGGATATAATATTCTTAGTTACCGATCAGAGACGTCAGTCCATATAAACTTTGATCTCCGTGAGGGTTTTATCCTTGCAAAAGCACACTGTTTAATAGAAGGATTTTCCGGCCCATCTTCAACACCAGAGTTAACTTCATCTTCATCATGTTCTTGGTCTTCAGTAAGAGGATGAGGAAATTTTTCCAGATCTAAAATTTTCATTTCATCACCAGAAGGGAGAGATCTAGTAGGATTAATTGCAACTTTAATTACATCGTCTAACTTTACATCTTTTGATGGTATCTGATCTAATGATTTCTTTTTTCTGCAAGCATTTGACTCCCAATCTTTAGTTGCATGATCAATCTCCAGTTCTTTGTTTTTCAAAGCTGAAGTCCGCAATCTTCGCCTGCCATTGCAAACACGAAGAACCTGCAAAGAACCTCCTCAAATCACAAATCAGTTACATTTTCAAAAGCAATTATAACAAAATCAAAAAGGTAAGATACGCATCATATCCATCGCAAACAGCAATAAATGGCATTTTCTTTACATAAACAAGTACAATAAAAGCAGAGGATTTTGCAACCTAGCCCAATTGAAGATAGACTACCCAAAATTTCAATCCAAAGAGTTAACTGTTACATTAGGCATTTCTTGTTTCAAGTATAGAAAACTAAGATTTCATGACAAGGAACAGGATGTACCCGAAACGCGGATGTGCACCTTGGAGAAATGAACTCATAATCATCTTAAAAACAGGTATATTCATATATAAACCCAGAATGAAACCATTAAGATTTAGATTATTCCAACAAAAGAATTACCCACTGCAAGAATCTGTAGGGAAACTCCCCAGTATAGAGAAAGAATCAACCAGATGATCAGTGCAGTTAGCAACGAATGCTCAAGAGATGGTGAAATATCGATGAATATAACTTATACACTCAAATAAAAAACGTTACATGTGCGAGATATAATTTGGCATTGGCAAATAATGAATGCCAAATCATCTTCCACAATGATAAGAAAGTAAATTCCAAATAATGAATAAAACTCTTATATACTGGAAATCCATGTAAGAAAGTAAATCTTCCATCCTGATGGAATTGATGGAATTGAAATAACAGAGAGCACAATATATCATTTTTTCCTTTCAAATCCTATTTTTCAGATGCAATTCTTGTTAGTCCTGTCACATTCAAAGTGTATATCATGTGATACAGGAGATCCAATTTCAGAACTTACATAATTTATTGAGAAAATATCCAAAAGAAGATGCTCTAAACTGTTGTTGACTAGAACAACACATCACCATGTATATGAAGTAGTTAAGAGACAATATGGGATTTTACACAAGCGAGTCATGATGAAAGGCCGCAGGCTTACTTCCACAATACGCAGCAACATTTATGAGAGTAAAAGCTTGATTACACTACCGGATACTTCAAGTAATCATAAGGGGTATAGAACTAAAAGACTCCAAACAAATAAAGACAAGTAATAAGTAATCTACCAATACATCACAAGACTAAACAAAAATAAAAAAATAAAAAATAAAAAATCTAAATAAAAATGAGAATAACCTGTTCCAAGCTCAGATTCAAATCCCTTGCAATTTTATCACATTCTTCGAAAGAAAGTTTTCTTTTCTGACCATCATTGCGAACTCGCTTGAGCAGCTCTGCTCTTTGTTCAGCTGTCAGAACTCGCTCCGAAGACCACGACCGACAAATCTGTAACAATTCAACATCAACTTTTAAGAATAGGGAGAAGTTTAAAATGAGATTATGTAAGAAAAATTACAGGAGAGGAAAAGGAAAAGCTACTGAGATCCTCAAGCACATCTACAAAGCATAAAATATAAGGCTGGGGTCCAACAAGTTTAAAAATGAAGAAAACTGTAAAGTTGGGTCTGAGGTTTATCCCAAAATCCGGAACAGTTCCAGAGTTTTTTGAATCAACTCCTGACCTTGAAGATGGTAGAAGTCAAATTCACAATCTAGTACAGTCTCATGTGCTCTGATACCATGTAAAATTTAGAGAAAGAAGAAAAAGAAAAAGTGAGGACGCAAAAGAGACAAGGGAGAGAAGGGTTGTAGTCTGTAATAAACTCAACAACAAAATTTCATTAATATATATTTCAAGTACACAAAATTACAAATTATGCCACTGCATGGCTTATTAAACAGAAAAAGAATAACTAAAGTCACTCACGAGTGTGCCATAAATACTGAACTATAAAAACAGAATTGAACTCACTTCTACATAATACAAATAACTAAAATACATCTAAAATTATGCCACTGCATGGCTTATTAAACAGAAAAAGAATAACTAAAGGCACTCACGAGTGTGCCATAAATACAGAACTATAAAAACAGAATTGAACTCACTTCTACATAATACAAAGAGCTAAAATACATCTAACTTCTAACATAATCCTTCACAAACAGAGTTCAAAGATTGTAATCGATGTAAATCCATTTGTATGATTCTTGAAAAGCAATAAAATAACATTTTCACTGGTTCAAGAAAAAAATGTGCTTTCTACTTTCCAGCAGTCTGGCTTCAAAAAATAACCAGATCATTCTGCTTCTGCACCTTCTCCAGTTTTGTCACTTCCAGAACCAGAGAGGATCCCATTCTAACTAACTTGGTCCTGGGTTTTTTAACAATGTACTCAGACAACTACATTTTATACAGCTAGTTAAGCATACAATGTACTCAGACAACTATATTTTATACAGCTAGTTAAGCATACATCAATATAAAATTGATAAGGTTTTGCAAAAACCTAACCTCAGGAACAGATGATCCTGGAAAAGCATGTGACGCAGCACTTGGATCTGCAGCAGCATAACAGTACTCCAAGGTTTTCCAATATGCATTAACAACCTCCCTGTTTGATAAGAAAAAATCATGTCTAAATCTTGGCCGCAAATCAGAAAAATTGACACTTGACATAGGCGGACCCCTCAACAAGGGTTCCTCAATGTATGGCTTGAGATCCAAGGCATATGTAAGAACAGCACAGGAAACCATTTCTCTCATCTCCACCTGTTCTTTTTCACATAATTGAATCAACTACAAACCAAATACACTGATCGTGTTAGAAAAAACTTGTTTAAAACGTATGTCATGTTTTAAAGAATATTAACTACATGAACATCGAATATTGGTACCTTTAATCTGCATAAAATATCGACAATCAAAGAGAGTCGCCCAGTTGCCTGAGTATCCATCAGACGCGTGTACTCTTGAACTGGAAGATCTGAAAGACACAAACCAAGCCGGCAATTCTCAACCAAATCATCAATCTTTTTAGCAGATCCTGCGACCTGTAAAAATAACTCAAGAGGCATAGCCTTCCAAGCTTCATCCATTGAAAATAATTGGCAAGTTCTCCTGGGATGCTTCAGGTCATCGCCATCTGATTCAGGGGATGAAACGTTAACCCACTGAGCTGAACTGCAGAGATGGTCCCATAAAAATGTGTGCAACAGCTTTGCACGAACCATCTTTGCAGGAACATATCCGTTTGCTCGCATCGCTTCAAATCGTGCAGCTTGGCCATCAGAATCCACTCGGCCTGCCGATCTCTTAACGCCGGTTAATACAGGAAAAACTTGGTCATTGGACAATCGGGCTACTCCATGACCACGACTTCGCATCTCAAACTGGCGTGCGCTTTCAAAAATTTGGGCCAATAGTTCAGGGGACGTACAAACTGATGGGTTCAAAACTACCTGAATTCGTCGGAAACGTCCACAGTTAGACACATTAGGAATATTAACCAGAATGATTTTACAGAGCCCTTCGCCTTGTAATTTTTGCAAAAGACGAATTAATGTCTTTCTAGCCATTGTGGTAGGTTTATCCTTCTCAAAATTCTCAAGCCACCTGTAAAGCTCAGCTGCTAGAGCAAACTTCTCATGCTGTAGAAGCAATGGATTATTGGCATATTAGAATTTGACAGTCAGAACGTACTGCACAAAAAATAAATAAATCAAACTCGAAATAAGAACTACAGACAACTACCATCTTAAACATAATAAAGAAAAGAATTACCTACAACGACTTATTCATCCAACGATATAACCACAAGAACATCAAGGTGGATGTGGGCAAAGAGTAAGAAAAGTAAATGCAAAAATAGCTAAAAATTGGGAGAAATAAGAAAATAATGGAGATCTGCTTGAGATGTGATGAAATATGTATTGAGAGTATTATAACCAATTTATTGTGTGTGTTCCCTCTTAGGTCACGAAAGTTTATGTTAAAATAGAGTTCAGTACGATCACATTTTAGCTAAAATATTGTAACTATGAATTTCAAAGTTTAGAGCAGAGGTATTGGTCTGCATGTTATACCCACCTTATATTCAACTGAAGTTGTAACACATCCAGTATTGTTCATGTTTATTGCAGGTTATTTATATGTATAAGCCTGGGCACTCTGAAAAACATGACCCAGATAAGCTGCAACTATATGATCTGTTAAAGCATACGCTCATAAAAATGAACAAGATTTTCATGATGCTGATTGTCAAACACTTGTGTCACCAGCTAGATTTTCAGTTGCAGTCAATGGCAGCCAATGTGGTTATCTCAATATTTCCCATGGTGATTTTAGGTTAAGCCGAAAAAAAGAGACAAGAACACAGATTGAATAAAAGAAGGAACAGTGTTCCTGGACAGCTTAGCATACGTGCAGCCCATCATTTTTTCTTATATAAAGAGAGCGCAATTAGAGCGCCTCTTCAAGATGAACAATTTCACAGAATTGATGACTTATAGACAAGTTTCTTCACTATGGTTCGTGGGGAGAATTCTCTAGTAGAATGAGGTGAGTTCGAGGCTGTATGGGTGGCATCCATCTCTCTCCTTGCATGGTTTACAGTGGGACTTTTTGGTCAGTATTTAGACAGACCAAGAATGGTGCAGTTAAAGGCAGTCTATAGAATACTTCGATACTTGAAGAGAACTCCAGGGAAGGGGATTCTAATGCAAAATTATGGATAAACTAATGCTAGTGGTGCTTCAGGTGCTGACCATACTGATTTGGAGATTGGTAGAAAATCCATAAGCAGTTATTGTGTTGGTGGTAATCTCGTCGCGTGGCGGAGTAAGAAGCAGGTTGCAGTTGCAAGCTCAAATGCAGAGGTGGAATACTGGGCATTGGCATATAAAGCATGTGAGCTACTATGGGTGAATCCCCATGCAATTTCGGGTTAGAAGTCAATCTGCCAAAGACAATGGAGTGTGATAACAAAGCATCCACTTTTATTGCCAACAACCCAGCATTTCATGAAAGTACAAGCACATCGAGGTCGATTGTCATTTTACCCAGGAGCAAGTAGTAGCTAGGATTGTGTCACTCCATTTGTTCACACACAAAATGAACAGAAATATTTTTGCAAAGGCGTTACCAGCAGCACGGTTTACCAAAGCTTGGCTTGTTTGATATCTGTAGTGTCAAGCTAGAGGGGGGTGTTCAAAGTAATTACAAAAGCAAGGGTACTACTTTAAATCAATATATATTTCTGGTGCGCGGCTCATTGATGGCAACGCAGCGCAACGCGCATATGCGCGCAGGAATGGCCCTTCACGGGGTTGCGAGAATACGCCCCCAGACGCATTTCTATCCGGGGTAGCACACGCGCATCGCGTGGCACCAACATGCGCACGCCCGCTCAATATGAACCACACGCACGCGCACACGGGCCACAAGAGCCGCCCGCGTAGCGCTCCACACTAACTGCAGGAGGCAGCCCGCGCGCGCACTCTGCATAGCGCGCCCGCCCATGGCCAAAACCGACTGAATCGGGAGACGGGGTTCCGACCCTGAACTATTCAGTTGGTCCAGGTGGGACCCACATTGTGCCACACATAGGCATGTTATATACCATTGGAAAGCTGACTCGATAAGCTTTCCAACGCATACAGAATTACCATATACTTAATACATATTTTCTGAGTTCTCCTGGGTTAAAGAGAACTTGCGCGCCAAGCAATTCCAGAAAAGGCAAGTCCAAGATTCTAAGGGGTTTGTTCGTGATCTCAGGAGGATTAGCACAGCGGGAGATCTCCAAAGAGGTAGGACTCCAATTCCTACCAGATAAGGACGTGCAAGTGGATTGCTAGCTGGATTTGACGAGGATCTTCCAAGAAATCAGAGATCGGGTATGGAACTGATCGCCTACAAGTAAGGGAGTTCAAATCAGATCAGAACTATCCAAGGAAAGAGGCATTCCGGACTTGGCAACCTCCCTTACTAGGGAGGACGTCTCCTAGTTCCGCTAGGATTCGTTTTAAGGGTTTTTGTACATTAGTCGCATATAAATAGAGGCATATGGAAGGGTGTAGATTCAACTTCTTCTTTTCCTGATTTCGACCTATAAGGTCTTGTATTGCCTAGAGGCTTAGATCGTGTAGAAGCTAGCCCTACACGGGGAGACTCATGCAGGAGTCGTGAAAAAGGTTGGGCAAACCCTTGCCCCTTTGTACGTTCTTTCGTTTAGAGGTAATGAAGTAATTTTCCCTTACTTCCTGATTGTTCTTCTCTTTTGCTTTCTTGTTGCACTTCACTTTATTTCCGTTGTGCAAACTATTCCGCTGCATTTGTTTGAGTCATTCGCTTACCATACTAAAGCACTAGATCACTGAGTAGAAGGCTTATCTCGGTTCCTCCTTGTTGTTGGAAGCATGAAGGAGTAAAAACCGGGAGTTGCACGGTGCAAGGTTGGAGCAAGAATCCAACCCCGTGACAGCTGGTATCAGAGCAGGTCGTGCTAAGTAAGCTTGAGTGCTCACTGAAGCATATTATTCATGGCCACAAGGGCCAACACCGAAGGAGAAGATCAGGTTCAACTTGGCTCAACCGGGTTGATCCAAGAACAAGGTGATGCACTATGCTCTCCGGAGAAGAGTTGTGCCAAGACCCTTGCCTCTATACGAACCATACAAACCAACCTCCATCTCGAAAGCGTCGAAGTGCTGTGTGGGAAGATGATCACCAAAGCATATGACGCCCTTGAAGAATCAAGTGGAGGCGGGGTAGGAACAAAAGATCTCATAGAGAAGGTCTTTACTGCTGCAAGGAACCTTCAATCCAACATAAGTGAGATCAGGAGGGCACTCGAACGAAACATTGAGTTCAGGGTACCCCTGCCTCATCCCTCCGGAGCATGCCTACTTGCAAAGAAAGGGGGGAATGCAAAGATCTCACTATTGTAGCGACTCAAGAGGACAAGCTCTTCACTCTTCTAGAACGAGCCGACTTTGGGGAAGTTCGCTCAGAAGACTATGAGGACCTACTCGTCGCTCAAAAGGAGGCCTCTCTAAAGAGGTGTGCTGCACACCCAAAGCCAAGTGAGGGTAACCCCGAGAAGGTAGAATTGATGCACAACATGGAGTTGTTCCCATGGATGCACGAGTTATCTACCGATGAGCCCAATCCAGACTACCATACCGCCACAAATATGACTGATGAGCCTCAATTATCGCTTGAGATTAACCTAAGGTCTAAATCGTTGGTAGGACCGAACGTATCCAAGGGTATCTTGCAGAGCAGAAACACACTCCAGCAGAATATGGAGGAGATGTACCAATCACCAATTCCGTCAAATTACATCGCCAATAAGAAACTCCTAGGTAAAGCTTGTGGAGTGGGTGCCACGCTAACCAAAAAGGAGGATACAGGAGCGATGCCAACATCCCAAGTGAAGACCAGCACATGCGACCAGGGGAGCTGTAAAATTGATGGACGCAAAGGGATCGCTCTTCTCGAAGAACTGATCAAGGACCAGCTTGGGGGAGCTATGAGTTCTGATCTACAATTCCGGGAACTGATGATCCGGGTGGATTCCCATGGTGATCCTACATACGTGATCCAGAACGGGGTGCTGAAGGACTTGGGGGGGGTCAACTCTACGTACCCAGGTATGGAACCTTACGCAGAGACTTAGCTACTCACGTTGCAAGACAGGTCACAGTGGGGGAGAACCGTGGAAGGCGTACCTACGAGCTCATTACACAACAGCTCTACTGACTAGGGATTAAACAGGATGCATGGTCTTTTGTCCAGCATTTCGGAAGACGAAGAGCAAAGTGAAAGCGAATGGCGAGGAACAGAGAAGAAGTCTACGCGAAGAGAACCAGATCCCTAACACCATGCAGCCCGCACGACGTTATGGGTGGGGGAGAATATTAGGAGGCCCAAACATGGTGCTAATTGTGCCTCAGAATGCAGCAGAGAACCTACCGGCATCAGTCGAGACACTGGCCAAAATGGCCCAACACACGCACCAAAGAAGCGCCCCTGCGCACGCATAACGGCAGAAGCACCCGTAGCGCAACGCTCATATGCGCGCAGGAATGGCCCTTCGCGGGGTTGCGAGAATACGCCACCGGACGCATTTCTATCCAGGGTTGCACACGCACATCGCGCGGCACCAACATGCGCGCGCGCGCAACAGATGCGCGCACCCGCCTAATATGAACCATGCGCACACGCTCCCGGGCCACAAGAGCTGCCCGCGCGCCCGTGTAACGTTCCACGCTACCTGCAGGAGGCAGCCCATGCGCGCGCAGATGGTCAAAACCGACTAAGTCGGGAGACGGGGTTTCAACCCCGAACTATTCAGTGGGCCCAAGTGGGACCCACATTGTGCCACACATAAGCATGTTATATACCGTTGGAAAGCTGACTCGTTAAGTTTTCCAACGCATACAAAATTAACATATGCTTAACGCATATTTTCTAAGATTCTAGGGGGTTTGTTCGTGATCTCAGGAGGATTAGCACAACGGGAGATCTCCAAAGAGGTAGGACTCCAATTCCTACCAGATAAGGATGTGTCAGTGGATTGCTAACTGGATTTGATGAAGATCTTCCAAGAAATTAGGGATCGGGTATGGAACTGATCGCCTACAAGTAAGGGAGTTCAAATCAGATCAGAACTATCCAAGGAAAGAGGCATTCCAGACTTGGCAACCTCCCTTACTGGGGAGATCCTAGTTCCGCTAGGATTCGTTTAAGGGTTTTTGTACATTAGTCGCATATAAATAGAGGCATATGGAAGGGTGTAGATTCAACTTCTTCTTTTCCAGATTTCGACCTATAAGGTCTTGTATTGCCTAGAGGCTTAGATCGTGTAGAAGCTAGCCCTACACGGGGAGACTCATGCAGGAGTCGTGAAAAAGGTTGGGCAAACCCTTGCCCCTTTGTACGTTCTTTCGTTTAGAGGTAATGAAGTAATTTTCCCTTACTTCCTGATTGTTCTTCTCTTTTGCTTTCTTGTTGCACTTCACTTTATTTCCGTTGTGCAAACTATTCCGCTGCATTTGTTTGAGTCATTCGCTTACCATACTAAAGCACTAGATCACTGAGTAGAAGGCTTATCTCGGTTCCTCCTTGTTGTTGGAAGCATGAAGGAGTAAAAGCCGGGAGTTGCACGGTGCAAGGTTGGAGCAAGAATCCAACCCCGTGACACGGAGGTGGGGGTGGGGGCGGGGGTGTCACGAGGTTGGATTCAGATCCTACTTAACATCATGCGGCTCCCAGCTTCTACCCCTTCAAACCTTCTTTTGGCGAGGAGGAACCGAGATAAGCCTAAACACAGGGATCTAGTGCTTTAATGTTGTAAGCGAATGTCTCAAACAATGCAGCGGACCTATAAGGTCTAAACGAAAGAACATACAAAGGGGCAAGGGTTTGCCCAACCTTCTTCACGACTCCAGAATGAGTCTCCTCGTGTAGAGCTAGCTCCTACACGTTCTAAGCCCTTCGGCAATACAAGACCTTTAAGGTCAAAAACCAGGAAAGAAGAACTTGAACCCGACTGAATGATTTACACCCTCCCCTATGCCTCTATTTATAGGCGACTAATGTACAAAAACCCTTACACGAATCCTAGCGAGACTAGGAGACGTCCTCCCTCATAATGGAGGTTGCCAAGTCCGGAATGCCTCCTTCCTTGGATAGTTCTGATCTGATTTGGATTCCTTGATTTGTAGGCGATCAGTCCCATACCTGATCCCTGATTCCATGAGAAATCTTCGTCAAATCCAGCTAGCAATCCACTTACACGTCCTTATCAGATAGGAGATAGAGTCCTACCTCTTTAGAGCTCTCCTGCTGTGCTAATCCTCCTGCGATCACGAACAAACTCTCTAGAATCTTGGACTTGTCTTTTCTGGAATTGTTTGGCGCTCAAGTTCTCTTTAACCCAGGAGAAATCGAAAATTACATTTTGTATGAAGGCTAAATTATATACCGTCGTGTAGCCCTTTAAGTAAGATTTCCAACGGTATATCACATGCTTAGTTTAGGCACAATGTGGGTCCCACATGGGCATGCGCGAGCACGGGCGCGTGGACGGCTCTTGTTTCCCGGGCGCGCGGACGGCTCTTGTTTCCCTGGCGCGCATGCGCATGCTTCATGTCAGGCGGGCGCATGCATCTGTTGCGTGCGCGCATGTTGGTGCCACGCGTTGCACGTATGCAACCACAGATAGAAATTCGTCTGGGAGCGTTTTCTCGCAACCCCGCGAAGGGCCTTTCCTGCGCACATATGCACGTTGCGCTGCGGGTAGGGGCGGGGGTAGGTGACATGACACCAGCATGGACGCACAACAACCCTCAAAGACGGTATGGGACGGCTCACAAGGGTTCATGGAAGACCAGGCAACAGCCATCCCAAAAGATAGCATCACCCAAACATGCCAGAAGGCGCATAGCGGCATTTGCCAGAACCCAACAGTGCATGACCAACCAGCAGCGAACAAGACAAGGCCATATGCACACACGGAGGCAGGAGCGCCCTAAGCATGCAACACAGATGTGCATAGTGTCACAAAGCTGAAGTTAGCTCCTTGTGCGGCTCCACACCCGGCGAAACTTCGGTGAGGGAATCAACCTAAGTTCCAAACTTGGATCGCCTCAATGGCAACATTAAAGTGTTCTCGCCTCCAAGCAAAGAAGAAGAAACATAGCTGTAGGGGGGGTAGATATGATTCATGAGTATGGGCTATTAGAAGCCAAGCCCTACTACACCATTTGATTCAGCCTTGGAGTTACATGATGTGGATAGTCCCCATTAGCAAATGTGACACAATTCAAAAGGTTGGTAGGACAACTTATTTATGCAATAATCACTCGTTCTAATATTTCATTTGTCGTTGGGGTGGTTAGTCAATTTATGGACAAGCCATGTAAGGCTCATCTCGATACTGCCCACCAAATTGGAGAGTATTTGAAAAGTGCACCTCGTAACATACTTTCGTTTGATTCTTATGGTTATCTTGATATTGTTGGGTATTTTGATGCAGACTGTGCTGGTTCTAAGACTAATAAGAAGTCTACTACTGGATATTGTATTTTTGTGGGTAGATATTTTATAGGATAGAAAAGTAAGAAACAGAATAATGTAGCTCGTTCCAGTGTTGAAGCTGAAACAGGTCCATGACACATACAATGAGTGAACTTCTCTAAGTATAGTCTGTGCTTTCTGATTTGGGGTTAAATGATGACAAACTCATGGTGTTGAAATATAGTAACCAGGCTGCTATATTTAGAGTGAACAATCCAGCATTTCATGAGAGGACAAAGTATATAGAGGTTGACTGTTACTTCATTCGTGATGCAATAATGAAGGGCAAGATTGTTACTCCATATGTTAGTTCTTAAGAGCAGCTGCCTGATCTACTCACTAAAGGTCTTAGACGAAAATACTTTTATTATCTTCTCTCCAAGTTGGGTCTTCATGATATTTACGCTCCAGCTTGAGGAGGTGCTACAAGTCAGGGGTAATTTAGTAATTTTACGAAATTTTAGTTAGTTATTATTTGTTTATTGTGTTAGAGTAGCTTCTTTGCTCTTCAAGCCATGAACAATATTATTGAAATTTTGTATTTTCTAACTCTATTAATACATGGTTTAGGGTAGTATGTCATTATGTCCATACCCCCTCTTTCTCTTCTTCTTCTTCTCTTCTCCTCTCTTTTCTCTCTTCTTCTTCTCTTCTTCTCTTCTCCTCTCTTTTCTCTCTTCTTCTTCTCTTCTCCTCTCTTTTCTCTCTTCTTCTTCTCTTCTCCTCTCTTTTCTCATCTTCTATCTTCCTTCACTAAATTAAACAAAAGTGATATAACCAAACGATACCATTGGGCAGTGCATTTGTAACGAAACATAATAATCAAAAGACTAAGCATCTTCAATTTCCAAATGGATAACAATTTTGTAGAATCTAAACTAACACAAAGCTTCTAGAACAAGAAAGAACTCCATTTATAAAACCACTAAATGGCTCTATCAAAAATAAATGAAAACAGAAAATAGAAATATTCATGTTGCCCAATACCTGCAACCTCTCGAGTATCCTTTGTTCCCTCTGTATATTGGTTGTTGTCTGTGTGAGGCATGGATACCTCCTAGATCCTCGGGAGTTCACTGGGGTTGACAAACTGGATGATTTAGCTGGCAGATCTAGACATGTTTCGGCAACTTTATTTTGCAAATCCTGTTTCACATACAGGTCAGGACTTACAACCTCTGGGTCCAGAACTAAATGGTCTTCATGACACTGAAGAAGTCCCTCATCTTGGAAATCACTACAGATTTTAGTTGAACCAAAATCTGTTGTATTTTTCACAGGACACGCATTTGATGAGGAAGGTAAGGACTGCCCATGTGGAAGTAAATTTCTGGTGGAAACTGGCAAGAGTTGTTCTTCACCGTTAATCTCCTGGTTGGCAGCAGGGTTCTCTCTTGTAGTAGCTCGATAGCATACACACTTTTTAAGACTATCCAGCTGTTGCTGCACTCCAAATCTCAAGAACAAACCAGTAATTCGTCTGGAATTTCGTTTGCTCTTGAGTCCAAGTCGCTGACATAACTGTTTAAATATAAAGAGAATTACAAGATCACATAATCATTTTCAAAAAAAAAAAATCAGCTCTTACACAGACCTTTTCTCTTCTCTTAAAAGACTGTAACATTCATGTAAATGACGATTGTATGATCTTTGAAAAGAAATAAAAGTTCATTATCACTGATTCAAAAAAAAAAAAAATCAGATAATCATTTTCAAAAAAAAATCAGATAATCATACAAGTAATGTTGAACTAAGGTCTGTGAGTTGTAAGCCTGGACATGAGAAAATATTTTTTAGGTAAAATCTAACATTGGAATGTGTCCTGAAAAGCGAATGAGTTACAAGATTGAGAAATAAGCATCCTTGTCAGTAGACAATTTGGAATTAGACCACACTCAATTCTAATAGTTATTTTTTTATGTCAATTTGTGCTCTGTCTGCCCTACCACAGGTCAATCTCTAAATCTCCTATTATTCTATTTTGCCCTTGTAAATTTTTCTATTTGACACTGATTATAAGAACATATTCCGCTACACAACTACTCATATCTAGTATTCCATGTGTTCCTGCAGCGTCAATCATCTTATAAATAAAAAAAATTTGATAATGACCAACACTATCCAAAAACTTAAAATTAATACCTCGGTTACAAGTATTCCATGTGTTCCTGCAGCATCAATCATGTTATAAATTTGCTGATCAACAGGAAGCTCTACAACCTGTTCAGTAATCTGACCCCTTTTTGCATATTGAGTTGGCTGATCAGGATCAAAATCATCATTTTCACAACTCGGTTCAAACTTTTTCCGTAGACGTAAGCAGTTCACCCCCTGCCAAAATATGAAGACTGGCTCATCAATTGCCCATTGTTTTTTTTTTTTTTTGAACAAGTGAGACTTTTATTAATAGTAATCAGATGTTACAAGTAGTTTTACAATAGTAGTACAGACATGGGCTTAGCCCCTTTTTTATAACTATGTTAAGCTTTTCTACTACAGAAGTTCTTTTTATTGAACTAGCATCTTTGAAGTTTCCTTTTTCTGTCCTAGCTTTTGCAAGCTTGTCAGCCACTGACATCATGAAAGCCCATGATAAAACCCGAAGGACTATTATTA
The DNA here is from genome assembly GCA_022405105.1 of Aristolochia contorta. NCBI lineage: Eukaryota > Viridiplantae > Streptophyta > Magnoliopsida > Piperales > Aristolochiaceae > Aristolochia > Aristolochia contorta. Next base: position 11,769,710 of record CM039664.1, read on the forward strand.
CACAATACGTATGCCGCATCTGGCTTGTCATAATATATCTGTAGGTACCAAAGCTTCCATTTTTTTTTTTTTTGAAATTGTGATAAGCTTTTAATGATTTTTGAAAAACTCTTACATCAGGTTACATAGTATACATAAAATACATCAAAAGCAGGATAGTTACAAGCAAGGAAGGAAGAGTGTTGTCCCTATTGTTATACCTGTTCTCCTTACGCCTTGCTTGGCAAGTTCATCTGCAATTGAATTTGCTGATCTAGTATACATAAAATCCACCAAAGGTTCCAGTTAATCTCTTGATAGGTAATCTTCTAAGAAGTGCTAACCGAATAGCTGTTTCACTAAGGCTTTTTAATAGCATTTGCTTGCAAGCAATCCTTTTCCTTTAGATACCAGCTGATATATCCTTGGATGTGTTTCTGCTCTTTTTTATATTTGTACATATTCTCAATTTGCTTAAAAATAAAGACTAAAATATACTTCCCATTGTTTCTTGGATAAAATTAGAAAAGTATGTGGATGGCTCATCCTTTGGAAACCCTGGCCAAGCTGGTGTTGGTGGGGTTTTTAGGGACTGCAAGAGTGATATTCTATTGGCCTTTTCTGGACCAGCCAGCTATTGTAACTCCAATGAGGCAGAAATAAGAGCCCTTTTAGAGGGCATCAGGCTCTACAAGGTTGGTATCAAGCAACCCCTCATCATCAATTTGTTTTTAAATTGGCATGAACTTTTATTGATCATCTGAAATGTTTTACAATAGTTTACATATGGTACATAAACTCTGCAACATACACTAATCAAGGGGTAGATGTACCCCTGAAACTAAGCAGGTCCTAGTTACCCCTTGTCTAGCTAATTTGACAGCCATAGAGTTGGCTGACCAAGAAACTTTTTCCCATACAATTTGCCGTCCTGAAATGATGTCCTGAAGTTCATCACATAAAACTTTAAGGTGCCATGAAGGGCGGGGATCCTTTGGCCCAACTTAATGCTAAGCTTGAGTCGCCTTCCACTATTGGTGGGTTTTTTTTCCATGCGCTTGTATAGCTTGATTCCCTCTAGTAATGCTCTAGTTTCAGCTTTATTTGAGGTGCAAGTTCCTGCTGGCCCAGAGAAGGCCAACAAGATTTGCCCATTGTAGTCCCTAAAAACACCTACAAACCCCGCATGGCCCGGGTTCCCAAGTGAAGATCCGTCAACATTCAGCTTGATCCAGCCTTCTTGTGGAGGGGCCCACTCTTGCATTGTGGGGAGACGCTTGGAAACAAAATATATAACCTTTGACCAACATCTTATTATTATTACAAGTGGTAGGGGAGGCATCTTTTGAAACTTTTGGCCCATATCAGAGCATTCTGAATTACCTTTTCAATGATTCGCCCAATTGTAGAATTTGTATTTCTGAAAGTACGGTTGTTCCTTTCTAACTATATTTGCCACGGTATTGCAGCTAATGCTGCTGCCCACAGTGCTTTCCCTACAGCTGGTAAGGGCCAATGTTTACCTTGCTGCAGCAATTGCCCAAAGGTTTTCGGCAGACAATATGGTATACTAAATTTCTTTATTATAGCACTCCACTTCTGGCTGAATTTAGTGGATCAGTAAATAATCTGCACTCTCCTCTACATCCCCACATAATTTGCATAGAGAATTTACTATCATCTGCCCCCTTTTCATGAGTTTGTCACAAGAAAGAATCTTGGAGAGTGCTGCTGCCCATAAGAATTGTTGTACTTTTTTTGGAGCCGGTAATTCCCAAACCATGCTTGCAGGACTAACTCTACCTAAGACTTTAGTAATCAGCTCGTAGTATGAGGACAGGTAAACGTCCTGATTTAGTTTGAGCCCATAATATTACCTTGTCTTGCCCTGCATGAATATGTAGGTGGAATTTAGGAGGTGCAACAGTTCTGCAGCTTCATTCGCTTCCTTTTCATCGTTTTCTTTTTTTGAAAGTTGGTATTGCATTTAATCATACAAGAAAGATAGTGTACAGCCCAATTCGGCAACAACCAAACAACTAGCTAGGAGTCCAAACAACCAAATGTTGCTCAGAGGCCCCCGTGCAGCTTCATTCGCTTCCTTTTCATTTAGGTTCCATGAGCTTTCTTGCTGATTCCTCAGGTCTGATATCAATGCCTTTTTTTGTTCTTGCTAAGTAGTGGAGCCTTGGGTAAGAAAACTTCAGAGCTCTTTCCCCTCTCCAACAGTCTTCTCATGTTGGGGCCTCCTAACACACCGCTTCAACATGAGAGGCAGGGCATTGAAGAAGGGTAGAGGCAACAGGATTTAAAGAGCCAGAAACGCTTTCCAATGGTGGTGTTGTGCAAAAAAGAATTGCACTGGAAATGGTGAGGGCCGTGACTCCATGTCAAATATCCCCAACAAAATCTTTCACAGACATAACATCAAGGGGGTGGATGTGCAAGCACAGAAAAAAGATGAGGCTTTAGTCTTAAAAGATGTAAAAGGAGGAATCTTCACCCTGACTGCAAAGCCAGAACTTTCGAGAAAAAGAAGAGAGGAGCTCTGCAAATGTGTGGTGGCAGAGACGATATCAACAGGCTGGAAAGACTCTGAGCTGCAAGCAAAGGTGAAAAGTCATTGGAAGTTTGCAAAAGCACCCACGGTCCTATTTATGGGAGAAAATAGATGGCTTATACAGCTAGAATCAGAGGACGAAAAGAATCGTATTCTGGCCTTGGGGGAAGTGTTAAAGGAGGACAGTTTCACCAAGATTATGCAGTGGGAGCCGATAAGAAAGGAAATCGAGGAAATGGTGGAGATAGGGATTCAGAACATACCTCCTCGTCTCTGGCACCCGGAAATATTGCTCCAATGATTGATACAGTTAGAGTAATAGATTCAGTGGAAGAGGAAGTGTTGAATGGGGAAAGAAAAAGACTGTTTCCATGCGAAAATTAGGGCGAAAGGGGCGGTACCAGCAAAGCAATTGTGCACATTAAGAAAGAAGAAGAAACCTTCCGTATAGTAATCAAGGTGAAACCGATAGAAGGAAAAAAAAAGCGAAAAAGAAGGGAGTAGTAAAGAAGAAGAAGAAGAAGAAGAAGAAGAAGAAGAAGAAGAACGGAAAGGCAGTCGGAGGTGGAGAAGGCAACCGGAGTTCTGAAGTTGTCGATGCATGATCGAGGCGGTCAATACCCAGCAGATAAACGAAGGGTCAGGGCAGGTGGGAGCTATAAATTAGGGGTTTCAAAAGTCCTGAAGGAACTTTTGAAACCCCTATCCTCTTCTCAACGACCCTCCAACCTTCCTCCAGAGGCTCAGCCACGTCGGAACCCTCTCTCCGACCACCTCCTCCTGTGCCAGCAAGAGGTTCTGCTCGTCGGTCACTCTGCACCTCCTGTCGCTCCAACCTCATCATTGCTTGTTGGCATCCAGAATGTTCAAAGAAAAAGGGTCAACACTTCCACTTCCTTAGTTACAAATGTTTATGTAATAGGAGAGGTTCTGCTCGTCAGTCACTGTGCACCTCCTGTCCAACCTCACCATCGCTTATTGGCATCCAGAATGTTCATAAGAACAGGGTCAACACTTCCACTTTCTTAGTTACAAATGTTTATGTAATAGGAAAACGGAAGATGTTGTAACACATGTACTATATGTACTCTATGTAACCATTCTTGAGAATCAATGAAAGTCTTCACTATTATCAAAAAAAAAAAAGAAATAGAAAAAGTATGGGACAAAGTATGTCGAAAAAGGGGAAATTATACAACATGTAAAATCCCTAAATTAGATTTTTTCATGTGAATTGCCTAAAGGGGAAATTATACAACATGCTAATTTTACACAAAATAGTAAATAACTTATTTTCACACATAAGAGAAAATATGAAATCATAGGAAACTTGTTACTAAAGAACTCAAACAGAGAAAATGCACCTTCTTGTTAATTTTTTTTTTTGCAGAAACCTTTTTGTTGACTTTTGCCCTGAATTCCTCAATACATCCAGCTTCTTTAAGCCGTTTACAGATCTGACTCATCCAGATGTACCAAGGGAGAAACATCCATGAGAGAAGTAATCATAATCACACAGAAAGTAATATCAGATTGAACACTTCTACATACAAATACTCACATTTCTCCAAGCTCGATGTCCTGCAGTTCCCTGATAGCCAAGATCCTTTTTAATATCAGACACAACAAGGACCTTATCCAAAGAAGAAAGAGAAAATCATAATGACAGGCAAGATGAACCAACACAAGAAATGCTAACAAACTATTGAAACAAAATCAGTAGCACTAGTAGATTAACCTTGCCACTGGTTTCAAGTTTATCACATATAGCTGTCATTGAGGGCAGAAAATCTTTTACAAGCACATCTTCTTTGATAACCTCAGAACCATTGGCATCTTCACCAAGAGGATTTTGGTTTGCATAATTACCAGTCCTTAGCATATCCAGCCTTGTAATCTCAACTCTTTGCTGGGGCCTCATGTCTAATTGTTTACCATAGCGATATAAATACAACAGGTTTGTATGCACAATTCCTGCCGCTTTATTCCCATGGCCAGAAACGTCAGATTCTTTTGTTCTCACAGTAGTGGATCGTCTTACAAGCAAACCTTGGCATTCAAGATATTTCACTACAAAGAACATGCTATTGCCGGAGATGCCAAATGCCTTAGCAAGTTCACTCTGTGTTATACCATTATTTCTGCACATAGGAGATTCTCTTAGAAAAATGAGAATTTCTTTAAAAGAGCAATGAAACGAGAATATAAATTATGAGGATGGTACTAATGAATATTCCAACGCAATAGTACATCTCAAAAAGAAATAGCTGAACTGCCAAAAATAAACAGAGAACAAAATAATCAACCACTATTAATTAGACACCCCATGCTAGAAAGAGCATTCACAAAATCATTTGGAGATCTTGACATAAATCATGCACTTCACAATGTAAACTCCAAAAGCTCCAATGGGGACTAAGGCTAGATCAGAACCATCTACTAGCACATTTGCAATCACCCTTCAACAACCAGCAGCATAGTAGCATGTTGTCCATTTCTTTAGAAAAATGTTCTTTTCATGGAAAGCCGAAGATTAAAACATACATATTAAGGAGTGTAACCTCTTACAGCAAGGTGTTCAAGAGTAACCTCTTAGTTAAAACATTAGCAACAGCATTAGGAGAACTCGAACTGCAAAATGATGCTCAAAGTTCCTTTGTAGGATCACACCCTCCAGTGGAAGGGGGAACAACAACAAGACAGAAAAGCAAAATTACCATGAAAAACTAACCTAAAGTCCTGAAGGATAGCTCCAGCCTCCACCTCTTGCAGAGCCTGGAATCCCCCCTAAAACTCCATCGGGGTTAGGTTTAGACCAGCCCCTCCACAAGGGGCTGCCATGAAAAAATTATGGTGTTTTTAAGGCCAGAAAAAGAAGCTACCTCATTGCCAATGATATCTAAGAACAGTGAAAAATACTGGAAAAGATAACCTACAAAACCAAGATCAGGTAGAATGAGTAATATGCTTTACCACGCCACCTATAGAATGAGATTGATTCTTAAATCTCATACTCTCTGTTCCCACAGGACCCAAAAAGATGCATAAAATAGTCAATCATCATATTTTTCTAGGCTTAGATAATGACCATCCAAATAACTCAAAATAAATCAAAAAACTGTGACTACAAGAAAGGAAGGCAAAATTTTCAGAGCATCATGAATACAGCAAAGGCATAGGGACAATGCATAAATGTACTATAATGACTGTTAACTTAAAGGTTAAACATTTATCTGTGGCAAGTGAAAAATAGGAGATTTTTTTATCATTGATAAAAATCAAATTTGAAATAAGTTAATTACTTGAAAGGTAATCTTCTTCTTTCTAGTTACCACTACTTATTTTATGATTGCCAGCACCTCCAGTAGTTTTATATCTTTTGTCAGGATAGGATACAATGGGTATTTAAGACCTCTCATGGGAACTTGTCTGAACGATGACACAACACACGGAAAGTACTTACAGCACCTCCCTCCCCCCAAAAAAAGCCCAAAAGACCCCCCAGATACTAGGAGGTAATCCCACTAAGTGTTTCCTCACTTGGACTCACTTATTTGAAGTTCTAAGGCATAACATGCCATACTGGATAACACAGAAATGGACACCCAATCTTTTATTAGCCTCAAAATCTTAGGTATATTATGTAAACTGCTTATTATCTTTTAACTATTCATAGCTTCAGTGACTTCTACTCTGTTTAGAGAAAAGCCTCTGTACATTATTATACAGCATCTTCATACTACTTCATCTATTAGTTTGTCAAACTCTTCAAACATTTGCAAATATTCAACAAGTACATAGCACAAGTCACCAACCCACAGAAAAATGACAAAAAAAAAAAAAAAACTGAAATTAATTAACCTGGCAACAGCAAGCTGCTCTAGTGTCTGTCGTTGGTGAGCAGAGAATTCCGCATCGCTATACTTTAGATCGTACAATCCTAAAGAGCTGTCAATTAGGTGGTCTGCAGCAACCATCTTTAATCCTAATTTCTCCGACTCATCTACTGATTGAATTGAGGAATCCCGAGGGCTCAATGTGCAGCCATCAGCCTCAAATAGTATGGCAGGCACATTTAATAGACCGTTCCAGACAGACTGCTTGACGCCACTGCAGAGATGCAAACCCAATGAAGAGAGAGGATTCGACAACAGAGGCCATAAATCATTCAGCGTAAGACCGTTCCATTTTCTAGCACAAACTTCGTTCAGGGCTTCAGCAACGACCATATCCATTGTCTAAGACGAAAATTATTGGGAAACGGAATTTACAAGTAAACGTAAGTTACGAGAGTGCAGCCTCGGAAGACTTTTGCTCTTCATAACCTCGAGGGAGCGCCTGCGACCGCTTCTTATTGCAAGTTTGTAAGTACAGTTTCCTAGACTAACCTGTTCCGTTTCCGTTTTACGTCCGAACACCTTATCATTCCATTTCCGATTAAACGGAAAAACGAAGAGAGAAAGAGAGAACCGAAGAGAGAAAGAGAGGAGAGAAAGAGAGAACCGAAGAGAGAAAGAGAGGAGAGAAAGAGAGAACCGAAGAGAGAAAGAGAGGAGAGAAAGAGAGGAGAGAAAGAGAGAGAGAGAAAGAGAGAAGAGAGAGAAAGAGAGAGAGAAAGAGAGAACCGAAGAGAGAAAGAGAGGAGAGAAAGAGAGAACCGAAGAGAGAAAGAGAGGAGAGAAAGAGAGAACCGAAGAGAGAAAGAGAGAACCGAAGAGAGAAAGAGAGAACCGAAGAGAGAAAGAGAGAACCGAAGAGAAAAAGAGAGAACCGAAGAGAGAGAGAGAACCGAAGAGAGAGAGAGAACCGAAGAGAGAGAGAACCGAAGAGAGAGAGAGAACCGAAGAGAGAGAGAACCGAAGAGAGAAAAACAGTAAAGAGATATTAAATTTAATTATTTTTTATTCCAAATTGTAATTTTTAATAAGACAAATGGGAATCATATAATGAATTTATAAGGTTTATTAATTAAAATTTGAATGTTATAACCTACATAGTGTGATGAATATTCATTAGGCATGTTACTTGTAAAACAATGATTTTATCTATTGAAAGTTTAAATAGGTCTGATATCTAAAATATCATTAAGTTTGTTATATCCAAAATTGTACCACTATTTTAATTTTATCATTAGTTATCAATAACGATATTAAGAGAATAAAACGACTTACATGATAATAAAAGATCAGGACAAAATAAAATTTATTATTTTAATAGTTAAAAGTAAATTGGGTTCATTAAAGTTATATGATTTTAGTATTTATGCATATCCTTCGGCAAAACTGTCTACGTGCTACTCTTTCTCTTTTTTTTCTTGTTTGAATGACTATAATATTTACTACTCTCTACCTGATATTTTTGCTTACTATATAAAATGTAACTCTTGATTTTAGATTAAAAAATATCTTTTATATATTTCCATTTCCGTAATCCGATACTTTGCATTTTCCTAGTACTACAAACCTTGCTTATGGGTAGCCAAGCAGGTTTCCTCGAGACGTTAAATTTTTATTGTAAAAGTATTATTTTACCTTTTTACTTACAACAATCTCTATTTGTTAAATGGTAAAATAATAAATGTTAAAATTGTAGTAGAAAAATATTTATTTCCGCTTTGTTGCATCAGGTGATTCCCTTATTCCTAAGCGGTGATATAAGTATTGTGGCTTTTTACTTCCAAAACTTTTCATCCTGACTATATAGTCACAATATAAAATTTCAAAGTAAAATCAAGAAATATTATATCCTTTTTTCATTTAAAAATCTTCGATTTTCCTTTGTTCGAATCAAAACGGATGTTCTTTAAAATGTATTTCTCTCTTTTCACTCACCCCAAGACAAGTTACTCTGATCTGGCACCTGATTCGGATTTTACCGTAACCAAGTAGTTTCCCAAATGCAAATTACCAAATTATTACACTAATCCCCTAGTAAATTAGCATGTCTCTGTTTGTCATGGGACTTGGAAGATATCAAGGTAAATGCACTTTTTATAGGTCAGTACTTGGGCCAATTTCTTAAACCCAACTTGACTCAAAACCATAACGGTGGGATGAAATTCTGCCTAGGATAAAAAATAGGGTAAAAATGAAAAAATCATCAGGTTTCCTCGAACTTGATTACTGCAGTTTTATACCAAGGTTGCGTAGGGATCGGGACAGGTTTTCGCAACTTAATGATAGGGACAGAAGTGAATTGGCAGTGGTGTGAAATGAATGGAAATTGAGGCGCAGGTATAGGGCCAAAGCAGCATTAGTACTTCGTACAAGTTAACAGGTTGGGAAAATTTTCAGATTTGAAATAGCGACGGGTTTTGGAGTTAAAAGTCGGAGGTCGTTACAAGTTACTGTTATCTATAATAATACTAATTCCCAACTTCAGCATCACTTACGAATAGATTTTCCAAATTGCACAAGTTCAAAAATAAAATATTATATAGATGACAGATATAGATAATTAAAATTATTCAAATATGATATTAGAAATGAAAACTAGGTGCAGCTTGGCCGATGTTTCCTATTTTTTATTGAAACAAAGTTTGGATGTTAGATACATGAAATTTTACGGCCATATATCATTTTTTTTGCCACAATAATAACTAATTTCCATTGCAAAGTTAATACTATTAGAAAATCATATACAGAAAATAAAAAAAAAGTAACAAATTCGTTTACAGAGTCCTCATAAGAACATCACTAACAAAGTGTTTGTTCTTTTTCATACAATCGCGAAAAGAACTTACATATCTCATGTATCTCACACTAATTTACTTTTAATCACTTTAGAAAAACTGTAAATAGTTTATATCATGATTTTTTTTTATTGAAGAGTTTGATTCCAGATTGCACCGTCATAGCCGGAAAACTCCCTATTTGTCAGCCTCAAACATGACTTTACAACTCGGCCCAGTCTGATGCAAGACAATTGAGTCTACTCAGGCTCTTGAGTTTCTGGTTCAAGAGGTGGGTCGGCCCCTTACACAAAGATGCCAGTCCTGTAAGTCTAGTAGTCTGATTTTTGAGGTCGACCCTTCAATTCGATCAATCCAACTCAGATTCTCCAGCATCCCTCGAGTCGATTTCCAAGCTTATATTACACATTTACGCAGAGTACGATATTTAAAGCAAAAAAAAATTCCTCTTTTTGAAAAAACTGCTTCTTCGATCACATACATGTTTGGATTTACTTCTTTTTACATAAAAATCTCTCTTTTAAGGATGATATTTTAGTGCTTTACAAGAACTCCAAAATGAAGTTTTTCCAAAGACGATCAAAGAATTATCTCAAAGAGTCCTCTATCAAAGTGCATAGCCAAAGATAACTTAGAACAACTCAGCAAAGCATCTGGGATAAAGTCCAGCCTTTGTAGCGATTCCCGAAAGAGCACTCAATTCTTTCTGGACTTGTCGCCTCTCATAGAATACAGGACATGCAAGAGAGATGCATTTCACACCACTTTCTACAGTCCAATCACCACCTCCGCAGTGCCGGCATATCTGAGAAGAATAACTAATTAATGAACCACGGCAAGTAGCACAATATCAGCTTTTCCTATAAAGCTCAGATGTTTTAACGCATTTCTATGTCATGGTTGTGAAAGTGAAATCCCCTCACACTAGATCTCTTCCATCCATAAATTTGTCCAATATAAGGCATTAAGCACGACAAATTAAAAGTATAAAAATTATATTAAGTAATTTAGGCATAAATCTGCAACTCGAAGAATGTCATAGATGCAATCAATGCATTAACCACACAACTTACCGCAGCTAGATGGTGAATGTCCTTATCCAACTTGGATGTTCTGCCAACTACAGATGAGACGGCAACAGATTCGTTCTTGGAGCACTTGCCACATAAATAACTCGATGCTTCTGCCAACTCACCACAAACCACACAGTGCTTTGAGAGATAATAGTAATCTATCCTTCTTCTCTTACCACATGGTTTCCTGACAACCCCTGATCTGCCATCACTTTCGCCTGACCACGAACTAGATTCACTAACACAATGCTTAGGAATAGTTGGTTTGACGGGACGAGGCATTTCTAGAAACCAGTGGTCCAAGTCCACGCCAAGCAGTCTAAACACCCTTTGCAAAGCAGGAATGATCTGCTTCTTAATGTAATATAGATCGTTTAACCTGTACGGAGTATTGATGTCCAGTAGATCCAACGGGTCCACCACCATGTCAGAAAGACGTGCCCCAGGCTCCCCATGAATGACAACATAAGGTATACGCTCTCCGTAGAGTGGCTCTGCTCTTGGATCTGCCCTCATTGCCTTAGTGGCAACCAATGCCGCTGGTGGAAGTAAAGATGCCCTATATGCGCCTAAACGAACTTCTTTTTGAAAGACAAAATCTTGCAAAGAAACCTTTCCACATATAATATCTGACCATTGCTGCTGTAAGTATTCCTTAACCTGCATATGATAAATGCCAATTTTACACACGATAACAGGAATTATTATTACTTGAATTCAAACAAGAAAACAGTTGAGTTGGCTGAATATAAGTCATATTTTTTGTATCAGCAAAATAGCAAGTCCAAAAATAAAGAGCACCTTATGCATCACTCAACAACGCAACCTACTCCTACCACTTAACATACTTTGGACAGGCTACCATTCTATAAGCCTTTTTTTTTTTTTTGAGAACAGTGAATCTTTGCTCTTTTATAGCATATCAAATCATACATCCTAGAAGTTTTTTGACTCAATGGTTCTGATGCCGGACAGGAAATGAGGGAAAGAAGAATAGAGGGGAAGAGGGAGAAGAGAAGAAGATGGGGAAGAAATAGAGAGAGAACTTAGGGAAAAACTTGATAATCATTCCAATCTACCTCTGTTCTTCATACATAGCCTATTTATAGGCTTAATAGAATTCAAACCATAATAAACTAATATCCCAACAACCATACTAACCAATAAAATACTAAATTAATATAATTCAGCAGCTAATTAGGATTTTCAAGTCCTATTACTGCGCCTAACATAAACTTTAAAATCACGTGCTACATCAGGTTCTTATTCTGCAATTAAACCTCACTGACCTATTCAGTAAAGAATTGTTGTAACAATAATTTTACTGTCTACAAGTTTTACCACTCCTGAGCAATTCTGACGTATTGAGCTAGGAGTGAATATTATAAGATGACTTACGACATACTAACATGTATACCACCAAAATCTGAGCAGCACTAGCCCTACAAAATCGGATACTTTTTTATTAAAAGAAAAAAAAACACGCACACACAAACTGGATACGATTGTACCAGAATTGTACAGCTTTTCCACCTAACAATGCATACTTTCTTATTCTCATCATCTAGAAATAGTGTGTTTTCAAAAGAAAACAAATGACAGGAAAATCATCTCCCGTTTGACTAATTCTCCTATTAGAAAAAGTTTCCTTTAACTGGTTGTCTTGCATTAATCCCATTACAGCAAACAAAGAGGTCTCATGTTTCTATATACACATGAATAGACTAATTTTTCTAAAAAATTAAAAAATTAGTTTGATTTATTTTTCCCATAATTTCCTACTGAGCAATAAGAAACTCGTTCTCTTATCCTTCCTAACATTTTCTTACAGGTAACTTTCAAAAAGAAAACATTTCAGTTAGGCAGTCGGAAACTAGCAAAAATTTTCCCATCCTCAAAAATGGCATAAACACCGGAAAGCTTAGACCTTTATTCCTATGTTTTCCTATCAGCACAAAAAAAACCCTTGTATAAAATATTGGACACCTGTTTTCTCCATGGCCACTTCTTAGGTCGAAGATATAAAAAAAAATGATACAAGGCAACTTACTTGAGTAACATTCCGAGTTTCAAAAAGTATCTTCAATGATTTCTCCAACAATTTTGCTACCACTGGACATGTATCTCTGCGTACAGTCTCAATGCCTTTGGCATCAAATACAGGTCTGACTTGGTCAGCCTTCTCATAGCTGTAGCCAACATAGCGTTTCTTGGTAAGGAGAACACAAGGGAAGTAGACTTTCTCCATTTTCAAGGCAACTGGATCTGGGTTCATTGAGGTTATTTCAGATGCAATTTCCTGCCCAAGGTGAAAAGCCTCCTCAGTTGTGCGTCCCTTGAGAAGGACAAACATACTGTATAGAGAAGGAAAAGTGTTAAAATAGTATTCTAATTCTCATAAAACAAAGTGAAAAGCATAAAAAGGTGCATAGCAAAAAGACTTCTTAATGAACCTTTTGCCATTTCTGTAATACATAAAGCACGAGATCTGTACAGTTCCTGTAAAGTTGAAGCTGCATAAAGAAACAAATTATACAAAAAGGGTGTGTACCTGTCTGTGTCGCCATATATAACTCTTGCATTCCACTTGTTATGTAAATTAACGAAAGAAATTGCTGTTTCAAGTGTTCTGCGGCCACACTGGACGATACTGTCAGCAAGTTCTGCACATGGCATACGGCCACTAAACCCAGCAGCAGTGTAACCATAAGTAACATTCGCAATCAACTTCAGAGCAAGTTGTCTCGCATTAAAAATCTGAGAAGAAGACCATCCAGATACGTAATGATTTTTGACAGACTACTCAAGACCGGCATAATATAGAACATACAGAAGTATCAGCACTAGACAAGATCATGACCATGTTTGAGAGTAAACAAAGGGGGCATCAGGACAAACAAAAAAAATATGGTGGAATCAATGCAGAACATTGGAAAGGTAGGATTCATAGCTGGAGCGAGCAAATAATGACACCACAAAATGGAGGATTCACATGTTAATGCAGAAAGACTTTTGTTTTAAATGCAAATATAAATGAGAAAGCTAATTTACTGTTTTAATAAAAACTTTTTTCAATTCTTTCATGCGATAGTGTGAAGTATACAAATGAAAAAAGGGGAGGGGCAGGGGAGCGCAAAGCTTCCAGCCTCAGTATACATGAGAGAGGCTGCCAACAACAGCAACTATTGAAAGATAAAGCATATTTAGCCAACTATAAGCAACGCCATTGGCAGCTCCTAAAGTGTGCTTCATAAGAGATCAACAATTTCCTCAAGCAAGCACCTCAACCTCCAAGAGAGGATCTTCCTTCTATGCAACTAATTTGGAACTGCAACCCACAATCTGTGAGTCTATAACTCTATTTTGCATGGCATAACAAGAAGCCCAAATTTCCATTTTATGATCATAGCCTTTTTTTTATGAGTATGGCAAAGTTTGACTGGAATCTAATAAAACAAAAAAATATAGAAATGAAATTAAACAATATTACAATACTATTCTACACAATTTCCCAAATGAATTCCGAAATTATCTAAGAAAAATCATAAAACAACACCCACCCTTTGCAGAACCTGTTGTGAAGGTGTCAAATTCTTCATTGCTTTCTTTACCATGATTCTGGTAGACAGTATTTCCTCCAATAGACGTGGAAGCACACCTTTCCTTACCTAAAATTCATTAGAGTAGTAAACAAGTAAATACCGAAAAGATGAAAAATTTTGAACCTAAGACAGCAGACAAACTCCATAGCATAGAATTTTTCGGCATCGGAATCCTATAGACATTTTTATTTACCGGCAAACAGACTGGAGGCAGATGAGCACGAGCTCAAGAAAGTTCAAGCACTCCAGTGAATCCGAGCAATTTTTCTTAAGCAACATCCACAAGGTAATCGCATGATAAATAAGCATAATCAAAGTCATAAAATCCAAGAGACAACTAGGAATATAATTGTGCCATGGTCAGCAGTACCTTTGGAGACACATACATAACACCATTGGGTGTTAGTTGTATATGATTCTTCAGATCCACAAGAAGTTTGGGTTCTAGTGTGTAGGAGCTGACACCGAGCTGTTTGGCTTTTGAAGGCATAACATTTCCGAGGCAAGTACAAAAGCAGAGATTATATGCAATTACCATTGATGGATAAAGCGCTTGAAAATCCAGAACCACAACCGGATCAACATAAAACCCAGATTCTGGCTCCATGACAAGAGGTAGGCACTCCATTGCTGGTTGTGAAACAACCTGAAAAGAAAAAAGGAACCAGCCACATCTGTCATTGCCCCAACAGACCCCCAAACGCAATTAACGCACACACAACAACTCAAACCTGTCGGGATCCAGGAGAGATAGAGAGATAGTTTTGTGTATGTGACAGCCTCAGATACATGGATTCAACACGATATTGAGACCCCCGAGAAAGAACAGAAAAGAAGTCAATGCCATAAACACGAGCCAACTCAGCTGTTCGATTCACCTTTCAGAGAAAAGACATGGGAATAAGGCATATTAGAAGCATCAAAGGTTGACATCTGACATTGCCAATACAATAGAAGAGTAACAGATCAATATGACATCTGAAAGAAATGTGATTAACTGCTAAAATTGAATAGAAAATGGGGTTTTCGCTATTCAGCAAGAAGAAATCAAACTATGCGAGAAATTAATAAACTGTTTATATGAGAAAAAAACATGGGTACAGTCCAATTTTCATCTTAATAACTGCTGCAATTATTTCCTCTACCTAGTCATTTCGGCTCAGAAAATCAGATTCCATAGAAGGTAGTTAATATACTGATAAGTATTAAATAATAAGGGTACTTAAGTATTTTAACTTTTGGCAGAATACTCCATATCATAGGTTGATAGTACTCTTGTTAATATTTCTATTGAAGAGTAAAGAGTATTTTTATGGCCAGTTTGGCTCCTTTTCTGTTGCTTATTTGCCCTAGTTTGAATTAAAGCATACTACATAACTATTGAACTTTAATGATTATACATAACGGCTCAAGAGGAAGAGACTCATTAAGCTCTTTTTCTTTTGAATGGGCCATAGTCTTCTGCTGGGTACAATGCTTTCTTCAAAATTTAAAGTAATATGTTTTCTTTTCATGCAGGTACATAACAAGACAACCTATAAAAAGTCAAATTTCTACCTTTCAAACTTAAACCCCATACTTCTTATAAAAGAAATTGTAATGGCTACTCATATCTCAGTCCTATTCCCCAAGTTAATCTTTATAAATTATATGGATTAAGAATACCATAGGTCACATATGGGGGCAACGGGGTATGTTGGGGAGGGGGAGAGAGCATAAGAAGTTCTTTTTCCTTTTTATTGGATGATATTTATGGACGCAAATCCAATAATATTCAACTTACCAGATCAAGGTGATTAATTATGTCCAGATTGAGCTTGGCCCTCTGTATGATGTAGTTGATACAACGATATCTGGACCGACCGTGTCCACTAGAAAACCAGAGATTTAGAGTTCTGAATGGGATTAATGGAACTTTCTTTCGCAGAACTGCTTCAGCCACAGCTTCAAGGGTATACATGCTCAGCTTAAGCTCCCAGCGCATGATTCGCCAAATATTCAGCACAATTCTTCCAGCACATTGGAGCCCACTGGCATGGGTTCGACCCCATTCATCACCAATTATAGGAACTTCTTGAGCGACAGAGCCTGCCAATAGCGGTTCATCAAGCAATTCCTTTTCAGAATTTGCTGAACCACTAACTGAAAATTTTGCTTCCACTAGAGGTGTTCTAGAAATAACTTGCAGCAAAGAAATGCCAAGTTGTGCAGCCCTCTCTGCCAGATAACCAAGGGATCCCCCCTGGACTTCCCAGCCCAGGATAATATCAGGATCCAAAGAGCCAACCATATTCACAAAATGCTCAAATAGGCTTTTTTCTTCAGAAAAAGTCATCATCTTGCAACCTAATACCCCATCACTTCTGAAAAACAGATTTAATAACATAACTATAAAAGAATAGCAGTATATCCAAATTGAGTACTACGAACATTGGAAGTCCTTATTTTTCTTCTATTCTAATTAAAGGAGATCATTCGATAACTAAAACAAAATGCTTCACTAGAGATTAAGCCATGCCACACCTCTGAGCTAGCGCCCCATTGTCCCCTCGCACAAAAACACAAACTTCAGTAAAGGGTTGGTTATCTTCCTGAATAGCAAGAGCAATGGCATTCACCGCATCATATCTAGGATCAGGTCGAAGATCCAACCTTGATTCTGTGATAACCTGACAAAACAAATCAATTACACAGATCATTATTTCTTTTTTTTTTTTGAAAGTTCAGATCATTATTTCTTTAATACTTACAATGTGGAAAGATAAAGCCTCCACACAGCGATGAATATTTTATAAGGAAAGGAGGAAAATATTATACAAGCTGCCTCGAAAAAGGGCCCGCACATGCATAAACAAGTCCATAAGTGCTGAAAATAATAAAGATTACCAATTGGGCCTATCTAAGAGTATAACAGCCATTGAAGGAAGATAGAAGATGGGAGAAAAGTGAAGAGAGGAAAAAGGGGTAGAGAGAAAGAGAGAAAGACAGAAAGAAGTCGTAAGGTCATAATGACCTACAACCCTGTATTAATAGAGTCCAAAAATACAAAATTACAATAATGGCATTCATGACTTCAGGAGCAAGTAAACTAAACAATAAACAAATAATAACTAACTGAAGTTTAGTAAAATTACCAAACTACCCCTGACTCGTAACACTCCCCCTCAAGCTAGAGCATAGATATCATGAAGGCCCAGCTTGGAGAAAAGACACTCAAATTCCTTTCTTCCAAGACCTTTAGTGAGCAGATCAGCCAATTGGTCCTCAGAGTTAACATATGGAGTGACTACCTTGCCTTGTAGGAATGCATCTCAAATAAAGTGACAATCCAACCTTATATGTTTTGATCTCTTAGAAAACATATTCATAACATACTTTCCCTGCAATGGAACCATTGATCCCCCCTTACTTCGGACAACTTCAATGCCCAAGAAGTACCGAAAGAAACCAGGACCTTTCATTTTTTTTTTTTTTGCCCTTACATACTTTTAATCGAGGAAGTCCACAACAAATAATATTCACCATTTAATTTAGATGTAACAAACTGAATGGTATCCTTAGCAAGTATGGTAACACCGGCAGAGGCACTAGAGTCGACAATCTCACCAGTAGACATGATAGCAAACTACCAAAGAATAACTCACAAGCCCAAAATAGATATCCAGTCAGCACCAAACAAATTTCAGCAAATAGAATCCAGCAACCAAAAAAACACTTCAGGATCACCAAATCAATGTGCAGAAGACCAAAAATCTCAATTTGAGCCCTATAACCGATGACGCCAGCACACCACATATTTACACCTAGAAACCTTAATTTGTGCACAAATCACAGACAATATGCCTAAAAAAAATACCAATTAACCAATCACAACACAATTTTCCTGAAGCTTGCTAATGCCAACATGAGCAATGATGATGTCAGCACGGAAAAATACGGGATTTGTATACCTGGCTGTCCCAAAAAAGTTCAAAACTACCTGGATTTGTAGAATAGGGATTTCTGCAGGCTCAGGTAATATGTAGAGAGATTTTGCAAATCCCGAGGCAGTAAAATAGAAGCTAACACTTTAGCAATAGCAATAATAGGATGAGGGTTTTACAAACCCACCAGAAGCAGAAAGAGGGTTTTACAAACCCAACAATAGCAATAGTAAAAAGTGGGTTTTACAAACCCTACAACTGCAAAATAACTCCATTTCGAAGCAGCACCAAGCATGTAGAGCACTTAAACAACAGTACTAGCGACCACCCATTTCGTAGTAACAATTAGACATCCAAATCTTTCTCCAGAGTATGAAATTCACAGCCGAAAAGTTGTTGGCATTAGCCCTAAGTATGATGATTTTAGCACAACACAAAGTTAGAAAGATCACACCTTTATGTTTCTAAAACCCTATAAAAGTCTCTGACGCCCAAAACCTTTCGGCAGCCTTTGGTGAGCTAAAACAGTCTAGCACAACTACCGAAGCAGTAAAATTGAATCTTTTCATGCAGTAGTGCGACGATGACGCCAGCAGCACGAGTCCAACGACTCAGCAACAACAGAAAACCCTTTTTAAGGGCAATAAGTTGTGCAAGTAGAGCTTACACATGAATTTAGACCATTAGCCTTCCAACAATAGCAGAAGAAAAAAAAAACTTGAATCTTGAGCTTCCAACCACATAACAAATGAAGTCAGCAGCAGCAACAACACGATTCTAGTGTTTCATCAACGGTTAAAAAAACCCTTTTGAGGGCGCAAAGATGTGCATCTAGCACTTAACACTAGTACGACCCATAGCTTACAGCCACGGTAGGGAAAAAGAAGAAGAAAAGGATTCTTTTTTTATTCACCCAACAACAGAAATTCATTCCAGCCTTCAAACTTGTACAACGAGCTTCGAGGAAGAAGATCCCATGACCCACTGTAAGTGAAGGAAGATAGAAGATGAGAGAAAAGTGAAGAGATAGGAAGAAGGGGAAGAGAGAAGGAGAGAGAGGTTGTAAGGTCATAATGACCTACAACCCTAAAACATGTATTAATAGATTCCGAAAATACATAATTACAATAATGTCATTCATGGCTTGAGGAGTAAGTAAACTAAACAATAAACAAATAATAACTAACTGAAGTTTAGTAAAATTACTAAACTACCCCTGACTCGTTACATGCCTGAACAATGTTTTCTAGGAAATTAGTACGTTGTTGTCCAATCAAACTTCTAATTTTCAAGAAGCTTGAATTAGGAAAGAGCAAATTGGAGAAACTCTCTAACTTAAAGACTTTCTATTTTGGAACTTGTCCTAAAACAGAAAATTTAGGCATTTTTATTGAACTCCTCTTTCTTCCATTACCATGAATGACTTCGGGGAGGTCTCTTGGTCTTAGATATTCCCAAATTCTGTACATTAGGATATACTACAGCTCTTGAAAACTGAAGTACAATTTACTTTGCTTGATCATTATGGCTCATAGATATAGTCTGATCATACGACCTTTATGAGCTACAAAAGGGTGGAACTTTGTGCATGAAGGGATCTTCCACCAAGTAATGAAGGTGAAATAGTCTATGACAGACACCTTGGCTGAGCGGTGTCCCTCCAATCTCTTGTTGTCAGGGAATCACCTCCATACTTGGAATCTGCGTGGCATTACTCAATAAAATACATCTGGTTTTTCTTCAAGGAAAAATAAATAAAAATTTTCAAGTCTCAGAGATGTATTAACCAAAGAGAACATAGATAATGAACGTGAAAACTCTATTGCTTCAGTCTTCCCTTCTCTCCTGGAAGCTTAAGCCTATTTTGTGAGCTCTCTGACCTTGCTGCTGATAGGCATACAGTGTGGTTGAAGATCCCTTGATCCATCAATTATATGGCTGACATTTTTGCCCGAGAAGAACTCTCAAGAACCAGCTTAGGCAAATGGCCCTCGCTGCCACATGTTCAGTATTAACAGCCTATTTACCTTGTTATGCTATACCTCATTTGATATGCTTAAGCTGATTTTTCAGATACCAAAAACAAGAACCACCTGCTATACTATGTTGTTCTTCATCCTTAATGATTAACAATAACGACCACCATTCCTCAAAGCAAAATACCATTGCCAAACACAAGGCAAGTAAAAGATATTGGTTCTAAATTACAATGCCATGAGATATAAATGAAGCACATTTTCTAAAGACAGAAAAGTCATACCTCAAT
Organism: Aristolochia contorta; assembly: GCA_022405105.1. Lineage (NCBI taxonomy): Eukaryota > Viridiplantae > Streptophyta > Magnoliopsida > Piperales > Aristolochiaceae > Aristolochia > Aristolochia contorta. The sequence continues at coordinate 11,789,804 of CM039664.1, forward strand.
ACTCAGCAGCGTTAACTGCTGTCCCGCACCAGCACTAGCAGGATCACGAAAACCAGTTTGACTAAGCGGTGTAGGCTTTGACCTAGTACCTGCTCCAGAAATCTGAGGTATATCTTGCAAATCTTTGTTGCTTTTCCATTCTCGAACATTAGGCATTTCTGAGCTTGTTTCAGTAGCCAACCTATTCATTATAGAAGCATCAACCACCATTTTGGAGTCTTTGTTGTCCTCTAGTTTACATTGGTCCAAGATATGCTTCTTACACCCAGAATTACTACATTCCACATGATTCTTGCAAAAGGCAGATGAATTTGTGTGCTCAAAAGAATGTGAAACACCTTCTTTATTCACCAAAACTGCATCAGCTTTCTTTGAAAAACAAGATTCAACAGATACTTCTCCAGGTTTTATATCGGTACCTAAAAGTCAGTGAATTAAACATCGGACTCCAAACACATAAATGTTGAAAATTGTCAGGCATGCTTAATGAACAAACCTGGGGCAGTTCTAGATATTTCAAGTGCAAGCCACTGATTAACGGAATCTGTTGAAGGCGGAGTAACTGCTGGAGTCAATAAGTATGAAACAGAACCATCATTTTGATAGTGAGCAGGACAACCTAGCACACAACCAAAACCCGGATGTGTATCATCTCCTTCAGTACTGCTGCTCTCAAAAAATAGGGGAATGTTTTCAATATCTCTCCCTTCTGCTGAAAAATTAAATAAAAAAATTGCAGTCAGTATGTGGCAAAAGTATAAGCTTTCTAGTTGAAGAATGGAAAGATAAGAAAAGATCAAAAGATCAAATTGACATTATGGCATCCATAAGGCTTCTCATTATATTTTTGTGTAATTCTATGCGCACCCATGAGGGTACGCATTTGGGGTACCCCTCGATTTCTGGAATGGAAATCAATATCGTGGCCCAAATGCACATAGCATTACTCTGTATTTTTCTAGTCTCTTTGTTGGTGACATCCTTCTGTCGGATTAGATAAACATTAATAACAGGCAGCTCAGACAGAAGAAGTGCATCAACATGAACGTGATCATTTTTATGGCAAGCAGGTCGGATTTAAGAAGCACAAAATCATTAGTCTATAATTGAGCTCAAAAAATAGGACAAAAAAATTTTAGCTTATCATTTTTCATGCAATTAGAGTTTGACTTGACTCTTCGAACATTACTCTAACCAAAATGAACTCAATGCAAGGGGAGCAGGTCATTGAGCCTAACCAAAATAAACACAGTGCAAGGGGAGCAGGTCAATGAGCCTAACCAAAATGAACTCAATGCAAAGGGGAGCAGGTCATCGAACCTAACCAAAATGAACACAATGCGAGAGGGCAAGAGGAGCAGATCAATGAGCCTAACTAAAATGAACTCAATGCAAGGGGAGCAGGTCAATGAGCCTCATCTTCTCACAACCAATCACAGCTACTTCTAAGAGATGTTTTTCATCTTTGGTTCCCCATTGTCATTTAATAAAGCAGACTAGGAGATCTTTTCTCATCTTTGACTTTCAGTAGAAATTATGGGCTGAAACCTATCTTTATGATGTAGTTAAATCAACCACAAACTGGAAGGTGCAATCAATACATTCTTGAGAAAATAATAAGCATCCTAAAGTTAGATGGAAAGATAAAGAAAGTTACAGTTGAAGCCTGAACTCAGTGAAATTGGTTAGACCACCACTATTTTATTTCACACAGTTGTTTTTGTATGTTAGAGCAATCAGTGATTTGCTAAAATACCATGTGACAGATGTACAAAAGCAAAAAAACCAGCTCCTCGGTACAAGTGAATTGGAAATTAGATAAAGAGAGTACGTACAGCATGTTAAATATAATTCATGAGTAAATGCTCCATCATATCCAGACATTGGCATTGAAGCAACTGTAGAATTACTTTCCCTGGTAGGAGGTCTTCTACTTAATGTCATCTCGACGCATTTCACAGGATACTTTTCAAAGGTGTTGTTAGCAGATAATTGGGTTTGCCCACCAAGAGAACCTTTCTTCTTGCTCTTAATTGTTGGAGATGTATTGCAGCTGGCTTCAATCTTTGCGGATGGTTCACCTGCAGTGTTATTATAGTCTTCTTCAAAGTTTAATGTAGCTTTAGTAAAACACTCCAATTCCTGGCTTTGATCGCCAGAAGACACAGGTTCAGCAGAATAAGATGCATCTTTCTCAAAAATATTGCATTTATATAGAACTGTATGTTCTGCACTAGTCAACTCCTCTTGATTATGGCCTTTCAGAATTTCTATTGGTTTAGTTACAGCAGAATTTTCCGGGGCAGCAGAAGCACTTGGTATTCTTTTATTAGAGTATCCCCTGAAGGATGAAATTGGCAATTTCTCAAACTTTTTAGGACTAGAATAAGTACAATTATCTATACAACCACTGGAATCCATTCGTGCTGTACAAGCTGGAGAAGGCTCTCGTGCCCCGGTAACTACTTCCTTAAAGTCAGAATTCATATTTTTTGATGACTCAGACCGGAGGGACCGTTTTCTTCTCATTAAGTCCCTCACCGTACATCTGCTCTGTGTTTTTCCTTGGCATAGGGAAGAAAAATGCACATCAGTGTCATCCTGAGGAGGCCCAGCCTCTAGATTTTTGGCACAGGTCCTAAAAGTAGAAGGTTTTGTTTTTTCAGCATACTCCAAGTCCTCTTGAACACCCTTTTCAGCAGTCTCCAAAGCCTCTGGAACAATTGTGTTTGAGGCTAATGGGAATGATCCCCATGAGATTTTATTTTCTCTCTCTGCATTAGAAGATTCATCCTTATTTAAAGGATTTATAAACTGATCGTCTGAAGAACCATCTACTTGAGGAATCACATGGATTGATGGGATTCTCTCCACATTGTCATCAACTTTATCAACTGAATCAAGAATATCTTGGCATTCTTGCTGTGATTCAGTCTCGTAATAGACATAAGCTTCCTCAAGAACCTTCTCCATGGTTGTTGCCGGCAACGAAGGACTCAGGATGGTCCCATTAACTAAATCATCTTCAGTACATAGATCATCTTGACCTTGAGAAGAAGCAAGCCACCTCAGGAGTCCAACTGCTTGCCTATCAACATTCTGGGCATAGGAAACTGACAAAAATAAGGGACAAAAGAGAAGAGAAATCAAAGGGCCTACAGTAACTCAATAAAGAGTTTTCTGAATCAAGGCCAGCAGAAACAGGATATACAGACCATAAGTGGTTCAAAAAGGTTAGTAAACCATCAATGGTATAGAGAGATGGTAAGAATAACTGTAATTTATAACTAGATTAAAACTAGATTAAAACTAGATTAAAACTATATTAAAACTAGATCAAAACTAGATTAAAACTAGATTAACCTCCCTCCCTCCCTCCCTCTCTCATCTCTCTCATGCCTACAAATTAAAGCTCGAAGTCTTAGCTTTCCTCCTTTTTAATTTGTTAAAGTCGGGTATTTTGGTCACTGTATATTAATAAAAATAAGGGTAGTTTAGCAATTTTACTAAACTTTAGTTAGTTATTATTTGTTTATTGTTTAGTTTACTTGCTCCTCAAGCCATGAATGGCATTATTGTAATTTTGTATTTTCGGACTCTATTAATACATATTTTAGGGTTGTAGGTCATTATGACCTTATGACCTCTTTTTCTCCTTCTCTCTTCCCCATTCTTCCTATCACTTCACTTTTCTCTCATCTTCTATCTTCCTTCACTAAATCTAACATAATTCATAGGTAATGAAGATGTAATCTAGCCATCATATTCATGTAAATGAACATTAAACAAATTTTACACTACCGCAGTTGAAGCTGAGGGACTTCTTTCAGATGGTAATATCTGCTCTTTGGTTGGTCCCAGTCTGCACTGATCATAATGTCCTTCATCTTCCAGAGGTGCTGCTTGCGATGACATACAAGTATCATTATGCTCTTCTTTAGAAAAATCAAAAGATTCTCCAGCAGAACTAACACAATTAATGAGCTCTTCATCAGATGGCAATGCCCCGCCTTCAGATATGGATTTTAAAGAGAGCATAAATCCGTCATCTTCTGCTCCTGGTTTGTCCTGAGATGATAACAAGCTGTGTGCATCTGTACACAAGTCTCCAAAAGCTTTCTCCAACTCAAGCCCATTGCAGAAGGTCCTTAAGACCACTTCAGCTTGTGGTTTACTTGGGTCTGGAGATTTTATAGTCTCATGCAATCCGGTCCTTTCATACTCCTCCTGAGAAAGAAAGATGTTGCATTAGGGAGAAACTTATACCAGTAAATGATAAAAGTAAAAAAATGTTGGTGATTTAAATGAGAACGCAAAGGGAACGGACCTCCCAAATTGGTACAAGCGATTGAACCATTTTTACATCAGCCCTAGTTTGAGAGAGAGTTGTGTACAATTTAAACTGCTGGTTTAAAATGTCTGCATGATCAAGCCATCCAGGCGACGTCAGCTGGAGCACAAATTAATGATAGAAAGATACAGACCTACTTTATTTAGAAGTTAGAAAAAATATAGCGAGAATCAACAAGAACCTTCCACGGAAGCATCTCCCTCAAGCTCACATGTACTCTGACGTTCCACACCCAGATCCTGGGAACCAGAAGCAGGTTCTGGCCACATCCAATGAGTTGGAGTTGTTGCTAATAACCAAATTGTTGAATTTTGAGAGGCTGTGCCATTATGTGCCTAAATTACATTACTATACATCATAATATAATCACAATGCCATATGGAAGAAAAGCTATTGAAATTTAATTTACTTCATTTCAAATAGCAGGAATAACTTGTCCACAATCCAATTTTGCCAACCTCAGAAGTAGGAAGACCACAAGAGACACCTTGTATTTCACAAGAATAGTAGTCCATGCAGTGGCCATTCCTTGGCTTAAAACAATCGGGTAATGGATGGCGGAACTTAATCTTGGACAGATGCAGAAGCCCCATACCGTAAAGATTGAAATCAACCTGACAACTTCAAACTGAGCTAATGAAGAATGCAGAAAATGTGGATGATACTACACAAAACGCTTGAACAATGTTTAGTAAAGAAGTAACTTAAATTTCTGAACATTGCACCCTTACATTTCTGAACATTCTACCATACCATAAACTGGAGAAGAAATGGGATGTGTGATTCGTACGGCTGGATACTTGTATTTAGTACCGCACCATCCTGCATAACCAAATCAGCATCAAACAAAAATCTAGCAATGAAGCATATAACAGAAGAGAAAAGAACTTTCATGCTCTGAGTGACCAAATGAGTTATTTATATGAAAAATTTATAAAGTGGGTTCACACAAAAGCAAAGAGAAAACACAAAAAGAAAAGAAGTCACAGAGGCTGACATGATGAGAACGGCCTTCCTCCTGTAGTTAGAGGATATAATCTCAAATGAGTTAGTCTCAGAAGAAGTCATGTGGTTATTGTTAAGAATTAGAGTAGTTTAGTAATTTACTAAACTTCTATTAGTTATTATTTGTTTCTTGTTTAGTTTACTTGCTCCTCAAGCCATGAACGGCATCATTGTAATTTTGTATTTTCGGATTCTATTAATACATGTTTTAGGGTTGTAGGTAATTAAGACCTTACAACCTTTTTCTCTCCTTCCCTCTTCCCTTCTTCCTATCTCTTCACTTTTCTCTAATCTTCCATCTTCTTTCACTAAATCTAACAATTATTAATCAGAAAAAAAAAAAATTTCCAACTCTAGCTAGTCACGTTGTGATGGATGTGAACCCAACTTTTATCATACAAACAAAAGGGGCTCCGCACAAAGAGGAAATGCGGAGAATATAATGTTTTTTCCCAACCCATCACAAATTTTCTTACATGGGGTTAGTCATAAGTGACATTAGTTTCAAGGACATTGATGTTAAGTTAGAATTAAATCTCCTGTAGACAGGTGAAAATTTAAATTCTCTCAAATTCACCTACCACTCATAACATGATACAATGAAATCAAGGACAATCCTTACCCCAAATTTATTGTCAATTACTTTGAATTCCTAGATAACTTCAAAATCTCATTGCACAAACCCCTTGTTAGGGTCACATATCTGAGAAAGTTCGTGGAGGGGAATGGGCTTTTAGGAACCCGAACAGAGACCAAGTTTGCGTTTCAAATCTGAAAAAATTCAAAAATCCAGCAAGTTTGCACTTCAAATGGACTTTGAGCTAAAAATTGTACTAATTTTGTCCAAAGGTTTTGTTGGTCCAACCTAAACCCAAAGGAATTGAACTTGAAGAAGATAAAGCAGCCAAATCACTTAAAAATCATAATGAGCTCCGGGATGATTTATGATAGGGAATTAGACCTACAGACTCTCACCGCCTAACAAAAAGTCACTTTTGCCGATCATTTTCCTCCTTAACGTTACAAAGACACACCAAAAGAAATAGCACACCTATATCCTTAAAAAAAAATTCTCAGATAACATAGACAACCAAAGAACAGATAACCAATACTCTTTCATGTGGAACTAACTCTTTACGCTCATTAACCTAAGTAAGATAGAATAAATTAATTTTCTATGGTTGAGAAGCCACCTTCTCTGCAATACAATGAGGTCTTCTTGGTTTTGATTTTTAAAAGTTCATCTTCTCATTTCTTCTTGTTCATCAAACTATTCCTGTTACACCTCTTTTTATTATAAAATTTCATGCCATATATATTGCTCCTTAATAATTTCTGAGTGGAGAAAGTCTCACATTAAAAAGTCTTAAGAAATTTATTGGATATAACGCAATAAGCCTTTTAAATAGCTAATCATTTTGTGATAAAACCAGACTCCTTATTTAACATAGTGCCACAAAAGGTTGTCTATGTGGACCACGGCCCATTTCATCCTTACCACCTTATTCATGTTGTGTGCTCCATGAGATGAGACCCAGATTATCTTCTGCTCCATGAGATGAGACCCAGATTATCTTCTGTTCCATGAGATGAAACCCAGATTATCTTCTGCTCCATTTTGAATGTTTGGCCATGACCAAGGCCCATTATGGGTAACCCTGGACATCAGTGGAAGTTTTGGGCAGGGAAAAATCCCACACTGAAGAGTCTTTAAAAGTGCTAATGGCACATAATGTTAAACAACTAGGCCTTCTAACGGCTAGTCATTTTGGGATAGAACCAGGCTTGATCTGTTACAGTAACATTTAGGGACAGCAACAGATGCCCACCCCCAGGAAGGACATTGGACTTGTTAGGTCCCACTTTACTCTCTTTAGTTTGAGTTGCAATATTTTGTTCATATCTCTGACCCACTGTCCATTTGACTAGGCCATACATGAGGGAGATTGTCAGTGTAAATACTCCCACATGAGTCAGCCACAAGAAACATCAAGTGAAAAGCTTATACTTTTGACTATTCGTCCTTTTTCCTCTTGTTCTTTCTTCAATAAAATGATATTTTGCATCGCATGCATTGTGCTCACACATCATCAAAAGAAAGAAAAATATTTGTTGGAAGTAGTTTGAATGTTATTTATAGCAATGAGCCTTCCTCAGTCACAAAATTTAAACAGTTTTTCTCATCACTAGAATGTCATCCTCAACCTTATAAAGTCGAGCACCATACTGACTGTTATTTCCTGATAAAGATCTTGCCTATTGACAGACAGGAAGTTTTATCTTTCAGAGAAACTAAGCACTGCTTAGTGCTTTAACTTATCTTCCACATAATTTGTCTTCAGGGAAGCAAATTTTATCCATCTAGTCTTTTTTTAATATCACATGTATTTTTCCTAATGTGATCCTTTTTATGCACTCTATTTGGGGTTATTGTCACAAGAAGAAAATGTCTATATTTCATTACACACTCTCTTGAAGAAACCTCTATTTATGTTACTTTCTGCACGAATACTCCTATTTTTACTCGCCTTTCTTGCTATCCCATGTCATTTATTAGGAATTCCAAGTGACGATGAATCAAATGTTATTATTTCAAAGTAAGTGCACACATGATGTTAAAGGCAAGATCTAGACTTTATACAGCCAACGAAGCAAAATTAGACCATACTGCTCCTCCAGCTGTCCAAGAAACATTCTTAAATTTTTGCAACTCCTGTTCGTGGTCCTAAATAAGATAACAGACTGAATCATTCTTAAAATTCCAAAAAGTTTGTGCACTTATAGAAAAGCTATATACAGCATCAATATCACGCTCTGTTACCTGTCTTTTCAGTTTACCTCAACATTGCCAACCACCCCTATTCCTAATCAAATAAGAAAAATGACATGCAAACAAACCATGAAATACCACATAGATACTCAATGCATGCTAAAAGAAAAGTTTTCACTATTTAGATTGTAACCTCCTAATTTTTATATAAAACAGTAAAGATAATTATTTTTTAATCTAGTATCCTCTTAAAATTTTGCACTGTCGCAGATGTGATGGGCAGGAATTTGTGTTATATTTCATTAAAAATCCCCTGTTAAATTAGTAAAGAATAAAAACTTCACCACATTCTTATTTCAAAGTGAACTTAACCACTCTGACATTTTGTTACTCAAGCATAATCATCCTGGAGGGAAGAAATAAAGAAAAGCAGCATAGCAAGCATTTTTTACTGAAATTTACATGGCAAATTCAAATATGAAACACACCAGAATGTTAAGGACAAAAGCCAAAAGAAAATACAGAATAAAGTCTAATAAAGAATATAAACACTACCTCAGATTATGAATATACAAATGACAGAATCATACAGTCTGGGTACTTTAATAAATCAAGACACAATTAACTGCTTACCAGAAGCAAAGTAGCAGCACGAGAAACTTCTTGAGGATAATATCTTTGCCCTGTGTCAAAGAATGCCAAGAACAGAATCTTTTGAAGATATTATTTGTTAAATCACATCTTTCAAAGGTATCATGAGCATGTTCCGAATCATGGTCCAACCACCTAAAGGGAATGAAAGATCAAAAAAAAAAAAAAAAAAAAAACAGTATCATGGCTTTGGTAATTATTCTATTTAGAGAAGGTAGAAAGAAGAATGTTGTTAAGAGTCAGGGATAGTTCAGTAATTTTACTAAATTTCAGTTAGTTATTATATATTTATTGTTTAGTTTACTTGCTCTTCAAGCCATGAATGGCATCATTGTAATTTTATATTTTTGGATTCTATTAATACATGTTTTAGAGTTGTAAGTTATTAAGACCTTACGACCTCTTTTTCTCCTTTTCTCTTCCCCTTCTTCCTATCTCTTCACTTTTCTCTCATCTTCTATCTTCTTTCACTAAATCTAACAAATGCAAAGGGTATAAAATTTGTATCTTTTAAAGCAATCAAGTACCAAATTGTCATCACACACCTACAAAAAAGAGACACAGAATAGAAAAAATCAGTGTTATGGTTTTGGTAATGCCATCCAACATTCGGAAGAACTTGAACACTTCAGTAATTATTGTTCAAAATGGGATTAACCCATGAAGAAGAGGGGATTCTGTATCATGAGGTCTTCAAGTTTAGGTGCTACCAAAGAATAATAGGATATGAGCTTCAGTAATTAAAAAATTAAACAAAAAAAACTGGGCCTCGAAGCAGAAGTCACTATAAATGCACTACATAACCAGAAACCCTGATGAACAGTTCAAATAGGCTGAGTAGTTTTTTGCTGCGTTCTCTTTCTCTATTTATTAAGTAAAGCAGGTTTTTCACTTCCTATTATTATTTCATTAACTCATAATATGAACAAAAATGACACAGAAATTAAAGAAATTCCAAAGCTTAGATGATTAGGCACTATGGAGGACACTGCTTGATGAAAGGACAAGTTATTGAACCACAATAAGACTAAGATAACTCCTAATGTTATACAGCAAGGATTTTCCCAAAATTTACTGTAACTAGAATAACAGAGTTGAAAGGCCCCATAATCTCCGTGAATGAGAACACCATGAAAGAATCTGAGTACTCAATGCATTTAAGCTGGAAAATTCATGTCAGTGGATACAAGTATATCTTTACAAAAAGCTCTTCCGAGGAATGATAACCATAAAATCTCTTGCCTCTGACAAGACTGCAACCATGCACATGTTGCCTTTTCAATCCCACAGAACTTCTATGCTGTAAAAGGAGCATAAATTCCAGTGATTCAGAAATCCCATGACCACATTTCTGATCAACTACCATAGAATAAGCACCTTTTAGAAAACATAGTGATTAGGAAAGGATGATATACCTGCAAAGCTTTCTCCATGGAGCGAGATATATATAGCAAGTACTCATGCCCTACAGCATGCAAAAGATTATAATACTAAGAGGCATTTGATCAACAAAACCAAGCTGAATCTTACTTGGATCAACTTGAGAGACAAACACACAAAGAAGAAGCAAAAATGAAGCCCAATACCATATAGCCATGATATTTACTCGTTCTCATTTTCTGTATATTTCATAATAAAGGTCTTAGGCAAATTTTACTCTTCATACTTGTTATAATTAAAATTATTTTGGTCTTCTCGAACATGCTTTATAGGTACCTTTTGTTGGCAATAGTCAAGATATTCTGGCAATTTGAAAGAAGGATCCAGCAGTTATCTTGACATTGCTCTGTTTTTTAATTGTACATTTTCGTTTCAGCAAGGAAGCTGATGCAAAGTGGCGTTCCTAGATTTTGATATGATTTGTTGAATCATTGACCAGACAATTGTGATAATGGAAACTTATACAGGTTGTTATATATCTCCACGATGCTCTATGCGAAATTCAAGGAGAAATAATGAAGAGTACATAAGGCTGCTGCGTCTCTTAACAACCAGGCAGTCTCAATTGAATGAATAAAGGAGAAAATAAATATGAGCTGATTATAAACTACTTAAAAACCGGGAATTCATGGTTAAATTATTCTGTGTATGATACAACACACACAAGGACAAATATTTTAGAAATTCAAAAGAAGACACATGCTTAATGTTTAAGATATTAAAATCAGATTGCAGAAGCCATTCTGGTCCTCCTTAAAGCCATCCCAAGGAATTATAAACTCAGCAATGAAAGAGATATAGATATACTTCATCAAACTGAATTTGTTCATCAAACACAATACAAGAGCAAATACCACGATTGCCACTGGCCTCAGCAGCAAAAATGCTGCTGCCACAACAGCAGCAGCAGGTCTCATCCAATTCCCTCGTCTATCTGCTATCTTCTTTCATTTGGTACTAATTTGGTTATGTAAGTCCATCACTTCTTTCCTATTTGTTTATAGAACCTTAAATACAAGCGTTTAGAAAAATATTAAGAAATAATTTTTTTAAAAGATATTAAAAAATAATGTAGCCTCCATAGGACTTAAGTATCATAATGAGCTGTCAGGAATAAAATAAAATAAAATGACAATTGCATTTAACAAAGAAAAAAAAACCTATTGCAACACCTTCTTGAGGATTTCGAAACGGGATATCGGCACATGGAACATATAAATAAGGCAAAGCCTACAAAATCAAATGACAGGTATGCTAGTTAGTAGAATGAAGTAACAAAGCACGAAAGCGATCACTGCCTCAGCATATAGATTATACAACAGAGAACAACTAAATTGCAAGACACAGTACACGAGCAAAACTACAGCTCGTGTATTCTGAATTCAAGGACTGCGTATTTCGACAGCAGAGTTTTAGAAAGAACAGCGAGTATCCTATAATTGGAATAGAAATCCACCCGATGAAGATGAAGGCAAGCTTTCTGCCCAGCCAAAGTCGATCCAAAAATCCTAATGACAGGAACCTCCTCGATCTTTTGACCTTCAATAACACACCAAATGAACAGGATACATGTTAAAATTGCATTATTTGAAACCGTTATTAAAAAAATAAAAAATAAAATAAAAAGGGAAACTGCCAGTCCCACTCTCTACCATGAAAGCTGCTGTAGCAAATATCTATGCTCGGAATCGGAGGAGCAGTGTAATAATCAATAGAGACGATTCGCACGGAAAAGACGTTTCCATCGGTTTGTGATGCCATTGGCGCCCGAATTTGATCACGGCATGACCCTGAGATGTCGAGCTGGAGTGGAAAGAAATTTCAGTTCTTGACTTCGGATAGTGGAGAATTTAGCGTATTTCGTAAGCTACTCACTTTCCCGCTTAAAGTCTTATTGTCTCGGAAAGACGCCTTCGTCGAGTGCTCATTTCCTCGCAGAGTCACGTTGATATGCGCACTATGACTTTTTATTGTCGGTTGTCTGACATGAATATCTTATGTATTATGACTTTTTAACATGGATGTCTTATGTACTATGACTTTTTATTGTCGGTTTTTACCGTCTTACATTGATGTTTTATGCACTATCACTTTTTCCGGTCGGTCTTTACGGTCTGACACGGATGTCTTACGTGGCATCCACGCTAGCTGCTTATTTGGCAAAGAGGGAGAGAAGAGAGGCCAAAGCAGGAGAGGGAGAAGGAGAGAGGCCGGAGCGGAAGCGAGAGAGGGAGAGGGAGAGAGGCCGGAGCGGGAGCAGGAGAGGGAGAGAGGCCAGAGCAGGAGGGAGCGGGAGGAGCGGGAGGGGAGGGAGGAGGGCCGGGAGGGAGAGGGAGGAGGCCGCCGGGAGGGAGAGGGAGGGAGGCCGCCGAGCGGGAGGGAGAGGGAGGGAGGCCGCCGAGCAAGAGGGAGAGGGAGAGAGGCCACCAAGCGGGAGGGAGAGGGAAGGGGGAAGGCGCCCTCCTTAAGGTGTTGGAGGATTCTGGGTTTGAATTTTGCCTCCAACTCTGGAAATTTTTCCTTATTTCCTAATTTTATGTGTATTTTCGTAAACCAGATCAGGTGCTGTCTGATTTACTATCAGACCAGACCAACCTGTCAATGGACCCGATTTTGAGGCATGGCTTATGACTTTAAATCGAACCGGATTTTAAACCAAACCAAAGTAAGTTCTGGTTCCAATTCAACTGGACCATTGGCCGGTCTAGTCCTATTTTTAAAACACTAGTATTCAAAATCATGAGTAATGCCAGCTACACTAGGCTGCAGTACCTATCCAACGTACCAGCCAGTAAGAAAACTTATATATATATATATAATCTTAAATTCTAAAGGATAAACCCTACGCAATTGTGTTTCAGATTGGTTGGAACATCAGATAGGTATTGTACATAAGTGTAGCTAGCATTTTCCTTAAATCATTTATCATTATTAAGAAGATACGGTCATTTAAAATATCAAGAAATGACCTTAGTGTAGCCTTAGTACAATTATCAAAAAAGACTTTCTTCTCGAGAGATGGATACTTTGGAACCACACCCGTAGTAAAGTGTCTCTTTCCATGGCTAATTCAGTTCCTGGTTTCGCAAGACGGTCAACAACTATGCTTCTCTACACTGGTGTTGCAATTGTGCTAGCAACAAATCCGTCATGTTCCTCCTACACAAGTCGACAAGATGTTTCAACCTCTAGTGGGTCTTCTTTGTTCCCTAAACCAATTTCCAAGCAAGCTGCAACTCGCCCTCTGTTGTAATATGTATGGAAAAATTGATGAAAAATGATATCATTACTTCCTAATTTTATATAGAATAGTTTGATAATATTTTATTAAAAACTAATATCTTTAAGATACTTCATTATTGGTTTTATCTGTGGGGGGTAAGTTTTCCAATAATATGGGTTCACCCTCAAAGTTGCGAATTACCACCCCACTCCCAACAAATTTATGGTCCCAAACTGGCAACCCATAAGAGTTTGCTTTAAGTGTTTGGATTGGAGGAGGCATTCGCAGGTTGTGGGTTCTTTCAATGTGTTTGTTTTGGTAAGCAAGGACCTGTTTATGTCTTGTAGTTTGTTTTGCCTGAAATATAATATTGTTATAATATTGGCTAGGTGAAGGGTCGTGATTTTCGGTGTTTATGACATAAACATGGGCCCGAGGTATTTTTTCTTCTTTTAGGAAGATTTAAGAGAAAGGTTAGTAGGTTTAGGTGTAATGGAGTTTGAATGATTAATTGTTGGACCTGGGCCCAAATGAGCATAGCAAATGTGCAACTCGCCAAAATGTGTTCCACTGATTCTTGTTATAGAACACAAATCCGACAAACAATGTCCACTCTATTGCAGTTTATCTCTTGATAGCGACCTTAACTACATAAAGCCACGAAATAATCAAATATGGGCTAAGGATTGCCCTTAGACAATCATTCACAAAAGTATTATTTATAAAAGTTAGGGATCTTGTGTAACCAAATATAGATTTGCCTCTGTCCTTTCCTTGCCAATGAGACCCATATTTCGCTAGTATGTTTGCTATTGATTAGACTCCCTATATTGATGAAGAAATTTCACCTATGGCAGCTTCATTGTTTGTTTTTTTTTTCAATATATTTTAAGTATGTTATTTTTTCAATATTCTATATCTAGGACCTATTTGCATTTTATAATTTGTTGTGTCGTACCTATTATTTTTGTTTGCACAATGTTGTGGTGAGCAAGTTTTTTTTTTCTCTCAAACATTACTATATTTCTAGCACACTAAATTTCTCATATGGTAGTAATAACAAAAATATGTGATCTCATCAAGTTTTTGGTGCTCTGAGAGGCAAAAGTTTTAACAAGAATGGATCTAAGTGTGGCTTCACATGAGTGATAATTGTATACTCAACTAAATTCCTCACATCGGTTGCAAATTCACAGTGCACCGAAACATAAGCAAGGGATTCTTGAGAAGTCGAGTAGACAGGATAGTTTGTGTTTACTTGAAGACTCCTATTTAGATGTTGACAGTGTAGGAATATCTTCTGTTTCGATAAATTTTAATGTTTTAGATATAACTCCAAAGGTTATTTCTGAATTCATGTATAATATTATATTGTTTGGATTTATACAATACATATGAAATGTGGTAGGCAATCTTTGCAAAGAATTTTCCATCATGCGAGTGGGCTCAAGTAGGAGTATCTAGCTTCCCTACTAAAATAGGGGTTTCTAAGATAGATTCAACAACCGTCCCAAGGCTAAAACTCCCTAATGCGAGTTTCATTAGGATTTGATATAAAATTGTGTTAGAGGCATGTGTGGACTAGCTTTTGCCACTGAATTGAGAATTCAAAGTCTTTTAATGCATGGCTAATGAAGGACCATGACACAGTGTCAAAGGCCTTTCTCAAGTCAATTCTTGCTCCAAAATAGGAGAGTTTTTTTCCTATGTAATTGAAAAGTTTCAAGAATTTTGTGGGCTAACATAATTTAATTTGCCATTTGTCTGCCTTTTATATGGGTAGCTTGAGTGGAGGAGACGAGCCTTGGGAGGATTTTGGTTAATCTAGTAGTCATTATCTTAGATAGTATTTTTTATGAAACAATACAAAGAGTTATAAGCCAAAAATTTCCATAGGTTTTTAGTTGTTCCTAATTGGGGTCAACACTATAAAAGTTTTGTTTAAATCTTTATCCATCACCATTGATTAAAAAGTATTTAGAATATTTTTGTGGAGGTTATCTTTTATAAGGGGCCAGTGATGTTTGAAAAATATAAGCTCGAAACCATCCTGCTTAAGAGCTTTTTAAGAGTCCATTAAAAAAAAGAGTGGCTCTTACAGTCTTACCTCTTTCATTTTAATGGGAAGGGTTAGTAAATTTCTATCCTCATGAGTTAATCTTTTTGTTGGTTGAAAAGGAGGTGAATTTGGATTTGAGGGTTATGAGTGAATGTTTGAGAAGTAGGCAATGACTTCATTTTTTATTTTCTCTTCATTAATTTCTAATGGAAAATGCTAACTGCACCTATATATAGTACTTATCCCACACTCATGTTAATCTAAACCATTTATGCCTAGGGTTTATCCTTTAAAATATAGGATTTTATAAAATAATAAATATTTCTATATATTTTTAAGGACTTAGATTAACATGTACATGAGATAGGTACTGTAGATAGGTGTAGATAGCATTACTCATATCTAATAAATGGCCACCTTGGGTTTCAATTTGTTGAATCTTGTTTATGCAAGCTCTAGCTTTGACAAATGAATGAAAAAACCTGTAATTCTCAATCCAATCTTAAAAATATTTTGCCTAGCCTATTAAAAAAATGTAAGTGTTTGATTCTAAAAAGTCTCATCAATTTGTGTTGAAGATATTTTTCTTGCTGAATTAGGTTCAGTTTTTGAGGATTTTGTAGTATTTCCTTCTGAACTACATCTAGTTTCCTTGAGGTGTTTTCTATGTTTATATGGAAGATGTCAAAAGAGGTACAATTTCCTTGTGACTATTTGCTCGTAATCTTTCCCCTCCCTCCACATGCTTGATATCGGAAAGGGCAATTACTTACTTTTTAATTGAGTAATGCTACCTGGACCTATGCGCAATACCCATCCCACATACCAAATAATTTGAAACACTCAAAAAGAAGAAAATATTTTTTAGTTTATAAAATCCTAAATCACAAAGAACAAACCTTATGCAGTTGTGTTTCAAATTGGGTGGTACATTGGATGGGTATTGCAAATTTGGGGGGAGTGATCTGAAAATGAGGAGAGTAGAATTTGGTTAGTTTCTAAGCCATGTAAAGTTTACTAGGGTTTTATCCAATCGGGTCATGATTACTTTCTCAGTGATTCTATCATTTGACCATGTGAATTTTAAACTTATATAACCAACTTCATTCCAGCCCCATATACCACAAAATCAGAGAATGCTTTGTTTATTTTGTACGAATTGCACATTGTAGAATATTTTTCAGTGGGAAACAATGTTGCATTGGAGTCCCCTATGGGCATTAATAGTTCAGCCATGGCGTAATGCAGGCCTAATAGTTTATTTAATGCCCTAATCCAACAATGGGATTGGGGAGGTAAGTACGTGAATGTTATAATCATTGACTTTCCTATAATAGGTTGTGTTTTACCATGTATAATAAGGGGGAGGGGCGCAATATATCTAGTTTTAGATGTGGTTTCAGAAAAGCCATTGCCCCCCTCTGTGAAGGAACTGTGTGGGAGGTTTGGTAAGTGTTTTATAGCGAATCAATTCAATCTTAGATACCCTCAAAATATATAATATAAATTTAAAAGTTTAAAAATAAAATCAGAAAAAATCAATGAACAAAACTAGGAAAATGTAACTAAGAACTTAACTTGAACGTAAAGTGCACCATTAAATTACATATTATAATTTATGAGCCCTTAATCTTTAGAAATAAGATCAGCTTGGAGTAAATCAAATTATTTCTATAAGCAACATTGGCTCTCTAGTTGATTAAGGTTATTAGTAGAACCTATATAACCTAGTTCAACCAAAACTGGATATACTACCATTTGATGGTGGGTCCAATTTTTAAGACAATGGAATTTGCCCAATAGCATATGCCAACTACAATCACATAGAAGAAAATTGAGTTAGCCTTATTAATAACTGTACCATCAATAATAAGTGTGAACATGCATATTGTCTTTACTTACGAAGTCTGAATGTATATTAAAATCGTAGACAAGAAAATAAGAGGGAGGGGGGGAGCCATATTCATAGTTGTACGTTTGTCATCACTCGTTCCTCTTTCTTCACTGTTTTTATTTTTTCAGATAACCAGAACGAGCTTGCTGTATCCTCTTTCACTCTTCCCTAAAGCCATATCCATTAAGCTGGCGATTAGTACTTAATGGTTGATATCAGTGGATAGTTTGAGACATTTGTGCCCCGAGCAGCGTGTAGTGATACCGCCGAGCGTCTCTCCATCACTGCAACAGGAAAAGCCGCTTTCTTTACTGCTGCCGGCTGCCTTGTCCCAGACGCATCTCATTCTCTCTTATGCTCGCGACTTCCCCAAAATTCCAGTAATTTTATTTCTGTATCCTTTACCAATTCGTACTGCTTTCCATCGTTCAGAACCACATTTCAAGTTTTAACCTCTGAATCCCTGAATACTCTTCCCATATAGTTCATACGAATTATGTACAGCGGTTCAAGCGATGGGGAAAGCCACGAATCCATGTCGAAGAAGATCCCTACGGCCTCTTCCATGCTGTGGGTACGGAACCTGCGGCGATTCATCGGATCCGGGACGGGCCTTGGCTCGGAAGCTCTTATGGGTGAGTCTTTCACGCTTGTTCACTTCATCGTTCTTCGTTATTTTGCAATGGCAGGTACACGTGGCAGCTAGAGATCTTGATTGATGGTAAATGCGGGCGTGTTTGTAATTGCTGGAGTTCCGATAACAACTATCGAAATTAAAGTTAAGCCATAATCGGAAAATTTGAGCAGCAAATGCGGCATTTTTACTGATTTTGACGTAGGCTTCTGGCATAGGTAGAAGGGAGACTAAAGTGAACGATCGTTAATATTTTTATAAATTCCAACATACGTGCAGGAATAGAGGAACTATTATGTTTCTGACAGAAGTGTAGCTAATGGATTCATACTATTTCCCGCAGAGCTTGAAACAAAGAGAATTTTATTAGATATTTTCAAGGAACGGCAGCAGAAGAACTCAGAAGCTGGCACTATTCCAAGCTTCTACAAGAAGGTATGCATGAGAGGTATTGTTGAATGACAGGCACCCTTACCGCAACTTGTATGATTTTACTGTGAAAAGATACCAGTGACTGGTTGTTTTTACAACTTAGTCTATCTTTCCTGTAACAGAAGCCTGAAGAAGGGTCCATCAGTCACAGAGTTCAGAGATTAGCAAAGTTCCGTTTTTTAAAGGTACCTTTTCTCCAGTAATATGAATGTTGTCACAGCAAGTCTTAATGAAATGGTGCCTAAACCTTGAGATTTTAAGTTCTCTATCTTGTCTGTCATGTTAACATAATTTTAAGTAATCCTGATCTGGCTGATCTGGGGAACCTGACTTCATCTATTACTTGTTTTACTTGTTTTCTTTGGATTTTCTGCCTTAACACAAGGTCCATGTTTCATCTATGCAGAAACAATCAGATCTTTTGCTGAATGCTGATGATTTAGATGCTATGTGGGTTTGTCTAAGAGAAAATTGTGTCATTGATGATTCGACCGGTGCTGAAAAGGTCTGTAATCTCTTTTGTTCATGCATCTTTATATGCCAAATTGGCAGTTCTACAAACTTTCAATCGTCAGCCTCTTCGATGCTTTGTTGGGTTTGGAAGATTTTTTCGACAGTGCATGAGTAGGCTGTTGATATTTGCCTAAGTAGCAGTTATTAGATTAATGGGGCTCGTTCAGTTGTGTTCCCTTTCTTTCTCTGATACTCTTGCCAATTACATTCTAGTTACATCGCATACTGGATTTTATCCTGCTCCTAGAATATTGTTATGTAACTTCTGCTGTTGTGTCTTAAAATTTTTCTACAATACTGATTATTGCATTGGTGGTTCTTCTCATGTCCAAAAGTCGGAGTTCATGATTCTGCTCACCATAATTGGAACATTCCATTTCAGATGAACTATGAAGATTTCTGTCACATAGCATCTGTGTGCACTGAACAAATTGGTCCAAAGTGTCGACGTTTTTTCAGCCCGTCAAACTTTATGAAGTTTGAGAAGGATGAAGCGGGAAGGATTGCTATCCTGCCTTTCTATCTTTATGTGATGCGAACGGTGAGTTTCTTATAGTCTAAGATGTGCTTATCCTGGTCCTTGGAAGACATGCTTGTGCACAAACAAATGTTAATGATGGAGAAAACAAGTATAAATTTGGACTGTTGTTAATTTTACAATATAAGTTGATGTCTTTGTATTCCTTCTCTCTTTTTGTACTTTTCAAATATATATACATCTGAACTCACGTTAGTCCAAGTAATTCTAAGACCAATAAAATATTTAAGCTCTTCCATATCATCTTGAGTGTTCTCTTTCAAGCTAGGTTGCTAGCCAACTCAAAATATTCTAATTGACATTCAATCTTGAGTCAGAAAATTTTGATGTTGTATTTTTGTTACTTTCTCACGCTCTTTCCAATTGGTCAACCAACTCGATTTAGTTGATTAATGATAGGCTTAGTGTTGAAAGTTTTGAACAACAAGGACTGCTTTATTTGCTTGTTCCTGTGGTCGTTGCTAAATGCTTAGCTTTCTTCATTTGCTCAAAATTTTCAACCCAATTGTCTATCTGTCATTGGAGCAAATGAATCTATCTTTTGGATGTGCAACCTGCTACATGGATAAAGTGAAATATGCACGGGGAAAGTTGAAATTTTTTATTTATTTATTTTTGGAGTGTGACTGCACCTTAACTAGTTGTTGGCCATTATTTCCTCAGGTTTCTCTAACTCAAGCCAGAATTGATATGAGCGAGCTCGATGAAGATTCTGATGGTTTCCTCCAACCTCAAGTAAATGCATTCTCTCTGTCAGACCATTTTGACTCTCTTTTATTATATTATATCTTACTGTGATATCTTTTACATTAAAAAGTAATGCCTGATCATACTTATGCAGGAAATGGAAGCTTACATAAGAGGTCTTATTCCTAATCTGGCACAACTTCGAGACATGCCCTCTGCTTTTGTTCAAATGTACTGTAGGATAGCTGCACACAAATTCTTTTTCTTCTGTGACCCTCATAGACGAGGTTAGTTGTTCCTCAATCAATATTTTAATCTCTGTTGCTTACCAGGAGGTTACATTTGGCCTCTTAAAGTTGAATATCTCTGATCCAATCTGAAATTTATTAGCAAGGTTAGAGATTTTTTTTTTACTATAGTAGAGATTTAAGGAAGAAAGGAGAATAAGAAAGGAGAATAAGAAAGGAGAATAAGAAAGCAGAATAAGAAAGGAGACTAAGAAAGGAAGAAGAAAAGAGGAAGAACTGTCATAGAACATGAGGATCTCATTGATGTCTGTGCCCCTCATTGTAGTAGTGTCTTAAGTTCTTGTTAACTCTTAATGTAATTCAGTTACAATGAAACTAGAAATTCTTCTAAATCAGACAGTTTTCAACCTTCCAATCTTCATGGGAGAAAGGGGTTGTTTAGAGTTACTTGGCCTTTCTATTCTCTTTCCAAGAATCTACAGACAGATCTAACCTATATGAATGGTACTGTCCATTCAATTTAGCAGATATAAATTACTCTGAACTAGAATCCGTGGACTCAAAACTGTTCAAGACCTTAGGAGTAACCAGGTCTTCAAAAAATCTGCCAGACTCACAATCACTAGCAATCGGACATTGTCCAGAAACAGAACCAAAAATTGCCCTTGGGGACATGCTTTTTTTTTTTTTTTTCCTGCTTTGAACTCACCAGGAATGATAAAATGCCCTGACCATCATCTGAGTCACCCATAAGCAACATGTAGATCCACTGAAATGGTTCACACCAATTATTATCTCATAGAAACTCCTTGGCTCTTTGAGTTCTGCATCGAAACTGACAAAATTTGCAACATATAAGCAGTCTGTGTAGCAGAAACAGGTAGACCTGAATCCTTCCATTTTAAACAGGCACAATCTTCAAATTTAGGAGCATAAGTTTGATGGTTCCTCAATTCCAACAACAGTTGGCGTTGAGGCACTTGTCTAGTGCCAAACAAACAACACCAGCGGCATGTATTAATTACATGAGGTAAAATTCAACCATCTGGTAATGGTACAGTAAAAAGAAAAATGAAATTAATTTTAACTCATTCAACAAAAAAATCAATACTTTCCACCTTGGTATGGTTACAGAAAGCACTAGACAGATTGACAGGGACTCTTTACTACTCTCTGATAGGAGTAAGATGTGAAGGAGGGAAGAAGGAGAAGAAGAGAAGAAAAACTGCAGTGGAATATGTCAATGTTATTGGAGGCCTTAATGGACCCTAACCTCTATTATTTATCAGTTAGCCTCATTCAGTATTTGCCCACTACTTGCCAATTCCTGACATAATTTAAACGATGAAGCTAGCAAGTCTTCTTAATCTGAGGGAAATAAACACACAAAGTCAGATGGCAAAAAGACATAGATACCTCTTGATATCAGAGTTATTTACTCCACTTAAGTGGTTCTGTTTTCTCTCTCTCTCTCTCTGACAGCAGTAGGTAATTTAGTTTTTTATAAGGTCAGAGAAAGAATAAAAAGGGCATGCATGTTTGTTTTGAGTGTATCTTAAAACCTGTTGATTCAAGTAGGCATAACCAAAATAGGTGGCTATGCCTGTGATGATGTAGATTTTTTTTTAATTTAAGAATGATGATGTTAAGGATGATTAATTGAAGTGAATTATTTAATACTGAAAACATTCTCTAAAAATAATAATACTGATAAATTGTGAAGAATGAGACTATATATCGTGTAATTTCTCGCTTGAAGAAATTTGCTTATATGTTCAGCATTCACATTCCACTTCAAAGGATTTTTTGACAATTATCTCTTGATGCTTTGGCTTTTCTTTCCCGTCACTATCTTTTTTATATGAGTCTTTTCATTGTCATTTGAGGATTTAAGATCATCATGCCAATTTGACCAAGGCTGGCGTTTATACATCTTTCTTGTAATTGAGGACTGTCTCTTGGGGTTTGAGTTTTTCTTTCCCAAATATTTCCCTGTTTAATGAATTATTCACCAGTTAAAATAAACTTTAAACCTCCAGGAACTAGGGATCCATGATTGAGAAATCTTTTAAAGGTTCATGAATGATTGCCATCAAATTCAACTTTCATCACCACTACATCAAGCTGTTAAACTTGATTTTTCAATTGGTTCTCTTATTCCTTAATTATTTCAACTTTCACTGAAACAGCAAAATCTTAATGTCTTTTGACAGGAAAAGCTTGCATAAAGAAGATCTTACTCAGTAACTGTCTCCAGGAACTCATGGAACTGCATCAGGTATTTGAAATTATTGTTTGGTTTCTTATGCACCCAACAAGTAGACAGAAGGTGGTCCTTCTGTTTTCGTTTGTCGTAGAAATTTGTAGTTTATCTTTGCTAAGGCAGGACTTCACCCCACGGAGGTTTTCCAATAACCTAGGGATCTGGTTTTCTCCATTTCCAAGGTTGAGCTGCTAAAACAGACAAACTTTGTTTCTCATAAAGAACTATGAATTGTGTTTGGGAAGAGTCACTTTAATTCAGAAGAAAGAGCCCTTTTTCTAGCTAATTTAAAGTGCATACCCTGAATATGGCATTGGTGATCTCTCTGTGAAACAGTTGTAATATAAAGTGGACTTATGCATTAAGGGCTTTCCAGAAGGTTTCAGAAGAAAAAGCACCTAGTTCATTAGGAAACTCTGGTTGTGGAAGAAGATTCCACCACTCCATTTGAAGTAGCTGTTTATAAATGAACTGTGCACAACCTGCCCCTTTTGCACATCCTACATGTTGGCTACTTCCCTTAGGTGCTTAATGCTGTAAATGTGTGACTGATTAAAAATCTGTTTCTAGGATGTAGGATCTATGGTCTAATAGCCTTTTGACCTTTTCTGTATCAGGAAAGTGAGGAAGAGGCTATCGATACTGAGCAAGCTGAAAATTGGTTTTCGTTGGCTTCTGCACAACGGATATGTGGTAAGTTTTTATGACGAGGCTGCTTGTTCCTGCATCTTCCCAACTCTTTGAACTATTTTTCTGTTTTTCTGCAATTTGCCATTTTTACTGGTATGTGCTAGTAATTAGATAATAAAAAGTGAGTCCTATTACTAGTTTTTCTAATATTGTATGTCTACTCAAAGTAAGTCAACAAGCTTATGAGGGTAGAAGAAGATATTGATGGAGTTAATAAAAAAAACATTCTGCTCTTTTTGGGTCGGTTGAGTAAGTTCAATGGGTATGGTCAGTGCACACTGGCTTCAGCCTTGTTGCAGGCAATGGATGCGTAGAATTTCTGAAACCTAACATGCAAAAACTCATCATGTGAAGATTGCCTCTCATTACATGCCTCTTACTCTTGACACTGATCCACACATCTTTCTTTAGATGTAACTGTTTCCTCCTTTCTGGTTTTTCTTATTTTCATTGCCCATCATTGTGACAGATATGTTTCTTGCTCTTGATAAAGATATGAATGGCACACTGAGCAAGCAAGAACTACGAGAATATGCAGATGCCACTCTCACGGAGATTTTCATTGAGAGAGGTAAGGAATTGTCCACCTCGTCTTTATCTAGTTCTTCAGAAATAAAATAAAAACTGATCTTGCTACTTCTTCCTCGGTTGATGAACTTGTGTAACCTCTTATTGGAAGCACCCAAAAGGAGGCCTAGGCCTTATTTGCACTTTTAGTGTATTTTATCTGTACTATCAGTTGTATTAATTTATACTCAATGAAAGTATCACTTTCTCAAAAAAAGAAATAAAATAAAAACCACCTTATTATGTATTTCTGTGAGATGTTAAAGCTGCAATCCATCTTGCATGAATTGCCTGAATAAAGTGATGACTTATTCTTTAGATTTTATTTTTAAAATGAATATTTTGTACTCTACTGTTGTTGTTGAGCGTGAATTACAGTGTGTATTTACAGATGTTAAAGCTCCATTTTATTACGCTGTTGTTTTATCATGAAGTTATCCTTTTCTAGCCGTAAGAGGCCTTCTCGAGTACTTCAGTGGTTTGGACTTCGCAATGAAGCTATTATGAATGAATTGCAGTTCCTCTGGTGTGGTGGAATATGGTTTCTCTTCTCCTCTTAGATGATTTGATTGAGCTATAGTGTCTTATATGCAGCATTTGATGAACATGTTCGGCGTGGCAAAAGTGGAGGGGGTAATGCTCGGGAAATGGATTTTGAGTGTTTCCTTGATTTTGTGTTGGCCTTGGAAAACAAAGACACGCCGGAAGGACTGACATACTTATTTCGGTGCCTTGATCTTCATGGAAGGGGTTATCTTACAACAGCTGATATTCACACACTTTTCAGGTCAAAGTTTTTCATTTGTTTATCGTTTGTTTGCTAGAGATTTACATGAGATGCAGAGTTTTTGCTAAACGGGTTTGTAACTTTAGATACTTAATAAATCTATGTGCAGTATCAAAATTTATTTTGTTCAATTATAGTTCGATGCAAACATGGAAGAAAAGAAGGGTAGCATACGGAAGTTTGAATGTTTACCCGATACAGTCTTCCTACATTAATACTGTATTATCCTGCTTGTAGTACTACGAGCGAGTTCTACAAGTCTCATTAGTGCAGAACATTGGAGGTATCTCTATAGATGCAGTAGTTTATAGATGGTATGTGTTTGGCACTTGGCAAGCATCTGTAATTAGATGTTAGTTCTGACAGTTCTACCTGGCATATAATTGCTGACATATGTTTTTCTTATCTAGAGAAGTTTTACTCTGCCACTATCTTGTTTAGTAGTTACACCTGAGTTTAGTCAAGGGGATCTGTGGTGATGTGTTTGGTGGTGTCCTGATGTTTCTTTTCAGTTTTTTTATGTTTCTGGTTCGATTATGAATATCTTTTGTCCATTTATATATCCTTTGTCTTTGTTTCAGTTGTGCCCTGCAATTTATAAATTTATAAGATTTCACCATTAGCATTTCCTGTTTTATGAACACGTACTTACTGAAACTCCGGTTACAGGGATGTGCACCAGAAATGGATTGAGGGCGGAAACTATGAGCTGTGCATTGAAGATGTGAGGGATGAAATCTGGGATATGGTAAAGCCTGCTGATCCTCTGAGAATAACACTTTCAGATCTCCTCGCCTGCAAACAAGGTGGTACCGTGGCCAGCATGCTTATTGATGTTCGAGGGTTCTGGGCCCATGACAACAGAGAAAATCTATTGCAGGAAGAAGAAGAGCCAGAAGAAGAGTGACTTGTAACTGGCGGATGTATGTAAACTAACAATGTATATTGTTACTTTAGTCGTGAGTTACGAAATTAGTGTTCCAATATGTAACATGTTTTGGTCCAGCAAGGCCCTACTGCGGCCGTTTCATATTTTACAGCACCTGAACCCCTTGCTTTTTGGCTGACTCGTTGGATTTTATGAACTGAAAAAGCTTATAAATACAAAAAAAGATTTGCGTGGGCTGTCAAGGCGTGGCTCAATCTGGGCTCCCTATCTCCGGTTCACCTATCAATCCGGGAATCCCAAAATCCGAGTTGATTCAGCCAAACCACGGAATCAAGGTCTTTAGATGACATCTATTATTAGCCTTTCTTTTTCTGCAGTAACTTATTTACTTTTGAAAGCTGGAATATTTCATAGTAATGCTATTTTAATGAATATTGTAACTAAACAATTACATGATAAATATATAATGTCATTTTCAAGCATGTATCGGAATGCGACCAAGGATTTTTTATTTCTTATACATTTAAATAAAATTATTTTACTATTGCCGGCAAGTAATAAACATATTGTTCCCTTGTCCATCACGAGCCTTGTATGAAATGGTAAATCCCTCCATAGCATCAATCTGATCTATAAAGATAGACCTTTATACATGCCTTAAATAAGATCTTGAATCAGAAAACCATCAGTAACCATTTCAGAGGGTGCTCTTTAAAGCTTGTGATACTTCAATGGAAAAGTGACAAGAGATTGGGTAGATATAAGAATCTCACCCTTAGTTTCTTTTGAAAAATTGAAAGGATTCATTGCTGTTTTATAGAATGCATATCATGAACTACAAATGCAATGTGTACCTGGTTACAATTTTAGTTCGGTGTACACCTTCCTATCTGCATAGTCTCGTCATAGATAGCTTTTAGTCTCCACGGAGGATGGGAGGTCCAGTTTGCCCTGCACGGAGTCCCTTTTGACTTATAGTTGACTAATGGAGTACTGCTCTAGTATTTCATGCCAGTCAATAGTGCTTTAGCTTCAGCTTCATTAAAAGTGCAAGAGCCAATGGACCCTGAGTAGGCAATTACACACTGGCCAGAACCAACCACAACCGCGTTGTTTACACCTATTATTGTTCTACAAAGTATTTTACTATGACTTTGGAGGGGCCACGGGAACTACTTTTGGAGGAAGGTACTTACCATACATAGTGAGAGGTTGAACCTTCTCATAATTGCATCCCACACTTCTTTGCTCAAATTCCAATGATTTCAATTGAAGAAATGAGTCTGTCATCTATGAATAGTAATATACGCACCATAACGTCTCTGACACTCATCCCACAAATCCAACCCTCCTGACTTTTAAAGAGCGCAAGGCTTCCCGCTTTCGCCACTGTTAAATAGTAGGGAGCAGATGGTAACTCCTTGCCTTAGTCCCGGAGAGGCTTCAAAAAAACCGTATGCTTTGATGAGGATTGAGTAACGGGCTGAGGATATGCAACTTCGTAGCCACCCTCTCCATTTTTGTGGAAAGTTCATTTGTGCAATCAATAAATCCAAAAAAGCCACTTTACTTTGTAAAACGCTCTCCAAGTCCGGCTCCAGGACTGTTCCTACTAAGCCCTTTTCTTGTAGTTGTGCAGAAATTCATGTGGGGGAGTCCAAAATTTTTTTTTCATCTGAGAAAGGTCGACTGATTGCTACTAATGACTTCATAGAGCTGCTCTCAGCCTAGTCGCCAGCACCCTAGAGAGAAGCTTGTTGTGGCTACTAGTGAGACTTATTGGCCGAAATTCAGCTTGACTACATGATCCTTTTATGGGTACAAAGAATCTCATCCATATGACTTTACTAAGACCTTGAATCAGAAAACTAACAGCAACCAACACACATGTTGCTCTGCAAGCTTGTGATACTTGCAATGTAAGTGACAAAAGATTAGGCAGATCATTGAAACCTCTGATGCCTATCTAACCATGATGCTTGTATTCAACCACAGAATCGTATGCTTCAATGGTCAATGAGCACTCAGCAAAACACCTGAAAATATTTACTCTTTCTCAGTAACAGGTTCTAAAAAATAATTTTGTATGAATTGAAAAGAAAATGCGAGGGCCATATGTGTGTGTGTTTGTGTAATAAAGAAACAATAATGAAAGTGAAAATATCCTTTAAATGCTCAATAATTATATGGAGATGATTTCCATATTCACAAGATAAGCTACTGAAAGAGCTTAGGAAATAGAATGAGCTGAACAGAACTGTTACAGCATGAACAATAGAGAAGTACAATAATACAGTCTATTTTATGATAAGCTCAAATAAATATAAAGTACCTTAGTTCGTGCCAAAAGTGATATGTCTTATCATGAAGGAAAGGTCTCAGCTGTTGGCAAATTTTATCCACCCCCAAAACTTTATCTGGTTGAGGCTGGTGCCTATCTTCAAGACTTAATATCCACAGAGATGAAGCTAGTTGTACAATAAGTGAAGGATCTGGGTCATCAAGGATGGCTTGTAGTTCCCTCTGGATCCATGGTTCTATTCGCAGTTGTACTTCTCTTTTTACATCATTATTTCTAATATCCTGAAAAGAAACAAGAAAACTTAAAAAAGAAGAGAAAACGACTTACTTTTTCTGATGTCAATCAGTCACATATTAGTTACAGAACTTCACTAGAAAATACTAGAAAGGGTGGCCATGCTAGTGTGGCAAATGAAACCATCATACGTCCAGCTAGCACCAGTGCCATTAGTCATTTCAGATCAATTTTGTGGATGCAAGGGCTAATTATCCTATCTAGGCCAACTGAATTCATAATTCAGCATTTCTGGGAGGAGGACAACACATACATCATGATAAGAAAACAATCTGGAACTTAAACCACAAGCAAGAAAAAAGGAAAGGTCAATAGTGATTCTGAAACTGCTTACCATCTGTACATGAACACTAGAGGGAAGATGAAGAGGCACAGCATACATGTCTCGCTTATATCTACTGCAAAACAAATTCAGAGTAAGTGCACAGACATGTTTAGATACTTCTGAATGTCTAACTGTTTTATGCATTTGATAATTTTACTGAGAACATGTGATCCATGAAGAAGCTTATCACCTGACACTACATTTTTTTTATGAAGAGGCCTGACACTCTACATTTTCATTTTGTAAATATTGAACAGCTATTATCTTTTTTTTTTTTTTTTTTTTTTTTTTTTTTTTTTTTTTGAAGAGCTTGATTCCATTTCATATTTTTACATCAATTTTTGTTCTCCAGGAAACTCGAATTCAAGACCTCCTGCTACACAACCCTCGGTGTTGCCACTGTGCTATGCTCAACTTCACTTGAACAGCTATGATCTTAGAAAGTAGTAGTTCCACTAAGATAGTATCCTCACATACTCCAGCCCCCCAGAAAACATCAGCTATCAGCAGTGAAACAAAGAAACCGCACATTTACTAGCAGTACCTCGCTCTCCACTGAAGAATTCTTTCTGCAATAAGTTCATCCTGATGTCTAGATCCAGCAAGTCGTGGTACAATTCTTGACCGCCCAAAGGAGCGACGGCGTTGCAATGATCTGGTGCGTTGTATAACACTACGGAGTTCACCCCTCGATCTGCTTGACAACCTTGACAAAATGCGAAAACCACATTTTGTCAGATAAAAAAAAAATTAGGGCAATTATTTAACTTCATCCTGTACGATTAGGAAATGGATGGTTCTTTATAGAAAATCAACGAATGCAAAAGAAAAAAGGAATTTGAGTAGGATATTTTTGACACTTGTAGACAGCTTGTTTAATGTTATCTGCTGTGATTTGAATAGATATAAAGCTATACTGGATATCAGCGTTGAGAAAGACGCTGACGACATAGATTGCTTTTTTCTGAAGTACATTTTAGTAGGTCACTCTGAACCTATTTTAAATGGTTGTAAGCTTTCAAATTGGTTTACTGAAAGTGATTCAGATTAATGCTAATCTCTTGTAAGTAATAACAAAATTACATTCCAGTAGCTATTCAGATTAAAAGAGTTGACTATAGTGTTTAAACTTGTTCGAAAGTACTTGAAACAGGGATATCAGAGTCCATAAAGGTTTCATACTCTCTAATGAGCATGTTCTCAAGTCAAAAAGTTTTTTATTTTATTATTTATTTTTTTTTGAAAAGATGTGTTACATTTATGTCAAAAGAATTTACTAAAAAGCCCCACGGGGCAATTCAAGATTATCTCACAATACTGTCACTACAAGAAGTTGTTGATGAACCACTTGCTTATCAAGACAGAGTCAACACAACCATTTGCACTTGGGAGTACATGAAACCAAAATACTACAAAACTAAAAAGGGAGGAAAGCTCATTAAATATACACCAAAATCGCCATGGAGGTCTAGCTTCACCAGCGGCCCATGATATGATAAGTTTGGAGTCCTCTTCAACATGAAGATTTCCAGGAAGGCCCAAATCAGCAATACATTTCAAACCTTGCAACAGGCGAAGAGCTTCAGTTGCAGTTGAATCTTTGACCCCAATTGGCCCAGACATAAAAGTATGACTTCCCCTCTAGAATTTTTGATAATGCCCCCAATACCAGTAGGGGTCCGCGTTGCCTAACGATGAGCCATCAAAATTTAATTTATAAGTGGCATCTGGTGGAGGTATCCAAGCTTGAATTACCGATGCAATAGGCCTGGACTCATGTGCGTGCTCCTCCCAAGATCTCCAGATAGCACTTGCTTCCACTCCATGGAAACATTTTTTGATCTTGAGCCAGCCCACAATTAAGTAAAGAGTGGAATAAGCCACAGTCCTACAATGTTTCCCTTGTCCATGAAAAACTCTCTGGTTCCTTTCCTTCCAAAGTAGCCAAGGGATGAAACCCACCCAAGACTTGAACATAGTTCCCTTTGTCTCCCAAAACCAATGAGTTGATCAAAGATGAAATACCAATCAAATCACTAGGTAGAACCAGGTCCACCCCAAATAGGCCAAGAATGAACATCCGATATCTCCAAATATAAGACCAGTGAATTAAGGTATGATCAACTGACTTGAGCACATTCTAACATAAGGGACAAATAGTTTAGGAAATATGCATTCCTCTCCTCAGAAGAAGATCTTTAGTGGGTAATCTTCCTCTCATGGCACACCGGCCAAAGAAAAGTTCTCCATGGACAAGAAGAAGTTCAAATTACAGCCACAGGTGCTTACTATCACCGTGGTCATCAAAGAAAGACTAACCAGACCTTACTGAATAAATGTCTTTCGGATTAAGCCTCCATATCAATTCATCTTCAATAATTCTTCTGATGCAAACGCTATTAAGTTCATCTAGTAACTCTGAAATATGAAGAGCCTTTTCATCATTTAAAGACCTTCTCAGCAAGGAAACCCAATTTAAATTCACGAGTTTCCCATTTGGAGCAATATCAGATATGTAACAATTCTGGTTTCATGCAAGAAGATAGAAACTAGGAAATTTCTCAGCTAATGAACAATCCCCCATCAGTCCAGAAATGCACATTATTCCCTTTGGCTGGATGAAAAGAAATATTGACGAAAAAAAGGAAGTAGCTTGATATTTTTCTCCGAATTGGCGAAAGACCCCTAGCACCCAAGTCACCAAGCCGCCAATAGGAGGCACTCCTCCCAAATTTACCAATAACAATTTGTTTCCAAGCTGAATCACCCTCTATATTAAGCTTCCACAACCATTTGGCCAAGAAAGCAGAATTAAAAAATCTGATCCTTCTAATTCTGAATCCCCCTTTTTCCTTTTCCTGGCATACTTCTTCCCATTTGATCAAATGCATCTTAGAATTTTCAGAAGTTCCCAACTAAAGGAAGTTTCTCATAATCCTCTTTATAGTGTTAGCCACTAAAGCCGAGCAATGCAGGAAAGAGAGATAGTATGTGGGTATCCCTAACAGAGATGCCTTAATCAAGCAAAGGCCTTCAAGGCAAATTGTAATGGGCAATGCCCTGCTGCTGTAATAGAAAGTTTAAGCTGTTCCCTCCCTCTAAGTGTGAGGCTAGAGGTTTCTCTGGTTCACATGTTTGTAATTTCTTTTATCATTTGAATGAAAAGCACCCATGCATCATAAATAATGTCTTGACCTAAAGATAGTCCTCGAGTAAAAAAGGCTTTGGCTGCTTGAGGAATGCATGCATACAACAAATCTAATAGGTTCTTGAGAATAAATAGACCATTCTGAAATTCTTGTAGGATTCTGAAAAGAAATGGATGGTAATTCAGAAACTAGAATGGAATAAAAGTTTTAACCTCCAACAGGTAACACTTGTGCAGTTCCCACCCCAAGAAAAGGAAACTATCGGCTTGATAAGGAGTGATCTTTGTTATATCACACAATACCAATTCAAACCCTTTTGTAAATATGTTATTGTAGAGGGAAACTGAAGGATGGACCCACGGAGTTTCAAAGTTAAACTGGGGCCTTAAATAGTATTTTTGATAACTGAGTATAGTATAGAACGTAAGTTACTTTGGCTGCTTATTCACCGAAACTAACATGAAGGACCACATGGTTCTAGACAAAGTAGATACTCGACCATCTAAATGGACATGTGAAATTTTTCTTTAAGGAAATAAAACAGTGAAAACCAGTACCTAGAAAAAGCAAATCTGCAGTAATAATGAGGATGCCATCTATCAACCTTGTGCAATCAAGTTTCAGTCGAATTTATGTCCAAACACCCCTTTAATTTCGAACAAAGCTTTGAGAATAGCAGCAAGTGCATGCCACTATCAATTTCTACCAGGTTAGATCGTATGCTCACCACTGTGTAGGAATTGGACCAGATGTAGTAACTTAAATGGTAACGATAGGCTTCATGGAAGTTCCCCAGAAAATGGCAGTTTCCAGAGTAAGTCCAACTGGTTAACAACGAGGACATAACAATGAAAAGATGTTTTAGCAAGTATGTTATGTAGCGGTCCCAGCGGTGGGTGCGCTATTATCAGATGTTTCAAGTCAGTAGCGAATGCGGGTATGGGCAATAGTGGTTGGACGTCAGCCCCTCCAATTTTCATATAGTTCGGGAAGCCAACTAGGATAAACAAACGGTCTAAGCCGTCCACAATCAGAACGTGGCAGTAAAGCTTCATCAATTATCAAATTTTCAGTTTTATCTGGCAAAAAGTTCTTACGGTTGCATGAAAACATACAGAATTCGCTTTTCCAACAAACCGAAAGAATAATGAAAAAAAATAAAAAATGAACTTTGAAACCTCAAAAAATTTCTTGGAGGCTCTCGGTACCCAGTTTCAGCTTCTTGATTGAACACGTTCCGCTCCTTTAGTACATCTACATGTTGTTCTTCAAATTCTCCTGTCGATATCTTGAGCTGACAGAACCAACGGTCAAATTCTGCTTTACAGAGAGGACAATTACTCCGCAAATAACTCCATTTCCGAATGCAATTGAGGCAATAAGCGTGCATACATGTCGACAGGACAGCCGCACTACGGCATTCAATCTGTCCCAGGCAAATCGGGCAAGTCTTATGCCTGATTGCACGGGCAATTTTTCTAAACAACCGGGAGGAGGAACCCCTTGACATAGAAGAAGACGAAAGGGAGAGAGGTCGAGAACTCGACATAGGCACTAAAAGGCTACTGCTCTCGAAAAAAGAAGTTAGAACTTTGAAGCCTCTGGATGAATCCCACAACCTGTTGACATATCTTCCTAAAGTTCGATTTCTATATATCCCGGTGAACCGACCTCTGTTCGCCGAAATTTATGCCGGTACTCGGAAGCCGGCGGTCAGCCTCTGCCCGTCAGACGTGGCGCGTGGGACCCACATCAATCTCATGACCTTCACACGTTTCACGCGTGTCAAGATCGTTGTCATGAGTATTTCTCGCGAGACGCAGGGGTTCAAAAATCCAAAAGACGAAAGTGGAGCGGTTTACTGTATTCCCGCACAAAAGAATCAGGGCCTTCTCCAAGTGAGCTTTTGGCTACCTGGGAACTGGCGCATCTGTTCTGAATCTGCTCAAGAACTCTGTCTTTCCACCGCGAAAAGATAGAAACTCAAATTTTTATTTTTCCAGAGAATGGACGTCCCGAAGGATCAGATCGCTACACTTCTCGATAATGGCCTCTATGACTCAGCTCAGATGCTTGTAAGAATTCCCACTTGAAATGCGGAGATGCCAGATTTTTTACTGAAAGCACTTCCTCCGATAAGTGATCGTAACTCCATTAGTGTTATCTGTTATCTGCATAGTTCGGTGTGGGAGGCGTAAATAGATCCATTTCATGGGCGTTGTTCTTGATTTTGCTCTTGCTTGCTTTCGGAAGTTGTGGAATTGACGGCGACTTAATTTCCGTTTTCCCTTGTCCGTTAATATTAGCCTACGATTTTTGGGTGCCACTCTTGTTTTGTTCAAAGTGGAACACATTGAAGAGTTTCGAATTCTGGGGAAAAAAACGCGGTAAACTTCTACTAAATTAACACCTTCAACGACAAATGACATTTCTATTTTCAGGGCTGTTTTCTGGTCTCCTCAGCTGTCTCAAATGT
This sequence comes from Aristolochia contorta, assembly GCA_022405105.1. Classification (NCBI taxonomy): domain Eukaryota; kingdom Viridiplantae; phylum Streptophyta; class Magnoliopsida; order Piperales; family Aristolochiaceae; genus Aristolochia; species Aristolochia contorta. Next base: position 11,823,991 of record CM039664.1, read on the forward strand.
TGAAACTACTCTATATGTCAAGGCAGAAAATATGGTAAGCTTCCGATTATCAGCAGTCCACTCAAAATCCTTCGGGCTTTTTGGCTCTCAGGATTGCTTTTTTACTTGGAGATTGTTGTCGTTTGACTTTCCTGCAGGTACTGCTTGGTGATGCATTTTTTGGTGAGAAGGAGTTCAGGAGAGCATTGGTATGTATTGTTGCTTCTTCCTAATCAAAGTTGAAGAGGCCTTAATAAAAGTTGTTTACTGGGACTTCAAAAACATACTAAAATTGGGCTGGATTCATTACTTCACTTGACAGTTCAAGATTGTCTAAGCCACATTTTTAAAAATTTTGAAAGCATAGTTGTGAATTTCTCAAAAACTGCAAATATCTGTGCTTCTACAATGACAGAAGGGCTCACCTCCATCAGCATTAAGAACCATAGCCTGTTTAGTTTGTTGTTTGAGAATAGATTGCTCAAATTTTGCTAGCTTTAAGTGGTTTTAAGTAAAAGACGCAGATTTCATACATTTCCCGCCTTTGAGTACATAAAAAAGAGTGATTAGTGACACTGAAGAATGACTATCTATGTCGATTTCTTCGTCTTCTTCACATCTTTGGTCAGAGACTTGGACTCTCAAGGAGTTTCATTTTATCTCCTCTTGTATAATTTCTCCAATTCAGTTGAGCTTTTGCTATCTCAGCCACATTACTTCTGGTCAAAGCAAAGATGATCCTCTAGCACAAATTTATAGTTTGACACTTGAGATGCTATAACTAAGGCCCACAGGCAAGGCTTCCCTCTTCTTGTTGTAATGGACGCCTTCCTCTTCGGTTTTGTAGCTTTGCTTGCTGTCTTTAGTGTAATGCACCCTTTCTGAAAAAGTATAGTATTGGAAAATGGAATCAATGGAGACTGGAGTAGGTAATTTACTTCCCTTTCATGTTCACCTACTCTCTTAATAGTAAAATTTATCACTATTCTTGAGAAAAATCAAACTAGATTAAGTGTTTTGTTGGGCAAGAAACAAAAAGTAAAGTGAAGAGTGCTGCTTCTTCTTTGAAGTAATAATGAACCTACATATTTGGAGCTCATTGTCTCTGTTGTTAGTACTAATATGTAATCCCTTTTTCAAGGACTTATCTATACTTTATATCAGATAAAGATATTATTGTATTTAATTCCTCCTAATGACACTAACTGAAACTTATTTTTGCATTAAAGTCCCTAAAATTTGACATAAAAACCTATAATTGATGTACAAAGTTGTTGTGGCATGTACTTCTTAGAAATACCCATGCAGGTTTATAGTGTTCTTCGTTTTGCTTTTCTCTCTTATTCTGTCTGAGGTGAGGGACCCTTTGAGTGTACTTTCTTATCTCTATTTCCGTATATTTTACCGCTATTTTGATCTTTTGTTCTTCTTCTTGAACTAGACTTATAGCACAGGAGGTAGTGTCATTGTGGTGACTTCTTTTTTCTTTCCAACAAACTCAAATTTGCTTTAGGCAACTATACTTTTCACTTACAGAATTATATTATCCTATATTGACTGACAGAATATGTACAAGCAAGCTTTGCAACATTGTAAGATTATTCCCAAACAGAATACTGCAAATTCCAGAAGTTCACTGTCTACATCAAACCGCTCATCTTCTCCAAGCTCGTTGAACAGTTCAGCTGTTAATGAAAATGAGGTATTTTGTCATATCTCTATATGGATTATATGTTCTGATGACCAACTTGGTACTTTGCAAATACATTTAAATAATGGAAATGAATTGTACGCTTCTGATATTTTCGTGTTCTTGTTGACAGGTGAAATTTAAAATAACTCTTTGCCATTCTGCCCTGAATGACTACAAGAATGCCCTAACTGAGGTTTGTCTTTGTTTTTTCTTTAAACATTTTACTGAATAACCGACCTTTTTTTGTGTTGTTGAATGTTGAATATACATGCACACACTCCCCTTATTGGCTGGTGAGGACCTCAAGGTAAAAACGTCCCTCCTGTGGCTATTGAGCCAAATGCCTGAACCGATGAGTAAACTGTGGTAGAGTGCTTAGAATTCTTATTGCTTTGAATTTATTGTTTGCTACTACTTATTGAAGCAAATAAGACAGTATTTTTTGTTATTCTTATGTTTGTCATGCTCTACAGATGGAAGGTATACCTAGCAAAGCAAGAACTCTAAAAATGAGCTTGACCATGGCAAAGCTTTATCGCATCTGTAAACATAACCGTGCTGCAATTGCTTGTTATAAGGAGTGTTTGAGGTCTGTCGTGGTGCAAAATATTTGTGTATGTATTTGGAGATCTATCAATGAATTTTTTTGATAGCATGTTTCTTTATATATTATCTATGCCCAAGTTTGTTAAAGGACATTGCCATGTCCAACAAAAAAGCTTATCGCAAGTAACGTAATTTCATGTCTCTGTTTTCTTTTACCTTATCCATTTTCATTCTTGGAAGTTTTTGTTTTAGGCATTGCCCATATGCCCTGGAAGCTATTACTGCATTGGCTGATTTAGGTGTTTCCGCCAAGGATATAATTTCATTGTTTCCCCAGGTTTGTGTCTGATTGATTCAGTAACTATCATCTGCGAAGTCATTATAAATTTCGTGAGAATATGTGTTCTAGATGCAGTTGTAGTCAGGTACATAGCAACTTTTCAATTTCTCAATGTTTCGCCTTCAGAGAAATTTACCTATTAGGACTATTAGGACAATGGCATCTGAATGAGTTTGTTCTTGTCTTGATTTTCTCACCAATATTCTCATAATAAGTTGCAATATCTTGCAAAAAATTTCGATTTCCTTTCAAAGCTAGTATTCTGGCTGCAATCTTGCAAGCAGTTCATCATGTTCGTTTACTGAAATTAGTTTTATTCGTAGAAGAAGAGCACACCTTGCACATGTCACATACTTTATTATCTAATCCGTTTACTGTAATATCATCTCTCCCTTTTTTCTTTCAACTACAAGTTTGGCAACTCACTCATTATCGTTTGTATTTATAATTTCAGACTCCGACAAGAGGAGGTAGACTTCCATCAGATCACTTTGACACTGGTCGCTGGATTCAGGTATAGGAACTGAAAATTTAAAGTGGTCTACTATTTTCATGGATCTCATTGACATTGGCAAGTATTCTTCTGTCTGCAGCGATATGTTGAGGCCCATTGTTGTATTGCTTCTAATGACTACAGAGGTAAGAAAGGCGCATTTAATCAATGTGAACTAGTTATCTTTGTTTCATTTAGTTCATGTCTTCTTATTTTGTTTAATATATTATGCTTTTATCTAAAGGTTGTATGATGCTGTTCATTGAGATTTTGACTGCAAAAATATTTACCTTTTTCTTAAAGCTTAGTCTTTATCTGAAAATAAGAGGGCTTAATCTTTACTCTGTATCCTTTCTAATGTGCTTGTGTTTCTCTGATATAAATGTTGTCTCGAACAACCAACTTTCCTGGATTATGGTGTTTCTCTATTTTGTCGACTTTGGAGGGGACTTATCATATGATTTATATAGACGTGTATTGATTATTGGAAATATGATGCCAGTAAATCTTCATAGCAAAAATCTATGTTTCATTCTTGTACATTTTCTTTCATTGGGTTGTGTTTTTTACGCAAGTATGCACTGTTTGATGCTAGTTTTGTTAGTGACTTTTTTGCAGATTTTTCTAAAGATGTTTTAGCCTTTTGAACCTTTTTGCTGTCTGTTGAATAGGTGGTCTGGACATCTTTTCTGAACTTCTGCAGCGTTTCCCAAATAATATTCACCTACTGCTTGAAATTGCAATGGTCAGTATCTCCTCCTAAAGGCCAGTGGCTGTTACTGCTATACACTAATTCATCTTCCAGTTTGTGATCTGGACATTGCATTTGAAGGTTGAGGCCATCATTGGAAAATCTGATGAAGCAATTCTTCATTTTGAGAAGGTATGTGTCCTATCATGGATATATATTCTGTGTTTCACATTTTTTATGTGATTTCTGTCCTCGTGTTCTTTTCCTGCATATGATACTCTGGAACCTGCTACAGGCACGTTTTCTTGATCCTTTTGTTACTACATACATGGACGAGTATGCTATGCTTTTAATGTCAAAATCTGATCTTCCCAAGCTGAACAGATTAGTGGGTGATTTGCTGGATATCGATCCCACTAAGCCTGAAGCATTTGTAGCCTTATCTGTATTGTGGGAAAGGAAAGATGAGAGACGAGCTCTGCTTTATGCGGAGAAGGTTGGTTTCAATATCTTGAAGGATGACCTTGATTTGTTTAAAAATGATAATTTTGAATTTAGTAAAGCAAATAATGTGGTCTTCCCTGATTCCCTTTCCTATCTCCATAAAAAATGATTAATTTGACTTCACTAACTAAAATCATTTAATCCAGAGTACCAGAATTGATGAGAGGCACATATCTGGTTATATAATGAAGGTAGTGAACTCCATCCATGACTCCGTATCAATTGCCTTCTTCAGTTCACGATTATTTTTCTATCATATGGTTGATATCTTTCACCTTTCTGGGATATATTCAGGGTAATCTGTGCTTGTTACTGAACCGACCTGATGCAGCTGTGATGGCCTTCAGAAGTGCTCAAGAGTTAAGGCCTGATATTCGTTCATACCAAGGTAGGGGCCCTAATATTCTCTAAATGCATTTCACACTGCTTCCAAAGATCGAAAAATTGAAAATCAAATTGCTTGTTTGAGATTGTCAACTATAGTCATGGACATCAAAAGGCAACTTCAAGATTAACTCATTAGGTAGTGTTGACAGACCTAACCAGATTGGCTAGTTAAACTGGGTTCGGTTAGACCGGCTAATTAAACTGGATTTAGTCAAACCTGAAACCATATTGCAACACCAGAAAATGGATAAAAATCTGCCTTACCTGGCATGGTCAGCTAAATCAAGAGGAGTGGGAGGAGCCCTTGTCTCTTACCCTCACCTTTTTTGTAGACTTTGGAGGATTTCCAAGCTTCTCATTGTTTTGTAATCATAAGGGGGTGAGAGGGGTGGTGGCCTATCTCCACTGTCCACTGGAACGTCTTTGGGGAATTTCTACGTTGCCATTGTTTTGCAGAAAATGAGTGCTTAAGTTAGTGGGGGAGGGGAGGGCCTGCATATTTCTTTTTTGCGCAGACTGGGGAAGATGGCTCTCCCCCCAATTAGAGTTGTTTTATTCTTATTCATAATATTTGAACTGGAACTTATGCGGCTATCCTGTGAGAAGTCCATATCCAGTTCAGCCTGATGTCAAAATTAGTTAACTTGGGCTTGACTGGACCTGGTTGGCCCACTGTATCGGGTTCCATGATATTGTGTGGTAATCGATTATATCATCAAGACTAAATATTGTGTTACATTTTTTTTCCATGTATATCTAATTACTACTGATGGTTGTAGGTCTTGTTCGTTGCTATTTGGCACTCTCTAAAACAAAGGAGGCTTTATTTGCTGCTCGAGAGGCTATAAGAGCTATGCCTCAGTCAGCAAAAGCTCTTAAACTGGTTGGCGATGTGCATGCAAGCAATTCTCTACATAGAGACAAGGTAATCCTTCCATGACCAATTCATATGTGTGGTTTACTCTTCTTCTTCCTCTTGCTCTCCCTCCCTCCTTGCGATGGCATAATTTTTTTTCTCTTTTTTGTTCATATCTTGCTTTTACCTTCAGGCAAGGAAGTTCTATGAATCTGCACTGAGGTTGGAACCTGGGTACCTTGGAGCTGCTTTAGCTCTGGCTGAACTTCATGTCGTGGAAGGACGGAATGGAGATGCTGTCTCGCTTCTTGAGAGATATCTCAAGGACTGGTCAGATGATTCCTTACATATCAAGTTGGCTCAAGTATATTCTGCGACTAATATGCTTTCAGAATCTTTGTCGCATTATCAGGCAGCTCTAAGGTATATTTCTGAGAAGAATTTGCTGTTTCCAATTTATACTATTTAATCATCTAGCTTGTTACTTTAATAGATAGCTCTAAGGCATATATCTGAAAGGAATTTGCTGTTTTTTTTGAAATTGTAAAAACTTTATTTCAAACTTTTAAAGAATAAGTAAAAAGTTTAATCCTGAATGACTAGGAGCTTGGGAAAAATTTTTTTTTGTTTAAAGTTTCAAACGTTGAAACTATTCTTTACTATTTTACCATCTGGTGTTTGTATAATGAAACACATGAAAAAGGCTGCTGGTAGATTGCTGATGTTGCTGATGTTGCTGACTTTCAACCAGATTTACAATGTTATACTCAGATAATATTCATAAAGATCAGATAATTGACCTATTGAGCTTTTGCTTGAATCCTGATATGGGGGATATAATGTGTTGTTTCAATGGCCAAGGAAGGAGCAAAGAAGAAATATGCATTGTATAACTTTATAATGTTCGACTGGGATATTTAGGATGACTATGCTACTCATTTACTGCAAAATGTTTGTGTTAGAAACCTACTCTAGTAATTAAATATAATATTTGCTAAATTTTATGAGTAATATTTCTGAAAATTGTCATAAACCTGTGCTCAAATTTATTTCTGAGCGTTTTAATTTTAATAAGTTGTTTAATTTTTTTTTATAAAAGTACTTATCTCTTACAATCATTTCTTAGGGGGTCTCTCTTCATTGTAAGAGATCCCTCTAAATATTTTGCTCCTTTTTGGCTTAGGGCTTGAAGATACAGGGCCTTTGTTCAAAAAAATAAATAATAAAAGAAAATAAAAGAAAAGAAAATTTTCACGTTTGTTTCCCAAATTTGTGTTCCTTTAGTTACTCTTTTCTATTCTGGTAATTGGGGTGCTAACTTGTCAAAGAAGCATTGTCTAGCTTTATGAAAGATTCTCGCTATCGATACTAGTCATTCTTGTTCTGCACAATTGGTGGTTATGTGAGAAATATAATCATTGGAGATTACATGAGAAATCTCAAAAGTTGACTTCCATGTTTACCTTCAAATTACTTTGTGCTACTTCATGATTACCTTTGTGTTACTGTTTTATGGTGTCTTGGAACATCAGATATGACAATTGGAAATTACATAGGAAAGTACTCTACTAGTTTTTCTTTTGGAGTTCTTTAACCTGATGATTTTTCTTCTTTTTCAGAATAAATCCACAAAGTGAGGCTGCAAAAAAAGGGTTAGCACGTCTAGAAAAACAGATGAAGGTTTTGTGCTTTCTTGTGCATCCATGATATTGACTGTAATTAGAACAAACATGATCCTGCAATTTGTGCATATAATTTACTAAATGTTTGCTCAGGGAATGGACCCAGACGCACCCGAAGAAGACGAAGATAATGAAGTAGAGGATGCTGAAGGAGACGTGGAAGAGGCTGAACTTCTTAACCGTTGAGCCGATTGACTGACAGTCTCTAAAAGAAAATGGCAGGCTGATAGCGGTTGCTGCAGTGCCCACTAAACTTGTCGGTGGCTGTTATTCATCGTGCAAACCAGATGCAATTCAAAATGGTCCAAGCAATGTCTTGTAACTATTACCATCGACTGACTGACAGGACACGACTCGGCGAGGAAAGAGTCATCTGCTTTTTTATATTCTCCTGATGTTAAGATGTAAAGTTGTAAACAGATCTCTTTGAAATGCATGAGAACTTAAAGGGTAAGGATATGATATAATCTATTAGTGCAGTACTGTTTATTGTAAAGGCAACTGGTCAACAGTGGGCTAAGGATGGTAATAGTCTTGTAACTATTACCATCGACCACTTTCCTGGGTGTTACTTGTGTCATTCAGAGATTGAATCAATATCCCATTTGCTCCTTCACTGCATTTTCTTTGATAACATCTCGATCCTATTTTTTCATAATTGAATATTCCAAGCAGACCCCAAATGCTAAGACAATTTCTCCAGTATTGTTTCTTTTCGCCTAGATGGAGAAAGAATCCCAAAACTTAGCTTCTCATCATTGTAACTTGATCAGAGTTATGGTGTGAGCGCAATAATAGAAAGTTTAGGGGACAAGAGTTAAGGGCTGAACAACTTTACCGTAAGATTATCTATACCGATATATTCCATCAGAAAACCCAGAAAAGCCATCATTTGGTTACCACCGTCTTGCACTCAAACTTTGATGGATCTAGTCTTCCTGGAAAAAAAATTATGTGGCTGGTTGGGTGATGATTCGCAGCACACAAGGTTTCCGCGTCCAACTATTGCAATGTGGTCAGTAACAAATAAATCAAACAATGAAATTAAATTTTTTGCATTATTACTTACCCTCAAATTCCTTGAGCACTGTTTTTATCTAATGGAGGGAGACTCCCAATACTTAGCGACTCAGAGGCAAGATCACCAGCGCTGGCGATTGAGGCCTCTGACGTAAATCTGCATTGCTCTGCTCAAAAGACACTAAAAATGCCATTTACAGCACGTCATCGAGGAAGCAAATATGGAGGACAAACTCAATTCCATAAGTGCATTCGGGCACAACTTAGTTCCCAAATTAATATTATGGATGATTGTACTTATTTAAATCACTAGACAAATATCGTTAATCTATGAATCCAATTTTCACCTTTTGATTAAAAATTAAGTAAACCTAGAAAATACTTACCCCAAAAGGCCTAATAAATCTGATGCCTACACCTATTTATGTACCCCTCGTTTAAGAAAAACTTGTGTTTTAAGCTAGGCCAGAACCAGATGAGTCATGTCATATGGCTCAAAAATTTAAAACCATATCACTAAAATTAAAAGTAGGGAACATTATAAGTGAGCACGGTTTAGTTGCAAAAGGACTTTGGAATGGTCTAAGCTGCTTCAACCAAGGATGGGTTGACCTTGACCCATAAGTGTGGCTAGTTTTTATTTTCACTGTAAAAAGTAAAAACTTTTAGTAAATGATTTAATTTTTAATTTTTAATTTTTACCTTGTGCATTACTGTTGAATTTATTTTTAGATACTTATTTACATTTATTTTAATAATATAACGGTGACTTTTGAAGAGTCTCAATGGGTTTCTACAGGGAGCAAGGTTTTTACCCATACAGGCACTTGTAACAGTGACTTTTCAACTGTTCAACCAAAGATAAATGCTACTAAAAAAGTGTGAATGATGCACGGTAGCTTGATGTCACAGAAAATGACAATGGTATATTTGAAGGCCATCACCGGGACGATCTGAGACAAAACCTGTGTAATTGTAATGCTTTTCAAGCATCAACCTCCTTGTGTCCATGTAGTTGTACAATATCACTAACCGTGTGGACCTGTGATATACTGTGACAACGTACCAATCTGGTATTGACAGACTTTCAATCCTTCGGGAACCATAATCTAAAATGTTTGCATGAAACATGGTAACGTCTCATACTTACTTAATGATCCATCAATTTGAAAACCTGAAGTATCTTGGTAATCTTGTCCTAGGCAAAATCATAGCTTTTATGAGGTTGGGTCCAAAGACCTACTGAAATGCATTAAAAGAGCATAAGAATTAAAAATATGCAAGTTCAAAGCTTATATATTAGCGTGGATATAAAAACTTCTACAATGGTTAAAGTTTTAAACCATTAACACCATGATGCTAGTGGGTGAGAAAGAAAAGTCAAGTATTACATAAAATTATACTGATTTTATACTCCAGAGTTTCTCTTTCAAGTAACACTACCAGATTATGATTGTGTAGGCCATTGGAGGAGGCATTATGTTATGAACTAGGGGTAAACTCTGTAGTGGCGTCATTAGACATTTATAAAAAAATTAAGATATATAATACATTACACCCACAAATGAAAGATAATGTCTTTGTTATATTAGGAAACTCACATTTGACTTTCACCAATCAGCATTAAGCAACGGGGAAGGCCCCTCCATTTTTCTTTATAACAAGGGGAAAGAAATCCCCTTTTCCATTTATCCAACCTACGCCTCTCCTTCACAGATGGCGAAAAGTAAAAATGGGTTCATCAATATGTGGAGCAGGCTAAAGCTTATGAGTTCGCTGATAGAAAGTCCAGAGTACCAAACAATGAGTTCGTTGCAATAATATACACTAACAATTTATATTACAAGGACAAAGTTAGATCAACACATGCACAAAGGCAATAACTTATATACAAGATTGTCATGAACAAATAACAGAAATTGGAGTACTGCTGTGCCAATCGCCTCTATATTTCGCATGTGGATGAATGGAGCCAACAAAAATGACTGTGCCTGCAGAAGTACAGCAACTATACATGGAACGGTTTCCGTGGTGTAGGAGCTCTGTTCTCAAGAGATTGTAATCTTTGTTTGAGATGAAATACCTCCACCTGCAATCCAGAGTCCAAAAAAGCAGTAAGAGTCACTGCATTTAGATATTCTTCAATTATCTGATTTACGGGGGTTGTAATATTTAGTTTGAACCCTCATTGAGACATTTCACTCAGCTACTCTCATCTATGAGAGTTTACAATGACAATTGAGTTTTGATTCAAACATTCTAACCAATGAAAGAAAAATTATGAAGGGTAGGCTCTCATTGTACCTGAAGCTGGAAGGCTCTTGCTCTTTCTCCAGCAAGTACTCCTCGTGTTGAATGCAGTTCCTGGATCATGCAAGTAGAACAGAAAGGTTGTTCACAGGCAAAGAACAGAAGTGGGCAAGATAACAAAGTAAGATATCAAAGAACATAAATAAACAACAACGTCCCTGTTAAAAGAAGAAACAATTTCAAATCGATGTACATTACAGACATAGCAGCTGTAAATCTCTATGAAGAGACAACCATGTTAACGAAGCTCAAATCATCTGCAAGAGGATGCACTGTTGCTTTCAACATCTAGCAGGCAGATGATTTGATTGATCAACGGCTAGAGAGCAAATGCTAATCTCTACCTCTTTTGCTCCCACTACAAATTTCCCAAACATACTACATTAGCAGAGAATTTCATGTACCTTCTGAGTATCATCTAAAACTGCTTTCAGGAATGCCACATCATGCTCAAGTCGCACATTATCAGAATGGACAATATTGGACAAACTGTTTGCCTCTTCTTGTGCAACTTCCACTGCAGCAAGCTTCTCTTTGAGTAGCTCCATTTCTTTCAAAACGTCACCAAGCCTTCTCTCAGCCTCCAGCCTACTCTTAATAGCAGAGGATAGATTCTTCTCTGCAGTTTCACGATTAGCCATGGCAGCATTAAGTTGTCCTTCTAGCAGGCTGTTCCTCCTTAGCAAAGCTGCCATTTTGGTCTCGTATAATCGGTAAATGTTTGCAGGTACCACTAGGCTAGACGCTTTAGTACCATCAGTATCAACAGGTATCACGTCATCATCTGAAGGAACGTTTTCGTTTACTTGTTTCGTATATGTTCTTGAGTTCTCTGGTTCTAATGCAAATGCAATCTGCTCTGCCAAAGTTGCAATATTATCAGTCTGAACCCCAATGTCCTGTGGTTTGCCTCTTGGATCTAACACCTGAAATTTAAATTAAAAAGTCACAATAACATACTGAAGAACAATTAAGATCAAAAGACAGGATGTCTTGGAGCTCAAATAATTGATAACCTAGAATATTATTTTCAAAAATAAATCTAAAAAAGATATTTTTTTAAAATGGAAAATACTTTGTTCATTTTTTGAAAAGAATACAGAAGCTGTTACAGTTACCTGTGAGGAAGCAATGTTTGGGATTGGGCCATCATCTACTTCCTTATATTTATCATCCTCCATAATTTTCTGCATTTTAAGACTTGAATTGTACTCTTCCTCGTGCTGAAACTGCTTGTGGAGTGAAACATTAGAATTCACGTTTGCAGAAAATTCCGAAAGAGATCTCCGACCTGAACCATGATGGTCTGCACCAGCCGTCAGATTATTTTTAGCAGCAGCATCAATGGGACTCCCAGAGACACCATTATCAAGATGAGAAGCAAAGTCGCGGGAAGTTGCTGAGCACTTGTTGAAAAATGATCGGTCTTTATTTGATACAGATTGTGGATGCACAGATTGCTCATTCTTTAGCATGGCCAATACTTCAACCTGGAAAAAACCCTTCTTTATTATATATATTCATTATGTTGAGGGAGTTGGTATAGCAATTTTGCTGACATAGATAGTCCACTTACTACCAGAAATAGCAGCCGAAAACAACAGTAAGTGCACTACAAGATTGAGCTTTTGATTAAATGGACATATGAGTTGGATTTGTCATCGTGAGTTTTTCAATCTCATTTGTGGAGCACCTTGAATATGTGTGTATAACCAATATGACAAGTAATAGAATTTATTATACCTGATTTGACATCTCCTTCTTATTCCCACCAAATGCAACAAGAAAGGCTCTATCTTTATGTTGGATTAGCACAAGGCTAAATCCCTGCATGCATCAGATTTGCTTCATTTAGTAACTTAAATTCAAAGAAGTGACCGCAAATTCTGAAGTACGTGAGTGAATATTTTTGCAAGTGTATATAAGAAAAAAAACAGAGCCACCCAGGACAAGGTTGGCTTTCTGTATTTCTTACTTTATTGGTGGTAACTGATGAGGGAGACGATGTTACTGCCGTACTCCACTCAACCTTTAAAACATCAAAGACCAATGTCTCAGAGTGCCCTGTAGCAACAAGCGATAATGTAACTATATGAGCAATTACACTGGAAGCTTTGGCAAATGCCACAATTGAAGGCATAGCTATCTCAGTCTGGGGTCAATTGTTGCGGTAAATTTCAAGCTAGAAAACAAAATCAAAGTACATATGAACTTTCATCCACAGCCTATCAGTATAATATGGTGTAAATAAGTAAGAATAATTAAAAAAGAAAAATCATTTTTTTGACAACTTCAACTTAGCAATACAAAAAAAAGTTAGACAAAGTCAAATGCCGTATACCCTACATGAGTATTCCTGTCTGGGAGCAGAATTGATCATAGTCATAGCAGCCTGGGAAAATTTATAAAGATGAAGCTAAAAAGAGACGCAAGGATATAGGTAAAGAGATCGAATCAAGGGAAGCTAATCAGCAATCATATAATTCTCTTGCCCTATGACACCAACCAACCTTCAAGAATCTAGATGAGTTCTGGGTTTGTCCCAATTTTTAGAGCTTCAATTTAGACAAAATGGTCAGCATTCTGCACGAACTTGTTCTTTGATAGATTAGAGACTTACTTTTTTTCCTGCTTCCACCCCCTGCAATGTACCATTTAGAACCATATAAAACTCCACGACAACCAGATCTTGGACTTGGATGAAAACCCTTGGTCTTAATCCTAGACCACACCATCTGATAACAGATAGATATATACCAGATCAGTTAAGCAACTTACAAGTGAAAATGACACAGACAGAAAGAGAAAATGGTCAACAATGTCAGCATGTGAATATCATACTGTTTCAAAGTCAAGTGAGTACAAGTCATTAGTGATCCTAGACTTTGACACTCCTCCAAAGATGAGAAGGACTTTATCTTCATAAAGAGCAGCAATATGGTTGGATCTTGGAGATGGGCCAGTTCCTCTGGATAACAGCATAAACAACAGGAAAACAAAATGAATGGGTTCAATAATGCCGACAAAAAGCAAATTGCAGAACAGCAAAAACAAATCATCATCAGGCAAAGATTTCCTCACGTGCAATGCAGAGGGAGCCACATAAAAGATTTAAGATCAAACATGTGCAGATCATTCAGCTTCCGCCCTTTTGGGTCCTCACCCCCGAAGAGAATCAGCATGGAACCTGCTCTTACGACAGTATGAAAACTTCTGGCAACCTGAAATACAATTAATTTTAAATTTATTACTCACAAAAATCATTAGAAAGTACAGTTGGAGAAGAGAAGAAAAGAATGGTAAGAATCTTTGGTATTGAACTAGTTGAATCGTTCCTTTTCTTGAGGAACAATAAACCAATCCAGAACCATTTCCATGACAGAACGCAATTGCTATTCCATCCATTAACTTATCAGCAAATGTTGAAGTAAAACTTTACCGGTACATCTCCTTTCGCTTCAACATGTGACCAGCACTCATTCTCAGTGTCAAACGCCCACACTGAAAATAAGAAAAGAAAAAAAACACCAGAATCAGAGTCAGCTGAAGCAAAAGAAGAGAAACTATAGTGATTGAATCCATATGTGACTTAACCTGTAATCTTCTCACTTGAAGGATCAGTTTTCCCTCCAACCATAAGTACCTTCTTACCCCAAGAAACCTACTAAGGCAATAAGAAAACAAGATTTAGACACATAACTGGTGCTAATAGAATTTGGTAGAGAAGGTAATTTACATTCATAAGCTCCAGCAAGATACAGGCAATCAGTACTAAAAGGGAAAAATTAAATGTTTCATAAATGGCGAAAATAGGAAATCGGAAAAGAGTTATGGACATCGCCAATTCAGAGGCCAATAAAGTAAATAGGATAAACATATTTTGTTTTGTTTTTTAAGAAATATGCTAAAACCGTCAGCAAATGCATAGAAGATTCCTGCCAAAAAAACCTCATCAACAAAATGAAATAGGCTAAAGTCTTCAGCGGCTGCACAGTATATTTTTTTCAAAAAGCCTCTTCACAAAATGCAATTGGATGGGTGATCAAGAAGTGCTGGCAATTTATCTTTGACTGATATTAGGATCATTCTCTCAGACCAAGTGTCAGTTCTTTAGACATTGGCTTATTTGCAAAAGTAACCTTCAATCAGTGGTACCACAGTAGTAAAGAAGCATTATACTGCTCTGATGCATCTTTACCTAGACTTCCTAAAATATACTCAGTTTCATTGTTGAAATGGTTATGTGTAGCACTACTAGTTTTCCTTTCCTTCTCTGAAGCAAGATTTGCCACTTGATGTCATGTAAAGATAAAACATTAAGCTACAATAATTTGGGAACAATAACTTTAGATATCCACAGATATATACCAGGCAATGACCTTTACATCCAGGAATTTTTAAAGGAAGACTAGAAGGTGAGAGATAAAACTTGGGAGAAGCAGCAGTCCAAGTAAGCTTATCAAAGTTGAGGACCTACAAGAAAATGTGATTGTCAGATGGATACACAAAAAAAGAATTTATATCATGAAAAAGAAAGGGAGTTATGGTTAAGACCTGAACATCCTCCAACAGTCCATTACCAGATTCACCACCAACAACAATCATTTTGCTTCCAACGACAGCTGCAGCATGCTATAAAAATAAACTGCTTCAATTTTTTGTAGGAGTGCAACAAAAAATAACGACCGAGTTAACATTTTTTTGTGGACTTATGTGGTAAACTATTCCTAAGGCAGATAATGTGACCTCAGTGACGGTTGCTGTCCTCGGCAATGCAATTCAAAATCAAGAAATATTTAAGGTCCGCCTTGTTTTCCACACAATTAGAGGCTGAAATACCCATAATATTTCATATATGTTTTTAGGACAGAGTATGTCAAACAAAACAATAAAAATAAAAGAAATTTTTAAGGTTAAAAATGGAAATATGTTACTGATCCAACAAGATTGATTACATTGAACTTTCAAAAAAAAGATTGATTACATTGAAGCGAGGTGAAGGCTTCTCTCCCAGAGTTGACAAAACCATCCAATTCTCCGAATTTCCAGATTTGCAGTTACTGGGATCCAGCTCAGATGACAGACATTGGCAGTTAGCATCATCCAAAGGGCTATTTGTTGACACCACATTTTCTCCCTGCAAAAATCAGGAGATTATGTGGATACCATGCAACTATGAAGAAAATATTAGCTCAAAAGTGTTTTTGATGGATAGAAACAACACATTAGCTTCAAGCTTTTAGAGTGAATTGGCTTAGTCTTTTACATGGATGTCTAAAACCATATAAGATCAAAGGACATAATAGATGGAAGTTTTTACAATGGACTGGCTTAATCGTTTGGGATGTCTGATGGGGCTTTTAGTTCCCTGCGTAGAATCTGCAAGTTGAACTTTTAGCCTGAAAGACAAAATTAACAAGTTACATATGAGGGGGAGAGAGAGAGAGAGTGGACAAAGATTCTGAAGAAAATAATACACTAAGTATTCCAGTTTTGGTCAGCAGTTAACTATTCAGTTAAAAGATTCCTGTCCCTGTTGATGCAAGCTTCATTGTCACACTATAGACCATTTTCCTAGAATTTTACCCAGAATATCTGTTCGTTCATCTTGAACACAAGGAACAGTGGGATTCATTTCATCATAGGACACTGTAGAGCCAAAAGGATCAAGCTTAATCAATTTTCTAACCCCAAGAGAGCAAAGGTTTAGGAGAATGGAGGTATATAACTAAACTAAAGAAGATGATAAATAGCTTAAGAAAATAAAGAGATTAACACAGGACCTGATCAAGTGACATGTAAATTAGGCAAGTGTTATATAGCAGATGAGTATGCACTTGAATCTGTTTAAATTTTTTTCAATAATTATATACATCATTTCATACTTCTACACCACTGGGTTCTTTAATCAAATTCTGTTGTTGTGTTTCTCTGAGATACAACGAGACAAACCTAAAATTAAGTATAGATTTGCACAAACTGTGAGTTTCATAGGTTGATATACATAGAATCGACCAACCATTAACTGTTATTTAGCACAGCTCATGACTTCCGTAACTATTGTTTTAAATGTGAACTAGTTGGTTACTTTACCACCCAAAACAGCCAAAAATGGTATAGATTCCACAAAAATTAAAAAACTGGGTATCTTTTTCTGATTATTTTTTTCTTCCATTCTTTGTCACCTTAATAGCCTTGGATTCGGGATATAATACAATATGTGATTGACAGCTGAGACCAAATGCTAAAGCCAAAAAATGTGCCGACGGACTTCTTATCTACAGGGAAACCAACAACCGCCCCTCCCCCGAAAGATAACCTGTGCAGAAAGACGCGAACATGTCCATTACCGCCTCTTCAGCTTCCATTAGCTTAGCAAAAGTGTCTAGTTTTCAGCTCAAAGGGCAGTTAGAGCACATGGTTTCAAGTGTTGACACCTCCCCCAGCTTTCTGTTTCCACCCAAAAGGCCTAGATACACACTGGACTGTGAAGAGATGCCAACTGACACTCCCGGAGGCGAAAGGAAAACAATAAAGGATACCCCATATGAATAAAAAGAAAATGTAGAGGAAAGGATAGGGACCCATCACCTCCCTATCTTCATCCGCCGCCGCGAAAACCCAAACATCTTCCCGATACCCCGGCGTTCCGCAGCAAAAACTACCTTCATACAAGAGGAAACAACTGCATTTGCATACAAACCCTAGGCCCAACTGTTGAAATCTAACAAAAGATACCAGGCGTCAATAGACAAACACCAGCTAATCCAGTCAGTCACCCAACGAAGAGAGAGAGAGAGAGAGAGAGAGAGAGAGAGAGAGAGAGCTCAGCTGGCGATACCTAACAAAGACAAGGGGATCGATTAAAAGTAGAGCGACAAACAAAACCCCTGTTTCTCCTTCGTCTATTTTCCTTCCAAGACTCTACGGCGTCAGGAAAGAGGATATGAGAAGGAAATTGGGGAAGAGAGGTGCAGTGGTTGCAGAGTCCGAGCAGAAGGACTGAGCAGCTATTAATTTTTACTGCCACGGACGTCGGGACTCTTGTCGGACCCTGGCTCGGGGCTTGTGTCCCGCATCCAGAGAAAGATCACAATTATTACGTGGGGGTGGGCCCGGTGGGTCGGGTGGCGGAAGGACTTTTTTTACGATGGGGTGGGTCCTCTTCTCGTCTCGTCTCCTCGTGGGTTGGGCTTTTGTTTGCTTTTGCATGTAAAAAGGTTGCGGGAGAGTGTTCTGAGTCTTCTGACTCATGAGTCATCGTGAAAGTCCGTGCTCGCTCGCTCCTCTCCTTGTTTTACTGCGTGGCCGCATCCGATAAAGGTACCGGAAAGAAAGAAAGAAGTGTCAAACTCGGGAAAGTTACAGGCCGAGACGACTCAGACGAGTCGCTTTTCGATGGAAAACGAAAAAGATATCACAGAGAGGAGCAGCAGAGTGTGGGCCCAGTGCTTTGGTTGGTCAATGCCAGATGGTCCCGATCCCCGAGTCCTTTGACTCGCCGAGTCGACTATTCCTTCGGGAAGTAGTTGACAGAAGTCTGAACTGGGGTATATCCGTCATTTCGCTAAGAAAAAAAAGGGAGGGACCCACTTGATTGTCTCGCTCATAAATGATAAACCACAGAGCTAATTTTACTGTTTTACTTTTACGTAACGATAAAGGGCCCATGTGACTGGCAACATCAGTGGACAGCGTGATAAATGTTACGTGAACAACTTGTTAGAGCAGTGATATAAGTACATCCTAGGTGGCATCTAAGCTAGCACTCCAAAAAGAGATAAACTCAGAGAAAAATTTATAGTATTTATTTTTTAAATAAAATACTATCTATTTATTCTATGGGTAAATCTTAAATTCTAGATTTTCTCTTAGTTAGACCCCCAACTATGTATATAAAGTACTAATATAATTTTTCTTTTTTCAAATATAAAGAACTACGATACACTCCTGTTAGTATTATTCTTTCTCCCCCTAGGTTGAAAGATGCAAGTTCGTTTTCAGGGAAGAAACTCTTTTGCTGATTTGGTGTAACAAGATCAAATGGGTATAAATGGTGGTGTTACTTTAGTTATTTTTATGATGGGTATGATATTATGTCATTGGATTCAATAATATCACAAACCTGTGGACAAGTGAATTGCTCATGAGATATCTGCGTCACCATATTTAGTTAAAGAAAACCAAATGGGTCCGCTTCCTTTGGACCAGCAGGTTGAATTTGGCTGGTTAAGTAGGATACATATCCTTTGAGTAGTACTTAATGGTTAAATCTGAATTTACTAATCGATTGTCTAGGTTGACGAGGTCATCAAAATTCATATATATGTATACACTTCTCGCTTAAATTAAATAGCAATATTTGGGATACGTGTATAGGACCAAGAAGATAAAATTATGAGTAATGCTAATGGTACATTACTGGAGCGTGCAGCGTATCGTGTGTGTACCGTCTGACATGGAAGGCTTATGTGGCATCCACGTCAGACGCTTCCATGGCAACAAGAAACCGGAACATTGAGTTTCCTGTTTTCTCAGCGTGAGGGAGGCCGGAGCGAGAGGGAGAGGGAGGAGGCGGAGCGGGAGGGAGAGGGAGGAGGAGAGGGAGGGCGAGAGGAGCGAGAGGGAGAGGGAGGAGGCCGGGGGGAGGGAGGGAGGAGGGAGGAGGGAGGAGGGAGGAGGGGGAGGGAGGCGAGGGAGGGAGGGAGGCGGGAGGGAGGCCGGAGCGGGAGGAGGAGGGAGGCGGAGGGAGGCCGGAGCGGGGGAGGGAGGCGGAGGAGGAGAGAGGGAGGGAGAGGGAGGGAGGCCGGAGCAGGCGGAGGCGGTAGGAAGCAGGAGGGAGCCGGAGCGGAGGGAGATCGGAATAGGAGGGGCCGGAGGCGGGAGGAGGAGGAGGGAGGGAGGGAGCCGGCGGGAGGAGGAGCAGAGAGCAGGGGAGAGGAGGAACCGGGCGAGAGGGAGGGAGGAAGCCGAGGCGGGTGGGAGAGGGGGAGCAAGGGCGGAAGGGAGAGGGAGGAGAGCAGGCGGGAGGGAGAGGACGGGGCGGGCGGGAGGAATAGGGAGGTGCGGGAGGGAGGAAGAGGAGGTGCTGGAGGGAGGCAGCGGGAGGGAGGTGCTGGAGGGAGGAGCGGGAGGGGGAGGCCTGAGCTGGAGGGGCGGGAGGGAGGGAGGGAGGGAGGGAGCCGGAGCGGGAGGGAGGCAGGAGGGAGGGAGAGGGAGGAAGTAGGGGCGGGTGGGAGAGGGAGGGGGCGGGGCGGGAGAGAGGGGGGCAGGGGCGGGGAGAGGGGGGTGGGGCGGGAGGAATAGGGAGGGTGCAGGAGGGAGGAAGAGGGAGGGTGGGGAAGGGAGGAAGAGGGAGGGTGCGGGAGGGAGGAAGAGGGAGGGTGTGGGAGGGAGGAAGGGAGAGGGTGTTGGAGGGAGGCATCAGGAGGGAGGCCGGAGCGGGAGGCCTCCATCCTGCTCCGCGGGGCCGAGCATCCCGCGGCCGCTCCAGCCAGGCCTCCCTTCCGTGGCCACTCCGGCCAGGCCTCCCTCTCGCTCTGCGGGGAAGAGCCTCCAGCGGCCGTCCTCCCGCTCCGCTCCGGCCTCCCTCCCGCTCCGGCCTCCCTCCGGCCTCCCTCCCGCTCCGGCCTCCCTCCCGCTCCGGCCTCCCTCCGCTGCGGCCTCCTCCTCCGCTGCCTCCCTCGTACCCTCCCTCCTCCTCCCTCCCGCACCTTCCTCCTCCTCCTCCCCTCCCTCTTCCTCCCTCTAGCACCTCCTCTTCCTCCCTCCTGCAGCCTCCCTATTCCTCCCGCCCCTGCCCCTGCCCCTCCCACTCCCTCCCGCGGCCCCTCCCTCCCTCCCTCCCTCCCTCCCTCCTCCTCCCTCCTCCCTCGGCTCCCTCCCGCTCCAGCCTCCCTCCCGCTCCGGCCGGCTCCGGCCTCCCTCCCTCACCCTCCCGCTCTGGCCTCCCTCCCTCTCCCTCATGCTCCGGCCTCCCTCCCTTTCCCTCCCACTCTGGCTTCCTCCTCTGAGAAAACTGGAAACTCAATGTTTCGGTTTCTTGTTGCCATGGAAGCGTCTGACGTGGATGCCACATAAGCCTTCTACGTCAGACTGTATGCACACGGTATGCTACAGTAATGTACCATTAGCATTACTCTAAAATTATTTGCATGTCGAATACTCTACTCATAAGGCCTGCTGCCTTTTTCCAAATCTCCGCAGCAGCCCATGGCGTAGGAGGTGGAAAAGCTTGAAGCTTTCTCCTACTCCCATTTAAAATTAGACTCTGCATTGCGTCCCCCTTTCATCCTCTTATGTAACTACCTCCTTATTCTTTCAACTTTAACATTGTAATACTATGCATCTAGGTAATATCTAAACCTCATACAACCACGTAACTATATTTCAACAATTTGACCAATTTTGTATAATACCTAATTAGAGCATTTGTTTGTATTTACCAATAGAGTAATGCTAGCTGCACCTAGGAGCAGTACCCATCTTAGGTGTCAGCCAATCTGAAACACTTAAAAAGATTAAAAAATATGCTTTTATTAAAATCCTAGATCTTAAAGGATAAACTTTAGGCAATTGTGTTTAATATTGGCTAGTATGGTGGTACTGGGATGGGTATTGTGGCTAGGTCCAACTACCTAGCATTTGCTTCCCAATAATGTGATTCGATTACATGGTTTCGTCATTCTCGATTTTATCAAATCGAACATTTCAGAACATGAACATCAAAATATTAAATTGGGAGGGTTAAAATGAAACAAGGTTATAAGAAAGGCGAGATTGGAAATGGAGAGGGAGTGGAAGAGAGGAGAATGACCCTCCTCCCACTAGTTGTCAGTTGGTAAAAACTGCATGAACTTCCCGTACAGTGCATCCCACACCCTTGTCTTTATTGATTATTCCTTCTGCAAATCAGGACTCACGATGTTATTTTCTAAAAAGTTCTAAAAAATATTGTTGATGAGTATGACTTCAGCTTGATTCAGTTGCCAATGTAATCAATTTAAACCAAACAATGGGACCCGACTCAAACATATCTCCTAGTCCGTGCCCAAGTTAGCTCTTATAATTAAGAGTGGTGATATGTGTCCCGCCATATTTTACGCAAGGGTACTTTACATTGTGATGTGGCGTCCTCATTGGCAGTCCAAGTAAGAGAGAAAGTCGGATTTATCTTCCTATTCTATGTGTAATCCTAAACATTATTTGGACTGCCAACTAAACTGCAAGGAGGAGAACCACATTTTGATATGAAAACTCACAGTAAAATAGGGAAGTACTAATATGACTAATGTTAGCTACACATTCGTGCAGAACCCTGGCATACCAACTGACGTGGATGCAGAGTTAGCATCCACTAGAGGTGAAGATTAAAAATTCAAAAAAAATGCTGACTAGGATTCTGATTTTTTATGGGGTAAAACAAATAAATACCAACATTAATGACTGTACATGACGATACAATGTTGTTTCTCATAGTTGCTATGCAAGACTAAGCAAAAACATCATCTTTTTTAAAAAGTAAGTTCTACAAAAAGGATTGCTGAGTTAAAAATTAAACTATCAACATGATAAATAATACGAAGGTGCATGTCACTGATTTGATTTCTTCTGTATTCACAAAGCTTGGCCACTTGCACGTCTTTCCCCTTAATAAATACCCAAGAGTTTTTCACACCCTTTCAACTGATCCCTTTCAGAGTTCAGACAGAGACAGAGATCCTCCTTCACCTGCGAGCTCTTCTCGCCGCCGACGGAACAGCATGGCGCCGAGGTACTGGACGTCCTTCTTCTCCATTAATACAGCGGTTGTGATCATAATATTGTTTTCCCTGGGTACTTTCTCTTCCTCGTTGGGAGATTCAGACAGCTCCACCTTCGTGATTAATCGGAAGAGCGTGCCGAGATATAATAAAGTACTCGACCCAGAACTACAGACCGCGGAGGCTCATGATCGTGTCGTGATAACGGTGTCAAAAGACGGCAAAGGGGACTTTCGCACAATTACGGACGCCATTAACAGCATCCCCGAGAGGAATTCAAGAAGAAGAATCATAAAGATAGAGAAGGGTGTTTACTGGGAGAAGATTACGGTGGATTCAACGAAGCCGTTCGTGACGTTGTACGGGGAGCCCGACCATGAGATGCCCACCATCTCTTTCGATGGAACGGCAGCCGAGTATGGAACCTGGAACAGTGCCACTGTTGGCGTCGACTCCGATTACTTCATGGCTGTTAACATTGTTTTCGAGGTTCGTATAATAATTTGCCTCTTTAATATACATCTTTATCTTTTATTACATGACCTTAATTCGTACGCATTTCTATGGATTTAAATCTAAGTACGTAGCATAAACTGGAACTCCATGGAAATCTTAGAGTATATAGAGCGTCGACGTTGTTCTTTTCTCCTCCACCAGTTCTCGATATCTTTGCTTCTTCAACTGTGCCATTAATCTTGAACAGTTGTACAACGTAGATAAAAAGGAAATCCAGAACTGTATAAAAGGTGACGTGATTAATTATAGAGATTTCATTTTTGTTAGGTTAGTGATGTATTATGAGTGAAGCTAGGTAGGTAAGGTTAGAACGAAAGTCAAGGGAAGTGACTAGTTTCCTTCTTAAACACCTACCATGCAGTGGTGACTTTCCCTGTTTACGTAAGTACAACTACTAATATTGACTAAAACCCAAGGAAAGTGATCAATAATTTTGGGTGTCCGAGTCTGGACCTCGCGCGGAGACGATCGAATAATTTTCTTAATATCTTGGGAGTTAGCAACCGGTATGGTAAGGTGCAACGGTTTTATATTTTAAGAAAAAATCTGGCGTCAGTACTTGTCATTCAATTCTAAATTTCCTGCTTTAAATTCCTTTGGAGTCATATGATATGTACCCATTACCGAGTGCAAGAGTACTGCAGATTGCTCCCCTTGGACTGTGTACGTCTCTATTAATTCTCTTACGTACCCTCTATTTGTAGTAGAATAATTACGAAAACATCTCCATTTTTGCTTTTATTTTTTGGGAGATCAGGTACTGTTGTGGAACTTGTGGCTCTAATTAGTGTAAGATTAATATCACGCGGGTTTTATCTCTGCCGCCCCTGTAATAATTAAGTTAAAAAAGTAAATGCCACTTTTAGAAGGGGGTTTGCTTTACATGAAGCTAGGTAATAATATTTTAAAGAACATAAGAAAGATTCCAAAAAAAAAAAAAACCCCCACGGAATTAGTCGCTGCTTTGGGTTCCAGTCCTCATTCAATTGCTAATTAATTGCGCACGATAGGACTAAGTTCCTTAGGAAATTGAAAGTTCGTTAGTTTCCGTGAAGAAAGGATCAGTTGAGGTTTGCCGTGGGAAATTGGGATTTACCGATTTACCTGGCACTATTAAGAGCAACGTTGGAGCTGCCTTTCAATTCTTAATAATTTTTGGACTCAATGATCAGCTATATATGTATACATCTCGGGGAAGTCCATCACTGCCTCTTAATATCTCTAACAAGCTATGATCAGAATCTTCAATTAGCTTGACTGTGGTTTCATCCAGCTCTTTGCTTCATCCTCCGACCGCCCCATACCTAGTTCAACGCACCCTTCTTCTCTTGCAAGCTAGTATCTTAACACTTTAAACTCTCGGTTTTGCTGCCATTCATTACGTACTTTTGCAATAATTCAATATGTACATATGTTAATTCCTAACTTTAAAGTTAAATAACTTAGACCTTTTTCTTAATTTGATATTGTACGTAGAATTCAGCTCCAACGCCTTCTCCAGGAACAAAAGGCGCTCAGGCAGTGGCCATGCGCATTTCGGGCGATAAGGCAGCCTTCTACAACTGTGTTTTTAAGGGGTATCAAGACACCCTTTTGGACGACAGAGGAAAGCATTACTTCTACAACTGTTACGTCCGAGGCTTAGTCGATTTCATCTTTGGTAACGGAAGGTCCCGCTATGAGGTAAAACAATATTAGTACCCTAAATCATGCAACGTTTCTTTCTTTATTTAAGCACTTAATTAATTCTCTTCCTGATCGATCGCTTGAACAATTAATAATTGGCATGTTTTAATTGGTACCCTCATACGTACGTTTTGTGCAATTTGTGTTGTTTTCAGAAGTGCGAGTTACATTCAGTGGCTTTGGGTGAAACAGCAATCACAGCACAGGCCAGAGAAACTACTGCAGACGACACTGGCTTCGTTTTTGTGCATTGCAGAGTAACTGGGACGGGAAAGGCATATCTGGGTCGTGCTTGGAAGCCGAGCTCTAGAGTTGTATTTGCTTACACGTACATGGGAGAGCTAGTGAAAGCTGAGGGATGGAATACCTATGGCTTCAAAGAGCGTGAGAGGTAGTACTACTGATTCTCATCTTCTTGGTAAATTGAATGTTATGCATATACAATGTCCGTGTTTATCGATCATTGGGAATTGGGTTGAGATTTGACTAATTAAAAAGAAAATTAAGGAGAGTACTAAAGCCAGCTGTAACCAAACACATTCTATTTCTCTTGATTAATTAAGCCTTTACAAGTAACTTCAGTTTATGGTCACAACCCATTAAACCCTACAGCTAGCTCAGAAATAAAGTACGAAGTGATTCGAGTTTAATCAGACTTACTAATTAATTCCCTTGATTGAGAGGGTGGATAAAAGCATTAGTTATGTTGTTATGGATCTGTTTCGGCAGGACTGTCTTCTATGCTGAGTACAAAAGTTCGGGACCCGGTGCGAATGTCAGTTACCGAGCCAGTTTTGGGCACGTGCTGACGAGTAAGCAAGTGAAGCCCTTCATAGGAATGAACTACATCACAGCTGACGCTTGGCTTCTCTCACCGCCAAACCTTGAACGCCATGCACGCGGCCGGAGATCATGAAGAAGACGAGGAGTATACTTCTACTTGGCCCCCAATTAGAAAGTGGATCAATAATATTGTCTTCTTTGAGAGTGCCACATTGAATTCTTCTTTTAAGGTCATTACTTGCCCTCTAAAGATAGAAATTATCTACATATTGAGAGTGTCTGTTTAGTTTATGTCTCTCGGTTTTCAGGCACAAATCTGCTTCCTGAAAATATTAGAGGGGTAGTCTTTGTCAATTTGTTTTTTCTTTTTCTTGTTTTTCTCCCCCTCCCAGCTTATGGGGTTGTAAGATTAACTTGGTGGGTCAATTAAATGCCATTATATATTATAAAACTTATATGTTAGTTATGACATTTTTCTCTTTTGGCTTTTAAACCGCACTTTTTTTTTAAAATTAGTTATTTGAAAGATATCCTTTTGCAGAGTGCATCAATAAATATAAAAGTATCAATGGGAGGAGAGCCTCCTGAGCATTTTGTGACGTATAGATTCTCTTTACCGAACAAAATCTGCCGCTATCGATAGGGAAATATATTAAAATAAACTTCTACCAGCTGCTTCATTTAAGAAGGATTGATCCGGGCATATATGCAGTTTGGGGGCCAAAAGCGACTTGATAAAAAGCCTTTCTTTAAATAACAAATGCACATGTTTGGATCAATGTTTTGAAAATCGAACCGACCCGACCGGTTTGATCGGGTTCACCCGGAACTGGAGCTTCTTGTGGTTGGGTTTGTTTTAAAACCGGTAAAAGACTCAAAACCGGATGACCGGCTGGTTTTTTTCGT
Organism: Aristolochia contorta; assembly: GCA_022405105.1. NCBI lineage: Eukaryota > Viridiplantae > Streptophyta > Magnoliopsida > Piperales > Aristolochiaceae > Aristolochia > Aristolochia contorta. Next base: position 11,850,145 of record CM039664.1, read on the forward strand.
TCGACCGCTGAACCGTTGAACCCACGAAACCGGTTGAACTGTTTAAATTAAATCCCTACAAAGCTAGGTCATGAAACAGAATGCGGCTCTCTCCTCTCTCGCCAGCTCTCCTCTCTCGATGGCTCTCCTATTCGACGGCTCTCTCGTCTCTCACCGGCTCTCTCCTCTCTCGAGAGAGGCTCCTTGACTCAAACAAATTTTTAATGACATACAACTCCCGGTTCAACCCGTTTGAACCGGTTCAACCTGAATCAGCTGCTCCACCGGTTCGATTGCCGGTTCGGTTTTCAAAACATTGGTTTGGATAAATTAATCTCTTTGAGTAAATTTTAGTTCTTTCGTAGAGTGATTATTTGAATAAACCCTCTTTCTAAGAGACGAAAGTTACCTTTATTTTCTAATGTTGTAGTGGGTTCATCCACGATGAGTAATTATTTGACAAAGGGGGATGCACGGTAAGATCATCCATCTTGGGAGACTATATATATCCAGCAACCGAGCAGATCCACATTTCGGAGAATAATTATACTAAACGAGTACCCGACAGCGTCTGAACCAATTGAACGAGAGATCATGAACTTTAGAAGCCATTTTTTTTTCTTGGTCACTTTAAGAGCCATTCGAGATTTAAAAAAGACCAGCATATTACAGTCTGATTTGCACGATGGTCGATCGACAAAGAGGATATGATCAATATATGCTATTATATTGCCGCCAGCCCATGTTAAGATCGAATCTTTAACAAAAGAAAATCATCTGCTTTACGTTTCAATCTCTCAAACTTCATAAAATGGGAGTAGGAAAAGATCCCGTGACATCAAATGTCATACAAAAATCGTCGAGACAATTCCGAAGGGAAACCCAAAATTAATGTTTCTACTGCTCAGCTATATCACTCACCATTAATACGTCGTCCAGATAGCCAAAAAGCAGTGGCCAGATTTCAGGCCAAACACAATCAAACGACTATCTAAAACTCCCGAGAGTACAGAAGTCAATATACAAGTAGGAAGAATGTGCCCAACCCCCTTCAACTCTATACAATTCCATGTGCCAATCAAGCTTTGGACCCGTCGTCTTCTTCTGCAATTGAATGAGAGAAACAGTTTAGAATTCCATGAATAATATTACCCAGGAACAGAATTTAAAAAACAAAAAAATTCCACAAAATTCATATTCACGCATTAATTTAGCAATAAAGTTGTATTTAAATATGATCAAAACAGTAGAGGCATGTAAATAAATCCATTTGGATCATCAGGGTTCAGTGCAAAAAATTCAGTTAAACAGAAGGCAGTTGGTATATATCGGAAAATACGTACCCTCGCCTTCTGGGGGCTTCTGGTTGTGACCAACTGACTGGAGAATGTACTTGAAGGTCTCGATCTCGCATGGGAGGGTGAGGGCGCCATTGGGATCGAACCCAAACTCCTCCTCCGCCTTCTCTAGCAATGCCTTGAAAACTGGAAGGCTCAGGTAACTGGTTGGGATGATAAATCTCCGCAGCTCAGGTCCCACATAGACTGCAAGATACCCCTTGGGGATGTCCGGCAGGTGCTCCCTGTGGCAACTATTTTCTTCGTCAGATTCACTGATGACGTAGGAATCCCTCAGGCGTTTGTTGATGGCCGGAGGGATGCCGGAGGGCTTCGTGGAAGTCTCCCCTTTGTTATTGAGGGAAATGGAGTGCCATTTCTGGAGAAGCTCTTTGAGTCGAACTATCTGCCGGATTCCGCTCACCTTGGTGCCTCCTCCGTCGTTGTTCATGGCGAAGAGGCCTATGAGTAACGACGGGGGCGGGTTGATTGATCAAGTTAGGAAATGATGGAGTGCGTAGAGTGTGACGACAGATCTGTGTAGCATCAAAGCACCCTGCACCTACTGGTTCGTTCATTTAAAGGAATTGTCCACGGGCACGCATGCAAAAAATTCACATAATAGATTAGCAGTTGATTATTAAAAATTCACAAAAACTAATAGTAGAGCGCTAGCTTTTAATACTGGAGTTAGGAAGATGGAGAGTTACTATTTAAAAAGGGATGACAAAACTGCAAATAACGAGAATTAATCAAACACTAAAGAATTGTCAAATTTCTGCTGATCATGTTTTGTTTTCTCTCCTCGCGTGGCCTCCCGTGTACGATGTTCCTTTCCTTTTAGTATTTATATAATCACTGTCGATTTATCTCCCGCCAGGTTTTACATAAAACAACTGTTTGTTCTTTTTTTCTGGTCCGATATCTCCCTCGATTATCGTGGTGGATACCGAGCACATTGGCTCCACGCAAACCGTTTTTTCAAATAACGGCCACAAAACCGTAGAAATAGCACGATCCCATTCAAGATCGGCAATGAACGAAAATCTGAAATGCCAGGAAGCCACAACGATCCTGCGAATTAAACTTCCAATTTCCGTTTTTACATCCAAATACATCAGGAAAAGTATAAAATTGTAGAACACCAGTTTTGAATAAAAAGAAGTATAAAATTAAAAACGAAAGAAACTGTGCGTTTTTAAACCGAAACACTTAGACCGAATTGTGCATAAATAAAACTTGAAACTGCATTCCAAATTTCCACATGCATTGCTAAGATATGAACTACTGCAGATTCTTCGTTTTAGATTTTTATTCAGTTATTTTACATTTTCTATCTCATACACGTCCCATCCAACGATTAAAATAGAAAGAAAATTAACGATCTATTTGGACTGAAAGAGAGGAAAGGATCAGATAAAAATTCGCTAAAAGTTCGAAAGAAACAAAACAAACGATCAGATTAAAAAATTTCAAACCTTCGAAAAGAAACAAACGTAACGATCACATTTAGAACTCAGATCTGAATTCTTTCCGAAAGCAAACAATACGTCGATCGTGATAACGCAATATCGATGGCCACATAGGGCAACGGAGGTGGATTAATTCTACTCCAAACTCGCATTTTCTTCGGCGATAACAACATTGTCACCAAACCGAAAGCACAAGCAGTACAGTAAAAGTATCCAGATCTAGCTCAATCGAGATCGACATCAGATTCAGGAAATATATATATAAAGTTCTACCGCGAATGAAAAGTGAACAAGAAAGAAAAAGAATAACGAAAAAGAAAAAGATCTCTGCGTACGTACCTGTCTTGAAGGTAGGAAAAATCCGTCATCAGAATGAGGTAGCAGAAGGAGAAGCTGCCATTACAGCTAGGAAGGCGAGGTGGAGGGAGAGAGTCGAGTATTCCACGGAGATGTAATGAGCGAATGATCTCTCTTTTTCTCCTCGTCCTTCGATGCCTCATTTATACGCCTCGAGTTCTGTCTCGGACATCGGCGTCCGTTGCGGAGAGGAGGGATACCCCTGGCGCTAGAGAGTGGAAACCATTAATGTGTAAGATTAACAACGATTAATTAATTACACTTAAGGAAGAAAATCTCAAGGCCGGCCACTAATTTTTTTTTTCACAAAAAATTTAGGAAAGCTGAAGGGGATTTGCCAATTGGTCGATGGCTCAGTCAAAATGGACACGTGGCCGCTAATCGGCGATGCTAGTCCGAGTTTCTGCTGATTAACAATCAAGGTACGTAACGGGTTTGGCGCTGATTAATCTCGTCTTAAGAATTAATTATTAAAACTATTCATATTTAATAATGAAGATGTGTGGTGAAGGTACTAAAGGAGTGGCGGAGGAGAATGAAACCGATTTTATAACATGATATATATTATGTTTTCGATATCAAAACAACAACAATCAGAGTGGCGCAGCGGAAGCGTGGTGGGCCCATAACCCACAGGTCCCAGGATCGAAACCTGGCTCTGATAAAACAGAGAAGCTTCCTTCGTGACATTTTTTTATTTCCTGTCAGATTGAGATTGATAATCTCCGACTGTATTTCATCTTCATATTTATCTTATGGTTTTTTACGATAGATCCATTTCATGCTCAGCTCTGAAACAGAATTCAATAAATAATCTTTGATTCGGGGACCAAATTCTAACATTGAAGTCCGAACATTATAACCGTAACAAAGAAAAAAAAAAAGGGAAAAAACGGGCAAATCCTTGATATGGAAGGGGAAAAAATAGTGTGGCATGCGATGCGATGGAGACGCGATCATATCTGTTTCCCCTGGAGGTCCCATTTCTCCAAAACGAAGCGACTAAAAACAAGTGTCTAGGTACTGTGACTAACCAGTCGTTACTGCTCTTTTTCGCTTCGCCGAAACGGATTAGTCAACATTCAACATCCAATAACAGTCTGTCTCCATGTCTAGTCCCGAGGCTTTAAAGTTGCAGCGTCAGTCCCTATGTAAGATGATGACTGCCATGTACGTAATTTTATTTTCGGTGCAGTGACGTGAGAGGTGGGGTCCAGTTACAGCTTGGTTATTAAAGACTAAAGGGCCGGCCGGCCGTACGATGGAGAATCCTTAGCTTTCTCGGCCTCCGTGGAGGGAGGCCAGGGAGTGGCCAGCTGTCACGTGGGATTACTTATCGATGAGTCCACTGGAGCAGCGATTACTGGTTCGAATAAGCTTATAATGTCTCACGAGCCACATACTCCCGAGGGTCGACACATATATTTGTCCCTTTCTTAGTTTCTAGCGCCGTGGACCTCATTATAAAGTGTTGTTACACTCTTCAAAATTAAAACCCACTGACTCTAAAAATTCTCTTGATCTACGCTTGTCATTTCAATTCAATCAGTCGGCCTTACGACGTCGCCCGCAGTCAAGTCTTTTCGAGCCCAAGTTGAGAGACACTCGGGTCGGGTGTCCGCTCGCTATCGAGCGGCTTTCGCAGCGCCAGCTTTCTCCGCATAACAAACTGCTGTTTGTAAACTGTAATCTGACTATAGTCGCTAAACACTCCAACGAAAGAGCTGCTTACTTTTCTTTTAACATCAACAAGTGGGGAGTCCGGGTGAACCGAATCATTTCCCACTTGACTCTGCCTTTACTCATTGATTTCTCGTCGTTCGACTTTGGTCCTAGTTGGGAAGGTCTTACGTACGTCCCTCTCTAGCCTGACTAGTGGGGGAGGGTGGTCAGTGAGTCCGTGACTCGGTTTGGTGGAATTTGGGAGTTGGAAGTGACGAGGAGAGACAGTGGACCTAACCATGACATAGAAAAAGTTCAAAAACGACCTTTTACGAGCCAAAAAATAAAATATAAAATAAAGACAAGTTGTCTAGACATCATACTGTTCCAGACTTTTGCGGCATCATCACCTTACTTGTCCCCTTGGTTCTATCTCAAATTGATTAAATAAAATTAGAATTATATATTTTTTCTATTGATAAATAGAAAAACTCTTTTACTAGTATTTATATGTGAGACTTATCTTTAACAAAGACCCTTTTCTTGGACCGAAATAATAGAGGCAAACACATTCCAAATCCACGACACCTTCGAAGTAAAATATGACCATAATAACCCCAATCAATTCGAGGAAGACTAAAATTGATTCAAAATATCGGTCCGTCTAAATCATTTCTCAAACGAAATATTTTAAGCGTTTAATCGTGAATTCTCTCGTTCTAGTCTCCTCCGCACGAGTGGCACGTTTGCGATATGTTTCACGAGTCTCGGGAGTGACACGTTCGGACTGGCGAGGGGGTGCAGACTTCGGAGTCTTCAGACGTTTACGCGCGCCTTTTTCTGTTATTAACTCCTTGCGGAACCCACTAGCGGGACCCACTGGCCTAACCCGCTTCTGTTTTAAATGTTTTAAAACCATTGCCGTCAAACAGGACCAGGGGGAAGTTTCTAGAGAAGCCAAAAAGAAGAAAAAATCTGAATGTGTGGACTATCCAGTCCGTGCATTTAACTCAACCCAACGGTGCAGATGCATCCGCAGAATGCACTATATAATTGACAGCTTCTGGAGGATTCCGAAGCTTAGCGTTTTGGGGGGTATCTCGCAGACCCTGTTCGGCACGAAAGCTCGTTAAACTTTCGTGTTCGAACCCGCTGCCACAGAGATGTAGGTTTTAATGGTTTTTGTTTACAAATCTTCCGATTGTTCTTCTGCTTCTACGGCTGCGTTTTGCCTTCTCTCCGGCAGGAAATTCGACGACATTATCTTTTTCTTCTTCTGCTTCGTCCGTGTTCTGTTTTGGAACACCTAATGGCCGCCGGAGGGGAAGAGAAGAACGAGGATTTTTATGCCGTTTTGGGGCTGAAGAAGGAGTGCTCAGAAGCGGAGCTGAGGAATGCTTATAAAAAACTGGCCCTGGTTCGATTAAAAACCCATTTTGTTGTTGTTTTATTTCTGGGTGCGTGCCTTCTCCCTTTTTGCTGGGATCCGATTTTTTGGCTCCTCTGCGTTTTGCATTTCTTTCTCTTCTTCTCAGGGGTCCTCGCAGGCTTTCTCTTTGGTGTTTTTCCCCTTATTTTAATTTTCTGAAGATTTCTTTAATTTTAAACAGATTTTACTTTGGAAATGATCGATTACTCGTTCTATCGACTACTCAAAGTTAACATCTTTGAATCGAGGACCTTTCCTTCTCTGCAACCTGGTCTTCCTCTGTTTTGCCTCCCAGAAAGACGGTAGCAGAGGGTGAGGATGCTCCTCTTCTACTGAATTCTTACAACGGGTCATCGTCGGCGTCGGGAATTTTCTTCGTCCATCTTGTATCTATCTCTCTACGAGAAAAGAAAGCTGGTATCTTTTTAAAACATTTCTAACAAAGTCCACAATTTTTTGAAGAAAAAAAATTCTTCTCTCTACCCTGAAAAGTTTTTTTTCGTATTCCACGGACTATTAAACAAATTTTACCGCTTTCATGGATAAACTGACCCGATTGAATTTGTGGGCAGGCACTAGTTTTAACATTATCGGTCTGCTGAGGCGAATTTCAAGTAACGAGTTTGAGCTGTTTTCTTCCACAGAGATGGCATCCAGATCGATGTTCTGCGTCCGGAAATACGAAATTCGTCGAAGAATCGAAGAAGAAGTTTCAGGCGATTCAGGAAGCGTATTCCGGTGAGCACCGACGGCCCCTTTATTTTATTTTTTTCTCACCCAAGCTATAATCGGAATCATTCGTCGCTGATCAAGTACCGCGTGGTGTCTTTTTTTCGGTTTTGCAGTTCTCTCGGACGCGAACAAGAGATTCATGTACGATGTAGGAGTGTATGATAACGGTGCTGACGAAAACGTAAGTTACAACGAATCAGCCTGCCACCGAAACTGATCGGGATTTCTTGGGGCTTGGGTGGAATTTGTTTCTGCAATCCTTGAAAAATATCTTTTGGTTGAACAGGGGATGGGCGACTTCATCGGGGAAATGGCCGCGATGATGAGTCAAACAAAAGCAAACGTGAGTTCTCTTCTCTCTTCGGTCTTCTTCTCTTTCTCTACGCGACTAAATTACGCTTGTACGCGAAGCCGTCTAAGTTAGCGTTTTTTTTTTCTGGGTTTCGGAGTTCGGAGATTCCGAAGTCTACAAGCATGAATTATAGACTTTTGATTTTAAAGAATCGGGGATGATGAGAGTGATGAGGTGGGTGGAGACCTTGTGTCCCTACCATATGCGCGGTGGTGCGCACTCAACCGAAGGTATCGTGCCGGAGGAGAAGGTTCTCGAGCAAATTGGATTTCTGGGGTTTGTCGATATGGTTTTCTTTTTGTTTTTTTTTCCTTCCATTCCGGCGACGGCCCTCCGGGGGACCACCGGACCACTCCAGGTGGGTGGTAAGCGTCCTCGTCCACCACAAAAGAACGTACCTGCGAGATTTTTTTTTTTTTTTTTTTTTGGTGTGGCATTGGAAGATTGTTTTTCTTGATTAAAGTACCCATGCTCCCACTTGGTGTGGATTTGCAGGAGAGCGGGGATTGCAGCTTCGAAGAGCTGCAGGAGCTGTTCGAGGAAATGTTTCAGCTTGACGGTTACGGTGCTTCTTCTAAAAGCGATAACAATGGGTGCTGGGCGGCTTCGAGTTCGTGGTCTTCCTGCTCTTTTACCAGCGGTAGCGGTAGCAAAAGAGATTGTGCTGACATGGCTTCCGGCGGTGGCGGCGGCGGTGGTGGGAGGGACAAGATGAATAGCTGCTTTTCGGATTATTCCGCCATGGATGCCAATCCGCGGAGTTTTTCTCTCGGGGTAATTAAAAAGTCATTCGATTATTCACGTCTCCTTAATCATATATGTTTCTGGAGGCTGAGCTCTAACTCTCGGACTCTAATAAGAGAAGGAAACTGGGGGCAACAGCCCACTGATTGAAGGTGGGGCGCTAATCATGTTCTTGTTTTGTTTTTGTGTGTCATGGGCGCAGGCGAGGAGCCAAGAGGGATCGGCATCGGAGGGGAGGCGGGGGTTGGGGGGCAAGCGTAGGAGCGGTGGTAGGAAACAGAAGGTGTCGGCGTGACAGTGTGGTCGCGGCGATTCTGGATGGGTCAGGTCAGAAGCTCAGAAGGTGGTTTTTGTTGCAGACGATCGTACTCGCTCCTCATGGCTTTCCTGATGTTAATGACGGAGTCGAGCGCGGTTGTGGAAAAGTCCGCAGCCAAAACTCTGGCGGGCCGGTGAGTAATTATTTATATAACTGGTCGAAGTGGGACAAGGGAATTGGGTATTGGGTATTGGGGGGTATTGGAAAGGAGGTTGATTGGGGAAGATGAAGATATGGTGCTTACCGTGCTTGGGCAGGGGGTGGCATTAATTTTGCTCAAAATGGATTCTGTAAGATCACAGTCGTATTATTAACTTATTATAGTGTATCTTCATCACGTGGGCTGCAACCGGGTTCACGATCTATATTCTACCAATCTAGCAAATCAAGTCACTCTTTTAGTTGTCATCAAGTAGTGATATATGCGGTATCGTGTGATGTATGTGCTTCGGTAAGGCCATCATCCCCTGCCTTCGCTCGCTCATTGCAGCCAAAAAAATCTTCCCCTCGTTGCCAAAGAATTGTAATGTTTCGACTCTAGTGTAAGTTTATAATCGACGACCGAATGATTGTATTGATTGTATTTATACACTGTTTTACAGAGTTTGAAGAAACAGAGGCAACTGTTATGGGATTTGGTATAACCCCGATAACCTATACAAAGATGAGATTGAGGAGATAACGATGAATTATATGAGACTATTAGGAAATTTCTATAAAAGATCTGTAACTGTCTAACACCCTCCCCAAAGCTCAAGGGTAGACGTTGAGCTTAGTACGTAAATCTTCAACCAAAGCTCAAGGGTAGATGTTGAGCTTAGTTCTTAAATCTTCAAAGCGAGCTTAAAGATGTGAAAATGTGCTGCAGTGGGAATATTTGGGAGGCCAGCTTTACTCGAATGAAATGAAGAACTGGATTGGAAGGGATTTGAATATGAAGAAATCGAAGTATGTGAATCGTCCATAAGATTTTAGTGCCTAGAGAAAGCAAGCCCCGAAATTCGGCTTCATAGCTAGACTGTCTTTTGTTTTTGAGAAACCCATGATATTAACTTTCCGCCTAGATAACTTGCATGCCCTGTAGTGGAACATCGTGTGATGGGGCAGCATGCCCAGTCAACATCACTCTAGCCACGGAGAAAAAAAGGTGGACGGAGTAATTCAAAGCCCAAATATAAGGAGTCTATAAATCAGGAAACCGAGGAGCTTGCATAAATTGACGTAACGAATTTATGGAATAAGATATATCTGGTCGAGTTAGAGTGAGATATTGTAAACTCCCCAGTAGCTGACGATAAGGGGAAGAGTCTGTGAGTAAATTGCCAGTGTGCATATCTAATTTGTCACCAAATAGAGGAGTGGTGATGTGTTTCGCTCCATCCAAACCATATAGTTTAAGTAGCAAAAGCACATACCTCCGTTGGGAGAGAAATAAGCCTTCAAGTTGTCTCTTAGTTTCAAGACAGAGAAAAAACTTTAATTCACTAAGATCAATTAACTCAAAGGTATTTTTGAGAAGATACGGAAATAATTGAATTGAAGTAATCGAAGAACCTATCACGATGATATCGTCTACATATATCAGAATAATCATAGTCTCTCCATTTTGTAACCTGAGAAACAGGGACGAGTCATGTGGACTGGTGACAAAGCCAGATTTGAGTACAAATTGACTAAGCTTTGAATACCAAGCCCGCAGGGTTTGTTTCAGACCATAAAGAGACCTTTTGTAGGTGATACACATGATGAGGATGATTCGGATCAATAAAACCATCATGCTGCTTCATAAATATTTCTTCTGTTAACTCGCCATGGAGAAACACATTCTTGACGTCTAATTGTCGTAGAGACCAATTTTTACAGATAGTAAGAGAGAATAATACAAATTGTTGATGGCCTGATCACAGGGGAAAATGTATCAATAAAATCATGACCAGGCCACTAATGAAACTCCTTGGCTACCAGCCTGGCCTTGAATTGTTCAATCGAGCCGTCGGACTTACGCTTTATGCAAAACACCAACTTGTTGCCAACAATATTTATGTTCTCTGTACGAAGAACTAAACGACAAGTTTGATTTTTATGTAAGGCTAAAATTTCGGATTGCATGGCATCTCTCCATCTTTCGTCTTTGACTGCAATGGAAAAATCGTGTAGGTTATGTCAGACCACGGTAGACAGACTCATTGAAGACTACATGTCTGGAAATAATAATGCATGAACTTTTAATTTCTAGACAGATATTGCCTTTATGGGGACTATGGTAACCCAAGAAAATACAAAGTGAACTTCTGAAATCAAGCTTTGTGAGAGGGAAAGAACGCAAACACAGGAAGCATAGACATCCAAACAAATGCAATTGAGAGTAAGTAGGTTGGCAATCATAAAGGCGAAAAAACGGTGTGTGATTATTAGTAAGTGGAGTCTGAAGGAAATTAATGCAATGAACTGCAGTTAAAAAGGCATAAAACCTATAGGATTGAGGGAGATTGGATTGAGCTAGCAATGTAAGCCCTCTTTCGATGCTTACGCTCAGCGACACCGTTTTGTGTAGGAGTACCTGGACAAGACAAACGTTGTTGAATACCTTTGGTGTGAAATAAGTTCTGCAAATTTGTATTGATGAACTCACCACCGCCATTCCTTTGGATGTATTGAATTTTGGATTGTTACATATTTTCAAGTAGCGGAATGAAGCTTTCAAAATTTGAAAACCATTTACTGCATCTACAACAATCAGATAGAAACGAAAACTAGATAGAAGTCATTGGAGCAGGGCCTATAGTGAAGCATAGCAACAGATTTATTAGTACAAATTGAAACAGAATTGAAGGGAAGACGATGACTCTTTCCAAGTCGGCAATGAGAGGAGGGTGAGATGATAAATTCAAATCACGTAGATGCAAAACTGTTGACAGAGAACGTAGAGCTTGATGTGAAGGATGACCTAGGCGGTGGTGCCAAATTGTAGAGGATGCATTATTCACTGAAAAACAGAATTTTTGTGGAGTAGGCAGTGGGTAAAGTCCCTTTTACTGGGTCCTTGATTCAAGATCTCATTGGTTTGTAAATCACAAACCATGAAACCAGTTGGAGTGAATAAAAATGACCAATTATGATCTTTTGAAAGCTTAGAAACATAAATTAACTTTTCAAAGATTTGTGGTACGAACAGTGTTTTGCAAGACACGGTAGAACCAAAAGAACGATGTAGAGAAGTGCGACCTGTATGGGAGATAGACAAAGGTCGACCATTACCGACTGAAATCGAGTCAGAACTATGATAAGGTTTCTTACCAGACAGATCAGCAGAATCGGGGTTAGACTGTGGGTTGCCTCAATGTCTAAAATGTAGGATTTCGTATTCAGGAAATACATTGTAAATCGTATCAATTACATGCTTGAATTGAAAAAACGGAAATGAAATCGTACCTGATTCCATGAAAATGACGTTTTCCTCAAGTTAGGTCTTCCGTGTAGATGAGTCTTAATCGTGTATCGTGATGGGGAGAGACAACATGGTTTTATGATCTACATGTGGAGACCATAACCCTTTATTTATTATTTGTATTTCCAATTCTGCCCCTCATCAAATTGGAAATACCACTTATGGTATCTACACATTAAATTTTTCATGACAATTATGCCTTTAGCCTTAATACTTTATTCCTAATAGATCACTTAATTAGGCTAATTCAAACAATGGCTTAATACATTAATTGTCACATGTGTGTCCCAATTAGATTTTCTAACAATCTCCCCGTGGACCACATATGTAACTTGAATAATGTGTTACACTTTATGAGCTCAAAATTTGCCATTGTAAACATAGAGCACAAACAATATCGTCCAGTAGATGTATTAATATAGGATCAAAGAGGCAGTCGTTATATCAATCATAACTAAACCTTCAGTGATCACAAATATCAATATAACTAAATGACATAGATAAATCATGAAAGGTGTACCTTGAAAATCACTTGAAGGTAATCTGTATATGTCGATTTTCAACTGGCCCTACTTGAATGAGATCATTAATAATAACCTTTTGTACAGACTGAAATGAATTATGCTTCAATAACTGTATTTCTGATAAGAAAATATCCACACACTAATGTATGCATAAATAAAAGTGAATATAGAACTTCAAAGAGACAAACTCCTCCTAAACTGTAGATTCCTGATATGGTAATACTCCCATTTGAGCAGTGTGTTCATGAAAGACCCTTTGTAAGAGGGTTTGCAACCATGGAGTTTGTGCCTAACTGTTCAATAGAAATCTGTCCATTCTGTACCCTTTCCTTCACAACTAGGAACTTAATCTCAATATGTTCTAACTTGAATGAGCTCCTGTTGTTGTTTGAAAATAATACAGCTGAATTGTTGTGACAATATAACTTAAGTGGTCTTTCAATGTTTTCGACAATTCGCAGCCCAGTGACAAAATTTCTCAGCCATAGTCCATGATTGGATGCCTCGTAAATGCTACAAATTCTGCTGCCATAGTAGAAGAAGCAATAATGGTCTGCTTGGCACTACGCCATGAGACAGCCCCACCAGCCAACAAATAAATGTAGCCAGAGGTGGATCGGTTGGTATTTTGGCATCTAGCAAAATCGGACTCAGAATACCCAATGATCTCCAAACATTCTGATGTCCTATATGTGAGAATGTATTCTCTTATTATTTTCAAATACCGCAAAACCCTTTTAGCTGCTTTCCAATGATCCATACCTGGATTACTTAAGTATCTGCCTAACATGCTAACAATGTACGCTATGTCCGGACGCGTACAGACTTGAGCATACATTAGACTCCCTACAGCTGATGGATAAGGAATTCTCTGCATGTCCTGAATTTCAAGATTTCCTTTTGGGCACTGATTGAAACTGAATTTGTCCCCTTTAGCGACTGGGGTTTCACATGGTTTGCAATCCTGCATGCCATATCTTTGAAGTATCTTATCAATATAGGCTCTTTGTGATAATCCCAAAATGCCCTAAAAACGATCACGGTGTATTTAGATTCCTAATACAAAGGATGCTTCACTAAGATCTTTCATCTCAAAATTATTTGAAAGAAATTTCTTGGTTTCTCGTAACAAGGCTGAATGAGAGAATTACCTGATGAAATTTGTGGTACCACTGATGAGATGCCTGTTTTAACCCATAAATGGATTTGGTCAATTTACATACCATCTTGTTTGTGTCTCCTGACACTAAATTTTCTGGTTGTACAATATAAATTGTTTCATCAATGTTTCCATTGAGAAACACTGTTTTGACATCCATATGATGAAGTTCCAAATCAAAATGTGCGACAAGAGCCATGATTGTTCTAAAAGAGTCCTTCGAGGAAACCGGAGAGAAGGTCTCTGTAAAATCAATCCCTTCCTTTTGAGTAAAACTCTGCTACAAAACGGGCCTTCTACTTCTCCACATTACCATTTGAATCCCGTTTCATCTTAAATATCTATTTACAACCAATTGGTTTTATACCTTCCGGCAATGGGACATGTTCCCAAACCTTATTGTCATGCATAGATTTATACTCCTCATTCGTTGCTTCAATCCACTTTTCTGAGTTCGAATCTTGCATGGCTTGACGGAAGTTGATTGGATCATCTTCCTTCACTCCATTATGTTCTTCATGTTCTACAAAAAAATACTATATAATCATCCGAAATATAATCTTCTTGTGGATCGCCATAAAAGCGCTTCTTGTTGTACAATTTTTGATTTTTGTTCCTCAGGAACAACTGTCATATCTTAAATGGGGTTATATCTAACAATGTCATGAAGAGGTTCCGGACTTGCTTCCTAGAAAACAACAATAGGAATCGATTTTGGAATTTGAACCGATTCTTCCTCTAAGACAAAGTTTCTTACCTTATTTCCCCTAAATTCAATATCCTCAAAAAATGTGGCTGTTCCCGTCTCAAAAATTTTCTTTAATTTTGGATCATAAAATTTGTACTCTCTGGATCGCTCAGAATACCCAATAAAGTAGCGGCTAACTGTTCTGGGTTCTAATTTATTCTCATGCGGCTTATAACGCCTTGCCTTAGCTGGACACCCCCAAACATGAAAATGTTTTAGACTTGGCTTTCTGCCAGTCCAAAACTAATAAGGCGTTTTAGCATCGGCTTTAGTTGGTATTCTATTCAGAATGTAAGCAGTAGTCTTTAAAGCCTCTCCCCAGAGTGACTCTGGTAAGATAGAATGACAAATCATGCTTCTTACCATATCTTTAAGAGTCTGATTTCGTCTTTCAGCTACACCATTCATTTAGGCGATCCTGGCATGGTGTACTGTGGGACGATTCCAAATTCCTCTAGGTACTTCGCAAATGGTCCTGGACGTTGTTCACCTGAACCGTCATATCTGCCGTAATATTCACCTCCAAGGTCAGATCTAACGCTCTTAATGGTTTTGTTGAGTTGATTATCAACTTCAGCCTTAAAAAATTTAAACACGTCCAGTGTTTGAGACTTTTCGTGGATAAGAAATAAGTATGCATATCTAGAGTAATCGTCTATGAATGATACCAAACATGTTTGACCATTCCAAGAAGGTATTGGATATGGTCCACAAACATCCGTATGTATCAATTCTAAGACTTCCGTAGCTCGATATGTACCTAATGTTTTCTCATTGGTATGTTTACCTTTAATGCATTCAACACAAACATTAATGTCTGTGAAGTCAATGGAATTTAAAATTCCATTTGACACTAGTCGTTCAACTCTATTTCTAGATATGTGACCTAATCATTTGTGCCCCAATGCGCCTGAATTTTCATTATTAATTTTTCGCTTAGTACCACGTGATTCCACATTCAAGGTTTCATGAAAACAAGCAACAATATCAAGTAAATATAGATTATTATATATGATCAGAGTACCAGTACCAACCACATTCGAATTTATGGATAAACTGAATTTATTGTTTCCAACTGAACAAAAATACCCAGATTTGTCTAACCAAGAAACAGAGATTAAATTCCGTCGAAATGACGTACAATAAAAGTATCATATAAATCCAAATAGTATCCAGTACTCAATAACAATCTATAATGCCCAATTGATTCAATTGCTACTGTCTTGCCATCTCCAACATAAATGCATCTTTCAGCATCATTTGGCTTTCGATAGCTCAGGCAGCCCTGCATTGACACACTGATGTTAGTAGTAGCACCGAGTTTAACCACCAATTGTTTCCTGGTACTGAGGCTAAATTAACCTCAAAATAGACTAGTGTAAAGAACAAACTCTTCTTTGCCCTCCAGGCATGATATTTCGTACATTCTTTCTTAACATGTCTAGGTTTACCACAAAAGAAATAAGTATTTTCAGCCTTATTTTATTTCTTTTGTACTGGACCCTTTGCAGCTTCATTCTGTCTTTTTTGCCATTTCCTTTAGAGTCCATTTATGTGATGCCACGTTTCAATCTTTCTTCCTCTTACACACAATAAGAAATGAGCTCATTAAGAGTCCATTTTTCTTTCTGGCAGTTATAACTAACCAGAAATTGATCAAACTGTGCTGGGAGGGAAAGTAAGACCAAATGTACGAGTAAATCCTCAGATAACTCAAAATGAAGGGTCTTAAGCTTTGAAACTAAGTCAGACATTTTCAGAATGTACTCCCTTATATTTCCATTGCCTTTATACTTCATGGAAATTAAGCGGCGCAAAAGCGTGCTTATTTCCGCCTTATCGCCTTTTTGAAGAAATCTTTGGCATTGGTCATCGATGTCGATACCCCACCAAAACCCCTATCATTTTGTCGCAATTCGACAATGGGATCTCGTAGGATCTTGAAAATTTTTCGATGAACTCCCCAAGCCCAAAAAATTGTAAAAAACGAAAATATTTCTGCAAATTAAAGCATGAATCGAATACGATTCGCTCTGATACCAATTATAGGATTTCGTATTCAGGAAATACACTGTAAATCGTATCAATTACATGCTTGAATTGAAAAAATGGAAATAAAATCATACCTGATTCCTTGAAAATGACGTTTTCCTCAAGTTAGGTTTCCGCGTGTAGATGAGTCTTAATCGTGTATCGTGATGGGGAGAGACAACACGGTTTTATCATCTACATGTGGGGACTATAACCCTTTACTTATTATTTGTATTTCCAATTCTGCCCCTCATCAAATTGGAAATACCACTTATGGTATCTACACATTAAATCTTTCATGACAATTATGCCCTTAGCCTTAATACTTTATTTCTAATAGATCACTTAATTAGGCTAATTAAAACAATGGCCTAACACATTAATTATTACATGTGTGTCCCAATTAGATTTTCTAAAATAGAAACCTATTATGTGTGACAGCAGAGGAAGAAGCAGTTGAAAGTGGAAGTGCAGTGCATTTGAGGTTGGAAGTGCATTGTCTGGAGCCCAGCAGTGATTCGTTGCTGGAGAAGGGGAGGATTGGGACGTCCTCAACCCCGATTTGAGGAGGAATACCCTCGGCCTCTGGAGGAGCTGGAGCATTAAGAGCAGAAGTGGAGAACCGTAATCAGTTGAACGAAAAACATTAAGTTGAGCCAATAACGGAATCGAACTGGCAGGCCGTGTGGCATAGAATCAGGTCCTCATCATCGGGAGTAATCAAGAGAAATGGATTTGGCGTGAATCAGGTATTCATGAACTCTTTACTACCTCGTTGTAGCGTGTGCCACTCAGTTTTTAATTGTTCAATGCGAAAACGTGTAACTGTTCCGTAGACCTCTTCAAGCGTGGTCCAGCATCGTGTGGTTGCGGCATTAACCATTCTTGGTAATATGGAATCAGAAATATATCGCCCGTTTCCATTTAGCAAGCTCATCGGGAGAGGAAGCAGGGGGTGGGAGGCTGTGGTTAATCAGACCGAGCAGATTGTACTCCGAAGGTTCGGATTGATTTGGAGCTTCTTCTCCGGCGTGAGTTTGAGGGACACTTCGTGGCTAATGGCTTTGACAGCCGGAAAAGTATAAGAGGAGTTTGGGTCGGCAGGAGAAAAAACGATGTTTGATGGGAACTCCGTCAGAGCACGAGAGGAAGAAACAAAAAAGGTAAAAAAGTAAAGTGATCGATTTGGAATCAATGTAGACTCCTGATACCATGTGAGAAAAGCTTGAATCGATGATTGTATTGATTCATTAAGCATGTATTTATACCGTGTTTTACAGAGTTTGAGGAATCAGAAAGGCGACTGTTATGGGATTTGGTATAATCCCCATAACCTGTACAAGATGAGATTGAGGAGACAAGGATGAGTTAGATAAGACTATGAGGAGATTTCTATATAATATCTGTAACCGTCTAACAACGTACGTCAAATGTTAATAACGTGAAGGTCCGTTCTACATCACGTGGGCACGTCGAAAACAAAAAGATTCGTCACTTTCTTTCTCTTACTAACGCACTGTACAAGGGAATCGGTTCGGGTGAGGTTAGCCGCTGAAAGCATTATTCACGGTAAGAGCAGCAAGTAGCAACCCACGAGGGGTTCCAGCTCACTTCCCGACCGGACAAGAAGAATAATAATGTCCGACGTGAAACATTAAATGGTCGCAGACGGCGAACTTTTTTGGGGTTTGATGATCCGTCCAATTCTGGGACGGTAGTGGCCAACTTGGTCCGGACGAACGGACGGACTCTCGTTTTCTTTTTTCCTTATCTCTGCTTTAATCCAAAACAGAACTGCCCCTCGTTCATTCCAGGAGACACCCTTTTGTATCTTTCCGATTTTAAAGTGAGTGATTGCATTGGGTGGCGGTTTTAAGTCTCTAGCTGTATTAATGAAGCAGGAAACAAAAAAAAAACCCAGAAAGGTCGAGAGAGTCGTAGTGTATAGAGAGTACTGAAAGGTAGGTTGTGTCGCGGTCGACAAAAGTTTCAGTGTATGGGGGGGGATTCATGCATGGCCTCATTTATCTCATCCTGTATGGGCGGGGGGGGGGGGGGATTCGTGCGCGGCCTCATTTATCTCATCCTGTTCAACTACGACTGCTTACAAAGACGGCATCCACCCATCCACATTGTCTTCTGTATTAAATGTCACCGTCAGCACTCTTCTTTTTTTTTCTTTTGTTTTTTTGTTTCTACTGGCCTCCTGACATCATTTTCCTGCTTCCGTTCTCTTCCTCAATTTCTCTTGCAAGCCCACTGTTCTTGGTCCAACATGGTGTTTTCTCCCCTGCTTCGTGCTGATTTTATTCCGTTGACCCGATGGATTCAGACGGCAAATCTGTTTAACCTGCAAACCTGCCTAAGCCCAAGCTATAGGGGCTCAACCACCCACGCAGATAAGGTTAAAAGATATTCATGCGTCAAAGCAGACCTTCCCCAAAATATTAACTTGGCGGAACAAGGACTACTGCAAATTAATGTCAAACAAATTTCTCGTGTGACTTCCAAACAC
Organism: Aristolochia contorta; assembly: GCA_022405105.1. Taxonomy (NCBI): domain Eukaryota; kingdom Viridiplantae; phylum Streptophyta; class Magnoliopsida; order Piperales; family Aristolochiaceae; genus Aristolochia; species Aristolochia contorta. The sequence continues at coordinate 11,868,953 of CM039664.1, forward strand.
CGCCCGGTTTCATAGGAAAATGGACACCAATTTTATGTATTCTTCTCTTACTGTCGATCATTACATCTTATCAGCTCATTTTATGGCAGGCCCGTTATATGTGCCCACGGTGGCCTCACGATTTCCTTTATAAATTTAGAGTAATGTTAGCTGCTTATATGTACAGTACCTACACGTTAATCGAAGTCTTCATAAATATAAAAAAATATTTTTTATTTTATAAAATCTTATATTCTAAAGGATAAACCCTAGGCATTAATGGTTTAAATTAACATATACATGAGATAGGTACTACACATAGGTGCAGCTAGCATTTTCCATAAATTTATGATTCGGCTCATTATATCATTATATAATTTGTATAGAGTAATACATCATTATATTATTTGTATAGAGTAATACTTGTGGCACCTAGGTGCAATATCTATCCAAACTTACCAGCATTTATGAAAGATTGAAACACTTAAAAAGATAAAAAAATTTCGGAAATCTCTCTGCAGGAGAAGGATCAAGGAAATCCGGCATTCTTGAAAGAAAATCAACCACATTTCAGCACAAAAACGGAGAGGGAAATCACCACTCTCTATGCCACATTTAGCACACAAATGATTCACAAAAATCGTTAAAAAACAGAAAGAGGGGAAAGAATCCCATACTCACTCAAACAAACAGAAGATCAAATAGACACACTATGTCAAAAATGGGAAGTTTTCTCAATCCAACACAAGGAACTAATCGAACACACTCATGAACGGCAAGACCACTCACAGATTAACAAAAAAAACGACAAAAAGTTATGAAAGCCAAGTGAATCACGGAGTTGTAATCCGATGGAAACCACGGTAATATAGGTCTCCTTGAAAATGAAGGAGACCATGCAAATCCAGGAAATCAAACCCTTCAGAGGAAGGGAAATAAAAGAGGAAAAACAAAATCACGGCAAACACCACGAAAAATTTCAGCCAAACAAATAACAGTAATTCTTACGAATCATCCCAAACAGAAAAATAAATCTCCAAAATGAAAAATAAAAAACACACAGAGGAAGAGATCGAAAGTCAAGTTCAAAAACAGCCTCAAATTACCTTGCATACAAGGTAATGCTCATACAACTACTAGCCTTAAGTTTTCTGCTTTATATTTTGAGAAAACCAAACAAAAAAATTCCAAAAAAAAAAAAACTGCTCCGCGAAGCAACAGGCTGAAACAAATTCCATAACAGAAAGGATGGCCGGCAGCCCACCACGATTGGGAACCACAGACCTTCAACATGAAACAACACGGAAATACAGAGCAAAGGATTATTGGGAAAAACCCCACACGATGGTGCAGTAAAACGGAGCCGGAGAAGATGTCCCCACGGCAGTGAAACAAAACGGAGCCGAACTCCACATGACGATTAAAAAAAAAAAGGAAGTCGGAGATGGAAAATCCACGCCGATGAAGGAAAACGGAGCTGGAGAAGAAGATGAACTCAACGGTTTTCTCTCAAGTCACATTCAATCACATCAAACATAGAAAAGGGAGAAAGAAAAAAGAAGAAATCAGAGGCATCACGCGCTGCTGAGGAGCTACCGGATATTATTACAAGCAAATCCCCAAAGCCCCGAACTACTTCTTCAAATAAATCTTGGACATGGACGTCCGATCAAACTGCATGAGAAGCCAAAGTCCAAATTTTTAAAATCTCAAGAAGCCGGGAAGGCTTGAAGAAAGTCAGAATTTGGGAACTTCGACTTAGTAAAAAAAATAATCAAAGATGACCTGCCGCAACCATTTTTTGCGACAAGCCATTGGTGTGAAGGGGGAAACACGTAGCACAATAATAGGGGGCCTCGACTTTGTTTGTGGGCCCCCTCAGTCACCTCCTCAATGGAAAAACAGAGAATCATGAGAAATCGTGTAAAATTTGTTCAAACTTCCTCTGCATTACAAAATCATACAGGCTTCTTCTATCTTGCACATCTCTGGAAAAGAAAAAATTTCACTCATCTGAAGTTTTCCGTCTCGTTGAAACCCATAGTTTTTTTAAGCAAGATAGATGTAACGGAAAAGGGAAGAGTGATGGTGACACTGGATGAAAATGATGAAGTAATACAAACCATTCCCATACGAACGTCAACTCCATGCAAGGAGAAACAAGGCTTACAGGTTATGGAATAGATTGAAAATAGCCAGAACCTCGGAGACATCATTGAGAATATGAACCAAGTCACCATCTCTCAAGAATGCTCATAGAGAGGCTTGGCATAAGTCCCAAATACACTCGTAGGCATGTTTGTAATTCGGATTCCAACATCCCTCACGGCTATTGCAATCTTCCTGCAAGATGTGTTACGAAAACTGGAAATGACGGAGCTGAACGTTGTTGTATATGCATTAAACAGGGGGTACCACTCGTTCGTACTTCAAAACGGTGAAGAATGTGAAGAACTACTGCTGTAAGCTCCGATAAAAATCACAGATTCGGTTCGTCATCTGTTCAAATGGCCACGAAGCTTCCACATAGATAACTACCTCTACTCTGAGGTCCCTCTTTGGGTAAGACTTCCTAGGCTCCCTTACAACCTCTATCATGATGAAGCTCTTAAACGGGTAGTCGGTCCACTTGGTAGATACATCTGCATGGACGTAGATACAGCTTTTAATATATACAGCCTCATGTATGCCAGAGTTGTGTTGGTCAACCTAGACGATGTAGAAAAAAAAAGGCATGACAATTACTGTCCCCCAGAGACGACTTTCTCTCTTGCCTATGTCGTTGAGGGCATACCAGAAATCCGTAATTTATGTAGTGAATGGGGACACAACGCCATTGAATGCAGGGGGAGAGCACGAGCAAGGCATGCTACATGACCATTGCATGAAGCTGCTCACTATGAAGACTGGACTTTTGTCCAAAACCGTGGTGAAACCCAGTGTTTTCAAAACCGAACTGCCCCGGCCAATTCGACTGGATTCAACCGGAACCGGGATATTGAACGGTTCGGTTTGTTCAAAGACCCAGAAATGGTAAAAAACCGGTTGACAGGCCGGTTTTGAGCGGTTCAATCGCTGAATCGGGAATCGAACCAGACCGATTGAACCGGTCTTCTTAACTTTTTAGTATTATAATAGTTTTTTGTATTTTTAATCTTGTTTTTTGTTTATAGAATTATTATTATGTATTTTTTAATGAGAAACAACTCATACTGGTTGAACCCGGTTGATCCGGTTGAACAAGAATCAAAAGCTCCATCGGTTCGGTTTTAAAACATTGGTGCAGCTAGACAAGCAAGATCTCAAGTTGTGCCCACGATTGAAAGGTGAAGTGCCACCTCCCTCCCTTAGCAGAGACAGAAGCACTACGTGATTGCTCAAAAAAATACACCTGTGACTACATCGAAGACGATGGCATACACCCTAAAAACGAAACGAGTTGGAAATCCATATGATTATCAAGAAAATCAGGTGGGGGTGAAACGGGAAATGCTTCCAACAGCGATTGCACAAGAGAAAAAATCTCCGTTCGGTACTGAAGTTGGGGAGTGAGTGAACAAAGAAAGAGTTGGGCAGAGTGGAAGCTTGACTGACCCAGTGGAAGGCAAAGAACAAAATCAGATATAGAAACAAAAAAAGAGGTCAGCCAGAAAGAACACATCTCCACCAAAAGAGCACAAATCCGCCAAAATGGTGAAGGAGACACAACCACTTCAAATCTCATCGCAAGGTAAGAATTCTACGACACAAAATATTTGGTTATTATGTTATGCTTTCTAGTGTGGAATATCCGGGGCGCACAGCCTCTCGGCGAAGCATGCATTGCCTTTAATATTTATAACACACTCACCTGCCATAGTATACTTATGAGAGACAAAGTTGGCACAACCTGACTTATCCCCAAATTTTAAATGGCTAGAATCCCAGTACCAGCCCTCTTACACGGTCACGTCTGAGGGATTGAGTGGAGGGCAATGGCTATTCTAGAAATCAGACATTAAGATACAAATCCTGTGGTCAACTGTGTGTGCAATCCAAAGTGAAATTGAATATCAAGGTGGCTGAAAAATGAACATAACGTTCACTTACTTGCCACCTCAACCTAGTAGATGGATTAGTGCCCTAACAAAATTAGAGAGTGTGAATTACCCATAGACCGAGCCAATGCTATTAATAGGAGATTTTAATGTCATAGTAACGCAAGAAGAAAAATATTCAGCTCAAGGAAATACATATAGGGAAAATAGACATTTCATGGAATTCATTACAAATGGAAGGTGGAATGATTTAGGGTACATTGGAGCAAGATATACTTGGTAGAATGGCAGAAAAAACGAAAATCTGGTTATGGCTAGGCTAGACCAGGCCTTAGTAAATGGGGCATGGCTTCGGCAATGGTCAGAAGCCTCACCACATATACTGCCTAGAATTAGATCTGACCACTCACCTCTTCTGTTACACACACAACCGAAAGCTTTGATAAAAAAAAAACACCCTTTAGGTACCAAGCAATGTGGAGAGGGCATTTACGGTACAATGATATTCTGGAAATTGCTTGGAACGAAATAAATCACCCAAATCTATGAATAGCACCACCTGGATACTTTCCGGTTTGATTAGAAAATATAGTAGAGAAGTTGATCCAATGGAACAAAAATAGTTTTGCATCCACAAAAATATATGAAACATGACCAGAATTAACCAATCTCTCCTACTCAAGGAAAAAGAATTACAACATGAAATCATGAAGCTGTCTGGAATTAAACACATGCACACCTTTCAGAGAGCTAGACAAAGTATATACAAGGATGGAGATGAGAATACACGATTCTTTCACTCCTTCGTTAAGGCTAGAGCTCAAAAAATTAGAATAACCCAAATAGAGACAACATAAGGTACCCTACTAGCCATCGAGGACCAGATCAGGGGAGAAGTCGTATCCTTTTTCCAACACATATATTCACAGCTAGCAAAAAGAACCCACCGCCGTTTCAGCCAATAAAAAAGATGAGAACCGAAGATAGAACCTGTTTAAGCTCCCCAATCAAAATGCGGGAGGGGAGAGCCGCCCTGTTTTCAATAGAATCTTATTAAGCCCCCGGATTTGATGGATTCCAACCAATTTTCTTCAAGCATTAGTGGTTCCAATAGAAAGATGATTTGTTACACAACATACAAACCATCTTTAGCACTGGGAAGATGGAGAAGAAACTAAACAAAACTTTTATTGTTTTAATTCCAAAAAAAGAACAACCAAAAACCTTCAGTGATTACAGACCAATTAATCTATTCAATGTGGTCTACCGAATCTTAACAAAAATCCTAGCTAGCAGACTCACAAAAATTATACAACAAATAATCTCCCCCTCCCAAGCTGCCTTCATAAAGGGAAGACAAACAACAGACCACATAATGATGGCCCACGAGATCCTCAAGTCCTTTGAATAAAAAAAGAAAAACACTCATTCTTTGGTACCAAGATTGATCTAAGAAAAGTTTTTGATACTATATCATGAGACTTCTTAGGATACACCCTAGAGGCTTTCAATTTCCCAAACCAGTGGAGAGACTTGATCATGTCATATATAAACTCGGTCACATACCAAATTTTAATAAATGGCATCCCACGACAATAGTAGTGCCAAAATGTGGGATTAGGCATTGGAAACCACCATAGTCTGGGCCAAACTTGTAGGGAAAAACTCCTTAGGTATATATTTGCTAAAACAAATGCATTATGGGCTTCTTACATGAAAGCAAAATATGGGAAATCTCCAAATACGGCAACTACGAAGATTAGTCAAGGATCTTTGTTGGCATGGAATCAAATTTCCAAACACGGATTTTTTCAAAAAAAAATATATAAGCACAAGTGTCGAAAGGAAATAATGCCTCTCTTTGGTATGATAATTGGGTATGGGAGATATATAAACCCTTAGTAGACATATGTAGGAAAGTGAATGGGCCCCACAACCCGAAGATTAGAGTAGACACCATGATAGAAAATGACAGAACCTAGAACGAACCTCACATAAGGGAGCTATGGCCCCCATTGTAGAAACTATACTTAGTACCCCATTAGATACTAACAGTTCTGATTCACTGATTTGGTCTCCCTCTACTAATGGTGTTTTTTCAGTCAAAAGTGCATATCACATTTCCTATAGAGGTTTCAAAGAAAGAAAACAAAACTTAGAATGTGGCCCGGGGGACATTATTTGGTTCCATATATGGAATCTCAAACTGCTGCCCAAATAGAAGATCTTTCTGTGGTTGCTTATAAAAGTGCAGATCCCTACAGTTGACCTCTTAGTGAGAAGAGGAATGCAAGTAAACCAAATATGTGAAATGTGTGGTAATGAGTTGGAAAACTCAGCTCACCTTTTCCTTAATTGTTCTTTTGCAAGAGCAATTTGGAACTTACTCCAGGACAAAACATCTTTAGTCCCAACAAGCTCAGGCATTAGAACATTCCTACTAAGAGTTTTCTCAACCCTGAATATTAGGAAAGCTCCCTGAGTTCAAACTTATGTCGTAACTACCCTTTGGGAGATTTGGTGTACCCGTAACAAAAAAAAAATGGAAACAAGCTATCTACACCTCATCAGTGTGTAAATAGAGTCACCGGCCTAGTACAACAAATTATAAAGCATAAAGAAATCCCCATAAGAGAGAAAGGAAAGGAGCTGAGGACGGAAGTTAGATGGGAACCCCCAAGGAGGGAGACCCTAAAGGCAAATTTTGATGGGTCATCAATACTTGATGGAACCCATGCTGGGGTGGGAGTGGTAATTCGTTATGCTCACAAGTCACCCCTTGTTTCAGCAGTCTGGCAATTGCATAAGAAAACAAATAACAAAGCCGAATTCATGGCTCTAACTCTTACTCTGATGCTCGTTACAAAGTTTTATAAGAACTCTCTTATTATCATTGAAGGACATTCACAATTAGTTATTCAATCAATGAAAGAAAATCAACATGAAGCTCAAGAGATGGGCCCACAAGTGCCAGGGATTGCTGCAGGAATACCTCTAGCACAGCTACAACATTAGCTCAGGGAGGCAAACTCATGGCTGCTTCACTTTCAAAGGAGGGACCTTTTTTGGCAGTGCAGGGTGCACAAGAAATCAGGCTATGGAGAGCTTTGGTTCCGCGCTTTTTGAAAAACTATATATTTAATGACGGTATGAGGGCATGGCTTAGCCCAAGTATTTATATTCAGGATGACTATACACTACTTAATTCCACAGACTCACTACTCTCTACAGACTTTAGTAACACGCATGAATGAAAATTTTCTGGTTTGGATAAAAAAAAAGTTACCCATAAAATAGGAAGATAATATTTTTATCTTTCACCAGTAAACCCTTGCATTAAACACATAAGTGCAGCTAGCATTTTCCATAAATTTATGATTCTAAGATACGACTTATTATATCATTATATTATTTGTATAGAGTAATGCTAGTTGCACCTAGGTGCATTATCTATCCAATGTACCATTCATTTTTTAAAGATTGAAACACTTATAAAGATAAAAACAATATTTTTTATTTTATAAAATTCTAAATTCTAAATTTTAAAGGATAAACTCTATGCAACTATGTTTTAAATTGGCCTGAAGCTAGCATTTTACTTTTCTATATTGATTGTTGAGATTTTTTTATATAAAAAAACACAAAAGTTATGTATAACAAGTTCAAGTACATAGAATAGTGTGAAATGAAGCTTAAGAGGGAAAAGACAGACGGAGAAAAACATTTCGCAATCTCAAGCATGTTATTACACAAAGTACATCTTTTGCTTCTGAATTATAATTTTTCTGGGAGGAACAAGCCGTTTGCGGGAAGGCTAATGCAGGCATGCCACGGATATTATATTTTAATTAAAATAATATTTTACTGTTTGCTACTCTAAGGGTTAATATTGAACAAATAAACCATGTGTTTTTTCCTACCAAGCCAAGTAAGACTTGATTTGAAGTTATTAATGGCTGGGGGAGGTTGAACTCTTCGATGATCAGTCCACTCTTACTCCGATAATAGAGAAAACCCAATTTATATATATATATATATAAAATAATATCAATACTACTATATAATACTGTGGTTTTTTACTGTAAATTTTTACTATGTAACGTGGCATTTCGTTTGCAGTCCACATAAAATACCTATTCTATAGGGAAGTAGGGAAGCCTAAATCTTAAGCAACTTCGGACGGTTTTTACTTCCACGACTTTACATCACATCCGCGGGATAAAATATGTAAAATTTTAATTTTTTAATAAAATATTATCAACCTATATAAATAAACCCTAAACTCTAGATTTTTTGATTTTCTCTTGCAACAGGATGTAAGTAAAATTATAAAATACTGATATTATTTTTCTTTTTTTATATCTTTTACACGGGCAATGAGGACTCAACGTCACATGCTGTAAATTCTTACAGTAAAATACAGCCGTATGCATATCCCTGTTCTTTATATATAGAGAGAGAAGACACAGAAAGAAGAGTAAGAATAGAGAGAGAGAGAAGACACAGAAAGAAGAGTAAGAATAGAGAGAGAGAGAGAAGACACAGAAAGAAGAGTAAGAATAGAGAGAGAGAGAAGACACAGAAAGAAGAGTAAGAGAGAGAGAAGACACAGAAAGAAGAGTAAGAATAGAGAGAGAGAGAAGACACAGAAAGAAGAGTAAGAATAGAGAGAGAGAGAAGACACAGAAAGAAGAGTAAGAATAGAGAGAGAGAGAAGACACAGAAAGAAGAGTAAGAATAGAGAGAGAGAGAAGACACAGAAAGAAGAGTAAGAATAGAGAGAGAGAGAAGACACAGAAAGAAGAGTAAGAATAGAGAGAGAGAGAAGACACAGAAAGAAGAGTAAGAATAGAGAGAGAGAGAAGACACAGAAAGAAGAGTAAGAATATTCACATTCCATAGTCAGGAAATACAGTTTTGATACATCACCGACTAAGGACAAAAACACTCTACCCATAAACAGAAGACAAATGAAAACCCCCCGAAAGACAAAAACAAAAAACAAAAACAAAAACAAAAAACAAAAACAAAAACAAAAACAAAAACAAAAACAAAAAGAAACACACAAAAAATTCACATTCAATTAAAAGCCCTCCCTATTCAACACAACCCGAGGTTCGGCGACTCTTCTAATTTACAAACGGAGTCCAACTCATTCATCCCTCGGAATTAAGCTTTTACCTACTCATATCCAAGTCGCTTATTATAATTATCGGATAGACATGTTGAGAGATATGTATAGAGATAGAGAGCAGATGTAGCCGATCACTCTGTACAAAAATGCATCCAGCTGCCTTACAAAATCATGGTTCTCTGTCCTACCGATCCAGAGCACTGATCACAATCCTGTAAGACGAATAGAAATATCAGAGATGCCCATACAAAGGCAGATTCACACAAGAATCCAGACTGGTTACGGGAACCTGCATCAAATTAGAAGAACTAAGATCACTGACTTCATTGTTTGATGAAACAGGACAAAGTTCTTTTCTTCTTCTTTTTTTCACGTCTGTTTGCAGAATCCAGAAGTACGACCAAGTAGATAATGGCAAATGAGAGAAGAAATTCAGGATACCAAAATGCTACACCCGCTAGAGACATGGGATTTCACATCCTAATCTTCTAAAAGTTCATGGCTTTATAGAGATATTTTGACCAGTCCAGTCCGGTCCCGTTTTGATTTGTACCAGTACACAGAACGCATTACCAGCATAAAAAAGAACTCCACGAAAATGCATAACCAAACAAAGAAAAACGGAATTGAAATTAAAAGAAAAAAAAACGAACCAGTCGAATACAGTAGGAGTTCTGGGCTCCGCTCTTTCAGACGCCTCCGACAAAGGCTTTCTCCTGAATCTGCTGGGTCCTCCGATCGGCGTCCTAGCTGCAACGAAAACACAAACAAATCAAAGATCAACAACCCTAGAGAATCACCCCACGACATTCGCAAACGAGGGACCCAATTACAACAACTCACGCGTGATAGGAGAATCGCAGCCGACGGAACTGGCCGGAGAAGAAGGCAGGGATCCGGAATCCGCCAATGCGTTTCGGAAAGTGGCAGTCTTGACGATGGTAATGCTCCGAGTGACGGGAACCCCATCGACGGCAGAAGGAGAAGAGGGCTCGTACTTGCGGAGCTTGCTCAACCCCTTCTCGGGACGGGGACCGGCGACGGTGTCGTCCCAGAGCTTGTCGAGAAGACCCATTTGGATCGTCGAATCAAATCCGAGTTCACGAGGGAAGACGAAAACGGGAATTCGTGATCGCGAAAGGAGAATGAGAGATCCCGGAGGAGGGATCGGAAAGGATTGAAGGGGGAAGGGGGGTGGGGGTAGGCCTCTGCGGGGGGCACACACCGGGAAAGAGGGCAGAGATATTTCCCTGATGCGCGAGGGGGACTCGTCGAGGCTTTATACAGTTTGGATAAGGGGTTTTCCGGAATCCGATAGGTTAAATGTGGATAAGATTTTTTAACTAGATCGGCTTTTTTCGTGGCTCGATTCAAGCCGAGCCATTCTTTTACAACAGAAAATTTTCTTTAAATTAGGAAGCAAAAAATAAGGAAAGGAAAAAAACAAGGACAAAAAATCAATAAAAAACAAGAAAAATATTATCCTTATATCAGAAATTAAAATATCTTCAAAATTTTCAGACTTTTTACAAGTTTCATTTATTACGAATATCAGCATATAAAAAATGGTTCCAAATTGGCCGGACCTAATTGAATTGGAACTTATTTCGGTTTAGTTTAAAGTCATAACCCGTTTTGCTTTAAAACTGGGTACACTAACCAATAGTAAATCAGTCCGTAAAATCGATGGTGTTAGAAGTAGAATTCTAACAAAAAAGCCTTGAACCACTTTACTCTTAAGAGCAACAGTATAACAAGAAAATATAAAAAAAAAAATTGTGATTTAATTTGTATTATTATTTAAATATTTATAATATAATTTTCTTTAATTGAACCAATGGTCCAAACCAGTGTAACTGGGTTTGACCAAAATTGGACTTACAACGGATTTGACAGTGGTTCGATTTTAAAAACATTGACGAATATAGAAGAGTTTTCAAGTTTAACTAAATCACATTGATTTTAAAACATAAATAAAAAAAATTAATAAGTTTAAAACTTTAAACTCCTGGCAAATATGATTTCATTTATAAATGGATAAGAGCAGGAATTAAGGACAGAAGTTTTTTTTTTATGTGATTTGACATTTTAATTAGTTTGGTAACGGCGGCTAAGCGGCTAAGCAGAGCCGGTCAACTAGTTAAGATGTCAGAAGAGCATTAAGGTAGGCCCCACTTATACTCCTTTTCATGTTGTTACACGTCACGGATAAGATCAAAAATATAAGCAGACATAAGTAGATGGTCCCACTGGCAACGAAAAAGAAAATGTAGGGGGTCCCATCCGAGTCATCGTGTGGTGGGGCCCTTCTTCCTCCTCGGAAAACGAAATCCCGTGTAGATAATTGACAAAAAAACTTAAGATGAATAAATTAGTGAGTGTCTCTAAACCAGTTCTAACATTATTTTTAAAATTTGAGCATAGCTAATTTGCCACATGTTGGTAGGCAGGTCTTGGGTTCAAGTCTTCTTAGTGTAAGGGAATTTGGATTAAAAAAAATTTTTCTCACAAAAACATTATTTTTGAAAGATAAGTTTACTATAAACTTATTAGTTAGAAATACATTTTTACCAAAATGTATACACAATATTATTGAGAAGAAAGAGATGTGGACTTATGAGTTGGTATGCATCTTAAGTATTAGTACTTTAACCATATAAACTTTAAAAAAATCATATAAATTGATTTAGTAACATGCTTGAGTTTGTTTATTATCTATGGATTTAAGATAATTATTTAATCTTAATTATTTTTTTGATAGTTAAATAACTTAAATCAATAAAAGTAGTGGCATTTTCCTAAATATATTAAAATATTTGAAAAAGGGGCAGTTGCTGATCCAAGTCCAAATTTAATGTAGGCAGCAGCCAGTTTTTTCCTAAAAATGTTATTTTTATTAAACTCTCAAAATACCCTTGGAAGGGGAGGAATTAGTGGCCACCTATACTTAAAAGGGCATTCTTAAAATGGCTGCAACCAATATTGGTTGGACTGAGGTCTATATTCCGTTTTCTCATCATTTAAGTAATATATTATTTTATAAGTACATTACTGTTTGCGTACATATGTGTACATCCCTTACATACCATTTAATAATGGCACTTCAATTTAGGGTTACCCATAGAATAGTAAGATAAATTTGACTTTTATCTCTTACCTGGACTGCATGCATGCTGTAAACTAAAATATAGCCATACACTTATCACCAATCTTTTCAATTATTTGTATTCAATAATGACAAGAGTAGCTCGATTTTGTCTTAAACTTGACGCGGTTTCTTAATTTATTCATAATCATCAACCAGCCTCTGAGCACCAGTCGTTTCGTTGGAAATATCTGCCGGTCTGTTGGACCCCAATATAACCTGAACAATATTATGTGATACTCTAGAAAGATACATCTATTCGAAGCTAAGTGGGGACGATCGAGTACTAAAACAACTGACAATGCGGCGATGCCTTAGTTTCTGGCTGGTTTATTCAGATATTATGGAGTCCGTAATCAAATTATGAATTGCAATTTGGTTTTGGCACATAGATGTAATCGGATTTGATACCATATTAACGATGGAAATTGAACAGCCTCCTCCGACGCAATTCTCATTTTATGGAGGTGTTATTATCATAAAAAAAAAATTACTTTCAAAAGTACTGTTTTTGTCTTGACAAGTGTTAATATCAGTTGTAAATAGTGGTTTTTGGGTAAAAATCACTGCTTTTCTCTCTCTCTCTCTCTTCTCTCTCTCTCTCTCTCTCTTCTTTTAAATGATATTAGTACTTCCGTGTTGTACTTTGAGATTTTACTGCCTGATGTGTTGTCCTCTTGGCAGCAGCACACTCCGCCATTAACAATTTTCAGAGCAAGCCCATGGGCCTCATAAGTAAAAACGTGAGTGTAAATCACGGTGTCCACTTTCATTTACCGAGTCAAGGATTTAGGGCTAATGGCATCAATTGGGCCAAAAACTGCAAGAAGGGGTATGGGTCGTGGAATTTTACATTTTTCTTAATACTGTCGGAGTAATGATTAATGATCAGGTAAATTGTGGCTACTGGATTAGTAAGGGAACAACAACGGCTAATAATCTCGGCTAATAATAGATATGGAATGTATATACAGGTTCAATCCATATTAATTAACCCTAATGTGCTATTAATCTCGGATTTTCCTTAATTTGGTATTGGTCGGTGGATGGGTTTAGTTCTTCTTTAAGTCGGTACTGAAATCAAATATTCAGTATTGCTTGGTGAAATTGAATTTCATTTATTAGATAACAGTTTAGAAATCCAGATAAAATATATAGCTAGCCACCTGCATGCACGTATTGTTGTACATCCTCGAAATTAAAATCAAATGCTCACGAATTAGCTAGGATGATTGTTTCATTTATCTACTAAATTAATAAAATTGACGTAAAAATTTGCGGGTGCATATCGATCGACCGTCTGTGGATAGAACTTTTCGTTATTCAAGCCGATTCGGCCTTAACTTTCTCGATCAGATCGGCGGCGTCCTGAACGGTGGAGACGTTTTCAGCTCCTCCCTCGCCGATCGACACTCCGAACTTCTCCTCCAGAGCCATCATGATCTCCACCTGAGAAAACAATATTATTCATAGCAATATATGTACGTACGTACGTGCAATTATGTATAAAAAGATCGCAATGACGCAAACAAAGCAGTGAATTAATTAAAAGAGATTATTTATAATCCTTAATCTATCTGCGTGAGATGAAGGGTTTTAATCATGATATAGTACCGTGTCGAGTGAGTCGGCACCCAGATCAGCGAACTTGGTTTGGGGAGTCACAGTGCACTCATCGATGGATAGCTGCTTTGCGATTGTGCTTTGGACGGCTTCCAGGGTCTCCGGCTGTGCCTGTATATTAGTCACAGAAGAAGCCCTCCCCAGATCAGTACACTACGTAGTTTAAAAATTTTGAGTAGTACTCTCTCTAGCTACCTAGCTAATGAATAGTGATCAAATGAGTATTAATAGACATCTTACAACGGAACACGTTATTGTGGGTTTCAAGCAGTTCAAAGGCGGACAAGACCTCTTTGCTGCATGGCTTATCAGTTGTATATTATGAACAAGCCTTAGACCCCCTGTGAATGGAACTCTCTGAAGAGTGCAAAAAGAGAAAGATATATAATTTGTGATATCTGCTCATGAGCCTGACTTTATCAGAAAGTACTGAACAACTCTACTTTCACCTGCTCAATCAGATGGTATCTTTAAAAAAAAAAGTTTCCCACTTACAAAGGTCGAGATATGGCTTTGGGTCGCCCCCAGGCATGTGGTGCCAGTACTGGCCTTGAGACGAGTGGTTTGAGCAGCCAGGGGAGAGGGAGACGGAGAGATCAGAAGGGTCGACGCCATTAGTTATCGCAAGCGCTAGTGATTGAAGGAATAACGTTGCTTCGATCCCCAAATCAAAGCCTGATGGAATGAAGCCGTGAGATTAATGGAACCGAATATAGTACATATATAGCTAGCTAGGTTTTAATTTTATTCGGGTGTTGTCACATATTTAATTTGGCCGTAATCCTGGCGATAATCCCCAAGCTGTTTTCTGTTGAAATATTTGTGAAAAACCTGGTGGGTGCATGATACAATGCACCTTCATGTCCCCTTCTGCTTGGAATGCAGAAGAGACATCACAGTTCTGGGCTTTCCGAATTTATAACTACTGAATGCCACTGTCGTCACGCGTCACCCCCTGCCATGCACTTGGGGTTGGGACGTGTAAGATTCTTAATTTTCTGTATCTTAGTTCTACATTAATGGAGTTGCCGTCTCAATATGGTGAAAACAACAATGTCCATATATATATATGGAAGTTTAATATAACGGTTTTCATCTAACTAGGCAGTTCATTAAATTTTCAACAAATTGTTTAGCTTATGGTTAGATCTCTGATTAAAAAGATCATCTCTCCAGTAAACTCATCTTATTACTGTTTGCATTTTTCCCCCTGTTTTCTGGTAGTTTTACGAACAATTCATCTTTCAAAAATCAATGTTTTAAAAACCGGACTGGCCATTGAACCAATAGGAAGACCAGTTTTGATCAAACCCGGTTAAACTGGGTTCACTACTAGAAAACAGCACTCCGCCGACGGGACAAATTTTTTTCGTCGGCGGAGTTCTATTCCGCCGATAGTTATATTTAATTCATCGGCAGAATTTCTTTTCTTCCGACCCAACCACCGACGGAAGGAAATCCGGCAGTTGGACCGGATTTAGACGAGGTCCATACGGGAACATTGGTCCCGAGAATTGGGACCTAAGTTCCCGCGCAACGTAACAGTGCGTGCGCGTTGTCTTCCCCTGCCCCGGCTTTCCTTCGACGAAACTCGTCATAATCCGTCGAAGGAAACCAGTGCGCGAAACGGAAATCCGGCGTTCCGCCTCCTGAAATTTTTCCGTTTTATTGTTCTCGGCGTCGCACACACTCCTCCGGCTGAAGACCATCTTCGACGACGCGCTTGGGTTCAAAAACCCAGTTCTTTTGAAGCATATTGGGGTGATTTCCGGTGGCGTTCTGTGCGTTCCGGCCTCCCACCCGACGTTGAACCCCTCCGACTTCCTCGCCGTCGACGTAAGGCTCTTCCCCTTTGACGCAGGCAATTAATTTGGACGAGGGGGATTGTATTTAGTTTTTGCTTTCGGTTCTCAAAATTGTGGACGAGGTTCTTTGTACTTCCTCGCCTCTCGCTTCCACCAAATGTTTTATAAGAGACTATATTATACAGAAAGTCTGAAACTTTTCTTTGTTCTTAACTTCGTTTTGGAGGTTTGAAATATCAATTTGGGGTCTGCCAGCCAGGGGAAGGGAGAACCTTTCGGATTCGGGAAAATAAAGTAAGTGTATATTTAAACTTAATTCAGAGGAACTCAATGTTAATGTTTTCTGAATGCAATATTAATTGAGAGGTACTGAGTGAGCTCTCACATTGAGGATAGCTCCCATATTGGCTCCATGCACGCGAGATGTGACCTTCTCTGTTATGGTCTCACATTTGAATACAATATTATGGATTGATTTTTAATTCGATGGTGGCTGTGTTTATTTCAGCGTATGAGCTATCAATGGTGATGTGTTGAATGGTATTGATGATGTTTAATTATAAGTGTGGAATGATATTCGATGGTGTTTATTCCTAAGTTCTCACTCAAGTTTAAACCCTCAATGTTCTCTCTTATTTTTTCACTCTCTTGAAATCGGTTTCACTTTGGATGTGTTAATTAACAGCACTTGGTTAATACGTGTATGGTTATCCCGATTTCTGTATTTGATAGGAATTCAAATGTAAAAATCCCTCTAAAGTTTTCTCTCACGGTTCTCTCTCTTTCTCTCTCTCATTATCTCTCACTCTCTCTCTCTCTCTCTCTCTCTCTCTCTCTCTCTCCCATTATCTCTCTCTCTCTCTCTCTCTCTCTCTCTCACTATCTCTCTCTCTCTTCCTCTCTCTCTGATTTCCCTGTCGTTAAATCTTACTCTCTCTCTTCCTCTCTCTCTGATTTCCCTGTCGTTAAATCTTACTCTCTCTCTCTCTCTCTCTCTCTCTCTCTCTCTATGTTGGAGCTTTCTCTCTGATTTCACTCTAGTTAAATATTTATCTCCCTCGAACTACTCTCAAATTCTATTTCACTCTTTGATTCTCTCCCTCCCTCTATCTCTCTAATCTTTCTCTCCTCTGACTTCATCTCTATCTCTCTCAGATTTCTCTCTTTCTCTCTAACTAAGGCACTGACTTTCTATCAAATTCTGTTTCTTATATGTACTTCTCTCTCTCTCTGAATTCCTCTCCCTCTCTCTCTCTGAATTCCTCTCCCTCTCTCTCTCTGAATTCCTCTCCCTCTCTCTCTCACTCTCGGTTTTTTTCGTCTTTCTCATTCTCTGATTTCTCCATTGTTAAATATTTCTCTCACGGTTTACTATCAAATTTTGTTTCAAATTTTAGATATCTCTCTCTCTCTCTCCCTCCCTCTCTCTAATATTTTTCTCTTTCTCCTTCCTCTCTCTCTCTCTCTCTCTCTCTCTCTCTCTCTCTCTCTCTCTCTCTCTCTCTCTCTCTCTCTCTTTTTCTCTATTTCGCTGGCTCTCTGATTTCTCTCCAGTTAAATCTCTCTCTCTCTCTCTCCCATTCTCTCTAGGTAAACATTTATCTCCCTAAGTTTATTCCCAAATTCTGCTTCAGATTTTTTTTAGTGATTATCTTTTGGTGTTGGAAAAAAATCTCTTTCTCTCTCTCTCTCTCCCTCTCTCACTCTTTCTCTTTGATTAATTCTCTCTGATTTCTCTATGATTTCTCTCTGATTTCTCTCTAGGTAAATATTTATCTCCATAGCTTTGCTTTACTCCCAAATTCTGTTTCCCTCTCAAGTTTCTCTATGGGTCTCTCTCTATTTCTGTCCTCGTCTATTTCTCTTGACTCCAGCTGCCCCTTCGACATCAGCCAGGGCTCCAGCAGCCCCATCTCCATTGGGGTTGACTCCTGCAGCCCCTTCGACATCAGCCCTGGCTCCTGCAGTCAACCCTCCAGCAGAGTTTCCGTCTTCATCGGTGCTGCCATCTTTAGGTACAAACATGTTCATTAAATTTATTTCTTAATACGGTTTTATAATTTTACTTTATTTAATTTCTGTTTCATTAAATTAATTTTAGAAGAATCGAGGCGCTAGTTTAGGGAGTTGTTCCCCTCTTACCAATCCCCTGAGAGTACTGATGCTTCAGGTACAATTACATGCATACTGCTTATTAAAATGACATTTTAATGTTGACTAAGTGGGCATTTGATGTAGGGCCGGTCCCAATGGAGGAAATGGAGACCCAGCCTCCAGATTGGACTGTTGATAGGATTGAGGATTCGCAGCCTCAACTACCACGCATCAAGCGTAAGGTGAGGGTGACGTCATTCATGCCCAAGAAAGAGGCAAAGATCATAATCAAGGATGGACAGATGGTGTCATCCGCACAGCATGACTTGTCCTTTCTCCTTGGAACACAAATTCAGGGTCAATTACATTTCCTGCTACATCTGCAGTGGCGTGTGCTCGGCCCGAATACAAAATTATACGAGACAACCGTACTATCTATAAGAAGCAATACTACAATGGATAGACCCCAGAGCAGCTAGCAGACTGTCCCATTCCAGGTATGGCTCCTGAAAACTGGACACTGCTAATGAAATATTGAGATGGGGTAAGAGAGTCTGGGTGTGATGTGAAGAACAAGGCGAACCGAGAGTGTCTGAAGACAACTCACACGCTTGGGTGTAAGTCTCTTGCTCGTTTTTTAGAAGAAGAGGTATGTATTGAGTTGACTTTTTGTCTGCCTTATCAATACTTCAATTTATACATTGCATAATACTAATTTCAGGAAATTAAATTTTATGCAGCGACAAGCAGAAGGTCTAAACTTCGTGTTTCTGAGATCTTTCCTGAAGGCGAACAAGAGGAAAGATAGGACATATCCTGATAAGGAGACAACAGCATTATGGTAAGTTATCAGGTTCCTGACATTTTTTCCTAATACCAAGTGCTTGATTTAATTAGGTTTTGTTTGTTATGCAGGAGGACCTTGTCTGGACCGCAACTAAGCTACAGGTCCACAACTCGGCGAACCCACGGATTTGACACTTATCATAGATAAGGTATTTGGGGGCCATCACGGAGGTTACGAGAGAGGACTTGGGACTGGTGCGCCACAGCGTAGGGGTGTGGTTACGAGAGCACCAGAGTACTTAGCTCTAGAGGAACAACTGCAACAGGAAAGACAAGACAAATAATCAATGAAGAACCAGTTGCAAGAACTAAACCAGTGGCAAGCCTCTCTCGAGTCGCCTACATGTTAGTATTATTTAAATACATAATTAATTATTAATTTTATATATTTCATTACACTTATGATGAATTAATGTTCATTTACAGGGCCTTCTAACCCACAAGGTAGCAATCAGTCGCACAACTGATAGCACGTATTGTACATTTCTCTTTGTTTCAACATGACAGTTGACATCTATTATGTAATTTTTTGTTATGTATAATATTTTGTAATGTAAATATTTAGTACTGTAAACATTTTGAAGTGCAAAACGAAATTAATTATGACAGTCTAAATTTTTTTTATGTAATGGGCAATAATTAATTATGACAGGTTATAGGTAAAAATACAAAAAAAATTAAAAAACAAAAATTTTTAAACTAAAAAACCCTCCGCCGGCGATTTAAACCGTCGCCGTAACACTCCTTTATAATGGTCTTTCCAGCGACGGTTTAAAACATCGTCGGCGTAAACTTTCCGCCAGCGGATTTAGTAAACGAAGAAAATTTTCCTCCGTCGAAGCATTTGCGTCGGCAGATTCAGCCGACGAAGTATGTTCGACGGCGGAGAAGACTCTGGCGACGACATGCCATTCGTTGGCAGATAAGAAGTTTCCGCCGACGAATATGCGAAACGTTGGCGACGTTGTTTCCGTCGACGAAACTATTTTTATGACCGCTGGCGGAATAAATTTTTCCGCCGGTGGTTGTTTTAGTCGGCGTAACGCTTCCGCCGACGCACGGAGTGTCGATGACGTCTCACCCGCAGCCGGACATTCCGCTGGAGGTTTTGGGCTTCTCCACCGACTAAAACAACCGCCGCCGGAGTACTCTTTTCTTGTAGTGGTTGGACTAGTACTAGTGCAACTATTGAAGGTTATATCGGTGAAGTTTAGTATGCTTTAGATTACAATTCAAAATATAATGCTAGTAGACTTTGAGATTTGTTGGTTAGGCTGATGCTCGTTAAAATAAGGTGTTCTGAGGTGTTTTCAATTCAAATCCCCTCCAAAACACTAAAATCTTACCTCACTTTTCTCTTTTTAAAGTGTATTTCTGTAAACCGGACCAGGTCCAAACTGACTGATGTTCTATTAGATTGGACCAACCCCCGGGTCAAATGGTGTTGAGGCAAAACAAGTTATATAGTCTTAAACCGAACTAGAATAACCTCCGATTCCCGTTCAACCTCGTCAGACCGGCCAGTCCCGTCCTATTTTTATTCAAAAAAATACAGTTGCTAAGATTCGAACAGCCTTATGGACCAGAAGTTTAACCCTTACAAGAAAATTAACTCAGAATATTTTTGTTAGAATCAAGGATAAATGTGGTATCTTGAAAACATAAGATGGCATATTTATCCAGTTCAAATTTTCAAATCTCCTTCCTAGCTGCAACAGATATTCTGACTCTTTCAAACAGTTTCCTCTTATTAATGCTCCCACTAATAATTGATTCTGTCCTTAATTTGTTCAATCTCATGGTTTTTTATGGTAAATATTTTTATTTTAAATTTGTAGGTTTAAAACTTTGCTGGAACAAGGCTTCGGTTAAATTCATGCCAAGATATTCAAACTAAAACTTTAATTAGAAACCAACCTCTATGTGTTAGAGATGAGGACGTGACAAGTTAGGTCATCTTTACTACCTAAAAGTTTAATTGATTCTTTCCTGTTGCTTACAAGAGATTTAACTAGGAAAAAGGATTTCTCAATGTTTAAAAAAGAAATCAGCTACAAGAGAACATAAGCATAATTAGTTATATTCGAAATGCATCAGACCTATGTATAAGTGGTAGCCTGCAAAATTTAAATAGATGGCGTAGCTATTATTTCTAACAAACATAACAGAAAGTAATGAAGCAGTAACATATTAAGCTCCTCTAAATAAAAAGTGGAAAAAATTAAAGAACACTCAAGAAAAACGAACATCTCAAGGTCAATGTTGGTGAGCAGGGACGAAGCAAAAAAATTGAGGGTCACAAACTGTAAACAAGCAACATGTGTTAAATGATTATAATGTGTTAAACAAAGTCATAATTTTTTAAAAGCATTTGTTACTAGAGGAAAATAACTTTGTCTAGCTAGCTAGCAATCCAGTGCTACTCTGAATTTAAATGTTGAGAAGACTTTAATATGTTTAATAAATTAAATGAAGAGATAGTTAAGTGTATTCTCCATTCCATTTATAAACCATTTCTTCCTATTTTTCAGCTCTTCTGAGTTTGCCAAATGGGACAACACCCTGAACCCTCTTTTGCTTTAGCAGTTAAATTAGATGTTTTATAACTAAAAATGATAAAACATACTAAAGTAGAACGCCAATTCTTTCATGTGAAGATAACTATTGGTTTCTTAAAACTCCCTCACTAGTCAAAAAAGGAATGAGTAGCTTACCTGCTCATTCCTAAACACGTACTTGGGAAAGCACTCTTATTCGGTAAGAAAGACATCCAAGGATATATATATCATTAGTTCAATACTCCGTGAACATTTATAGAGTAAACACAAAATAGATCAATAAGAGAGCTGGTCTAATTGATCATCAGGTAGGATAGAATCTGACCGTTGCTCTTGACCATCGAAATTAAACGAGTCACCAATCTTGACAAAATTTAATAGACAGACAGCCCCTCTTCACCAACTAAGATTCCCTCAAGATTAAACTACACTTAACTGGAACTCAGTTCAAATTAACAGGCTCTCCCCCTGCAGATGATACCATGCATGACTGAAATTAAAGATGGTTTTCTTTTTTTTTTTTTTTTAGTTTCAAAGAATGAGAATCGGTACTCCAGATCTCATCAGATATGTAATCTGCTTCTATACCCATTAATGCCTCAGGTTTGGTTTGCGTAGTTGTCAGCGTCTTGATCCCATATTTTTTATCATTATTAATACATTATGACTTTTTAGAGATTACTTCACCGTCAAGAATTAATCTACCATGGACTGATGCATGCAGACCTTCTAGACTAATTTGGTTGATTTAAATCGTTTTCAATGGAGAAAAAACAAACCCAGAAACAAATACTTACCAATATCTCTGCATGAATGTCTTCCTCCCACCAAACCAGGCCTCCCTTTGAATCAGTTATAAGGGTTATAAATTTACCTGAGTTGTCGGAAAAAAGAAGCAACTTGGTTGCTGTAATCGTCCAATATTAATACAGGGGGCTGCTGCTCGATCGGGCGAGGTATCAAATCTGCGCGTGAAACATGCAGATTTTGATATTAAAACTTTAAACCTGGAGAGTAGTACCGGAAAAAGATTATGCAGCCAGGGAGGTGCACGTACGTACTGGTTCATGGCTGCGATTGAGGTTTCAAATATTACAGATAAGGGAAGTAAAGAATAGGGGAAAGGGTGGGTAGGAGTCACGTCGTCAAGAGTCAAGATCCATTATTAAATTATATGTATTAAAGAGCATGCAATTTGATTCAAAACTTTTAAACAGGGTAATGTTGTAAGCTAGGCTACACGATCCAAATTAGAGGTGATTTTTCGTTGAATCCTTTTTAAAAACAATGGCTAGCTTGTCAAAGGAGGGTTGGTGGATTTCGTCATTGTTATGTTTCAGAAGTACTAGGGGCGACTTTATCCACCGGAAATGGACAAGAACTCGTCGCACGTAGCTTTCCGGCAGCATCAAAAGTCTCTAACCGGGAGCCTGAAACTGAATATGATAAATAGCTTGGAAATTAAAATTAAGATTACAGGGATATATAAACCGGGTTTACAGATGAATCTCTAATTTCCAGTACCAATTAACGCTGAACCACCTCCACCCAGATATATAGAGCTGCTCTTGAAAGGGATTATTTTTTTAGCTTTACTACTCTTCCTTGACTTACCTACTGATCAAGATCACAGTACTACGGAAGTAAATACTCAGCAATCCTAATTGGTACTAGTCATAAAATCAACTAAAATGAAAAGGAAAATTATAAATATATACACCTAATCTGTGTAAGTTGAGATTTCAACAAATTAAACTTAGCTTTTAATTCCTCCTGTAAAAAAAAATCATTAGCTTTACATTGTTTCTTCATATTTATTTTGTACCTTGTAAGAATAAAGAGGTTATCTTTATTTAGCTAGCCTTAATATTATATATTCTCTGAGAAGGAAAGAGATGTGTGGACGGGTGCATGTTTCAATTGAAAGTACAAGGTAATAAAGAGGCATGAGTTAATGTAAGTTTGGTCGGGAGAGTTGTACATAAATTGAAAGACCCGTCCATGCACACATCTCTTTAGGTGGGGATTTGTTTCACAAGAAAAAAAAAAGAAAGAAAAAAAATCTTCCTGTAATATATATCTTTTAGTGGGGATTTGTTTTTTTTTTTTTAGAAATTGAGGCAGAACATAATTTTCGAGTTAATGTAAGTTATATATGTAACTATATTGGAAATTCTTATATGGTTTTGAATGATTAAAATACATATGGTAGCTTAACTAATAGGATCTGCCCAACGAACTGACATTTTCGCCGACATTTTTGGATAGACAAAAAACTATAAATTAAACTGGTCCTCTTTGGTTTTAATTAATTAGTTGGTGCTCATCAGATACTAATTAAAAACCAATATTGCCCGAGTCGGTTCGGGTCACACTTTTGGTTTTATATGGAACCCATTAATCCAACTCGGCTCGATTTATGGATGGGTCTAGAAGTTTCTACATATTAATATTGTTGGCATGATAGTACAGAGTATACCTAATTTCCTTGTTCTGAAACAAGAGCAGTACTGAAACAAGGATGGAAGGGAAAGAAAGGCAATTAGAGCAGGTGAGGGGCGAACCCAACGTGGATGTCGATTGATTGTTGATGGCTTTCTAGAAGCCCGTCCGGTGTACCTTAATTTCCCCATTCTCCATATAATTCGTTAGATCTCCGTGATAATTAATTTCCCTAGCTAGCTCTTTTAACAAACTTTCAGAATTAATATAACAATCTTAATTAATTATAAGTACTCTTCATTATAAATCCGCACTACCTAGCTAATTTTTAAATTAATGTCACAAACCGGTCCGGAGCTACCTTAATCTAAACACATAAAAAACACAAAACCTGCAGGTAGTGTATTATGTTAATTTAATTATGCGAAAGACAGACGGGTACGCATGTCCACCACTCTTAATTTCCTCCGTCTTTAAGGGGTTGAATGAATCAATCAATTATCAACAGTACTACTCTTATATATTACTTAAAATCTAGGTTCCGGATTCGTATAACAAAAAAATAAAATAGAATATGGTTTATTTAGGGAGTTTGGTGAATATACTCGAGATGATGGAAACTGTACAGCTAGCTAGCTAGATATATCGATCACCGGCCCTGATCGCCTCTTCTTCATCATATCTCCCAGTTCTCTTAATTATAATCAATGTAATTAGAAATGTCTCATTTTTCATGAGCTGCCGTACGCGTTTGGAAGAAAGATATATAAATACATTTGGCGAAATTAATATTTGTTCAGACCTGCGTTATATATACTAGTAATATATAAAGCGCCAAGGGGCGGGCAGGCATCATTAATCCGGACCTAATCTCTTATGATTTAATTTGCTTCTTGAAGCAATTTTGGTTTCTTACTATATACGCGCGCCAGCATTTTTATAAATATTTGCTTGTATTAACACATTAATTTATCCTAGTTATATATATATATATATATTATAAATGATGAAACTTCAAAAGCTGAGAGTTTGTTTTTTACAAGCAACGAAAGAAAATTTTAAGTACGTGGTGTGTGTGGTTCGTTGGTGAATCACAATTTACGCGCCGTCGCCAAATTAACGAACCGGGGCGAAGATTGAACCGGGCCGGTCGAGTACTACAGCAACGTCGACGTACAAATTAAAGTACGAACCGGCGATCGGCCGGCGAGGGGTGGCGGGCGTGTCGACGTCGCCGTCGCCGGGGCGAGTGCGTCTCACCCGCCGCCAACCTCCGTTTTGACTTGGGACATATATACATGGAGAAATTAAGGGAAGAACAGACGTACTAATTATTTGATGCTTTTTAGTTTATGTGTCTTTACATTAATCCTCCCAACTAACCATTTGAAAACAACGTCAACCGGAGACCAAAATGCCACGCAGCTCTGTAATTTGCTTAATATTTATCTCTCAGGATTAATAAACGATTCTCTCTATAAAAGAGCGGGATTGGGAGGGGAGGAAGGAAGTAAGTCCCCCGCCCGCCTCAAGCTGCATCCATTAAAATGAGACGTTCAATTAAGAAAACAGAAAATTAGGAAGAGTACTCTGAATGATTATTTCCTGATCAGTGAGTAAAAATGGGTGGAATTAGTGAACGAATTAGTTTATGATTTTTCACCTTCGTTGTTGTTGTTGTTGATGATGTTGTTGTTGATGTATATAGTTTTCTTCGGGAGTCGTTCTTCAACAAATCTCAACAACTCGAGAGGAAGGGGCTACTACTCATCGCCCTG
Source organism: Aristolochia contorta (assembly GCA_022405105.1). NCBI lineage: Eukaryota > Viridiplantae > Streptophyta > Magnoliopsida > Piperales > Aristolochiaceae > Aristolochia > Aristolochia contorta. The sequence goes on from CM039664.1 coordinate 11,894,394, forward strand.
CGTTGAAATCGAGCCTTGGTTGCTGGTGCGTCTTGAATTTAATCTGCGTTTTTGAAGCGTGGGAAGAGGGAAGGCAGCTCCGTGTATACGCCGCCCTTCGACGGCGGCGGAGAGGATATAATTGACAGACGGAAATGCGGACGCCGTCGGGCGGAAGCGGGTCGCAGAGGTCGAGCTACCACCGGAGCAGCGAGTATTTGGACAGCGCGGATCTGGATTCGGGGGAGTACGGCCTCGGCGGGCCAATGCTGCCGTTTTTCCTCAACGACCTGCGCCGCGGAGCCGACGAGAGGGATTTCGTGGAGGTGACGCTGGAGATCGACGACGACTCCATCGTCGTCTGCGGCGTCACGCCGTCCCCCGCGTCCGGAGAGGAACCGCCGAGGGGAAGCTGTAGCAACGGCAACGGCAACGGCAACGGAAACGGCGGTTTCTTCAACCGGAGCTCGTCGGTGACGTCGAGGATCCGGCGCAAGTTCCCGTGGCTGAGATCCTCCTCGTCCAGGTCGATGTCGTCGGCGGTGGAGGAACCGGTGATCATGTCGGCGCGCGACGCTCGGAGAATGCAGGCGAGGCTGGATAGGACGCGGTCGAGCGCACAGCGCGGCCTCAAGGGCCTCAGGTTCATAAGCAAGACGACCGACGCCGTCGACGCGACGGAGGTTTGGAAGTCGGTCGAGTCGCGTTTTGACTCCCTCGCGACCGACGGTCTCCTCTCCAGAGACGACTTCGCAGAATGCATCGGTACTATAACCGAATCATCCATCCATCTCATTCATTCCTTCATTCATTCTCGACTCTCACTCACTCCCATCTTCTTCTTCTTCTTTCTACTTCTGCAATATTATTGGTAACTACTGGTGATTAATTAATCGGATTTGTTCGTCAAGGAATGGTCGATTCGAAGGAGTTCGCAGTGGGGATCTTCGACGCATTGGCGCGAAGGCGGCATCAAAAGATTGAGAGGATCACAAAAGAAGAGTTTCACGATTTCTGGCTCCAAATATCAGATCAGAGTTTCGATGCGCGACTCCAGATTTTCTTTGACATGTGCGTATCAAATGTTTAATCAAAAAAGTAGTATTTGACATGCCCTTTAATTTTGCAGCTTATTTCTCTTTCATCTCCGCTGCAGGGTGGACAGCAACGTGGACGGGAAGATCACGAGAGAAGAAGTGCAAGAGGTGACGTTATCCTGCGCGCGATGGCGCATGTTAGTCATTAGTTCCGGTTGTTCTTGCTTTATCCCTCCCCTGTTTCTTCTTCAATCCCTCGCTCACAGAGGCTTACTCTGGTCGTGCAGCTGATAACGCTGAGCGCCTCCGCGAACAAGCTATCCAAGCTCAAAGAACAAGCGGAAGAGTACGCCGCGCTCATAATGGAAGAACTCGATCCGGAGAATTTCGGTTACATAGAAGTAAGGAAATTTAAACGACTCGATATTTTTTTTTCTGCACTAACTAGCTTTTAATTAATTAATTAATTAATTTGGTGTGTTTTTTTTTGCTCGGAAAAAATTTTCAGTTGTGGCAGCTGGAAGCGCTCCTTCTGCAACGGGACAACTACATGAACTACAGCAGGCCTCTGAGCACGGCGAGCGTGGGGAGGAGCCAGACGGCGGCGGCGGCGGGGACGTCGTCGTCGTGGAAGCCCCAGGGCTTGGTGCGCAGGATAAGCTCGACGCTGCGGTGGCGCATCCAGGAGAACTGGCAGCGAGCGTGGATCGTCCTGCTGTGGGTGCTCATAATGTCCCTTCTGTTCGCCTGGAAATTCGTCCAGTACAGGCGTCGCGCCGTCTTCCACGTGATGGGCTACTGCGTCACGACCGCGAAAGGCGCCGCCGAGACGCTCAAGCTCAACATGGCACTCGTCTTGCTCCCCGTCTGCCGGAACACGCTGACGTGGCTCCGCTCCACCCGGGCCCGCCTCCTTGTTCCCTTCGACGACAACATCAATTTCCACAAGGTAATAACCCACCCCCTTCTTCCTCCCCCCGCTGGCACCGCCTGCGTGCAAGATCATAAAAACTGTTTTCCTTCCTTCCAGTACTGGCTCTCGCATCGTTTTCGGGAAATTAGAGGAAGAAAGAGATTACAAACAGAAATATTATTCCTCAACGAAAATTAAATAAACGTGATCTTCCGTCTTTTTCGAATAAAATCAGGAACACGAAAATGAAATTGGACCGCGCGTGCCTTCGATCGATAATGGAGATCACCGGCTTCCGTGAATTTTACGAGTGGTTGTGTCGTAAATCGAAAGTCCATCTGAGAATAATAATAATTAATAGTACTAATTTGTTTTCGGTGTGTAATAATTGCAGATGATCGCTTTCGGGATACTGATCGGGGTCGTCTTACACGTGGGGAACCACGTCGCGTGCGATTTCCCGCGCCTCATCAGCTCCTCGCCGACCACATACCGGTTCGTCTCCTCCGACTTCGGCGAGGAGAAGCCCTCGTACGGGAGCCTCGTATTGGGCGTGGAAGGCTTGACGGGGGTGGCGATGGTGGTCTTAATGGCCGTCGCATTCACCCTCGCCACTCGCCGTTTCAGGAAGAACGGGGTGAAGCTGCCACCGCCCTTGAACAGGTTGACGGGTTTCAACGCTTTTTGGTACTCGCATCACCTCTTCACCCTCGTCTACGTCTTGCTCCTCGTCCATGGCTACTGCCTTTTCCTCGTCCACAAATGGTACCTCAAAACGGTAAGCCGCCCTTCCCCCCCCCAGATCGCACCTTGAAAATTTCAATTCTTACGTACGTATAGAGTGCATTTTAGTTAACCATTACTGAATCATGAACCTGTCATGGCGGGTTCTAATTTGTCTATATATTTTCTTGGTAATCATGAAGACCTAATTGATGAAAAGTGTCAACGAACGGTGGGTGTGGGTATAAAATCCCGCGGTTCTTTGAATGTATTTTGAATGTGTGCTCACGCATATGTTACCCAGACAGCTCATCCCAAATACAGCCCGTCGCTAACATATGTATAGATTAAAACCAATAGTTCAGCTACAGGAAATTGGACATTGACGTGGTAGTAGGAACTAGAAATTGACCTGAAAAGTCTAAACCATCTCTTCTTTAGTTATTTATCTTTATCGATTGGAGGACTTGCTTGCTTTTCCGTCCAAATTAATGGTTTATGGTACGTATTTTTCAATTAAGAAGTGAGGGTTAGGAGGGAGGAAGGTATCGTGTAGGTGTCTGTGCATGCTGTTCTAATCTTTTAAGGTTATTTTAGCTGCTGAGTACTGTTTTATTGATTGTAACAGACGTGGATGTATATCTCGGTTCCCTTGTTGCTCTATTTGGGAGAACGGACACTCAGGGCATTCAGATCAGGATATTACTCGGTTAAAATATTAAAGGTATGTATCGATTATCTCTGTGTTTTTAAAAAAAAATTATTTTCCGTTTTGTTAGCGTGTTATTTGCAATTTGGGCATAATTAATATGTGGAAGCATGTGAGAGTCTGAGGGTGTCAAAGCATCCGGAGTTGAATTATGGTCTAATAAATTGTCTTTGGAGTCATAAAGTCTTCTGGGTTATTTGACAAACAATATGGCCGTTGAAGTGAACAAGATAGGCCAGGGCTAGCTAGTTAGCTAGCTACCCAGGAAAGGTATCACAGCGCGCATTAGTGTCAAGAAACCAGCAATACTGCTTAGCTCGGAAAAAGAGAATAATTGTTAGGTATCAGAGCTCTTTAAGTCTTAATCGTTTGACCGCTTTTAAACATATTGGATCTACTTCTCGACTCTTAAGTGGCCCATGAGGAACCATTGAGCAGAATGTCTTAAAAAAGCCTCTTGATGGTCTTTCAGGAAGGTTCTGAGATTTCTTTGTTTGAAAGATACGTAATTAGGAATCATAGATTGTCTCAGATTGCCATGTCCAGAGATGCCTCAGGTTTAACTCGGGTCCTTTAATAGAAATGAAATTTGATTTTGACGGTTCTTCAAAAATTGCAATACATGAGAACCCAGTGCATCCAAGTTGTAGTCCACCGACCTGATGGTGGACAGCAAAGAGCATCCTGATGCACAACTGATTTCTCTCTCTCTTTCTATCGCATTTGGGAGTCAGCAATTGTGTTGAAGTTTTTCAATATTTGGTGAACTTTTCGTCATCCGGACAATTTTGACTGGCTCGTTTTAGTTTGGCTGAATAAGTACTCCATGGATGATCTTTACGATGCTTATCGTGTGTTGTCTTTTATAGGTTGCTGTTCTACCAGGAAACGTCTTCAGCTTGATATTGTCTAAGCCACAAGGGTTCCGCTATAAGAGCGGACAATATATCTTTCTGCAGTGCCCCAACATCTCCCCATTTGAATGGTGAAGACCACGACCAAACACTTCTTATATATCTCAGTTTTATATCTTGCTATTACGTACATCACAAACTAATTAATTCTGCAAACAATAACACTACTTGAACATACATATATATATATTTCAGGCATCCTTTCTCCATCACTTCTGCTCCGGGAGATGATCACCTCAGCGTCCACATCAGAACCAACGGAGACTGGACTCAGGAATTAAAGAGGGTATTCACCGAAACGGGAAACGCTCCGACCGTGATCGGGAGAGCCAGGTTCGGTGCGAGGGGCAACATAGAGCTTAAAGGGTAAGTCAATTACTACTACTAATTAAGCGTCTGTATCAATCCAAGTCTACGTACCTGGCCGGACCTCTCTGTTCTCGGGCGGTACTGAGAACTAATCAATTTGCGCAGTTTGCCGAGATTGCTTGTCGATGGGCCTTACGGTGCACCTGCACAGGACTACGCCAATTACGATGTGTTACTTCTTGTGGGTCTGGGTATTGGCGCAACACCTTTTATCAGTATCCTCAAGGACCTGTTGAACAGCATAAGGCTGGCCGAAGACCAAACGGTAAAGATACTTTTGCATTTGTCTATTGATCAGCTGATTATTCTCATAAGTTGAGCTATGTATACCCAGCTCAGTGTAGCTCAAGTTCTTCCATCTTTGAATACCGGTGAACATACAGGACTCAAACACCGATACTAGCAGATCTGATGACAGTCTTAATAGCTTCGGATCGACGGCTACCTCGTCTAATGGCAAGAAAAAGTCCCAGAGGACAACCCACGCACATTTCTACTGGGTGACGAGGGAACCCGGTTCGTTTGAGTGGTTCAAAGGCGTCATGAACGAAGTAGCTGAAATGGATCAAAAGGTGAGCTTTATCTTCTTTTAGCCTCAAGCCCTGTATTTTTTTTATTTTAACTTTACTACAGAGAAGAATTACGCGTTCGGGTGAACTAATTGAAGGAACTTTGATGTATCTGTTGAAACAGGGGATCATTGAGATGCATAATTATCTCACTAGTGTCTATGAAGAAGGCGACGCCAGGTCTACCCTCCTCACAATGGTACAGGCTCTCAACCATGCAAAACATGGTGTGGACATCGTCTCTGGCACGCGGGTAAGAAGTTAATTAATTACACATAGAAAAACAGAGATTATATAAGAAACAGAACCGTAGCAGAGTAGTTACTAGTTAGTGGCTACAAAGCTAAGGAAATTGTGCGTGCAGGCAACCTGCAGCTTGATATATGTACGTTGAAGATTAATTAAACGTAACCGAGCATTAATAGTTTGTGCTTTCGTGTTTTTTTTTTTTTTTTTTGTTTATTGCAGGTCAAGACGCACTTCGCAAGACCGAATTGGAAAGAGGTGTTCTCAAAAATAGCCATTAAACATCCGTATTCGACTGTTGGTAAGTTGTACACTCGAAAAAATATTCCATTTCTGCTACTCGATCAAAATCAAAAGTGAAAAACTTGTTGAAATATGGTGGGTTGCTTGTTGTACACGAACAGGTGTCTTTTACTGTGGATACCCCGGACTAGCGAAAGAGTTAAAGAGATTGTCGCAAGAGATGGGTCAGCGGACCTCCACGCGCTTCGAGTTCCACAAGGAGTATTTTTGAGAAACGAGGGAGAGGACAAAAAAAAAGGAAGAAAAGGAAGAACAAGGGGGGCCTCAAGGCCTGCGATATTTCTCTTCTTTTTGTAACTATAGTAGAAAAGCATTTTTATATGTAAAATGTAAATAACATATTAGAAATGATATTTAAGAGCAAAGAAGATAGATACGAAATTTTCATTCAATTATCAGAGAAATAAAGCACTGTCTGAAGCTGCGCCATTCATTCAAATAAAAGTATAAAACAGGGGAGTTCCCAGTTGTCCACGAGTTCAATCTGAAGAGTTCTGTCGATACAAATTACAAACTAGTATTACCTACCGCATCCGAACTGGTTAAAATATCAGTTCATCCAACAGAGAAAGCTGATATATGGACTGATAAACAACCCTACAGTTGACCTTGTCGAGACAATTCTTCAGGGATCTCTTTTCAATTACGCCAGCAACTGAGACCTCTCAACCGACGCCACGCCAGAGAATCCAGTCTTATATTTATGATCAGGTGTCTCTGCTGGAGAGGGCAAGGACGTTTGGCTTTGAATTGCTCAACGAACTCGAGGACTTGTTCACAAGGGGTCGCCGCGTTCCCAAGAAACCCCTTCCACCGACTCCCCAGAAATCTCATCACATCGAATCGTGAAATAAAGTCTACGATCTCATCATCCCCATCACAGCAGTGCAACTGTGCACGGGAATATTTTATAATGTGTAATCTCAGTGGGAATTTAAGGGGCGCAGACATGCTTCCATCTCTGTTTCTCCTTTTGGGGATGACGACTCCCGACAGTGAACATGTTCTAGAATTGCAATTGAATATTGTCTTCGTTCTGAGAGTGATAGCTCCCAAAAAATACGCCCACCAACCAACGTCTCTCCCAAATAATGGAGTACTTTAGTAGGAAGAAGCCAACCTCCGGAAATATTATGATATCTGATATTTGTCTTTCGGAAGAACCGTTCTCTCTCGCTCGCACCCATGTTAGTCCTCCCTGTGCAAGTAATTCAGTTTATGTCAATCAAATAATGGAGTTATTATGCTGGGAAGATGCCCACCACAAAGAAATTAGAATCTCCTGAGAATCGTGTACGCCAATCGGTTGAAGAAAAAATTAATTACCTCTAATCTTATGTTAACAATCCAAAACAGCATTTTCTATCTGTTTAAGATATTTCATTGACTTTAATAATATATTCTACATTCATTCTTAGGAATTAAGCTCTAATGTTTACTGGTTTTTATATCCAACTTCCAACGCACACCAGCCGTACTCAAGTCTGCATTTGTGTCAATCATAAGCTCCAACATTTAATATTCTATCATTCACATCGTCAGTGTTGTGGTATCATTGTCATTATCATCCCACTTGAAGGATGTAATAAAAAAATCAGAAAGTCAGTACCACTGGCACCAAGAAGAAAAGGGCAAAATGAAAATTACATTCTTAAAGAGAGCAAAATAATAAGAAGATGATCTACTTTTAAAAGCCAAGAGGAAGTTCTACAGAGTGATGAGAGATAGATACAAAAGAAATACCACATCACATCAAAGTTGGAAAAACTTGCCATAGACAATAATGGCACACCAGAAGACAAGGTCTCCCTAATCATCCCTTAATCTCTTCAGCATTTTAGCGACCCATCGACTGAATCTTTTTCTCAGCATGAAGCCGACAACAACACCAATGGAAAAGCTAATGGCACAAGCCTTTGAACATTTAAGTAAAGTTAATGAAGACCTGCAGATTTTACAGCCAGCCGAGAGAGAGGAACTCAGAGAAAAGCCAAAAGACAAATGAAAAGAAAACTGAATGTGCTGGGGATAGCAGAAATCACAGCATGAATGTAGACGGTCAAACCAATGAGTATTTAGCTTTCTTAACTGTATACGTAAACCAAAGTAAATTGAATATTGATGAAATTTTTAAATGATATTTCTAATAAACGAAAGCAGCCCCCAACTTCTTCAAAAAATAAATAAATAAATAAAAATATATAAATGAAAGCAGTCTCTTTAAAATAATGTGAACACCAGCTCCAAAAGCAAAATACATGTTAACACCAATCACAATGTAATGACAGCTCGGATACTTATTATCAAACTATCAGGAAAACCATGAATTACAAAATCTTTCATGAACTATGTATTATATTATAGTAATATTTTTTCTGGTGCATAACTTCAATCCGATTCCACCCCAAATTCACTAGTGCATCAACACTTCTCACCGTAGCAATTGAGACCTTGGCTACAATTCAAACTTGTGAGGCACTGGGCTTTAGTTTTGCAGACCAAGGTGTACAGGTAGTGTTTGTAGTAAAATATTTATAAATAAACAATTGCAACAACCCTAGTCATCTATTTATGCTTTTATTGTGCCTCTGAGAGAACGAAAGAAAATCATTCCTCAGGAAGTAAAACTCCAAAAGGTTCTTGTATTCACTGGATAAGAACATGGAAGTCAAAAGTATAGCATGTTTGCCATTATATGTCACTTTTCCGTTTAAACTTGCATTCTAAACGTTTTCATAAATTCTTTTCTAAAATAAAAATTAATCTTAAGTCTGTTTACAATATTACACACCTATTTAAAGGGTATCGGTTTAGGATGCCATCACACACTTTTTTGGTTTTACTAGTAAAACTCTCCAGTTGTCCAGAAAAAGAAAATGAACAGTCTCCAATTTCTAAAAAGTTGAATATGGACCATTCTCTGTGGGAACCGGTCAATGAAAACTTGATTGACAACCCAATTTTAAGCAAATCACTTCTTAGCTTGGGCATTTATACTTCTGTTTCTTTGTTCCATTATAATATGAAATTCTTTTACAAAACATTATATGCATTTGAAATTATTAAGTAATGTTCACATGATTGCAGCTACAAGAGTAAGCAACAGACCACTGATGCTTAAGAACCAATATGTTTTTCATAAGACAACCATCTGTACAGACACCTAAGGGATATTGTGGCAATCTGATCATGTTTTAAGTCAATTTTAGGCCACCTTTACAAGAATTACATCATTTTAGATAATGTTCACCTGTCACATAAACCAGATCTTGCAAAGACTTGCAAGAGCTTTGGTCCTCACCTTAGTTGAATCAAGATCCTCTGATTCCTTTTCTGCCTAATCCTAATATCACTAAGAAGAGCCATCATTTCCAAAAAAAAAAAAAAAAAAAAATAGGGAGCAGAAACAGAATTCAGCACGTAAAAAGCACATAAGTTAATGAAATGTCAGAACACGCGAGCTTATAACATATTGCTTCAAAATGAGGGCAATAATCTCTAAGAATAGGTTAGCAGACAGTATATCCAAGCCAAAAAGATTTTCAAAACTAAGGAACTAAATGTCTACACCACAGAGAAGACAGAAACGTGCACCCACAACAAGGCAGAGAAAGGAAGCATGAGTTACAAAAAAAATTAGTAAAGGGCTTCTCCAAAAGAAAGAAAAGGGAAATTTCACTCTGCAGTATCTGATTCCTACTGACAATTTTAAGAGCACGGATATCGTCTAACTTTATTTGACATCACAAAAGTCCTAATTTATGCTTGTTCAAGACTTCAAACTAGAATCCGTCCCCCCAATCCAATATGGCCATTAAGCAAAAGAACCTACCCATAGACAGAGCACAATTACTATCAATCGTGATAACGTGCAAGAACGTTTTCTTAGAAGAGGCCAGACGTCCGCAAGGAACCCATGATATCATTATTTTTTTTTTTCCAGGAAAGGAGCTCGTGATATCAAACCTCCACTGCAGGCAAGTTAAGAAAAAACTGTATACTTTTAATTTAGGTAAAAGTGCCAACAAACAGAGAACAGAAACGAAATCCCACGAGGCCGAGAGCAAGTCGACGATGGAGATTAAGAGAGACAAGTTAAACGACAAAGTATAATTACCCAGGAGATTTTCGAAGTACAACGTGAGTTTGTCCAGAAGAAGCGCTAGGCCCTCCCAGGTAATCGCTGCGAAAGTCTTCCTGTTGCGCCAATGAACGGAGACCTTGTGAAACATTCTCCATGTGTAAACGAGAACCCCCAAGGAGGAGGAAGCAGAAGCAGAACTCGATTGGGCTGAACAAGTGATTCAGTCTGCAGGCTCAGTCAGAGGTGGCATTCGTAAGTTTAGGGTTTAGACTAAATTCGAAAAAAACGAGGGAAGGACATAGTGGTTTTAAGTTTAGGGAAGGCCGCCGGAGCGACAGAATCGTGCCGTCTATTCGTATAAACGAAAAATATATAAATATATATTCCCAATATTACGAAATTAACTTTATTTTATCCGAATTTACGAAATTAAATTATGGGATGAAACAACAAACAACTGGTGTATTCACAATCTATAGATTTTATACATACCTTTATAAATTACTTTTCAAGCTTTAAGTAATTGAATTTAAGGATCGATCGTGTGTAGTTAGTAGAGCTCAATTTGGTTTTGATAACATGCTTGAATAACAAGTGTTACTTTTTCTTATTTATTATCACTAATTATATCTAAAGTTACAATATCATAATTTATGTAGCGCTTTTAAAAATGAATAATACTAAGGGTACATTAATGTAGCTGTTGCGTACCTGACGTGGATGTCTTATGTGGCATCAATTCAGAAGCCACTTTGGCAAAGAGAGGGACAGGGAGAGGAGAGGGAGACGGGAGTGGGAGGGACAGGGACGCTGGAGCGGGAGGGACAGGGAGGCCGGAGCAGGAGGGACAGGGAGGCCGGAGCGGGAGGGACAGGGAGGCCAGAGCGGGAGGGACGAGGAGGCCAGAGCGGGAGGGAGAACAAATGAGAGAGAGAGAGAGAGAGAGAGAGAGAGTGAACGTACAGGCGCCATCCTCATCCGGCATCGCTTCACCGTCGTCATCCTCCTCCTCATCTTCAATGCCGTGATTGGTAACGTAGGAGGACAAACTCCCGTCTCCGCCGCTCCCCCCACTGTCTCCACCGCTCCTCCCATTGTCTCCGCCGCTCCCCCCACTGTCTCCACCGCTCCTCCCATTGTCTCCGCCGCTCCCCCCACTGTCTCCGCTGCTCCCCCCACCGTCTACACCCCCACCTCCTACCGTCTCCACCCCACCTACCGTCACCGCCCCCGCAACGTCTCCCCCGAAGACGGCCGTGCCGCCACCCGTAGGGGCCCCGCCGCCTGCCATGGCGTCGGCGACTCCACCTCTGGCGCCCGTCCCGATCAGATCCCTGCCCTCACCCCTGCCCCCAGGGGCATCACCCCTAGCGCCCGTGCCCGTTAGCTCTCCTCCAGCTGTGCCCTTGCCGACACCACCCACGGAGGTCCCAGTCCCGGCCCCCACCAAGTGGAAGAAGAAGAAGAAGAAGCACAGCGTCGCCCTTGCCCCGTCCCCGGCTGTGCTCAGACCTCCCGCTCCCCCTGCTGAGGCTCCCGGGCCTTCCCTCGACACCACTTCCCCCAGTCCGTCCAGTCTCCAACGAGGTACGTTCACTCTCTCTCTCTCTCATCTTCCCCCTTCCCTCTTCCATCTTCCTCTTCCTTTTCTTCTTCTTTCTTCTTTCTTCTTTCTTCTTTCTTCTTTCTTCTTTCTTCTTCTTCTTGTTTCTTGTTTCTTCTTCTCTCTTCTTCTTCTTCTTCTTCTTGTTTCTTGTTTCTTGTTTCTTCTTCTCTCTTCTTCTTCTTCTTCTTCTTCTTCTTCTTCTTCTTCTTCTTCTTCTTCTTCTTCTTCTTCTTCTTCTTCTTCTTCTTCTTCTTTTTCTTCTTCTTCTTCTTTTTTTTTCTTCTTCTTTTTTTTTCTTCTTCTTCTTCTTTTTCTTCTTCTTCCTTTTTTTTTCTTCTTTCTTCTTCTTCAAACCTTCTCGTTCTACGACCTCCTCCTGTTCCGGCCTCCCTTTACCTCTTGCTCTGGCCTCCCTCTCCCTCCCGCTCCGGTCTCCCTCTCCCTCCCACTTCGGCCTCCCTCTCTTTGCCGAAGTGGCCTTTGGCGTGGATGCCACATAAGACATCCACGTCAGACGTTACTCAACTGTTTAACTACAGTAACATACCCCTAGCATTACTCTTTAAAAATAGGAAACTGATGAGGTTGAAAATGTACTTGTGCGAGGTTGAAAATCTTGTGGCATAGCATGCCAGAAATTTAGTTGTGACGTCTGGTGCAAAATTATAATATTTTGGTCATTAAAGTTTTATGTTGAGTAAAGTAATAAACGATGTTTTTTGTCATGAATGTAGGCAATTAATGCAACTTGGACACTTGAGCTAAATAACTCACTTTTTCCGAGGACATTCCATCCATATGCAAATTAATATGCCAATGGCATTGATTCTCCGAATCAACTCTATTACTAACTAGAGTAATACTAATGGTACATTACTGTAGCATACCATTAGCGTACAGACGTGGGCATCCACGTCAGATGCTACTTTGGCCAAGAGAAACCGGAACATTCAATTCCAGGTTTTCTCAGCGGGAGGGAGGCCGAAGCGGGAGGGAGCGGGAGGGAGGCCGGAGGGGGAGGGAGGCCGAGGCCGAGCAGGAGGAAGGCCAGAGCAGAAGGGAGGCTGGAGCGGGAGGGAGGCCGGAGCGGGTGGGAGGCCGGAGCGGGTGGGAGGCCGGAGTGGAGAGGGAGGCCGTGGGAGGCTCGGCCCCTCCCTCCCACTCTGGCCTCCCTCCCTCCCACTCTGGCCTCCCTCCCGCTCTGGCCTCCCTTCCGCTCTGGCCTCCCTCCCGCTCCGGTCTCGCGGGTTGGAGGCCAAGCTCCCTCGCTGCCCTGCCGAGAGGGAGGGAGGCCGAAATCCTGCGTGGCCCCGTTGTGAGGGAGGGAGGCTGAGCTCATGTGCGGCCCCGTCGAGAGGGAGGGAGGCCGAGCTCCCGCGGCCCGGCCCCGTCGAGAGGGAGGGAGGCCGAGCTCCCGCGGCCCGGCCCCGCCGAGAGGGAGGGAGGCCGAGCTCCCGCAGCCCCTCCGAGCAGGAGAGGCCGAGCTCCCGCGGCCCCTCCGAGCAGGAGAGGCCGAGCTTGGCTCGGCCCCTCCCTCCCTCTCTGGCCTCCCTTCCGCTCCCTCCCGCTCCGGCCTAGTGGGTGGGAGGCCGAGCTCCCGTGCGGCCCTGCCAAGAGGGAGGCCGAGCTCCCGCGGCCCGCTCCCCACCGAGTAGGAGAGGGAGGCCCTGGGACATTACAAACTATGTTCACTAGTGTAAGATATACAAACAACGAATACTAATTACCTAACATTGAAAGAGATGTCAATAAACTGAACCTAAGGCTATAATTTAAGAGTGAATTTTAGATATTAGTCAAATATATACTTACTAAGTAAACAATAAAACAGTTGGAATACTTCTCTTTGTGAAATTTCCTCTATACTTTTTGTGACTGTTTCGGATTCATAGCATTTTGGATCAGTCGAGTGAAAGCTATAAAAATTCGGGACTGTTCATCTGATTGATGATGAAATTAAAAGAGTAAGGCACGGGACCACTAGGGTTTTATGAAAATAGGGCAAGAAAGAGACAAAGTCGAAGCAGATCTCTGAACGATCTTTTTTAGTAGAAAATGAAGGAGATTTGCCGATTTGCGATTCCAGCAGCGACCTCCTCGGTCTTCAAACTCAATCATTTATTTCCAGAACCGGAAGGGAAGCAATCGAGAACTAAATAACAAAGATTCTCCGGACGATGAATGAAGAATCAAGCTTGCTCGGTCGGTAAGATTACGGATTACAAACATCTCTTTAGCTCCATTCGTGGTACCAAACGGAAAAGCGAATCAATGGCAATGATTCCACACCACTCATCGATGCCAAATCGCTTTATGAGAAAGTCGGGTACTGATCCAGATCCCACGCGTAAAGCAGCGACTGGCAACACGCAAGTGACAACAACAACAGAAATGACAAGTGTGGATACTCACCAGTCCTTCTCCGCGGCCGGAGGAGCTTTCGATCTTCTTTAAAGCGTCGATTATTGAATAAAAACTTGTATTTCGCATCCGAAACAGAGAGAGAGACTGGTCAGAGGTGGTGGCAGCGACGGCGAAACTGTCCGCATTTTTCCCTGCAACGTCTCCGAGTTCGTAAAATGACAAAATTCTTGCTTGTTTTCTTCTTCTCCCCTCTCTCCGATCAATCACAGATTCATCGGGCTACGCGGAATCTGTGCATTTCGAATTCAAAAGGCAAAAGCAAACACGTATTTTATCGTCTGAAATCTGAATTAAGACATGCGGTCCAAATTCTGATCGGAAACTGAAGTGCATGTCAAATAGAACTAACTAATTGATTCAGAGCCACGCCATTGAAGAATGTGGTGATACCTTCTGACACCACTGATCAGGTACCAAATAATCTGAATTTTGATTCTATGCTTTAATTCGGTTTTTGAATGAGAGAGATTTACCATTTTTACAATTGACCCCTCTTCATTTCCTCTTCTTCAAACCCTCACTTTTTCAAAGATAGTGGACACAATGTTATCATTCACCTAACCTCCCCTTACACTTTTTTAATAGTGGATGGGAATTGTAGTAGAAAGTGCATAGTTATATTTTTAATGAGGGGAAAAAATCTCCACCTACTAATTCAGCGTTTGAAAATGTCTAATTACTTCGCCACTAAACGTAACTGATTTTGCTTGGACATAATTAGAAATGCAATATCTAATCATCAACACTTTGAAAAGTACAAAATTGGAAGAGGGTCATTTTTTAAGTTTAACTTCAAAAAAAAAAAAAAAAGAATCCATTGTAACCGACAGGAAATTAGCCGTAGGTTACAACCTTCTACTCATTGAGTTCAGGTCTCGAGATTTGTGCCAACTTTTTTTGTAATAAAGTGTAAAAGACGAGGTAAATATGATTTGATTTTCTTGTCTAAAAAAATACTTACAAAAATATCCACCTAAGTGCTTAGAGAGATATCTTCCTTCATTAATTTAAAGTGTTTTTTAACATATTTTCTTTATTCACACATTTGTGATTCTTACTCTTAAGGAGAATTAATCAAAGACCCATTAAATCGCGAATCGAGTTTAATCAATCCAAAAACAAATCAAGATTTGTATTGATTATGAGTTAATCTGTTTTTGTTTTGATAACCCCCAAGTTAAAATTCTCAACTTAGTCTACTTACATGACATGACATTAAGTCTCCACACCATGTTAACACATGGACATGGTCACAAAGGGATGGGAGGGGGACCACAGCAAACATAACTAGATATTCTTTAAGAGCCGAGATATAAGTACTTTGGGTTTTTACTTCAAGACTTTACATCCTTGCGTAGTGTCCAAGTAGCAGTTCAGTAAGAAATAAACTCGGAGATAAATATGCAATAAGATTTTAGTTTTTAATAAAAAAATATCATCAACTTATTCCATAGGTAAACTCTAAACCTTAGATTTTTTCTTACCTAGACCGCTAACTCCACCGTGAAAAACCTCAAAGTAAAATAAGAAATTACTGATATCATTTTTCATTATTTAATTGGTTATGTAACAAACCATATCACTTAAACATTTATCAACTCTTGCTATATTTTCCCGTAACAATGTTCAACCCTTTCTATATCTTCTTTCTAATCATAAACCACACACTGGACCACGACCGTGGTCCGTGGGGTGGCTCATCCTTAATTCGTCCACCCATTTACTGACCCCGACCTAGAAACGGAGGGAGCATTTAAAAAAGGCTAAAACCACGATTTCCGAATTCTGCAGCCTCGGAGGGACATAAATTCGGCTTTCTGGGTCGGTTGTTAATATGGCACACGTTCGAAAGATTTCCGCGGTCTTTTATTTAAGATCAAGCTGCTTTTTCGAATTTCCGCCCGTTTTATTATGTAAAATTACCATCACTACCCTTTGTGGGTCCGAGTTGACTGCACCATCTATGATTCGTCCATTCCTTCCCCGGCGCGTGGGGCCCCGATCAAGGGCATCATCATCCATTGAAGATGTAAATGAGTGATTTTTAAGCAACCAAGAGCAGGATCAATGACACATGGAAGGGTTTGTTTGTTGTATTGTATGTGACATATGTGACTGACCAAGGGAACATTAAATAATTATAAAACTAATTTTATTTTAAGTTGCAAAGTTTATTGACTCGATGATGATAAGTAGTACTTAATTATCTGAAAATTTGTTTTCTATTAATATTTTTAATTTTTATCCAATTCCAATTTACCTTTTTTTATTCTTATCTTATTTAGTTTACTTGTGTAAATTCCGCGAAGGCTCACAGCTCACATCACTCTCTCATCGATATAAGATATAATTAATAAATTTTAAAATTATATTTTATCTAATTTTTTAGATAATTATCATATTAGTCCCAGTTAAAAATGCTCTTTGAAAAATAGATATTTGTTTCATCGAAAAATGGATTGTAAGGGCACTTTCGGTAGGGGTGGCGGCTTTTCGTAATTCTACAGAGGGGGAAGGATTATTGACGTCATTCCGAGAAAACACGTTATAAAATTGTCTGAACTTTGAAGGAGCACTACCTCTCGACTGCAATATGAGAGAAAATGGAGGGATAAAAGGTCGGAAGAGGGAGAGAAAGAGGCGAGAGTAAAGCTAAAAACACCGACCAGATACGACTCATTTCGTCTCTGGTAGGGTTTTGGCAAACGAGGAGAAAAAAGAAAAATGAAAAAGTAACAAAGACAACGGAAAGCAACATCAAAACAGTAAAGTAAAGTCCGAATACGAAGAAAAAAGAATTTCAAATGTTTGTTCACAAACAAACGGAGGTTGAAGATCCGCTCTCGGTATCTACAGGTGCGTGCAAAATGGCGACCGATCCCCTCGCTTTCATCTTGGAATTAGGATTTCTTCTGAATTTTTGAGTGGCATGCCCGGGGTAATGGTGCTCGGTTATTTGCTGCATTGTGCCGTAGATTATGAATGTTGCCTCTTGTGTGCCGAATTCCGTTGGTATTTCATGGAATCGACGTAGAGAATGTGCAAAACGCCGAGCTTTTGTGGAAACTGCGAAGTGATCGTCCTGGTAAGCATCGGGGAATCTAGGTGGAGGATGTGTTGAAGAGTTGAAACCCTGTAATTGTGGAAGAGTGTTTTTGACCTCAGGACTATTTCGCGAATATCTCTGCGACGGTAAGGAAAAGTTCGGTGTTGGTTAATGTTCTCCGAAGCATGCGGTTTCGTTTTTGAGATAGTTTCTGGGGTAGCTGAGAGGCAATTCGTCGTTAATTTGCCCATTCTTAGCAGCGTGAAAGGGTATCAATTGCTGTTGATTTTTTGCATTTTTCAGTTTTAGTTATGCAGGGTAAAGGAACACGATTTTAACGTTTCCCCTTAATGCTGAACCTTTCATTTTTCTTTTGTGAGTTTGCGGTTCTTAGCCGATGGTTATAAACTTCCTCGTGTATTGAGCCTTCATGTCTTGCTTTTTTCTTTTCTTTTGCCGGATCAGGTTTTTCATGTTTTACTTCTTCCTCTGACTGAGCCAAGTTTTGCTCAACTCTTGTTCGTTCCTGCAGATTGTGATGTTCCCTTGCCGATAAACGTTATGCAAGATTCTTCTGTTTGTTTATAAAATTTTGGAGTTCATAGAACTGTTTATATTTGAAAATGAGATCTGATACGCCTTTGGATTATGCTGTGTTCCAGTTGTCTCCAAAACGCACACGGTGAGATGGCTATCTAGCGCTTTAATAATTTATCGTCTCTTTAGTGATTTTTATTTTTTCTGAAATTTTGAATCACTGCAGTTGCGAATTATTTGTATCGGGTGAAGGGAAGACTGAGAAAATTGCCTCAGGTCTGGTCAAGCCGTTTATAACTCATTTGACAGTGGCAGAAGAACAAGTTACTCAGGCAGTTCCATCCATTAAACTCGAAGTTGAGAGACGAAAAAATGTTAGCACATGGTTTACCAAAGGAACACTTGAGAGGTGAGGCTATAAAATTACTATTGTGGTATAATGTAGCATAACTGCTAGCACCGTCTCTCAGAATATATGGCCAATGTCTGCTATTCATGACAAGACCATTCCTGTAAACCTGGAGGGTCTTAAGTGTCTCTTATTGTTCTTTCTGTTAGTCGTGGAGGTTTTATGTGCAATCCTTTTTCGTCTGATAAGATTTTTATTATTTTCAGGTTTGTACGATTTGTTAGTACACCGGAGGTGTTGGAACTGGTCAACACATTTGATGCGGAAATGTCCCAGTTGGAGTCAGCCCGTAGAATTTATTCGCAGGTAGTTGTCTCTATTTTATTTAATTTTATATCTTCTGCTGAACTATTAAAAAGATTATTTGTTAATGTCAACTGGGATTTTAACGTTCACTGACAGTGGTAGAATCTCTTTAAATCCAGGGGGCGAGAGATCATATATCAGGTGCATTAGGTATGTTGGAACCCCTCTATAACACCTTCCAATGGCTAGTTAAACAGAAATTATTACTTTTTAGTGAGAAGTGTCACCATGCTCTGCCATATGATGTTGCTAACTATTACTTTTCTGTTGGGTCTTTCGGTGCCAATAATTCTGGTTTGCTAATCTTCTAAATAGAAATGCATGAAGTTTACTGTGATAATAGATTGCTGATTGGGCTCTGTTAGTTTATAGGTTGAACAGGACAACACAGCCTGTCCAGGTTGTGACACATCTGTTGGTCTTGCACTCTGACCCCTGGCAAGGGTTGGGTCTGGTTCGAACTGGCTGGTGTGGTCAGGATCTGATTGAACCTGATTCAACGACCCAGTCTGGTCTTGCTTTGGGAGCACTGACTTGGATGTGCAAAATATGATTTCTTTCTTTTGCATGAATATAATTATTTATCTGTCTCATACCAACTGATCTATTTTTTCATTTGTTATTTGATTTAGCAGATGTAGCTGCAGAAGAAGCAGCAGACTCAACCAAGTAAGCTTGTCCTTGACTGCCCATTGCTACTGCCACTAAGGATACTTAATTGTGATGAAGACGATGATTAAAATATGAAAACGTTGTTATTCAAATTCAAATTTTTATAAGTATTCTATGATTTTAAGCTTCAAATTTGTATAGTGAACTTTCAAAAAATAAAAAATTTGTATAGTGGCAATTGTATAATAAAATTTCTAAAGGGCTAAAGGTCTTTGGTTACCTCTCATTGAGAAACTGCCTAATTGAAGAATTTTTTGTAGGCTGCAGGCTGCCTATAGGATAAATTCTCTCGTATATGCACACATATATATAAGGTTTCCTATAGCAACCAATAAGAAATTGCCTTTGAGTGGGGCTTTTTCTACCATTGGATTCAAATAGAGGCACTTGTGTAATATAAAGTTAACAAAAGTTTGAATAATTACTTTCATCTCTATTTAGCAAACTAATTCCTAGCAAACTCTATAGACTACCTAACAAATTAGTGCCCTTGGTCAGTCGACCAGGATGGAGAATTGAGTCAAGAGTGTTTTGACCAGAAGGCTAAAACTGTAAAGTGTCAAATAGCTATCACCCTTTACCACTTAGAAATTCATGCCTTGAAGCCTAAACGTGGTCCAGTTTTGGCTGTTGACCAGGTTGTCCAGATTGGACTACCTATACAGCTGTTATTTTCAAGTGAATTTTGTGACTAGCTGATCTGATAAAATGGTGGCAGTTATTTGACATTTTTATATCCGTTTTAGCATAAAAACACTTCCGACTTAGTCTAGGATGGTGCTGGTTGACATCTCTCTCTCTCTCTCTCTCTCTATCTCTCAAGTGACTTACATAAAATACCTGTAGTGAAGCCTTTTTCACCATTGGATTCAGATCTTGAGATCTAGACAGTGGTACGTAATTAAAGTTCTAAAGAAAAGTCAAATATGTACTAGTTTCCTTCATTGACAAATCACTTTTTTTTTCTGTAACTGTTACGATCTTGTGGGGCCCAACTTGGGTTATGGGCGCTGGGTTGCGCCAGCCTAGTATGGGATAGGTTTAAGGGTCTAGCTTTCCGTGTTCCATCAGCTCTGGAGCTTTTGACATATTGGCTAGGTACCTAACAGTAACCTATTGGATAAGTGCTCTCATATATCCTCTATCAGTTGTTTGGACTCAGCAAATTCCAAATTAAATGATGAAAGGATGTAGTAGTACATACCATGGTTTTTGACCAGAATGATTTAGTGAGTTTATAGTCGGGTATGAAAAACCATGGTGCATATATTACCGAAAAGTTTTATTGGATAAGAACTTTGATGAGTGGGAAAAATTTCCCCATTGAAAAGTGTTAATAAGAATGACAGATTATAAGGTTCAACTGTAGGAATCTTAGGCAATTATTTATTTTTGGATGGAAGTTGGCTAAGGCTTTATGTGGTAACAGATCAGGTTGTGTGCATGAATCAATGCCGATCAGATCAGGTCAGGTTACTTGTGTGCTGTGTCGCTGAGAGTTTATGCTGACGTCCTTGACTGGTTTAATATAACTCTGATTGTATAACGATCTCTTTCTCTCTCTTTCTGTTTCTCTCTCTTTCTGTTTCTCTCTCTCTCTCTCTCTCTCTCTCTCTCTCTCTCTCTCTCTCTCTCTCTCTCTCTCTCTCTCCTCTCTTTCGCAGGGCCTCTGCCAAGTACTGACTCGGTAGTAGCAGAAACTGTAGCTATGCTACAAGGCTTAAAAATATTTCAGGAAAGGCTGAGAGGAGAAGGAGATTGTCTAAACGTCATAAACTGGTGTAACAAAGTCTCTCAAACTCCATGGAGACTTGCGGTCTACTATAGGGAAATATGGTCCTTGGGCCATACAACAGCTTGTACCTGGGTTCACATATCCAGAACTGTAAACTCAGTTGCAGATTCTCTAGCTAGGGAAGGAGTCTCACTACCCCACTTGGAAGTGAGAGATCCACCATAAGACCATTCAGCAATTGCAATTGTAACTGAATTGGCACAAATGTAATCCAAATCAATTTCTTCAAAAAAAAAAAAAAAACTTGGCTCGTCTGCTCAAGGCTTTTGCTTTGAGTAGATCATTCTTCAAATCTCAAGATATTTATGAAAAAACTCAACAGGATAATTAGAATGAATATGGTATCCAGTTGAAATTACTCTAGCCCGCAGCTGGATTTACTGAATTCAACATGGACATTGTATAACTGGGAAACTTCCTTACAATTTCCACCATAATCTAGCATTCTGTAGAGCGCTTGAAATTCTTCATGTCAGCAGCTAAGATGAATGGGAAAAAGAGAGTAATTGGTTTTTTATTTGCATATTTGTTTCTAGTCTGTTTATCATTTACTTCCAGTTTATGAATTTTCCTTTTCATTCAGGAAAGAGCTGTTGAGGGCCATTGATGTGCGGCTCATGGCTGTCAAACAAGACCTAACCACGGCTTGTTCCCGTGCATCATCTGCTGGTTTTACTCTGGACAATGTTTCAGAACTCCTGCTCTTTGCCGATCGATTTGGAGCACATCGATTGAAGTAAGTATTATTGGAAATATCATTCTTAGCAAGCATATATAATGAATCATTGAACTAAGTTTTGTTGGAATATCATTGTTCAGAAAGAAATTATAATGAAAATATTGAAGCACTGTAGGCTCCAAATCTAATATTTGGTTTATGATCCTTCTGAACTTATAGTTGGGTTATAGGCATCGTAAGGTGGTTTATCCTTTAGTGATCAAACCAGACCCAACTAATTATGTGTTGGAGCGTGGTCTGAGACCAATCTCTGGTCCATGTTGTGTTTTGGGTCCTTTTGCTCAGTGCGGCCAATGTGGATGGTGCTCTTTTGGGTAAAAGTCCCACATATGTGATGACACGCGTATCGTATAGGCTTCTAAACAGTTTTATTATAGGGCTTGTAAATTGGGTTATTGACCTTCTATGGTGGCTAATTGATTAAGATGCAATGAAGCCAGCTTACTATCCTGCATAATTGACAGGAAGCTGACCTGCTTTATTGGCTGAGACATTTTCATGGCTCAATACTGCTTATATCTTTGTGTTTCAAAAATTTTAAGCCTCTTCCTTGTGAAGAAAGAATATGCCTTAAAACTTTATGAATACAATTTGTAATCGATGATTTTAGGAAATTTGTCAAATTCTTAGCTAGATATTGATCATCAATGCAAGTAAAAATGAGTTTATATCATGTCCGGGAATCTTCTAAATTTTGTTCTATTACTACTGAAAGCTGGCACAAACTCTGGAAAGACTTGATTCTTTGCATGAGCTTGCAGTTGTGGCCTAATCCCTCCCTCTATCTATCCTTGGCTTGAGAAGATGGAGGCGTATTTGTTTGTATATTTTATTCAGTAGATGGAGTTATATATGTTTGGTCCACTAGTTGTCTCTTCTAATGTTGGGACGATAGTGGAACAAAATGGCCATTCAGTGGGGCAGTGGTTAAATGATTTAACATTGAGATGTACTGGTTTTATTCTCCATCCTTTGTTCTGAGATGACTGATATTAACATTTCCAAAGATTAGATCACTATTGACTTCCTAAATGTTTGGAAATTTTCATTTTACTATATTTAGTTCTGTAAATAGTGGATAAAAATATCTAATGTTCTTTCTTTCTTATTTTTTTGTTTTTTTCGAAAATAGTGAAGCATGCAGCAAGTTTATTTCTCTTTGCCAGCGACGGCCACAGCTGATAAATCCCTCATGGAATGGCATTGATGACCGAAACTTGCGCTCCTCGTCAGGCTCGGACATGTCTCTTGATGATGACCCTGTTGAGAATAATAACACCAGGGCCTTCAAATCAACTGCCTCTGAGCATGAAGTAAACAGGTGCCGTGATGAGCATGATAGCATTCCCTCAACCCGTCCTTCAAAAGCCACATTTCAACAGGTCCCTGCCCCTTCAGTTGGTTTACGCCGTTCAGCAAGCCTTGCAAGCAGAGACAAAAATCAGCCAACGGAAAATGAGGGTAATGTTGAAAAGGAAGCTGAAAATATTGTGGAGCCTCCAACCTCTATAAGTCAGCAACAGCCAGCAAGGCGGCTGAGTGTGCAGGACAGGATCAACTTGTTTGAAAACAAGCAAAAGGAGCAAACAGGGAGTGGGGGAAAAGTTGTTGTTGGGAAGCCTGCAGAACTCCGCAGGCTGTCTTCTGATGTAGGGTCTTCAGGAGGTGCTACTGAGAAGGCTGTTTTAAGAAGATGGAGCGGGGCTAGTGACATGAGCATAGATTTGAATAATGACAAGAAGGAGAATGAGCAGTCTGATTGTTGGACCCCCTCTACTTCCTCTGGTGCTCAGACTTCTGTATCTAATAATTCCCATTTGATAAAGATTGATGAAAGCAGATCAAAAGAAGCTGTTAGTTCTCAAGTTACTGCTCCCATTACTTCAAGCAATCTTGCTGGTCCACATGACAAGTTCAAAGCTTTGTTAAAGGACCAAGGTCAGAATGCTTATAGTATGCAGTCAAGAACTGCCTCAGGTGGGGATCTCGATATCAGATCAAAAGATCAAGTTGCTTCCTCGAACCAATTTAGTGCTACTTATGGTGGACTGGAGCAGGCCACATTAAGAGATGAAGCTGTTCTATCAAAAGATCAAGTTCCTTCCTCCACTCGATTTAGAGATACACCTGGTGGACATGGGCAGGTCAAAGTGAAAGATCAACCTGTTGTACTGACTGAGAGGAAAGAAGTTCAGAGTGGGGCAGAGGATACAGGGTCAAAAGACAGCCTAACTTCTCAGCATTTATTTCCAAAATATTGTCAGGGACGTATGGAGGATGGTACACCAAAGGGTGCTGGGGTTTCTTCTGAAAAATCCATAAGATCTTTTGTGAACAAATCTGGGGATTCGGATTTGAAAAAACAGCCTGCTTCCAATGCTTCACTTAATAGTAAAACTGAGGAAGTTGTAGCAAAGTTGAAAGATCCACCTCCATTTCAGGTTCAACCTAAACCTTCTACTAGCAAGGGGGAAAGTTTTGGAAGAAATGACTCCTTGTTTTCACATCGTCAAAATGGCGAAGATGCTGTGGAGCCTGAAGAAGCTATAAAGACTGATCTGGTTGGTCCACAGTCCCAATGGAAAAATTACACTGGTAAAGGGGATAGAATTAGGAAGAAAGGCTCAGTCACCTCTCATCTACAGCTGGGGGAATCTTTTTCTGCTGTTGCGGAGGACTCAGTTCATGAGGGAATTAAGCTGCAGCGACAGACCTCTGTTCCTGAGCATGGTAATAAATTGCAGGGCAGGGGTGGCGAAGGTGTGACTGTTTATGCAAATGGTGGTTCTACCTTGTCTGCCAAAAATGTCACTGAAAGTCAGGAAGTGTTTGACTCAGCTGCAGTGAGTTCACAAGAAGCCTTGAAGTCAAGACCTTCAAAGGGAAACCAAGAACTGAATGATGAACTTCAGTTGAAAGCAAATGAATTGGAAAAACTTTTTGCTGCACACAAACTCAGGGTTCCTGGAGATCTGGCAACTACATCTCGAAGAGGAAAAATGATGACTATGCAGTCAGAGCAGGAATCTGGTGTTCTAGACAAAAAGTCTGGGGCTTCTTCAGCTTCACAGTCATCTGAAAATAAAGATGCTCAGGAATCAGTGATCACTACAAGCCATGCAGCAGAAATTGATATGAGAATGCTGATGAAAATGGTGGATAACCAGGAAGTATGCGCACAAAGGCCAAAGTTCTCTGATTTTGGCTCCTTGGAGGACTCCAGAGGAATTTTCTATGACAGATATATGCAAAAACGAGAGGCTAAGATCCAAGAGGAAGGGGTTTTGAAAAGAGCACAGAAGGAAGCAAAGATGAAGGCTATGCACGACAGTCTCGAAAGAAGTAGAGCTGAGTTGAAAGCCAAGTTTGATGCTTCTGCAAATGATTCGGCACAGCGTGCTCGTCGTCGTGTGGAGAAGCTTAGGTCTTTCAATTATCGTGCAGCAATGAAGAGCAAAGAACAAGTAAATCTATTTATATCTCTTATTTGGATTTTTCCAACTCTTTAAAATTATTGTTTTTTGAATTTTGTCTGTCTTCTTAGTCCGTTAATGTGCAAAAATTGTCCAGAAAGCTATTTATCTTTTTAGTGAAGTTTCCAATATTTCCAGAACAAAAATCATTGCAAGTTTATATAAAGAACTACAGGATATATAGGTATTTAAACCATGTAATATTTTTACTTAGTATACAGAAACATGCAGTTTTTTTCAAAAAAATGTTACTGCATCATTGCCAAGATGAATTTGCGAGGATAGGGTCACTGTTATTATATTCCACTTGTTTTGTTCCCGGAATCTAGAGGATGGTGTTTGGTGTTCTACTGAGAAGATGGAATTGTAGTTAATGCAATCACTATTTAATGTACTTAATTTTTTTTTCTTTTTTGACAGCAGGCAGAAGATTGCTTTCTGAGTGAAGAAGATGAAGACCAGCCGGGGTTTTGTGAGCAGACTCCATCAGGTGACAGTTCTTCAAGAAACACCAATCCTAAGAGGATTTCACATAACAGAAGCTTTTCATCATCCACCCCTCGGAGCTTTGCATCTCCACTCCCAAGGTCATCTTTGAAACCCGTCAGCTCCAGTGTTGGGAGACGCCGGGCCCAGACAGAAAACCCTCTTGCTCAGTCTGTTCCCAACTTCACTGACTTTAGGAAGGAGAATACAAAGCCCTCGGCTGGTGTGATCAAGCCAAGCACTCGCTCCTTGCAGAGAAACTATGCTCGTAGCAAGAGTAGTAGCGAGGACATAGTTCATGGGAAGGAAGAGAAGCCTAGGAGGTTTCAATCCTTGAGAAAAAGTTCTTCAGGTACTGTTGAGTTGAATAATGCACCTCTAAGTTCAGAGAATGCTGTTCTTAGTCAACTAAGATATTCGAAGGAGCAAATCGATCAGAGTCTTTATGATAAAAACCGTAAAAATGGAGATTTAAAATCATTTCCCAGAAGGGGCAATGGGATAGTTCTCAGATCTGGGCTTGGTACTGGTAAACAGAAAGCTTCTATGGCACCTGACATCACAAATAACGAAGAAGAGTTTGAAGATCAAGGTGAACAACTGGAAGAGTCTGCAGACTATGTTAAAGTGGAAGAAGAGGATGCAGGAGAAGAATTTGAAGAAGTAATGAATGAAGCAGCTAAAAGTGATGGCTACATAAATGACAAACAACTTGGCCATGAGTCGGAAAAATCTGGAGATCTTGGGTCAGAAAATTTTGAGGTTCTGAGATCTCTTTCTCAAGTCGATGATGAGTCTGCTGCTGCGGCTTTATCTGTTTCTTCAAAGTTTAATATGCCTGTGGGATCTGTACAGGACTCTCCTGGTGAAAGTCCAGCTTCATGGATGCACCATTCGTATTCTTATGGTAATGAAACATCAGATATTGATGTTTCCGTGGATTCACCCATTGGCAGTCCTGCTTCATGGAACTCACATTCACTGACCCAGATGATGGAGTCTGATGCAGCACGGATGCGGAAAAAATGGGGAAGCGCACAGAAACCAATCCTTGTAGCCAATTCTTCTTCCCACCAATCTCGGAAGGATGTGACAAGAGGATTCAAGAGGTTGTTAAAGTTTGGGAGAAAAAGCAGAGGGGCGGAGAGCCTGATTAGCGACTGGGTTTCTGCTTCAACAGCATCTGAAGGTGATGATGACACTGAAGATGGTCGGGATCCCGCAAATCGATCATCAGAAGATCTGAGGAAAACGAGAATGGGATTCACTCCGGGACCTACATATGATAGCTTCAATGAAGGCGAGATCTTCAACGAACAAGGCAAGTGTTTGCTTTCTTTTGTGTACAAATTCCTCATTTCCTGCTTGCTTTGGTCATTAAAAACACCAAAACCTTTTACGTGACAACCAAGTTATTTGAAGAGACTTCATAAGCGTATTCAGAGTTATATCTTCTTAGCTAAAAGGTACCTGGAGAATATATTATATTTGTCCTTTTTAGTATCAGAAGGTTTACAGAGCTCATGGTTGCACATTGCAGGTCAAGGGTTGCAGAGTTCGCTTTCAGCACCTCCTGCCAATTACAAATTGAGGGACGATCATCTATCAGGCAGCTCTTTAAAAGGTACTTATATTTCTTGTTGCAGTCATGTTCCTGAATTACTGTTAGATCGTTCATAAGGTCAACATGCTTTTGCCTCCTCTACGGTTAGTGTTTACCTAATTGTTGGAACATATGAGGTTATCTCGGCTGATGTATCTGTTTGGATGTCTTTTCTCACTCTACAAAGTTTCCTTGGCATCCAGTAGATTAATAGTAGTTGCCCTGTAGTACATTTCTTCCCTGAATTTATAAACTTTAATCCCTTACAATTGTAGGATGCAGTTGACTGGTTGACATGGACAAATGGGTCTCTGTGATGCATATGTTAGATTCGACCAGCATTCAATTGTTCTTTGATTTTCTCGTTGTAATCTCTGACATGGATTTTTTTCATTCATTGGATATTCTCAGCACCCCGTTCATTCTTCTCACTTTCGTCATTCCGAAGCAAGGGCAGTGAGTCGAAGGCGAGGTGACCTAGCGAAGAACCTCCAGAGGCCCACGGTTTGGCATCTAGAGAGGATATACATGCAAGTATCTTAATATACAGTTGCGGTGGTTTTGGCTAGAAGTGGAAAATGCGATACGTCCAAGCTCCGAAAAGGTTTGTGTTATATCTATTCTTCCTCTTGTGAAGTGTCATAATTTGTTGTATCTGTCGCCCTGTTCCACCTTGTGGTCCATTAGTTCCTTAGTGTTTGCAGTCTGTAGAATATATACTTAAACAGGGGCTGCCAATTGGCGCAAAATTAGTGTGAAGTTTTGAGTCCGGCATTCTTTTCTCTCTCTTGTCGCTTTCTTCGTTGACTCATCTGTTTATATATTGGGATTATGGCATTGATTTCTTGAAGATGTACACATCCCGTTCGCCCTTTCCTGATGTATATTTTAGTCTGACACCAAGTTTCTCTGGTGGTGCCTACAGCGTAGGCCACATTGGTGTATCATATTTGAACCATCTCACTGAAGGATCCTTGCAGGTCTTTGACTAGGTCATAGGTAATCGCGTGGTTTCTTCTATCAAGCAATTTCAGAGAAGTAAACAATGTTCAAGTGACCAAAAGTTTGATTAATAATCCTCTCGGCCTGCCTGAAGCTCATGGATTCGCTTTTATTCTCCAGATTGCTAACGCAGTCTACAAATCGCTTTCTCGTTTGGGAGATTGACTAACATCTTCTCCCTTTGTAATCATCACACCATCTGAATTAAAAAAAGGAAAAATTGTTGTTCACAAGGCCCTCCTTACACGTGGACTTACGGTGGTTTTATACACAGAAGAATTTGACTTGAATAGAACAATAAAATACTAGGCAGACGGGCTTAAAGACAGAAGGAAAACCAGGCAATAAAACATCTCGCAGACGACAAATATTTCCGACAACGAATATATTTGTTTACTAAGGACGGTGTGATTCTTACTAAGAATCGGGGGTAATTTATCAACTGATTGAAAATGGTTCGATTTGATACTTGCTCTGCTTTGTCCGTCAGAAATGAAAGTGAAGTAAAATTTACTTGTGATCAGACGCCACGATGTATAGTCTTGGAAGTGAAAAGCTTCAGTGCTTATATCACTGCTCTAAATATATTAACGCTTGGAAAGAGGGTGTGTGACTCATTTCTGTCGAATTCAATATGATAAATCTGCAGGCGTGCCGATGAAACCAAGCCCCACTAACCTGGATTAATGGGCGCTAATCTGCAATTCATGACAAACTGACCTTTATGTTACACAAGGGAAAACTGATCAGTACCTTGATCCAATGCAATAGGAAGGAACTATCCTCTTTCGGTGGTGCTTGAATATCCATGGCGGGCTCCTCCTTCGAAATCGATTCATCATCTTACACCAGCTTTAACCGTGGAAGACGACCCAGTTCACGGCGCCGGCGGCGCAACCCATCGCCGGCGAGCACTCGCTTCCCTTCCCGGTCGTTCATCTCAACTGCCACCGGCGTCGGTCTCCCGGTCCACCCCACCCCGTCTTCTCCCTTCTCCAAGCTCGATGACGATCCCTCGTGGCAAACGGAGATCTCGTGGCAGTTCGGGCCCAGTACCGGCTACCGTGACGATCAAGGCAACAGCTTGGGTGCCGCTCTCGCCCCCTGGCCCGCCTCCGGGCCCACATCCGGCCGCCCGCGCCGTGTCTTGCGGTACTCGGCCAACGACTACTACCACGGGAACGTGCACTCAGCTTCCCGGTACCGGAGTTTCTTCTCCAATCCTTACTACGAAGACGAGTACTCCTCTAATTACGCCGCGTCTACGACGTCGAGACTGGAGCTTCACAGCCACGTCGCCGATACTCATGGCGGAACCCGGCCGATTCACTTTATAAATAGCGAAGACGATATTCACCCGAGCTTGATCAATACGGAATACGGGGATGATCATGAGTACTCTCGTTATACTCCTCCCACAAAAACGGAGCATCATCATCGCAGGATTTTGAGTACTCTCTCCTCTAACGATCCCGAAGACAATAATATTGATTACAGCGGCATGCACGGTCAAGCTGTTCACGTTGCAGGGCATTCGGTGAAAGACGACGACCAGTACCGGCGAGGGTACGACGAACCCATGTACGACGAGGAGGACGAGGACGAGGAAGATGAGGAGATGGGTCCCCCGAGATCGGTGGGGTTGTTCACGTTGTTTCGATATTCCGACAAATTCGACATGGTTCTTTTGCTTTTGGGCTGCGTGGGAGCTCTCATCAATGGAGGATCTCTCCCTTGGTACTCTTATCTCTTCGGAGACTTCGTTAACAAAATCGCAAGGGAATCCAGAGACGACAAGGCCAAGATGCTGCAAGACGTCGAAAGGGTAACAATATACATAAATTCACGAATATTACCCGGGAATTGATGAAGTGCTTAAGATAAATTAAGGTGCGGGTTTGTATAAGTACTGATCAAATATTCACTCCTGTCGATTCATTAATTTTGCAGATATGCGTGTTCATGGTCGCATTGGCCACCATTGTGGTTGTCGGAGCATATATGGGTTAGAAATTAAAAAAGTTTTTCCTCTAACGTCGTTTAATGCATTTTTAAATTGTGCATGCATGTGATTAATTAGCTACTAAATATTGGATAGTGATTCGAATATATCTTGAATTACTTACATATCATGTACAGAGATTACGTGCTGGAGAATGGTGGGGGAGAGGTCAGCCCAGAGGATACGAACCAAGTATTTGAGTGCAGTGCTTCGGCAGGATATAGGGTTTTACGATACAGAGGTTAGCACCGGCGACATCATGCATGGGATTTCCAGCGATGTCGCACAGATACAGGAAGTAATGGGCGAAAAGGTCGGTTCATAATGTTCTTCTCCATTAATTAATTCTCTCCCTCAGCGATGCTACTACTGTTTTGATCTTATAATGTAATTATCTCAATTTTTTTTTGTTTCTTAATGCTGGTACGTACTTTTGATATTAGATAAAGACATGCATGCCGGCCGAAATTAGTTTAATTTCCTTGCCAGTCAAACCAACGAATAAGATAATCGCCTACAAACTGCAAATGCTTCATCCATGAACGATCAGTACCATATGTAGAAATTTATATAATGGTAATTACCCTTGTGAAAATTCAAATAATTACGAAATTAATTTTAATTAGAATAAAAATTTTCAGATGGCTCATTTTGTTCATCACGTATTCACCTTCGTGTGTGGCTACACGGTGGGGTTTCTCAAGTCATGGAAAATAGCCTTGGTTGTTCTCTCGGTGACCCCATTAATGATGTTATGTGGCATCGCCTACAAAGCCGTCTACGTCGGCCTCAGCGCCCAGGAGGAGGTGAGAACAGATTAACTCTAGCTAATTAATTCTCAAAAATCTCCATTTTAATGAATTCTAGAAAAGATGACGGACCTCGATCGTGCAGGTTTCGTATCGGAGAGCGGGAAGCGTAGCAGAGCAAGCGATGAGGGCAGTGAGGACGGTGTTGTCCTTCGTCGCGGAGGATCAAATGGTGCACAAATACGCGGGGCTCCTGGAGAGAGCTGTTCCTTTCGGGGCGAAGACTGGGTTTGCAAAAGGGGCGGGCATCGGAGTGATTTTCTTGGTCTCCTACTCCACCTGGGCTTTAGCTTTCTGGTACGGTTCTCTCCTCGTCGCCAAGGGGGAGATCACAGGGGGAGAAGCCATTGCTTGTTTCTTTGGAGTCAATGTCGGAGGAAGGTACGTATATAAAAGCAAGCACAGATCTGGTCTTGATTGATTCCAAATTTAATTTCATCCGTACGTCTCGGACAGTACTGATTCTTCATTTCATCTTGATTGATTGATTAATATCAGGGGACTGGCGCTTTCGCTTTCATACTTCGCGCAGTTTGGGCAAGGAACTGTGGCTGCACGCCGGGTGTTTGAGATAATTGACAGGGTCCCTGAAATTGATCCGTACGACAAGGAAGGAAGAGTGCCGTCTTCGGTGCGAGGAAGGATCGAGTTTAAAGCGGTCAGCTTCGCGTACCCATCTCGTCCCCAAGCTCAAATTCTCCGTTCCCTCCACCTCTCTGTGCCTCCGTCGAAGACACTCGCCTTGGTCGGATCCAGCGGCGGCGGAAAATCCACCATTTTTGCTCTGATTGAAAGATTTTACGACCCTTCCAGAGGTAAGTCTAAGTCTACGTCGTCGTCGATTTCGCGCTCTCTGATTGATTGATTTACCGGAACAGTAAACCGATCGGAATCTTCTTGACAATTTGGGTTCTCACCAGGGACGGTTACCTTGGACGGCTACGACCTGAAGACGCTGCAAGTGAAATGGCTGCGAAATCAGATAGGTATGTTGGGGCAAGAACCGGCGTTGTTCGCCACATCCATACTGGAGAACGTGATGATGGGGAAAGAGTACGCGTCCAAGAAAGAGGCGATCGCGGCGTGCACCGCCGCGAACGCCCACGGCTTCATCTCCGGCCTCCCCCAGGGGTACGAAACCCAGGTCGGGGACAGAGGGGTGCAGCTCTCCGGCGGCCAAAAGCAACGCATTGCGCTCGCCAGAGCCATCGTCAAGAACCCCAAAATCCTTCTGTTGGACGAGCCCACCAGTGCCCTTGACCCTGAATCGGAGTCCATAGTCCAGCGAGCCATCGAGCGCATCTCCGCCGGCCGGACCACCTTGGTCATCGCCCACCGCCTGTCGACCGTCAGAAACGCCCATACCATCGCCGTCCTCGACCGCGGCGCCGTCGTCGAATCCGGCGACCACGACCTCCTCATGAAACAGAGGGGACAATACGCCCAACTAATCGGATTGGCGTCGGAAAATGTTCCTTCTGCAGCCAAGAAGAGCCGCCGAGAGACTGACAATACTGATAAAGAGGATCAATATCACTACTCCACCGCATACTCTGTTTACGAGAAATCAATAAAGCAAGAGCAGTACTCCGTTCAGTACCCGAGATCCATCCAGGTGAAAACAGAGGAAGAGCAGATTAACAAAAAACAGCCGACGACGGCTAAACCGAGAAATTATCGTCTTTCGGAGATTTGGAAGCTGCACAGACCCGAGATTTGGATGCTCTGCATTGGGTTCCCCGTGGGACTCCTCGCCGGGGCAGTTCTCTCCGTTTTCCCTCTCGTTCTAGGCCAGGCGCTTCAGATCTACTTCGATGACAGCGACGATCCGAGATCGATGAAACGACACATTGGGTACCTCTCTCTGGCTCTGGTCGGTCTGGGTGTGGGCTGCGTGATCACCATGATCGGGCAACAGGGCTTCTGCGGCTGGGCGGGCACCAAGCTCACCCAACGCATCCGGTCTCTGCTCTTCGAGTCCATCCTCAAACAGGAGCCCGGATGGTTCGACTTCGAAGAGAACTCAACCGGCGTTCTTCTCTCCAGGCTCTCCACGGATTGTCTCAGCTTCCGGTCGGTGTTCGGTGACCGGATCTCGGTCCTGTTGATGGGCGTGAGCTCCGCCGCCGTCGGGTTGATTGCGTGTTTAATTCTGAGCTGGAGGCTGACGGTGGTGGCGGCCGCCGTGACTCCATTAACGCTCGGGGCCAGCTACTTCAGCCTGATTGTCAACGTAGGCCCCAAGCTCGACAATGGCGCGTATGCCAGAGCCAGTAACATCGCCTCCGGGGCCGTCTCGAACATCAGAACGGTGACCACTTTCTCTGCTCAGGAACAAATCGTGTCCTCCTTCGACCGAGCGCTATCGGAACCCAGAAAGAAATCAGCGAAACAATCCCACATATTGGGACTTGCTCTCGGTCTCTCCCAAGGAGCCATGTACGGGGCTTACACCCTCACTCTTTGGTACGGTGCCGTTCTGGTGAAAGGGGGACATGCTTCTTTCGGGGAGGTTTACAAGATCTTCCTCATACTCGTTCTGAGTTCGTTCTCGGTCGGGCAATTGGCCGGCCTCGCTCCGGACACTTCCAACGCGCCGTCGGCGATTCCGGCTGTTTTGGATATAATCAACCGGAAGCCGTTAATAGGCCGAGAAGATGACGGTGGGAAGAGGAAGAAGGTGGAGGGCGGTTCCAAGCCTCTAGACGTGGAGTTTAAATCGGTCACGTTCGCGTACCCGTCGAGGCCGGATGTGATTGTTCTGAGAGATTTCTCGTTGAAGGTGAGAGGTCGAAGCAGAGTGGCCTTGGTCGGGGGAAGTGGGTCTGGGAAGTCCACCGTGGTCTGGCTTGTGCAGAGATTTTACGATCCGAAAGGAGGCAGGGTTTCACTGGGAGGGGTGGATTTGAGGGAGCTTGACGTGAAATGGTTGAGAAAACAGTGCGCCCTTGTGGGTCAAGAGCCTGTTCTGTTCGCAGGGAGTATCAGAGAGAATATCGGTTTTGGAAATCCCAAGGCCTCATGGAGCGAGATCGAAGAAGCAGCAAGTGAAGCTTGCATTCACAAATTCATCAGCAGTCTTCCGCAGGGATACGAGACCCAGGTAAAGATCGATACTCTCTATTTAATGATCAGATGGATTTCGACGATATGTAATTGGACCCAGAAAACTGCTGATACGGTGCTCTGCAGGTGGGTGAAAGCGGGGTGCAGCTCTCCGGGGGACAAAAGCAGAGGATAGCGATAGCGCGAGCGATTCTGAAGAAATCGAGAGTTCTGTTATTGGACGAAGCGAGCAGCGCTTTGGACTTGGAGTCGGAAAAACACGTCCAGGAGGCCCTGAAGAAAATATCGAAACAGGCCACGACCATCATCGTCGCGCACCGCCTCTCCACCATCAGGGAGGCGGATTACATCGCGGTGGTTCGAGACGGCAAGGTCGCCGAGATGGGAAGCCACGAGACTCTAATGGGGGCTACTCATCTTCACGGCCTCTATGCCCAACTGGTTCGCTCCGAAACGGAAGCCAATGCATTCGCTTAAGAGACTTCCCCCCATGGATCGTCTTCTTCGCGCGACTGTTAATCCAACTGTTTCGGGGCCGGGAAAATAGAATTTTGATAACCCTTTTTGAAAAGGATCAGGATTTAACTAATTAATTTAATTCATGTATAGTATACTGCACATCCAATTTGTTATACATAGATGGCCTACAGTTTGATTATTTAATTAGTGTTTGTTTTTTTTGTTTCCGTTTTTAATCTATTTTTATGCTATTTATGTTTTAACTTTTAACATAAGTTATGATACCAATTTGTTTTCTCTCTCTTTTGTTTACCCAAATGTAACAGAGGAGAGGATTAATGTTGAGACACTACCACTATCCATTGTTTTGCGCGTGGTCACCTCGAAGTGGAACCAATTAAGAGGAGGTTGACGCTGCATCTCCAAACTCATGACCTCTCTCTCGCCTTTCATCATCTCAATCGCTGGAATTTACTTTAATTAGGAGGATACACGCTCATCATTCCATCTTGTCGCCTGAATTCTCGCACCCTCCGAGTCGGTCGAATTAGTCCAAAAAAGCGTCGCTTAGATCGCAAGGGAAGAACGCCCTCGCGGTGGTTACGTGCCTCCCGAGCAAAGCTAGCTCACGCAGCCTAATTGGCTGCGGCAGCCACGAAGATGGATGTCCACTTTGCGCCTTGACGCCTCTCCTCCTACATTGCATTTCCCTTCTGGGTCTAATTAGGTTCTCTGCAGGTATCGATCGATATTCTCTCTCTCTCTCTCTCTCTCTCTCTCTCTCTCTCTCTCTCTCTCTCTCTCGCTCTCTCGCTCTCTGTTCTTGTTGTTATTTTCCCCTTTTTATTCAAATGAATCCTTTGTTGACGTGGGGGGTTTAATGTTACAGACGAATTGACGATCCATTTCTGTCAAGTTCTTTACATTAACAGCTATTATATATAAATAAGGCTTCCTTCCTTCTCAGGGCTGTAGCTTCTCCCTGTTAGATGATCTTTGCGGTCTCGGTGGCTCCGTTGTTAATTTCCAGGTATAAAATCTCTTGAACACATGCCACCAGCATGAAAAAAATGGGTTTTATGAAATAGGAATTCCCTCTTCCCCGTTCCAATCGAGTGGAATGTGGATTTTAGACGTTGTGCATTGTTAAGTTCAACCTGTCGAAATTAAGATTTTGAGCAAGTACTCCCAGTCCTGATCTTGTCGTATTGTTTTATTTGTTTGCTTGTGAAAAGATTATACCGAACCTGGGAACTTGATCAGTTTCTCCTTTGCAGCAGTAATTTCTGGCTCAGAGATGCATCCATCTTTAATATCCTTTGACAAATTAATAAATTGAACGCATTTGTTTGCAGCACTAGGCTTTCTCCGCTTCTGTCCCTGAAGGTTCTTATGCTTTTAATGCGATTTAGCGATTCAATTGGTCGTTTTTATGCATTCGATTTGAATTCCTTCTTGCTGGAGTTCTTTTTAAGGCTGGATTGGGCGTAGTAGGTACGCTAATTAAGTTGATCCCTTGTTAATTTCGAGTAAATCGTTCAAGGTTGCTCTCTGGTTTTTTCTGGATCAATCTCGACAATCGGCTTAATCAACACACACACACACACAATGTTTCTAATTATGAATCCCATCTGATCAGGCTGTCCTCGAACAGAGCATGGCTTCTCTTACTCCAGGAGTACTCCTGAAGCTTCTGCAGAACATAAACTCGGACGTGAAAGTCTGCGGAGAGTACCGGTCCGTCCTTCTGCAGGTGATCAGCATCGTCCCCGCGCTCACAGGAACAGAGCTTTGGCCAAACCACGGTTTCTTCATCAAGGTCTCCGATTCCTCCCACTCCACCTACGTCTCCTTGTCCAACGAAGACAACGAGCTCATCTTGGCCAACAAATTACGTCTGGGTCAGTTCATCTATGTGGACAGAGTGGACTCCGGGACCCCCGTGCCGGTGCTCGTCGGAGTGAGGCCGGTGCCGGGGAGGAACCCGTTTGTGGGGAATCCCAAAGACTTGATGCAAATGTTGGTTCCTTCCGAGGGCCCCAAATCGAGTACCGATCATGAAGCTTCCAGAATCGGTGCCGACTCCTCCGATGTTGTTAAGGAGGAGATCAGCGCGAGGCAGAGGATAGTGATCAAGGAAGAAAAGGTTGTGGTGGCTTCAAGGTATATGCAGGGGGTTCTGGGTTCAAGTTCCAAAGGGAATGCCGGAGCCGACGCCGGCGGGGCTGCCGGTGCTAAAACGAACGGAAACGATCAGAAGGCTGGAGTCGTCAAGAAGGCTGCAGCAGGACCGTCTAATTTCCATGGCAAGCAGGAGCTCAAAGGTCAGGTGCGGCACTTTTAGCCACCCCCCAGTACTGGGTCGACCCAGAACCTAACTGATCGACATCTAATTTCTTCGAGCATCTGTTGGGTTCTGGCCGACTTCAGACCAGTAATCCTCTTCTGGGTAGGTCGTAGTTGAATTAATCAGTAGAAAATGGCACTTGATCAACGCAGAATTGATCGTGCTCTAAAGGGTGTTGTTGTACCTACATCATTAATTAGGGGACAAGAGCCATGTGATTGCTTTTGCATTACGCAGCAAATGATGATGATGACTTGCTTAATTAAGTGGAGGGGACTGCTCTCTTTTAACCAAGACTCATCTTAGTTTCCTTTCGGCCTCAAAACACGATTCAAAATGATGTGTAAATATGTGATCACAGGCGAGGCCTGGAACTCCTTGCATCGGAAGCCAGATCGACGTCGGCGGGACCTCGAACAGAGAGACCTCCGTCTCCTCGAATAGTACTGTTAGTACTTCCCGAAGAGTACGAAAAGTCAAGAAGAAACAGAACTCCACGGCTTTGCAGAGCTCTTCGGTGGTTGGTCCAGAGAAGAAGCGGACGACCGAAGCTGTGGTCTCCTCGGATCCTCTCCCACCCAGTATTGCCAAACTCGGCAAGGTACGTTTAATACCTGCGTTTTTTCATCTTCTGCTTATTACTTCCCCTGTTCTCACATCTTAAAAAAGCAGAGCATTGAGACATGCATGAGAGAGAATTGTACCCACTGTTTTTACCAATCTTCTCTTTTTTTTTTTACACTGAAGGGGATGGTAAGGCGGAGGAATGTGGCCTTGGCGGTGGCCGCTGAAGCACATAGGGAAGCAGCTGCAGCTTCTACTCTTCTCAAGGCAGTAAGGTAAATTAACCCATTTTTCTTTTCTTAGCAAAAGTTTACACAGCTAAAGCCTGACCTCAGCCCTGTTTTAGCCGAACTTTTTTGTGCACTTCAAATTGCAGTTTTCGCACACAGAACACAACCCTCCAATTGTTTTGAGACATATATGCATAGGATTCGTCTCAATTTCAAACAAAATGGGTTAATTCGTCTCATTGAAACTAAAAGCCTCTGTCAATTACAATTTGTTTCGTTACTTGGAGGAGGAATGCTGAAGAAGAAAGCAACTCGAATTCCTGCAAGATCTTTTTCAGCTTCTGGACACTGATCACATCTTCTCATTTGGACAAAATTATGTATCGACAGCATGTTTGCCGATCTTCGTGGGTCTGCAACCATCGAAAATCCCCATCAACCCCTGACAAATTTCTTCGCACTGCACCGGCTCATCGATCACCCCACCGTCTCCACGAGGAAGCCGGATAACTCCTCCCGTGCTATCTCGGCTCCTTCATCCTCCGGTCCTAAACTTAAGCTCACAAACAGAACCTCTGCAGAATCCCCAACGCCAGAATTAGTGCCTCGAGGGGGGAACGATAAGCTCGAATGGGTGAAAGGCGACGGCGCGAGGGAGATACAGGAGTTGAGAAGACTCTTGCTGAAGGAATCCCAGTCGTGGTTCCTGAACTTCATGGATGGCGCCCTCAACGCCGGATTCCGGCCGTCATCGCCGGCGACCGACGTCGTCAGGAA
This sequence comes from Aristolochia contorta, assembly GCA_022405105.1. Classification (NCBI taxonomy): domain Eukaryota; kingdom Viridiplantae; phylum Streptophyta; class Magnoliopsida; order Piperales; family Aristolochiaceae; genus Aristolochia; species Aristolochia contorta. The sequence continues at coordinate 11,932,592 of CM039664.1, forward strand.
AGGTAACGGCGCCTCCGGGCGGCAGCGAGCAGATCATCATCACTGCGGCGACGAGAACATTGCGGTGACGCTGTCGCATTTGAAGCAGGCCAACGACTGGTTAGACCGGTTGAGAAACGAAACGGGGCCCGACGACGACGACGATGCTAACCTGCTGATAACCATCGATGATCTGAAGCACAGGATTTACACTAACCTGCTTGCCCATGTCGAATACGCTGCTCTGGCCCTCGAGAACAGGTCCGATCGCGGTAGATGAGAATTAATCATATATGGTTTGGAATTATGGGCTCATGAAATGTTTGTTAATTAATCGGAATTGCGGTTTAGCTGGTGCTTAGACTTTTGAAAATGTTGAGTGGGAAAAGTGATATATCAGTTCACGATTATTAATCAGTTTAACAACAGATCACAACAACCAATTACCAGCACTAGTATAATATTAATGCACTCCAGAATTTCTAATGTTCAAACCTTTATAATTACTCTGAAAATAAATCAGTTCATTCATGAGTTTAAGCAACACTGACATGAAAATGAAAGCCTCACCAGCAAGAGAGAGTCTGAAGTTGGTCCTGCACTGGAAGGAGAGACCGGGTGAGTTTCCGGGGTGGAGAGGAAGAGCACGCGCGAGTTTCTCCTCTTTATAAGATATTGACTCAGAGATTATAGAACATGCACGTGCCCTGCTTCTCCAACTCGGTTTGCTCACCCTCAATTCTTCATCTTCTTCTTTTTCTTTCTCCCTTTGTGCTAGCTGCGAAGGTGGAGATGCTCAGAAGCTTGATATGGAATTCTACCGATCGATAATGGGTACTTATATATAGGTACATTTGGGAGCGCATGCATATCCATATACGAAACCGCATTTGTTATAAAAATTTATTCCGGTTGATGGATCCTGTAAATCACGAGGATTGTTTTTCTGCATTTTAAAAGCTTGAGAGATTTTTTTTGGCTTCTGGGCAACACCCAGGAGATCGTTAAAGTTTGGCTGCCAGAAAAGTGAGGTTGATGAAGTTTAAGAAGACACACTTGCTTGCACTTGGAAGAGAAACGAAAGTTGTCTACCAGACACCTACCTAGCTTCCCTTCCCTTTACAAGGGGCCGGTCTCCTTCTCTCAGTATATATGGCAGACCACCCACCAACCATGGCTCTGTACCTAGTCTCTCATGTACTAATATCCCAACATCGCAATTCATCACAGCAAAGTTTCAGAGTACACGCCCCCATTCGAGAGCGTTTACTCATGAATAGTGACAATCGATACGAAGAAATAAAATCACACGAGGAACGCCTTACTATTTAAGGTCAACATTTTATCTATAAAGACGTATGAAGCAAATATTCCATGACAAAATATTCTTCTAAACACAACAGCTATTTAGCGGATTACAGGTTGGTTTGAGGTCGACCTTAAAATGTTTGTGAATAGAAAAGTGACCTGTGGTGGCACTAAATAGGATCTTAACAAACATGCTATTCCTTGTATTTTTTTAAGAAAAATGATATAATTACTTATGATATTTTACTGTGAGGTTTTACATCCTAATGTGGTTTTACATCCTAATGTGGCAGTCATCCTGGCAGCCCACTTGACATTCTAGATAAGGTCTAGGGTTTAGACTTCGCTATATAATAGGAAGATAGTTCCTATTTTATTTCTTACTTAGAGTAGACTACGGCATACTGTAAAAACTCACAGTAAAAGTCACCATATCACTATATCACTACTGTTTTTTTAAATGACTCCCAAAGTCATTTTCATCCCGTTCTTTCGTCTAATTAATTCCTCATTCCACAAGTTAACATATACTTAATTCCTATCAGTTAGGAGGTAGCTTCATGACACAGCCGAGTGGACTCAGATTTTGAGTTCCCTGACCAAGCCAACTCGGATTTTTCAGTCCTGGGTTGAGTTGGATTACAGAGTTCCTTCCAATTACCGAGGCAGTCTAGTCAAGTGTGCAGTCTGATCCTACCCAACTCGGTTTTTCAGGTCCATAAATATTGATCATATCCCTATCCCTTACATTACTTGTTGTGCTCGTCTTAAAGGGTTTTTTTTTCCACGCTCTCCTTGCAATAGTGGAAATCTGAAGGTGGGACTTGAAATCACAATCATTTATATTTTCATAATCCAAATAAAGTAACTCTACAACTGTTTATGTTTTTTTATGTAATGAAATTCAATACATATCAATACATATCGATAAGAAAAATAATATCAGTACTTTGACATTTTACTGTGAGGTTTTACATCCTGATGTGGCAGTCCTCATGGCAGCCTAATTTGCATTCCAGATATGGTCTAAGATTTAGGCTTCACTGTAGAATAAAAAGATAGTTACTATTTTATTTCTTACTTGAACTACCAACGAGGATGCCACATCATACTACCTAAACCCTAAAAACTCACACTAAAAAATTACAGTAGGCATATCACCACTCTACACATAATACTAATGTGTGCTGGTACACTAGAGAGGTACTCAATAAAGTGCTGCTAGCATTATTCTTTTTCCTAATTTACTAATTTCACGCTCGTTGATTCATTTGGTTCCAATTACTAGTTTACTAAGTGGAGCAGTTCACTCGGAGGCCAATCTCGTGAGAGGCAAAAAAAAGGAGTCAGGTTGAGGCCACCAATTGGACACGCTCAAGGCCTATCTACAATCTACATTTTTCCCAACCCTGCACCGGGGCTCATGGATTAGTCCCCTCCTTGCTGCCTCACTCTCTAACCATTTCATCGAATCCCTTTTTCGCGCTCGGTGTCCGTACTCTGGTCTTCGTCTCTGCCATGGCATGCATTTCTCTGCCTAAGCCTCCAATCGCTTCTCTTCCCACAAAAATCCAAAGAAACCCATCTCCTAATTACATCCTCCCGAATTTATCGAATTCGTCCGGATCCCAGTTTTATGGCCTCAAGCTCTCTGCTGCGGCTGCATTTCCCACTTCGGCTTCTTCTTCTTCTCCTCCCATTGCTCAAAGGAGCTTCAATATTGTTGCCAAGGTATATTTTCACTGAGAGCGAGAAATTTGAAGAATGTGACAGTGGATTTGTCTTTTGTTTGCTAAAAAACAGGGGAATGTAAATGCTACGGATATATTCTTGTAGGTGAACAAGGGCAGTTCTCCCCCATCGTTTACATTGAAAGATCAAGACGGGAAGCCTGTGAACCTCTCCAAATTCAAGGGCAAGCCCGTCGTCGTTTATTTCTACCCAGCTGATGAAACCCCCGGTTGCACCAAACAGGTAATTTACTGGCTAGATATATTAAATTTCTCATTTTGCAATGTTGGAATTCATTCCACAAGGTCCTTTTGCCTATTTATAGGTTCAATGTTGGCTGATATGACATCACATTTCATGAGTTTGTGGCCTTGACACTCTTACGAGAGGGATTAGGGTTTTAGAGCTAAACTTGGATGAAATTCATGTATAGCGTGGCCACTAGAGACAATTGGGGAAGAATTTGATACTTTTCCTCTTATATTCTTGTGTTTCTGTTGGATTCTTCTCCTTGCAGTTGCTATAACAGAAGCTCCCTGTTAAGTAACACAACAAAGTTTTGAAACCCTGAAACCTCATAGACGTTTATTTCTCAGGTGGGTGTTGCTCTTGTATGACCTAAATGAACGAACATGTCCCATGTGAATGAACAGTCTCGATTCCATCTCGTCTGAGATGTGGTTTTAGGAACAGGGACCCTGGATCAAATAATAAGACTTGTTTAAGCTGTTTTTCTTCATGACATTAGTGGAAAAGGGTTGAGGTCCCTGGTTGCACGAAAAATCATAGTAAATTGCATTTCTGCAAGCTGAATTTTTCTACTAATGTTGGGAACTTAAAGAAAGCCTTCGACTTTTGGAATCCAGAGGAACAACAGTTTTCATCTGACTCTGCTACGGATAATCGAGTCTGGGGTTTGAGTTTCCTTGGATTACTTTTGCAGGCCTGTGCTTTCAGGGATTCATATGAGAAATTCAAGAAGGCAGGAGCCGAAGTGATTGGAATCAGCGGCGACGACACATCATCTCACAAGGTTCATATCTCCTCTTAATCATGTTCTCCTTTAGCTGTGTTCGTCCAATGTTATTGTGGTCTGACTATTGAAGTGACAAATGCTTGAATGTAACCGTGCAGGCATTTGCAAAGAAGTACAGGCTGCCATTCACGTTATTGAGTGATGAAGGAAACAAAGTGAGGAAGGAGTGGGGAGTCCCATCTGATCTGTTCGGAACCCTTCCAGGGAGACAAACCTATGTTCTTGACAAGAAGGGGGTGGTTCAGCTCATCTACAACAATCAGTTCCAACCGGAGAAGCACATTGACGAGACCTTGAAGCTACTGCAAAGCCTCTAATCGTCCCTTTCCTTTCTCTCCCCTCTCTGAACGGTTCTGTATTCTACATTCACTTCTTTGCGAGATTTGATTTAAATCAGACCGAACCGCATGTTCTTATGCGTTCTCTCGTTTTGTAAGTAAACAAGAGGTGCCAAGTGTTGTAGTATAGAGTTAGATTTGTATTATACAGACCATTATTGAGATGTCTTAATTTCTCTCTTTTCTTGTTCTTTTTCTATTAGTTTTTGTACGTTGAGTATTCTATTACACAGCCTAACGTAACCCATAAAGGATTTGCTGCGAACAGAACGCAAGAGGCAGCCAAAACTAGTGAAACCTCCTCTTCAAAAAAACTGGTGAAACCTCCATTCCCCAACTGAATTCTGTTTACAGAGCAGCAGATCACGTAAGCTGTTCGTGCATGGCATAAAACTAAAACAAAAAGAAAGGAGCGAAAAAATTGAAGGTACTAGCTAGAAAGAATATCGTTTATTACATACGCACTCATATAATAAACCGATTTGAGATCCTCGGGTTGGCGTTAGGTGCTCAGTGGGAAGCCAAATTCGTCATCTGTGATGCTTTTGCTTTCAACGACAACGCCGCATTTCTAGAAAGGCCAGTTTTCAACGGCCGCTCCCCCCATTCGTTCTTGCACTGCTCGTTATCATCTCTGTCTTTGGACCCATTGAATCTGCAACCATTAAAATTGGAAATGCAGAGTGTCTGCTTCCTCTGGAGTAGTAATGCTGATTCACGGAGAGGCGTGTCGAGTCATCCATAAGATTTCAAGTGGTATATATAGTAGGCTTGAAAAAACATGGGCAGTTTTTTACGCTAATCTGTGCTTAATTCGAAGAGAAATTAAAACCGCTCTCGGTAGTTTTTCTCTTTTCGTCTGTGTAGTGGGTTGTGTAGTACTTATTCAGTTATATGCGTAGAACAGAAGCAAATCGGATGGAGGCGGAATTGCGTAGTTTACAGAGATGGAGACTCTCAGTTTCGGAATCATCAGTTCATTTTCGAGTTCTAAAAGGGAGATTCAAATATTTCCCCACATACAAACACGGTTATTTCTTTCTCGTACTTGCTGCGCCGTTCAATCTCGCCGCAAGTTTATTACCAGAATGAAGAACAGGAGGAGAAATTTAAAAACGTAATACAAAATTGGATGTCGCACTAAGCTAACCAGTCCCCATCCATCGCCTCGATTTCCCCGATATCCAAGCTGCAGCAACGAAGATGAAGAAAACGATTCAGTCGATCTCCATGGTAGAAGCTGTACAGCTTCACCCAGAAATTTGTAAATAGTAAAACTCAGATTTCAAGGATTCTTCCAAAACAATGCTTCAAAAGATTTAAGCTTGTGAGTGCATCCAATCAAAAAGTTCAGACTTGTTGCAGATAAATTTGAAATGTAAAATATTTTTTAATCGTTGGAAATTTCGAATCCAAAGAATCCGGTTCTATTTTTAATGGAGGTTAAAAAAAAAAAAAACAGGGGAAGTTGGAAGAGCGAAGGCGCCAGGTGGTGCCGGAAGGCCTTCTTAGCTTCCACCCTCTGCTATGGGGGTCGAACTCTGACCATCCATGGAGTGGGTCCTAAGGGATGCATGGGCTCTATCTTTAAAGCCAATTGAAGATCAGAAGATCCTTTCAGAATCCTAGCGACGTTGTCTCCTTCATGTAGGAATTACTCAAATAATGATCTGAGCTCACCCCCATGAATAGTGCGTAATTACTAACTACGCATATATAATCACGGGTCAAACTAAAAAAGAGAAAAATTAGCACTGGGTTTTTGCAGAATTGATTATACCAAAATGGAGTGGAGGTCTGCTTACCAGGGCAAATCATCCCAGTGGTACTGTTGCAGGAAGGTGCAGCTCTCGGGGGCATTACCCACAACAGAGCAGCCATCATTCAACCAAGCGGGGATGTCCATCATTTGGTCAAGAAGATGGAACCCATCTTCGTGTCCCCTAGTGATATTCTCTTGATCTTGACCACCGGGGCTCATCTCCATTGTCTTCTGGAACTTGAACCACCATGCAGATGTGACCAAATTCACCCGGTCGTTCCATTCCATCTCGTGCTGCTCCCCGATCAGTCTGATCTCCGCCATCTCCTCGTCGTCCATTGCATGATGCAGGTGATCGGTACCGCTCGCCGGCGAGAAGGACGGAGCTTCGACGCACATCGGCGGGGACAAGGACGACGACGACGGGGATGACGATTGCAGGGAGGAGGAGGAGGAGGGTGTCGATGACGATTGCAAAAAAATTGAGGGGTTGTGGTTGTTATTGCTGTTGCTGTTGTAGAGGGAGGCGTCCATGACGTTGTTAAAATCGTGCAAGTTTAGGTTAAGGCCCAAGGGTTGGTTTGGGAGGGGGAGATTGATATTGAAGCTCTCGCTCATGGGCAGTGGCGGTATAATGGGAGGAGAAGCCCAGGAGAAATGAGTAGCAGTAGTACTTGAGAAGGCCGGGTAAGAGTAGTTATTCAGATTATAATTAGAGAAAGTACTGGCGGTGTCACTGGAGGGGTAAATTCTAGGAGCTTTCCTGGTTTTCATCTTCTCCAGTACCGGCTCTAAGCTGGGCGGTGCCTGAGGCTGTTGCTGTAGGGATGATTGTTGTTGTTGTTGTTGTTGTTCGCTGGCTTGTTTCATAGCAGCCCTATGAAACTTGAGAGCAGTGACAATCTCCCTCCTGGCTTCAGCCATGTTCAGCAGCCTCTCCTGGTAAGGACGGCTGGTGTGGAGTCTCCTCCTCACCTGTTTCTTAGGCTGGGGAGACTGTGATTGCTGAGTTTGGTTCTGCCCAGAGCCTTCAGTACTGTTAGGTGCAGTACTGATCAGATTCGGAGCAGCTTCTCCATGAGCTCCTGGGGACGTATCAGGAGCTGCCTTGGGGTTCATGGGGTCTTTGCTTTTGGAAGAGGTGAGCTGCTTGACAAGGCTACGGATATAAGCACCGGAGATGTGGGGTTCTTCTCTCGCTCTGGCCTTCTCTGCTTCCTTGCCGTGCTTGGGAAACCTGCCCCTCATCCTTCAGTAGTACTACTCCCCGGCCTTCTCTGGCGCCTCCTTTTGGTGGGTTTGTTTTTCTGGGACTCAGAAGGCAACCGGGAGGAATAAGGAAGGGAGAATCATGGTTTGCTTTTCAGGATGCAAGTACAAACCATGGCAGGGCTGCTCGAGGGACCTCTCATGGTTGCTATAAATAGCCTCAAGACATTCTAGATTTTTAATATTTTCCCCTTGCTCTTTTACTCGCCCCTTTTGGCAAAGATAAGGTTGTTAGGGTTTTAATTAATTCCTGAATTACCGGGGTGGTTGGAAAGACAGCCATTGACCCTTACACAATTATTTACAGCTGGTCAAGTGTATCAAATGACAAGCACATCCTCAAGAGATTTATAAAATAAAAAATTCTCCACCACCATTAATATACAACATTGACAAACAAAACTCGCCATTTTATCTTGAGATTAATTTTATCACCACTGGGAGTTTGGTTCGGATGGGTTCCTAAAACAGACCTCAATTTTCCACTCCGTTAATGGGTTCTTCGCCATTGATCAACGCATGGTCCCCAACAGCGATGTGCCTGTATCAAGACTAGGAACCAGTAAATCTGTGAAAGGTGAAGGGGTGTTCAGGAAGAAGATAAAGCAGTAAGTTACCGAGAGCCCGGAGCAGTGCCGTTTTCCAGTCGTGCAAGGTTGTACTAGGGACCAGGCTCCCCAAAAAACGTCAGCAGAGGCTCTGGTCTGACAGAAGAATCTCCATTACTGTTCTGAGTAGTGAGCCCCTTGTCTTTCTTTTCTTTTTCTTTTTCTTTATTTTTTTTACTTTCTCTGAATCCCTTCCTTTTCCTCTCGCTTTACATCCCTTTGTTTTTCTCTCTTCTCATCAGATACCGCCTTTTAATATTGTTAACATGATTTGCGTCTGACCCTAAAAAACAGAGAACTAGGACCTTTTGTAAAGGCCTTCCACAACTTGTTTAAAGACAGAAATGCTCCATACCTTGCCCGGCCTCTCCCAGTCTCACCTCCGCCCGTGCTCGCTTTCACCCTCCTTAACCTTTCCCCTCTTTTTACTCCGATCGGAAAGTGGCAGAGGCATGGCTCCCGAGGGTGTTGGCAGAGTTTTCAGGCGGCAAATACAGTGGAAATAAAGCCTTGAGAAGGGGAAGTTACTGCTGCCGTAATTGTAGACTACAGTTACTCTCCCTTTTCTCTGTCTAACAAGTTTCAGAAATTTGAAAGATATATAAATGGTCCATTAAATTTTCTCATCCTACCACAGATGCCATCTGACCCTGTCACTGTCCCGAACATGCATTGAGCAACATGTAGTGAAGACAGGGAGCAAGTGCACCACATCATCCAAACACAACCGTGTAACAACAGATGATATATATAATAACAGGCTGCAGAAAACACTTCAAAACTCCATTAGTTAATTCAGAAAGATATATGGGTAGTTTTTAGCTCAGACGGTTTTGATTTTTAAATACCCTGTGCCTCCGACGATGAAGGTAAAGAAGCGCATGCATCTGTTACTTCTTTTTAATTATCTCATAAGATGCATGCTATATAAAGTATGAATCTTCCATTTGTCTTCTTTACTGATTCATACGGTTGCTGTGTGCCCTGAGCAACGGACAGACTAAATAACTAATTAACTGCACGGGGTTACTGTGAGATGCATTTCATTACAAATTCCTATGTGACTGCCATTAATGGTGACTGTCTGCAGTAAATTAAGCAACTGCTTTGGGAGCTAATAATTAATTGAAAAATGGGAGGGTAACTGATCATTCCCTGCTCATGAACAGATGGAATACGTACCAAAAACACATTTGTTTGGCAATCAAAAGACGGGTAGAAAAGTAACAATCATTTTTTTTTAAGTTTTTGACTAAAAGATGATCTGTTCATCTCCCAGTTCCTGGAAGTCAACTGCGCATATGCAGATCATCTTCGGCCAGGATACAGTACCGAGAAAAGAAAGTGTGAAGGCAGCAAGGTTGCTTTCTTCTGTTCAAAATCCTGTTAAGACAGTCTACTGCTTGATCGTTTAAGCTGGAATATATATATATATAGCAGGCTGCAAGCAGCTGGCGTGCAAATATATATTATGCATGCTTTGATCATTTCTAAGACGTCGACATGGAGCACATTTTAGGCAGAGGCAGAGGCAGAGGCAGAGCAGTTATCTCCTTATAACTTGGACAAATCCCCTTTTACTACCCGTTTCAGTAAGCCAGGAAAAAAAAACTATTGGAGAAGAAAACTGGTTCAGATCTCTGCCAATGAGAAGAGAAAGATGCACTTACAGTCACAGGAAGCTGATCTTCTCACGGGACAACCCTTTAAACGAAAATGCATGCTATGTTATCCGATTGACATCAGTACCAGCCACAATAAACAAACAAGAGGATCCGTCCATCCATCCATACATCATCATCCGTTGTTGGAAAAAAAGAAATATATATAATAGTGATGATGAGTGAGGCAAGGTAATTGCAGAATTTTTCATGCATGGAAGCGAATAAGAGGTTCGGATAAGATAAAAAAAAGCAGGCAGAAGTAAGATGAGTGGATAATAATACCAAAGAGAAGGTGGTGGGATGCTGGGGTTGCCTCCACTGAAAAGTCCTGTGCTTCCACCAATTGCTCATCAGAGACGCCTGCACAGAGGGGAAAAAAGAAAGGCGGTGTAGACGAATGGCGTTCGCCCACGGGAACAGTAACAAGTTCCTCTCTCTCTCTCTCTCTCTCTCTCTCTCTCTCTCTCTTTGGATTCCATAATCGATACGCAGTTAAGGAGTCCTATCTTTTAAGAATGTGGGTCGACGACGGGGGAGTAGAAAAAGGGATGAACATGGATTCGACAGGTTTTGAATCAGTGGTAGCTGAGCATGCATGCAGGCCTGCGCCTCTGTTGCCTCTGCCTCTGCTCTACTACTTGCTTTCTTCTTCCCCTCTCCCCCCCTCCTCTCTTTCTCTCTCTCTCTCTCTCTTCTGCAACTTCATTCCCTTTATTTCTTCGCTCATTTGTTTATACGTTTCCGCGTTCTTATAGCAGTTAAATGCCATTTCCGGGATGTCAGTGGGGGGGCGTCATGAATCCGACAGGAATAGTTAAACTTCTCTTTCACCCATTTATGCCGCCTTCTTCAACCTTCCTTCTCCTTTCTTCCCCGTCCCCCCACCACGACAATACACATACGGCACGGTACAACTCTCCAGATTTAATTAAAGAAATACCATTCATGTTTCTGCTTACTACAAGCTTTGCACTGAGGATGGCACATATGTTCGGGGGCATTCTTGTCACACTAGTAACGTATATGAGTGTATATACGTAAACAATGTGTATGTAATGACTACTGTCCTGCGAATTGTTTAAAGGGGTTTGGGTGTGGGACCATGTTTGCGTGTGGAATCTGCGGTGGTGGTGACACCGACGCCGTCGATGTGACGTGTCGCAATTAACAGCAATTTGTTGCCTTGCGGTCAGTGACAGCTGGACGCCACGTGGACGGAAAGCGCGGCCACCAATCAAAATGCACCTGCCACGTGGGAGACAGCGACAGGGACAAGGAGAAGGCGCTTGCAGTCACAGACCCGACTTATGGCGGGTCCACCATTTGCATATATAAAACCCTGGCCTTCCTGCAGCGACCATTTAAGAGAAACATTAATGTGTAATAAATATATATAAAATAGAGATATGTGATAAAAAAAAGTAATAAAAGCCCTTTGGGTTTTCTTGTCGTCGTCGTCAGAATTGAGAAAATCAATAAATAATTGATTTTGATTTCTCATTTATTGGGGTGGTAGGGTTTTCGCTTTCACTTTCAGAGACGTGCATGCAGAGGGCAGTGGCCTGTTTGCGTTCTTGCTCTTTTTTTTCTTTCCTTTTTTTTTTTTTTGAAAATTTGCTCTTTTTCTTTCTCTTTAGGGAGCGTACGAGTGGTCTCTTTCGTCTATCTACTGTAGCTCTATCTGTAGGTCGGTGCGGCCGCGAGCGTGGACCATGAAGATCAAGATATATATCCAGCTTGCAGAGCTTCTAAGTTGGTCATCAATATAGACGAACGGCCGGCCGGTCCGACGAACCAATTGCGTTATATTAATTCTGGGTTATTTTTCAGAAGATGAACAGTACTGCCATGAGAGATCAATATATGGCAGCCGAATTAAGCAGAATACATATAGTCCTGCAGGTCAATTTGAATCTGTGAAAAAGAGCATCGATCTCCACGTACGTTAAGATCAGGGAGGAGGATATGGGCAGAAGAAACAAAAGGGAAATTGCAGGACGTTGTAAGTAACTAGTACTTTTGGGCTTCCTGGCGAGGTAATTTTCTGATCAAAAGGAGCAGGAGCTAGAGAAGGAATCTGCGGGGGAGCAATATTCGAGCACAGAGGAGGAGCAGTCGTGTCTTAACTTTAACTTTGGTGGGGCGCGAATGGAAGAGGATCGATCAAGTTGCAGCCAACGGAAAAGTGGGGAGCGCGATCCTTTTATGAGAAGATGCAGGATCATATGGTCTGAACCCCATCAGGCCGGTTGCGACGACTGCCAATCACTGCAACATGCAGCTAGCGTAAATAGTGCAGGGAAGGGAGTGCGTGTGAACGCGATTGCTAGCTATTACAGAATGCATGGGTTCCATCCGGCCAGTTTGTGTTGATAAGAGCGAAATTTTGGTGTTTCCTTTCGTTTTGTTTTAATGCGTGGTCATCATGATGTGTATGAGAGAGAGAGAGCGCCAGAGAGAGAGAGAGAGCGCGCCAGAGAGAGACCAATGAGAGAGAGAGAGAGAGAGCGCGCCAGAGAGAGAGACCAATGAGAGAGAGAAAGAGAGAGAGAGAGAGAGAGAGAGAGAGAAATGAGAGAGAGCAAATGAGAGAGAGAGAGAGAGAGAGAGAGAGAGCATGAGAGAGAGAGAGAGAGCAAATGAGAGAGAGAGAGAGAGAGAGCAAGAGAGAGAGAGAGAGAAATGAGAGAGAGAGAGAGAGAGAGAGCAAATGAGAGAGAGAGAGAGAGAGCAAATGAGAGAGAGAGAGAGAGCAAATGAGAGAGAGAGAGAGAGCAAATGAGAGAGAGAGAGAGAGAGCGCCAGAGAGAGAGAGCGCCAGAGAGAGAGAGAGCAAATGAGAGAGATAGAGAGAGCAAATGAGAGAGAGAGAGAGAGAGAGCGCCAGAGAGAGAGAGAGAGAGCAAATGAGGGAGATAGAGAGAGCAAATGAGAGAGAAAGAGAGAGCAAATGAGAGAGAGATAGCTAGAGAGAGCAAATGAGAGAGAGAGAGAGAGAGAGAGAGAGAGAGAGAGAGAGAAAGCAGAGAGAGAGAGAGAGAGAGAGAGAGAACAAATGTGAGAAAGAGAGAACAAATGTGGGAGAGAGAGAGAACAAAATGTGTGTGTGTGTGTGTGTGTGTGTGTGTGTGTGTGTGAGAGAGAGAGAGAGAGAGAGAGAGAGAGAGAGAGAGAGAGAGAGAGAGAGAGAGAGAGAGAGAGAGAGAGAGAGAGAGAGAGAGAGGTGGGACAGAATCTGTAGGCTGTGAATTTTATTTTTATATATATGCATTCATGAACGTTCTGTTTTTTCTTCTGTATGAAAATGCAGGTGCGGCGACATATGGAAGTACGTAATTGGGAGAACATGCGGAATTGTAGAGGTTGCCCTGCCATAGCACTGTAGCAGGGTCTTTATATATATGGCCATTATATAGGAATTCAATGAAACGACATATATATAATATATCTATAACCCCTAGAGAAGGGACCCTGTGAGACGTCAATGAAGCGTTTCTCATGACTTGTTGTAACAGCTTGTAAAAAAGACGATGGAGGCACTTTAATTTTTCGATAAATAATCGAACAGAGACGAGAACGAACGTAAATAATGAATCTATCACCTGTAGACGTCGACTTTAATTTTTATTTTTCAGGCCGAGTCCGTGGAAACTGAATGTGATCATCTGCACCAAACTCGGGCGTAGCTGGTCCGCGGGTCTTTGAATCACGATCTCTATTCGACCCAACTTAGGTTGTAAAGCACTCTGCAACCTCGGGCGTAGCTGGTCCGTGTGTGAATCAAATAACCATGATCTGCATAAGTTTGAATTTAACTTGTTCATTGTGAAAAAACCTAATCAGTTCACTTTTTTTAACCGAGGCGATTCCACCACTGCATGCAGTACTAGCTCGGACGTCCAATCTTGTTCGGAATATTATAAAGAATAATGCTAACGGTACGTTACTGTAGCGTACCGTTAGCGTACAGTCTGACGTGGAATGCTTATGTGGCATCCACGTCAGCTGCCTCTTCGGCATAGAGAAAACCAGAACCTTCGGGTTCCGGTTTGAGAGGGGAAGAGGGCGGTGGCCGGAGAGGAAGGGGGGAGAGGGCGGTGGCGGAGAGGGAAGGGAGGGGGAGAGGGCCGGAGGCCGGAGAGGGAAGGAGAGGGGGGAGAGGGCCGGAGGCCGGAGAGGGAAGGAGAGGGGGAGAGGGCCGGAGGCCGGAGAGGGAAGGAGGGGGAAGAGGGCCGGAGGCCGGAGAGGGAAGGAGAGGGGAAGAGGGCTGGAGGCCGGAGAGGGAAGGAGAGGGGAAGAGGGCCGGAGGCCGGAGAGGGAAGGAGAAGGGGAGAGGGAGGAGAGAGGGCGGCGCGGGGGAGGCCGCCCCTGGAGTGCTCGGCCTCCCTCCTCCCCGCCGCAGCTTGGGAAGGAGGCCGCGCGCCGCGCTGGAGGGAGGCCGCCCGCTGAGTGCTCCGGCCTCCCTCCCGCTCCGGCCTCCCTCCCGCTGCAGCTCGGGAAGGGAGGCCGCCCCGCAGCAGCTCGGGAAGGGAGGCCGCCCGCCCTGGAGTGTTCCGGCCTCCTCCTCCCTCCCTCCCGCTCCAGCTCCGGCCTCCTCCCTCCCTCCCGCTCCAGCTCCGGCCTCCCTCCCTCCCTCACGCTCCCGCCGGCCTCCCTCCTCCCGCCTCCCGCTTCAGCTTCCTCCCTCCGCTCCCGCTCCGGCCTCCTTCCCTCCCGCCTCGCCGGCCTCCTTCCTCCCTCTCGCCGCCCGGCCTCCTTCCCTCCCGCTCTCGCGCCGGCCTCCTTCCCTCCCTCCCGCTCCGGCCTCCTTCCTCCCGCTCGCCCGCCGGCCTCCCCTCCCCGCCCGGCCTCCTTCCTCCCGCCTCGCCCGGCCTCCTTCCCTCCCGCCCGCCCGCCTCCTTCCCTCCGCTCCCGCCCGCCTCCCTCCCTCTCTCTGCCGCTCAAGAGAACCCGTTTTCACTATGCCAAAGAGGCAGCTGACGTGGATGCCACATAAGCATTCCACGTCATACTGTACGCAAACGGTACGCTACAGTAACGTACCGTTAGCATTACTCTATTATAAAGTGGGAGTCAAAACTACGCTTGTGTAAGGAACTGAACTAAGATTAGATCTGTTCAAATTTCGAATTCGATCAAACTTGGATTCGACTGGATTCGTCCCGAGATGGAGGGGATCTACATACCTTTAAAAAACTAGCAATCCTAGCTTGACTTAGCCGAGCCGAGAAACTACAAATTCGTCTCCGGCTTTTGCCATGAATATGGTGATATTCAATCAGAAATTGAGTCACGAATATTGTACGTAGTATAGATTAAACTTTCTTAAATTGTAAGAGCTGTAGTTTGCTCATTCAGAGCACATATAACCGAGTCTTTTGTTTAAATTTTGAACGTAAATTCACCTTGCCATCTGGTAATGGTTGTAGTAATTTGTTATTCTTCTATCCAAATTTGACGGGGATCGAAAAGCACAACGTACGAAGATTGCAGATTGTAGATTATGATTCTTTTCGTGAGCGTCTACAAGTGGTGGAGTACGGCTACAAAGAATCTATAAAAGATAAACAAAATATGCCGAAAGAGCAAAAGACCCAAAAGAGTAATGCTATATCCACTCCGGGAGTGCGCATAAATTGCGCATTGCATACGTGGATGGCTTAAGTGGCCGTCCATGTCAGTTGCTGACTCGACAACTTAAAAAACGGGGTCTGGTTCGACCCCGTTTTTCTTCTCTCTCTCTCTTGCTCGCTTCCTCTCCCCCAAATCCCTCTCCCACTCCCTCTCCCCCAAATACCTCTCCCTCTCCCTCTCCCTCTCCCCCAAATCCCTCTCCCTCTCCCTCTCCCCCGTTTTTCTCTCTCGCTTCCTCTCCCCCGTTTTTCTCTCTCTCGCTTCCTCTCCCCCCAACCCAAATCGCCCTCGCCTCAGCCTCCCGCGGCCTCGGCCTCGGCCTCCCACGGCCTCCCGTGCCCTCCCGTGCACACTAAACTTCGGTGCCTATAGAGAAGGGCAACGATGATGACGTAGAAAATGATGTTTGAGATTTTTTAACTGTCTCAAAGAGACCGAGAGAGACTCTGTTATGTTTTTTTTTTCTATTTTGACTTTTGCAATTTGTTATGCATCCGAATGTGCAAATGCTGTTTTTGGTTTTTTTGTTAGATTGTTTCTTCTTTATCGGTGTTTGGGTAGAAGAGAAACTCCCGTGGCCTCGGCTCGGCCTCCCGCGGCCTCGTCTTGGCCTCCTGCAGCGGCGTCGACTCAGCTCACGTGGCGGCCTCTTCCTCAATATGTTATTTGGTTTTTCAAGGGATTGTTATTTGGAAAAAAAAACATGTTGCTGATCTCTCTCGCCAGTATGTTTGTTTGATAGACACTAAAAGAATTCATTGTTGGCGCTGGTGCTGAAGTGAAATCCTTAACGACATTGTATAGTGGAGTGGTATGACCTTGACATCATACTTAATTCAATTCTTCTTTGAATAAGTCTTAGTTTCTTGTTTCTGTTACCTATTTCAAAGATTTATTGTAGTTCATAGTTTCGCTGATGAATGATTCTCTATTTAATTGGAGTCTTGGAAAGGGAAGGAATGCGGATGCTCTAGCCCTTTACTTTGGCGAGGACCCTGCTCGCTGTCCATTTGAGCAAGGTAATTTCTTTTCTGATGCTTCATTTGGTGCATAAACGAACACATCAAATAGTTGTATCATTTTTATTATAAAGTGTATTAAAATTTTTTTCCCACCTATTGAGAACATTCTGAAATTACAAAAGCAGGCAGAAAAAAAAAACATTTTGCAATTGTCATTGCAGTCTTCACCCTATAGCAGGAGGAAAGGTTGCTTCTATAATGGTTGGTAAGAACACCTTTGTAGCTCTGCTTTTGAATCCATGACTTTTGTGTGTTTCCGGTCTTTAGAAATTTGGATCTTTCTGCAGCTTGTTTGACAATTGGAGCATATTCGAAATGGCTCAATGTTGTGGATCACTTGATGGTTTGTTGCACATCTATCGTCTTGCTGTCACTGGTGAAGGGAGCTATAAGCTTGCTGAAGAGGATTCGCTGCATTTGGTTGAAGCTTTGAGGTACTGTGACTCTTAACTGAATATTGATTATGCCGAACTATGCTTGAAATTATAATTTTTCTTGGTATAAAAAGATTTATTTATGAAAGCTTTGAATGACTTTACCATTGTATGTATGGTGATGAATGAGATTAAATCTTAAAACCCTAAAAAGCTGGAGGATTTTCCTGTGATTCATATTGACCAACTTGCCAATATTTTTGGGTATGCAGAAATCATCTTCAACGTGTTTCATATTATTTTTTTATTAAAACCTTGCTAATTTCTATGTTTTTTTCCATCACCATTGTGGTTTCTTACACTTTTTTTTTTAAATTACAATATCAGTTTAATGATAGGTTTAAGTTATTTGATTTAGTTTCTAGTATCTTTTTCAAACATCTATTAGTTTAAAAACATGATTTCTTTATTTTAAGTAAGGGACTGCAAATAGTATGTGTTGATCTAATGTATAATTTACTACTTGGATTACTTTCAGTGGATCTTTAAACTCAAAATGGTAAGAGCACTCAAAAGTCTTTTTTGAGAGGATGGTGGTTCGAATCCACCAAGATCCAAGTTCTGTTTTTTTTTTTTAAAATTTCGTTTATACTGCTTAAGAGTTCTACCTCAGCTTTATAATTGTGAAAGGATTGGCGGAATGGCTTCTCTTATGAAGTTTCTGTAACAAGTGTTGAGATGAGAAATTTGGAGCAACATCAATTATGTCTTTCGTCTTAATTGTTGTCTCTGATTTCCTTTTCATTGTCTTCTTGTTGTGGGAGAGTTAAACTCTAGTGAACATAGTTGGAGAATAGTTTGATGCTCAATTGTAGATTGGTTTCCCAAAGGTAGTCCTTGTGTTCAATCTTTTCCAAGGTCACCATCGGAGGGTCATACTATGGCACCTAACGTCATTCTTTCATGATGTACACTCTTTAATTATTTGCAACCAGCGTCAATGATGAAGAAAGGGTATTGGAGAAAGAAACACTGAAGGCACCAACTGTTAGTCATAAAACCAGAGCTGTCCTCAAAGGCTACACTGCACTAAAAGAACAAATTGATGTAAACTCCAGTAATTGTATTGACAAAGATTTGCTGCTGCATGTTACAAAAACAGAGGCTCCAAGATTACTAAAACATCGTTCCTGCCACAAGTAGGTCATACAAATGACCTTCCATTGATGGAAACAAACAAACAGTGCATGAAGCGAATTCAAGTCTTTGATAAACAAGCTAGGATACAATGCATTAAGCACCACAAGAACTAACATAATAACAATAGCCTCCAAACAACAACGAGAATAGGTGGCACATCTCACAAGGTTGTTTTAGCGGCATTTTCACAATCCTCATTCAATTTAAACGAAAATTAAAAAAAAAACAATTTGGATCTTGGTGGATTCGAACCACCATCCTCTCAAAAAATACTTTTGAGTGCTCTTACCATTTTGAGCTTAAAGATCCACTTAAAGTAATTCAAGCAGTAATACATTAGATCAACTCATACTATTTGCAGTCGCTTACTTAAAGAAAAGAAATCATGTTTTTCATCATAATATACAGAAATACAGGTCCCATGATTCATTTAGCTATTCTGATCTTCGCAAGATACAACCTCTGTTTCATTCTCTTCGAAGGGCGTCTCTTGTAGAAGTTCAGAAAGACGTTCATTATATCTTTGGGCATTGATTAAAAATGACAGATTTGTACAATTGACTAAAATGACAATTAAATGCAAAAGCTAATCATAAGAGATGAGTTCAGTGTGAATTGCTGAAACAGGATCCCCACCTTATGAGTATAGTAGGAGCTTTCAAGGGAAAAGAGAGTAAAGAATTGTATATTCCTAAGAACCCCAAAATAAACCATGATATACTCTTAAAATATATTACCCTTGGGCATTTTTCTTTTTCTGAAGTTAAACTTTTACACTTAAGAAGAAGGGCAGTACATCACATAACAAAAGTAGGAAAGCAGTATTATTCATTCATAAAATAAAAGAGGCTTTACTAAAGAAGTTGAAGACCAAGATTATGAAAAAGATGGAGTATACAGAAACGAGAATATGAAACAAAACAAGCACGATAGGTAGGTAAATAGGTTGGAAGCACATAAACATTCTCACAACAATGATCGAAATAAGACATTACCTAGTAAGTTGTTCAGAAACTATTTCATCTTCCCAAAGATCAATTATTTCTCTTCGAGGTAAGCACTCTTTTTCTGCAACAAAAGAAGATAGAATTTATAACAATTTCAGCTAAAAAAAGTGTTGTAATGAATTATAAGACATTACCCCAGGAGCTTCATCACTTTCAACAACTGATTATTGGATCAAAATCATTAAGAACAATCATTAAGAACGTAAAGCTCTCAGTTTTGAAGGTTGAGAGCGATAACTCTTTTTTTTTTTAAGTTTTTGAAAATTGAGAGCAACCTTTGGGAGGCGAGGCCACGGGAGTGGCTGAGGCGAGGCCGCCGGGAGCTGCGAAATGGGAGGCGAGGCCACGGGACGCTGTGAGATGGGCGGCGCGGCCACGGGAGGCTGCGAGATGGGAGGTGAGGGTGAGGCCGCCGCGGGAGGCTGAGGCGAGGGCGAGGCCACCGCGGGAGGCTGAGGCGAGGGCGAGGCCGCCGCGGGAGGCTGAGGCGAGGGCGAGGCCGCCGCGGGAGGCTGAGGCGAGGGCGAGGCCACCGCGGGAGGCAGAGGCGAGGGCAAGGCCGCCGCGGGAGGCTGAGGCAAGGGCGAGGCCGCCGCGGGAGGCTGAAAACAAAATCAAATAACTTAAACCTATCATTAAACAGAAATCGTAATTTAAAAGAAAAAGTGTAAGAAACCATAATGGTGATGGAAAAAAACATACAAATTAGCAAGGTTTTAATAAAAAAATAATATGAAACACGTTGTAGATGATTTCTGCATGCCCAAAAATATAGGCAAGTTGGTCAATATGAATCACAGGAAAATCCTCAGGCTTTTTAGGGTTTTAAGATTTAATCTCATTCATCACCATACATACAATGGTAAAGTCATTCAAAGCTTTCATAAATAAATCTTTTTATACCAAGAAAAATTATAATTTCAAGCATAGTTCGGCATAATCAATATTCAGTTAAGAGTCACAGTACCTCAAAGCTTCAACCAAATGCAGCGAATCCTCTTCAGCAAGCTTGTAGCTCCCTTCACCAGTGACAACAAGACGATAGATGTGCAACAAACCATCAAGTGATCCACAACATTGAGCCATTTCGAATATGCTCCAATTGTCAAACAAGCTGAAGACCACTCCACTATAGCAGCAACCTTTCCTCCTGCTATAGGATGAAGACTGCAATGACATTTGCAACATGTTTTTTTTTCTGCCTGCTTTTGTAATTTCAGAATGTTCTCAATAGGTGGGAAAAAAATTTTAATACACTTTATAATAAAAATGATACAACTATTTGATGTGTTCGTTTATGCACCAAATGAAGCATCAGAAAAGAAATTACCTTGCTCAAATGGACAACGAGTAAGGTCCTCGCCAAAGTAAAGGGCTAGAGCATCCGCATTCCTTCCCTATCCAAGACTCCAATTAAATAGAGAATCATTCGTCAGCGAAACTATGAACTACAATAAATCTTTGAAATAGGTAACAGAATCAAGAAACTAAGACTTATTCAAAGAAGAATTGAATTAAGTATGATGTCAAGGTCATACCACTCCACTATACAATGTCGTTAAGGATTTCACTTCAGCACCAACGCCAACAATGAATTCTTTTAGTGTCTATCAAACAAACATACTGGTGAGAGAGATCAGCAACATGTTTTTTTTTTCAAATAACAATCCCTTGAAAAACCAAATAACATAATGAGTCGGCGCCGCCGCGGGAGGCCAAGACGAGGCCGCGGGAGGCCGAGTCGAGGCCACTGGAGTTTCTCTTCTACCCGAACACGATAAAGAAGAAATAATCTAACAAAAAAACCAAAAACAGCATTTGCACGTTCGGATGAATAACAAATTGCAAAAGTCAAAATAGAAAAAAAAAACATAACAGAGTCTCTCTCGGTCTCTTTGAGACAGTTAAAAAATCTCAAACATCATTTTCTACATCATCATCATTGCCCTTCTCTGTAGGCACCGACAGTTTAGTGTTCACGTGAGGGCGCGGGACGCCGGGGGAGGCCACAGGACGCCGCGAGAGGCTGAGGCGAGGGCGATTTGGGTTGGGGGAGAGGAAGCGAGAGAGAGAGAGAGAAAAACGGGGGAGAGGGAGAGGGATTTGGGGGCAAGGTTTGCATTATTGGAGATACGCAAAGTATCGCCTCTTAAGGATACGGATACATATCATGGATACGGATATGTGTCGTGGATACGCTAAGAAACAAATGTAATAAGTATGGATGCTTTAGGAAAACTTATTAAAATATTAAAAATATAATTATTCATTAATAATATTAATATGACAACATAATATTCTTATTTATTCAAGTATTTGAAAAAACAAACAAAATAACTATCCGAAACATTACCAATCGTCTATTTCACTTGCAACATGATCTTGTGTAGCATGATCACAATATCATAGATACCACAAAAATATACTTTTAGATTAATTGAAGAATGAAAAATTGAGATTTTAACAATTTTGACCCAAAATGCTTAAATCCAATCTTAACCAATTCGGCCAACAAAATTAAGTATCTATTGCTAAAATTTATAAAATGGTAATAACCAATTTGCATCCAATAAAACTTTAGGATTATCAAGCATAAGAAATATAAAGCATGATGGAATAAACATCAATGTAGAAGTGAGAAAGTGTGATGGCCACTTGGCCATAAGGCTATAATAAACAAAAAAAATAAAGGGATAAGAAAAAGAAGTTACAAAGTTGGCTTCCGTATTATTGTAATTTTTATAGTTTTTAATTCCATGTTAGTGTCTTCAAATCCTGTATTTAATTTCTATATTTTTTATCAATATCTTTCATCCGTACGTATCTTAGGTTTCGTATCTTATCGTCCTGTTTCCTGGATAAGTGAGGAAACAAAGGGGATAAGAGAGGAAACGGGGGTCTGTTTCCTGTAGAAGGAAACTACCCCCGTTTTATGTTTCCTTAATTGTGGAAACGGATACATATCGGCATTACTCGTGGATATAGCATTACTCGAAGAAGAAAGACCTGAAAGCCCTCTTTAATTTGCATTATACGCACAGTAGAGAAATCAATTTTCCACCCGATCCATAGGAGAAAAACGTTGACGGAGGCTTGGGACGAACTAGTACTTGAAATTTACAGGGAGATTGGAGTCCGAAAAGTGGAACTCTGGTCTCTATGTTCAGCTTGAAACCATGAAGATGACTAGCACAGAGAGCGTTTTGAAATAATATTTTGAGAGACTTAAGTTTCTAGTTGATGAGATGGAGGACAATGGAGAGACCATCGACATGAAGAGTTTGTAGCAAAGGCCCTCATATTTGTTACCATAAAATTTAAGACTAAAGCGTGTGTGAATTAACATAGAATTTAAAAATATGAGTAAGATGAATCTCAACTCGGATATGAGTTTATGAGGACGTTGAAAAAGTCTCTACTTGACCTCAACCTAACATGCACTTGACTCATTCAAAGAATGGTTTTTTTTAAAATTTCGAAATATATAGAATAATCCAGTCAGGTCAGGTTCCGGGGATGCAAACGGGTTCGGCTAAAGGTCTTCCATTTATCGTTTCCATTTAATGACCCTTTACCCATTTACCGTTGGTTTCCATTTAATGACCCTTTACCCGTTCACCGTTCGTTTCCATTTAATGACCCTTTACCTGTTCACCGTTCGCTTCCATTTAATGACCCTTTACCCGTTCACCGTTCGTTTCCATTTAATGACCATTTACCTGTTTACCGTCTCTTTCTATTTAGTTTCGGGTTATTCGGTTTCGTATATTACCTTTTTCCAATAGGCCAGTAATCGGGTAATAAAAAGGGAAATTACAAATAAAATATAAAAATTATCTAAAAAATAAAAAACCCTAAACAAAAGAGAGAATAGAGAATTTTTTTTCTAAAAACATATCAAATGAAATACAGTCAAATGGTAGATATAATGTAAAAATCAAATACAAATATACAATATGTCCATTGCACTTGATAAATGTTATTCAAATACATGTAATATATTGATAATCAAAATTATTCAAACTCCAAACAAGCATTTGCACTTGCTCTAATAAGGTTATAGATAATAACTTATAGATATGAAAATTTAAAAAATTATGTTAAAGCTAAGTGTATATATAATTTACCATTTTACTTTACTTAAATGGTAATCAAATAAAATAGGTTTAGAAGAACTATTTCCATTTTTGTTCTGTTTACTAAGCAATAGAATAGTAAACAGAAATTAATATTTTATTTCCTATTTGTTCCGTTTAATTATTGATCTGACTGTAGAGCGGGTAATCAGCCCACATTTACATCCCTAGGTACGAGTTTAGGTTTTTGAAAACCTGACCCCAACCAACTAATTACTTCTACTTAGAAAAAGGGGGTGTCTATATTACACCGTGTGTGGAGCCGCAAACAACATAGCAAATGTCTACAGTGTTCTAAGGCTTCATCAAAATCTTCTTAGTGTTGAACAGCTACCAAAGATGGGGTATACCATCACTTTTGGAGGTGGTCGTAGCACGATTGTGAAAAAGCAGAACATGCCTTAGTAGTATGATATCAGAATACATGCCTAACATTGTTTAATTTTGTGAAAAATCAGACATCACAATACATGCCTAACATTGTTTAATTTTGTGAAAAATCAGACATCACAATACATGCCAAACATTGTTTAATTTTGTTAAAAATCAGACATCACAATACATGCCTAATATTGTTCATTTTAGTTAAAACACAGACATCACAATACATGTCTCAGTAGTAAAAATGACGATTCATGATTATAGCATAGAAGATTTGGATTCTTTGATTTTCGGAACCTGGAGTTACTATCTCTGAAGAAAATGGTTTATGATTTGCACACTATTTGTTTACCTAAGTTGTTTGTGAATCATGTGTTACTGGGGGAAAAGATAACCGGATTTTTCCTTTTAGTAATCACCCTTGCCTCTTAATCAGTTAATTGCCCCATCTTCTTCAATTTCAATACCCACATATCTTTATAAACCCACTGAGCGGAAAGAAAAAAGAAGAAACTAAGAAGAGAGAGAGAGAAATAAAAAAAACAGAGCAAAATGAAGCTGAACGATCTATCGATGGGCGTACAAAGTATTGTTGGTGGTGGTGCGACCACACTTGTCTTCATCATCTTCCTCTGCTACATTTACCTTAGCGATCGCAAGAACATTAGGAATGACGAAGCTCCTGTGCCATCCGGAGGTGTGCCTCTACTTGGCCACATCCCCCCGTTATGCAAGGCGTCGCTCATCCACAGGTACCTGGCTGAACTGGCCGATCGATACGGACCTGCGATCACTCTCCGCATCGGATTCCGCCGTATCATGGTGATAAGCAGCCGGGAATTGGCCAAGGAATGTTTCACTTCCAAAAACGATCATGCCTTGTCCGGTCGGCCGCAACTGTTGATGAGTGAACACATCAGCCTGAGCTCCGCCTACCTACCCTTCGCTCCTTACGGCCCTTACTGGAGGGACACTCGCAGAATCATGGTGAGTAAGTTCTTCTCCCCTTCCGCGATTCAGTCCCTAGAGCCCATCTGGGTCCGAGAGGTGGATTACCTCGTTCACGATCTCTACAACGCCTTGCCCGGAGCAGAGGACGGTGCGTGTGAGATCACGGAGAGATTGAGGGGACTCTGTTTTGTAAGCTTGATCAAAATGGGTTACTTGTCATTAATGGACTAAGGTACTTATACACATGTTACAATGGTCAAATGACCAAAATACCCCTGATGGGAAAAGACTAAAATACCCCTATTCTATATACATATTAACATCCCCCCTCAAACTCAAGATGGGGTAAAAGAGCCCAACTGGAGTTTGGAACACAAATACCGAAATTGCGACGAGGTAAGCGATTTGGTAAAGAGATCTGCAGTCTGATGTTCAGAGGGAAGATATAATAAGGTGAGAGTGCCAGTGAGACAGTGATGTCGCACAAAGTGACAATCTACTTCAATATGTTTGGTCCGCTCATGAAAGACATCATTGTGAGCAATCTGAAGAGCACTCTTATTGTCACAATGAAGGGGGGTAGCAGAATCCGGAGAGACGCCCATATCCCGGAGTAACCAACGAAAGCGGACAAGCTCGAAGTAGTGTGCGCAAGAGCTCGATATTCAGCCTCGAGTACTCGAACGCAAAACAGTAGATTGCTTCTTGCTACGCCAAGAAATCAAAGAGTCACCGAAGAAAATGGTATAGCCTGTGGTAGACCGACGATCGGTAACATCCCCAGCCCAATCAGCATCGAATATGCGAGATAAAGTAAGACGGAAGCGAGAGGAAAAGATCAAACCCCTATACAAGCTGCCACGAACATAGCGCAATACACGTAACACGGCGGCATAATGAGCAGAGCGAGGAGCAGACATGAACCGACCGACGACTTGAACAGCATAAGCGATGTCGGGACGTGTAATAGTCAAATAGATCAAGCCGCCGACTAACCGGCGATACTGAGTGGGATCGAAAGTAACTCGCCATCTGTGCCTCGAAGCTTAACATTAAGCTCTAAAGGAGTATCACAAGTCTTATTATCGGTGAGACCAGCACGGTTGATCAAATCAGTTGCATATCGAGCCCTGGGAAAGGCCATAGCCACCGATAAGGAAAGTACTTCAAGACCAAGAAAATAGCGAGAGCGACCAAGATCCTTCATTTCAAAACAAGTACATAAGTATGCCTTAAGATCAGAGATGCCTTGCATATCATCACCAGTGATAACCATATCATCCACATATAATAACAAGAGCACAATACCACGAGAGGTCTGTTGAGTGAACAATGCAGAATCATGAGAACTCTGACGATACCCAAACTGAACAATCTTCAAACAGAAGGTGGAAAACCAAGCACGGGGTGCTTGCTTCAGTCCATATAGAGCACGACGAAGTTTACATACTTGCCCCGATTGATGAGAAAATCCGGGTGGGGGTAACATATAAACGTCCTCGGCTAAGTCACCATGCAAAACGCATTTTTCACATCCATCTCGAAACAAGGCCCAACTTTGAGCAGAAGCGATGGCAATTAACAAACGAACAGAAGTCAATCGAGCAACGGGAGCAAAGGTCTCCTCATAATCAATACCATACTCCTAGGAATAACCCTTAGCCACAAGACGGGCTTTATAGCGATCAACAGTTCCATCTGCCTTAGTCTTGATTTTATAAATCCACTTGTAGCCAATCAAGACTTACGGGAGGAAGATTAACAAGATCCCAAGTATGAGTCCGGTCCCAAGGCGTGTAATTCCTCAGACATAGCTTGCTGCCAAAGAGGGTTAGAGGAAGCCCTCGCGATAGGAAGAGGGTTCAGAATCGAGAGGAAAGAGTAGAGGAATAACAATGATAATCAAGTAAACGTCTTTGGAGGTTGACGAGTGCGAGAGGGATAGCGAGACCGACCAACAGGATCCTCAAAGCGAAGAAGAGGTGGACGAGCGGAGAGGAGAATCCGAAGAGGACTCAGGAGCACTGGGTGAAGGAGGAGACGTCGAATCCAAGGAAGGTACAGAATCATCGGGCAGAGAAGGCACTGGGGACAGGGAGTCAGCAGACGGTGAACCTGCAACAGAATTAGGCAAAGCAGACACAGAAGAAGAAAAGGGTTCCGGGAAAAGATCAAAAGCAACCATAGGGGATACATCACAATGCGATTTATGCGAAGGCAACGAGTAGAAAGGAACTTTTTCCCAGAAAGTAACATGTCGTGAAATACGTAATTTCTGAGTATGAGGATCGTAACACCGAAAACCTTTTTGTTGCGTACCATAACCCAAGAAAACACACATGACAGATTTGCAGATAGTTTATCACGTTCACGAGCAAGAAGTAAAACAAAACAAGTACAACCAAAGACATGAAGAGAAGAGTAATCCGGAGACCTGCCATAAAGACGAGTGAGAAGGGTAGAGCCATTCAAAGCCATGTAAGGTAATCGATTAATAATAAAATGTAGTGAAAACAGCCTCACCCCGAAATGCTTAGGGACGAAGAAGATAAAAGAAGAGTACGAGCGGTTTCTACAATGTGTCGGTGCTTACGCCAAGAACTCCATTTTGTTGTGGAGTATAGGGACAAGAGAGTTGTGGCAAGGAACCATGGGATTTCAGCAGCAATCGAAACTTGTTAGAAATATATTCACCGCCAGAATCAGAACGAAAAATTTTAATTTTTCGAGAAAATTGAGTATGAATCATCGTAGAGAAATCAACATAGATATTGTAAAATTCAGAACGAGACCGCATCAGATAAACCCATACAAAA
This sequence comes from Aristolochia contorta, assembly GCA_022405105.1. NCBI lineage: Eukaryota > Viridiplantae > Streptophyta > Magnoliopsida > Piperales > Aristolochiaceae > Aristolochia > Aristolochia contorta. The sequence continues at coordinate 11,959,808 of CM039664.1, forward strand.
CGTGAATAATCATCGATGAATACAACATAATATCGAGAGCCACCAATAGTTGGGACCGAAGAGGGTCCCCAAACATCAGAGTGAACAATATCAAACGGAGCTAAAGAACGCACAATACTGTTATTAAATGGTAAAGTAGTAGGTTTGCCAAGTTTACAACTAACACAGTGCAACAATTCAGAAGAAACACGTCCTAATTGACCAGTACTAATTAATTTATTCAAAGCAGAGGTAGAGACATGACCCAAACGACTATGCCACAGAGCAAACTCAGAACTAGCGAGCAAATTGCAAGTGCGAGGGGAACTAGTACGCAAGGAAATATGTAAAGTATCAAGCTCAAAGAGGCGGCCAACTTTACGCCCCTGTCCCAAGAACCTTCCCGTCGATGGATCCTGCACGACAGCCGAGAGGAAGAAAATGAAACATGAAGGCCAACATCGCACAGTTGTCCAACAAACAACAAATTCAGTGAAAGACGAGGTACATAAAGAACATCAGGAATACTAAATCCAGCAGAGGTACTAATAGAACCAGAAAATTCAACAGGCAGTGTAGAGCCATCAGCAGTTTAAATAGGGGAGAAAGACAAAGGAGAGGAAGAGGAAGTAGAAATAAAAAGAGAAGAATCAAATGACATATAGTTAGAAGCACCAGAATCAATAATCCAAGAACCCTTACCTGAAGTGGCAGACAATGCAGAGACTGAAGAATTACCGTGACCAAGACCACCAAGGGACTTAATAATCGCCTCCTAAATATCACCAATATTCAAATGCAGGAGTGGAAGGCGGAGGTAAACGAGATGAATCATCGGTGGAGACAGAGGCAGCCGATGCGTTGCGTCGGACGGAAGGATGAGGCGACGCCGCTTGGAAAAGCGGGACGGTGATACTCGGATGCCCATATTCCTTACAATAACGACTTTGGACATGAGTCATGTCACGAGGAGGGCCAGGTTGATTGGCGGTGAGGTGGAGGACATCGGGAAGCTGCAAGAACAAAGGTGTCGGTATCCCTGATCTCGTGAAGTAATGGGTCCCCGGTGTGACGACGTGTTTCCTCTCGCAAGTAATTCTGATAGGGCAGCCTCCACAGAGGGCAAAGGATGCCTATGAAGCATGGAAGACCGAATAAACTCATACTCATCATTGAGTGCCATAAAAAACTGAACCAAGTGCTCTTCATCCACATAGGTCTGAAAAATAATAGCATCAGCATTACAGACAAACTTCGGAGCTATAGCACCTAGCTGATCCCACAGCAGAGACATCGAGCATAAAAATCGGAAATGGGTGAGCAGAGTCTCGCCAAGAGATCGAATATCCATCTCGAGCTTGTACTTCTGAGCAAAGTTCGTGCCCTTGTATCAGTGTTCTAAAAATAACCGTGCATCTCTCGCATTCTCATATTTCCCAAGTTGCAGACTAAGAGAAGGAGAAACAGCACTAGCTAACCATGAAATCACACGAGAATTATTAACTTCCCATTCCTCTATAGCTTTGAAATTTGAACCGCCGGCAGTTATAGGAGGTATTTTACAGTCACCAGAAGCATATTTCCACAAATTACGGCCGTGCAAAAAATTACGCATAAGAGAAGCCCAATGAACATAGTTCATGCTATCCAATTTCACAGGCATAAGGGGAGCATGATCGGATGAAGCCATGAACGATAATAGGTAGCACACAATCTCAAATTATAAAGCAAGAACACAAAATAACCTGATATGGAATGAGCCTGGACTGCCTCGGTCGGAGTGGGCCCGATTCTGTCTAAGTGGGCCCGGTTCGGTCAGAACTGGCCCGGTTCGGTCGGGTCGGACCCGGTTCGGTCTGAGCTGGCCCGGGCTGGGTTGGCTCGGTGGAGGAAACCCTAGCTAGGGTTTTATGCGAGAGACCAAAAAGGGGGAAGATGAAGAGGGCGGCGGCCGGAGCATGGATTGCGACGCAGCGGCAACCCAACGTCGCCCGGACGGCGAATCGACGGCAACGGCACGGCGACGCGACGGCAACGGCACGGCGACGCGACGGCGACGGCACGGCAACGGCACGGCGGTGAGCGGCGGACACAACGAACACGGCGGAGGAGGCACGAAAAACACCCAAGTCCTCTTCAAAAACACCCGAAAAACACCAAAGTTTTCCTTCAATTAGCTTTTGCGGAAGCAAATACCAAAGATCCGACAGCAAAGAGCAACAAATCGGGTCGGAACGAAGCAAAACAAGGAGAATACGAAGCCCTCTTTCCTCGCATCAATCCGGGCTTCTAAAAGACCAAATCGAAGCCTCAATCCGAAATTTCAAGTAGGGCGAAACTTAAATCAAAGTTCCGAGCCAAAGAATCGACGAATCGACAAGAAATCGACGCCGAAAGAAGCAAGGAAACCAGAGACGCAGATTTGGGGAAGACGACGAGTCGAGCGAGTTGACTCGGTCTGCCCGTCCGAGTTGAACCCTTTTACAAATTGATTTGCACCGAGTTGAAGCCGAGTCGACTCGGCTCTGATACCATGTAAGCTTGATCAAAATGGGTTACCTGATGGGAAAAGACTAAAATACCCCTATTCTATATACTTATTAACAGGTAAATGGGTACGGGAGCATCGACAGAGATTAACCGTTTCAACCCCCCAAAATCTCGACCCAAATCCTCTAAATCTGTTCGAGCAGCTGATCTCCATGGAGAATATTGAAGGCGCTCTGCCTGATCAGTTCCCGTCGAACCACTTCATTCAGGCCTTCGCCTTTGTAAGTTAATTTTCCATAGGCCGTCGATCTACTTCCAATCTGTAGCTATAATATTTAACCCAGAATTGTCTTTGTTTTGGATACAATAAGTATTAATTTTGCTACATGATCATCAACAGGCAGTTCTCGCAGCCGAATTAGACCCAATGACGACGGCGCTATCATGGACCATTTCGTTATTGCTGAACCACCGTCGAGTTCTTGAAAAAGCTCAATCTGAACTAGACCTCCATGTGGGCAGAAACAGAGGGGTGAAGGGTTCGGATATGGGCAAATTAGCTTTCTTGGCAGCCATCGTCAGAGAGTCTCTCCGCCTCTATCCGCCGGGGCCGCTGCTTGCACCTCACGAAGCCATCGAAGACTGCCGGGTGGGGAGCTTCCACGTCCCCAAAGGAACGACAGTACTCGTCAACGTTTGGAAGATACAGAGGGATCAGAGCGTATACAGAGAACCCCTGCAGTTTCGACCCGAGAGGTTTTTGAAGGAGAACAGGGAAATAGACCCCATGGGGCACCATTACAGTCTTCTCCCGTTCGGCTCCGGCCGGCGAGCTTGCCCCGCTGCAAATCTGGCCATGAGAATCATGGAGCTCACTTTAGCCCGCCTGATTCAAGCTTTTCAATGGGAACTTCCTCCGGGCTGTGTTGAAATCGACATGGCAGAAAGCGTTGGAATCACTGCAAACCGAAAGTACCCACCTCGAATTGCTCTCACGCCTCGACTGGATTCTCCGTTGTATTTGATCTAAGCGCCATTGCACACCTTTTTCCCCGTCAAGATCTCTTCGTTTTGAATCCTAATGAAACCGTATTACCTGTAATCAATCGTTGCTTTGGAGCACTTATCCTTTTGCAGAAATTTAATCTAAATTTTAAAGTCTACTAATTAATAAGTTATGAATTGAATAATCCTGTGTCTAAAACGGTCCTATGTCCAACATCTCCCACATTACTATTCACATTGTGTCACTGTGTACGTGGATAGGGGGGCATTGTACAAAAGAGAAAACCCAAGAAAGGAGTTGCAATAACACAAATAGTAAATTACACAGCGTAACTTCCTTTCCATTTGCCAAACTTTAAGCAAACATAGTTCTACTACTACAATAATCGAACGGATTATTTCATTGAAGGGGCCGCGATCATCCTAATTATGCTTAAACTTGCAGAAGGTCAGAGCTTGCTCTCACCAATCAAGGTGAGCAACATGTCCTTGTAATCTCCTGAGGTATCTCCGGTAACATCATCGACAAGCTTAACTTTGTATGCGTCTTGGTATTCCTCTTTAATCCTCTCCATGTCCAGTTCTGCTCGCGTTACTATCGCTCTGGTCAGCGAATCTTCATCCGTTCCAAAACCCTCGATCGATGATCGTATCACCTAGTGTTACCGCGTCAAAGAAAAGAAAATTTATGTCCATTCGTTTCTAGGTAGATCGGAGATGAATTGTACAATCTCCGAGAGCAGAGGAACTGCAATGGGTGTCAATCGTTACCTGTGCGAAGTGCTTTTCAGGCGAGTGGATGCACAAAATTGCTGTCACGAGAAGAGTCGCAAGATCGCCGGGTAAGGAATTCTTAATGTCCTGCATCATAAATTCAGTAAGTCAGAAACCTGTTGAATGTATCTAATTTAGGCGCCTCTCTTTTTGCGACCTTCTCTGTTCGAATATACCTCTTCGATTGGAATCTGGTACATCTTCCTGTAACAATCGAAAGCAGTTTTGAGCTGAAACTTGTTCCTTGTGCTCAAAATCCACACAACAGTGTCCTCATCCATGGCGTTCCTCTTGATGGCCTCTTGCAGCGCGGTGGCCTCCTTTCGAGCAACCTCCTCGTCGACCTCTGCTCCGTCGAATCTGTAAGCGCTCACCAGACTCACCAGGAGCTGAAATCGGCAAAGGTCAAGCCTTTTCGTCGAACAGAACATGCGCGCAGGTAGTAGTCAGTACAGTTTACCTTTGTGAAAGGAGGATCGGTGTGGAGGATTATGTCTTCTTCCAAGGAGCATTTGAAGAGGGAGCAGTAGGCTCGTCTGACTGCGATGAGATGGTCCGGGGAGGAAGCGCAGGCTATCTCCACGAGGACGAGTAGAGGTTTGGCGTCCTTGGATTTCAAAGCCTCCTTCGCCATCTTTGCGTCCCTTTGTGCAGGATCCAGCGTCCATTGAATCACCGCGTTCTGGTTTTCGTTCGTTTCGCAGAGAGAATTAAAAAAAAATCAAAAATTTTAAGCATTTCGTCTCCCCAAACTGAATCTAAAACTACGGAAACTGAAAAGAGTGAGGCAGAGAGAGAGAGAGAGAGAGAGAGAGAGAGAGAGAGAGAGGGTTGAAATGATTTACGCTAAAATCGCCGGAAAGTTCAGAATGGAGCCTGTCGAGGAGACTCTCTTGGTAGAGCTGCTCGTAAGTTTGGCAGATTTTCGATCGCTGATACGCATTTCGGTGTCCCAGTATCCGAATTATCGCCTTCTCGTCCGTTCCCCAACCTTCACGAAGACAAAATCAAATGTCAAAGACAATCCCCCCGAATCCTTCTCCTTGTTACTCTGAAACAGAGACGTAAAAACTTAAAAAAAGAAAATGCAATTCGAGCTCGGGGAAGCACCTTCAACAGCCTTTCTGAGTGCCTCGCTATCCTCCACCGGAGACGGAAGAGGCTCCGGGATCGTAATCGTCGCCATCTCCCCTGCTCGGATTCAAGCACAAAAACAGAGATGTATATGTTTTTATTAGGTGGCTTTGAAGGTTTCACTGCTCTCCTCATATTTAATATACAACCAAATTAAAGCCATTTCAAAGTAAACTGTCACAGATGTATTAATTGATTTGTATCTCCTCTACAAAATACTTTTATGACACATAAACCTCCTCAGTATCATTGACTCCCAGATTTCTTCTTTTTTTTTTTTAAGAATTCACTAAACAAAAGCTTCATGAAGTGACAGACACGGAGAGGATTTTTATGCAGTCCTTTTCTCAGTTAAAGAAAGAAGAAAGAGTAATGCAAATATGAATCACATTTGATATTAAAGATATGGACAAACGTTACGGTCTGCTGTGGTAGCTGCCTCTTCGCTTTCGTGGGGTGAGACTTGTGAGAGTACTTAAATTTCAGTGCATTTCAAACCACAACCTGGGCTTTTGGAACTTGAGACATATCCCATGTGACAGAAACACTACTAATTAATAACAACCACGCAGGTGGAAGACTCAAGACTTTTTTATATCCAGAAGACAGCCTCAAAAGAAGAAAAAAAATTGTGATCGTGAAAAGCGCGTATGTTTCTTTTAAGTAGTTGTGGGCCTTGTGGCAACTACTACATTTTTATTAGTTCATACTTGAGCTTCTCTTCATCTCTAATCTCATTAATCTTTCACACTGTAACCTGAAGTATTAGGTGCTTAAGATACTAATTTTTTTATTAGTCCGCAATCCGCATTGTGTTTATTAAACTTTTTTATTGTTCATAACCTGTCTATTATGTGGTCTCGAGCTTCCACTGGGATCCTAAATTAATTCTCTTAAATACAAATGTCAAACCGTTCTGGTAATATTAAAGCGTGACCTGCTTAATTTGAGAAATAAAAAAAAAAGGTGCTTGTGAAACACGTTTTGGTAAACCGGCCCATGTCTCATCAATGTTGACACGATTGATTAGTGACATATGAATACCGAATTAAATTATATGCACTGACTCTTTACCGCAGGTCTTAATAGGAGTTACTAACCAGATAACTAGCAATGAATTCATATGAAACTCCTCTGTTGAGTCACATTATTAATGAAACTCCTATTACCATAAAGACTCTGTATATAAGTTAACACGCAGAAAGACAGAGGCATCACTAATCTGTATCATTCTTCACCGAGGAGATCTACTAAATTTGAGAAGAAACAATGGCGAGCACTTCAGACATGGAAGCCCTGACGAAGGCTTTTTCAGGTTTCTTCCATCTCTTTGATTCACTTTGTGTTAGCTTTCACTTTGTTGCATTACATATTAGCTGATGCTGAATTTACTTTTTAGGATTTGGTGTGGATGAATCGTTCATCATTTCCGCCTCTGCGAAGTGGCTACCGGAGCAACTGATCAGTTACCGGAAAAGTTGTACCGATTTCTTCAGGGACGACGACCGCTCGTTCGAGAGATGGGAAGTTGCCCATATCGCCAAACTGAAGACCGAGTTCTCCCGTTTTAAGGTACACAGCTCTGTTCTCATGTCTGTCTGAAGATCCTCTGTTCTTGATCACCTTCACCGTCGCTTTATGGAAAAGAAAGAAGAACCCATATTCGAGCTCTGTGCAGAAAGCTGTGCTCCAATGGGCGATGCACCCATGGGAGAGAGACGCCCGATTCGCGAACGAGGTCGTCCACAAGGGTCCCCCTCTCGACCTTCTCATCGAGGTCGCTTGTACTCGCTCCTCCGAAGAGCTTCTGGGGGCCAGAAAGGCCTACCATTCCATCTTCCACCACTCTCTCGAGGAAGACGTCGCCTCTCACATCCACGGACCCAGTCGCAAAGTAAGCACCTCTTTTTTCGATTTTTAGGTCCTTTCTCCTCCTCAAATCTGCTACGGAGTTCAGTTCGTGTTCTGAATAAATCTGGGGGTTCACTTGCTTTTGGGTCTTCCTCTGTTGGAAGTTGTTTGTGGCACTGGTGAGTTCCTACAGGTACGAAGGACCTTGGGTGAACCCGGAGCTTGCGATTTCGGAAGCTAAGATACTGGGTAATGCCATTAAAGAACCAGGCACCATACACAACGAAGAAGTGGTCAGAATCCTGAGTACCAGGAGCAAGAAGCAGCTCAAACTCACCTTCGACCAATACAACGAAATCTTCGGCACCACAATCGACAAGGTGCGCTTCATTTCATCATACCCGAGAGTACTTTTTCTTTGTTTTTGCCCAACTCTGCATTTCCTGATCGTATTAACATGATTCTAAAATTGGGTTTCGTAAGGATTTGGAGGACGACTTGATCCTGCAGTCAACAGTCGAATGCTTGGCCTATCCACCCACATATTACAGCAAGGTGATTAAGAATGAAATTCTCAAGACCAGTCTTTCTCTCGAATTATCGACTTATGCCCTGTTTGTTATTCAGAAAATGTTCATTGGTTTCAGGTACTGGCCAAGGCCCTCTTGAAAGAAGCAGATGAGACGGCGAAGAAAGCTCTGAGTCGGGTGGTTGTGACCCGGGCAGATGTGGACATGAAAGAGATCAAGGAAGAGTTCCGTAAATTAAACGGGATCTCGCTCGAGGCCAAGGTAGCAGAAGTAACGAGTGGGAACTACAAGGAATTCTTGCTTGCCTTGATCGCAAGAGACGCCTGAGGAAGAAGACGAGAGAAGAAGAAGAAGAAGAAAGACATGTCGGTTAATTACCACAAAATAATAATCAAAAGCTTTGCGTTTCCGGTTTTGTTCTGCCTCTCGTGCCAAAAATGGAACGTCATTTGGTTGGTGAATGGCGATTTTAAATTCGAGAAAGAGTCGTGTTGTTTAAGGTTAAGAGAAAAGAAATTTTCTGGATTGAGGAAAAATTAAAAATAAATTTAATAATAAGATTGGAGAGTGGAAACTGGATTTTCATGGCTGAAATTTGGATCTTGTTTTTAAAGGACAAAAAAGTCTTTTATTCAGACAAAAAGATTAATAAAACACCTTTTAGTCTAAATATTTAGTCTAAATAGTTGTCCTCATTTGCAGTTTACTTAAGAGATAAGAGATAAATAGGAACTATCTTTGTATATGTAAGCTAGACTTTATCTGGAGTACCTAACTAGGCTGCTAGTTAGAGGAGCTTAGTAAATAGAGGACCATAGTCAAGGATGTCCAATCGGAATTCTAAAGGTACCTTACAAGGTAATTTTTTTTTATGAAATTTTAGATTATCCCTTGTATTTAGATAAGATTTTTTTGTCTTCTTGTAATAAAATATTATATTTAATACATCTTTCTAAGCATAATCAAAACTTAATGACCTAAAATAAACTCCTATTCTATTGCGTTGACTAAGAAATTAAGAACATGTAAAACGATTTGGTTCCAGTACCAAAGAATATAATACTATAATTTAACCCATTCAACATTTCCTTCGTCAGCTCACTTCTAATATGGCTTTCTTGTTTGTTTACGGCCATCTGCCAATACTTCTCTACTAATTCTGTTTCTAATCTTCTATAAAAACCAAAACATTTTTCTAATAAGGCCGAATTTTGAATACAACCTTACATGACAATGACCCTTCAAGGGTCAAATTAATCCTTTTAACAAGTATTTTAAAAACCGAACCAAGCTAGTTCCATCGGGTTCAATCAGGGGCTACGAACGGTTCGATTAGCACAAAAACCCGGAAATGGTAAAAAACCGGTTAAGTGGTCCGTTTTAGTAGTTCAACTGCTGAACTGTGAATTAGACCGGACCGATTGAGCCCGTCTAGTTACCCTTTTTAGTATTTTAATAGTTTTTATACTTTTAAATTTGTTTTTGGTATATAGAAATCTTATTATAAATTATTTTAATGAGATACAACTTATACCAGTTCAACCCGGTTGAACCGGTTGAACCAGAATCATAAGGTCCACCGGTTCCTACACCTATGGGAAGTACCTATCACACGCACGTGCTAATTTAAGCACTTAAAAATATCAAAAAAAAATTTTGTTTATAAAATACTATATTCTAAAGTATAAACCCTAGGAGTCAATGGTTTAGATTAACATGTACATATAAGTGCAGCTAACATTTTCCTAATTAAAATGAAAAGGAACCATACTTACCCTTGTACAATCCTGATTGGACAAAAGTTAAGTGGTAGTTCTGGTTAGAGATTTGTCCCACCTTAATTAACGAGTATATATATATATTCCGGTTCAGTGATAGCAGACTCAATTTTACGTGGTACAGAGAGACATTAAAGAAAAAAAGGTAGCTTTTACAATTTGCAACTTAGACCTCAAATATATACATAAATTAATTAGATAAAAGGCCTTAATTATTCAAATCCTACAATTTGTTAGTAATAAAATTCTATATTTTACGCATGTATTTATGTACACAATTTCAAACGATATGGTTCCGTATATGCTAAGAGAAAGGAATGGTGTTTTTTCTGTTGCTTCCTGTAAAACACACAAGGATATTAGGGAGAAAATTAGAATCGCTTCTGCATAGAGAACCACGGAGGATTCGACCTCCATTTTTTCTCCTTCAGTAAGGACGAAAATGTAGGTAACTTATAGCATTCTAAATTAAGCAAAAGGTCGGTTCTTCATGTGTCTGACAATGGCTACTTGTCCGCGTATGTATTCATAAATGTTTGCCTGAGCTAGTTCATTTCTTTTATTACAGATTTAGCATGGTTTTCTCCGTAGATTCAAAGACCTGTTTATGGGCAGAAATGTATCTTAAATCCAAGAGATGTCTTGATGGGTGATCGTTTTCTCCAACTGTCCAACTTGGCGCTTGAGCGATACCGATCCACAATTGATAAAACAGAGTTTCGATTGAGCAAAGGTAGGTTCACTCCTCAATTCACATAAGCAGAACAAGATCGATTGAGAAAACAGAGTTTCGAGATAACTCAGCAAGCCGATATCATGTAAATCCAAACAACAAAAGTCTCGGAGTCTCCAAGGTAGACAATGTGATCTTCCCAGAGAACACATAAAGGAGGATAGTAACATAAGATTATTCCGGAATGGAGGCTTGAAAAAAGGGGCTCGCTGGGAAGAAGCGAGAGGGACTAAGCCTCTCCAAGCAGAGCGAGGAGGAAGGTCTTATAATCCCCAGAAGTATCCCTGCCCACCGCATCTTTCAGAGGAACGCTGTTTCTTTTATAGTACTCTTCTTTGATGTGTTTCAAATCCTTCTCTGCTCTTGTCACTATGACCCGCGTCAGCGCCCCTTCATTCGTCCCCATATCCTTGATCGCATTGCGCAGCACCTTGATTCATGCATGTTGATTCAGGGAAAAAAAGGGGGCAAGTCAGTAAATCAATGTGTGTGGTACATGATCAATTTCCAAAACTGTGCAAATTCTGACTCACCTTCTCGAAATACTTGTCGGGGGAAGAAAAGCACCGAACGGCGGCTCGCAGAAGATGCAAGAATTCTTCGTTTGGTCCGCCCATTAAATCCTACAAAAAACAGAACACGCAGTTTGATCAGTTGCAAAAATGGAGTTAACTGAGTAGGAATGAGATCAGGGAAGAAGAAGAAAAAAAGGATCTACCTTAGTGATTGATGAACCATGATCGTCCTTGTAACGATTAAGGGTAGCAATCAGCTGTGCCTTGCTCCTTGTACTAAGTATCCTGATAATTTCTTCGTGGGTGTAGGCCTTCTGCTCGATAGCTGCACGGAGAATGTTGGCTTCATTGTGGGCTAGGCGAGCGTTTATCTCATCTCCGTCGTATCTGTGTGTGGTCACCAGAGAAACCAGAAGCTGTGCGGAGAGAAGATTAGAAATCGTTAATTCAAACTGTATATATCACTGCAAATTGGGATTCTGGGTGCTAGAGTGAACATAAAAACAAAAAAAAAAAAAGTTCTTGCCGTGCGAATATCTCCCGAGGAGTGAGCAGCAACGTCTTCCTCCAGAGAATGCTTGAAGCGCACCTGGTACGCCTGCCTGGCAGCAAAGAGCTCGGCGGAGGATCTGGTGCAGGCGATCTCCACAATCACCCGATAATCGGGAACAAGCTTCTTGATCGCGTCGTTAGCCAAGATTGCATCTCGCTCCGCCGGATCATAGATCCATCGGTACACAGCTTTCTGCAACATTGAAAACATGCCACCATTGCGAGATCAGAGATAAGAGCTTTCGGTAATTCCTATACAAACATTGTTGACTGGATACAAGATCATAGTACCTCAAAATCGCCGGATAGTTCAGATTCGAGGCGTTTGATGAGGTCCTCGTGGTATAGCTCTTCGTAGGCGAGTCTGATCAGCTTCCTCTGAACTGCATTTCTGTGCGCCAGCACTGAGATGACTCCCTTCTCGTCCGTCCCCCACCCTGTAACACCAAGCGCCCAATCGATATTGTTACAGCGACAGAATTGAGAGGAAATATGCGGCATCAATCCGTAAACATTTACAAAACAAAGACGACGATCGATTTCATTTCCAAAGACGAAGCAAAAACGCAAGAACAGAGCCATTAAAGAGGGAGGAGGAGAAAAGGGGAGAAAATAAGAGATAATCGAAATGGGCAATCTTTCAACACCAGTGGCAAGATTCTTAATCCTTGAAACTGAGCGTCAGAAGCAGTTTTCCAAATCTGATCAATCTGAGGTTCAATGTCTTAAAAAGAAAAAGCAAATACACAAGAACAGAGCCATGGAAAGGGAGAGGTATAAAATGGAAAACATAAAAAAAGATCCATACGGGGAAACTATTTACACCTGTTAGAACTAGTAGAATACTTGAAACTAAGCTTCAGAAAGAAGTTTTTCACCAAATGATCGGCTAAGGTCAATGTTTTGGAAGCAGAAGAAAGAAGAGAGGCGTGTAAAAGAAAATGAAAAGCGATGTGAGACCAGTAGCAGCAGAGAGAAGAAAATGGGGAAAGAACCTTCAACAGATTTCCTGATAGTCTGAGCGTCATCGACAGGGGAAGGAACAGGATCAGCAACTACAAGAGTAGCCATTCTCTCTGCTTCTACTCTTTCTGGTAATCTGGGATGAGAAGCAGGGAGGAGGTGGTTCGACCCTATATAAAGAAGGCAAAGAAAACAACTCCGCAGACGAGATCTTGGTGATTAATTATAATAGATAATCTTTAATTGGCAGATTCTCACCGGCTTCGTCCTCGAAAGTAACGCCTAAAACGAGAAAAAAAAAGCATATAACGCTTCCTCTTCCTCAGGTCAAGCACGTTACATAATCAACCAACAAACAACTCCATTAAAGAAGTTTTAATCGGTGGATTTGATATTTCTCGACATCAAACGGGTTTTTTCACTTTGTAAGCTCGACGCGTGGAACCCACACACATGATCGTGAGAAATTGTTGCCAGTGTCAGATTCCAGAGCGTGGACAGACCTCCCTCCCGTGACCGGCAGTGTGAGTTCAGAAGATGCCAAAGCAGATGCAGCTTTGGAAATTAGGTAGCCTCGTTCGGTGAAGAATGCAGAGAAGTGAGTGTAACGCGTGGAGAGTGGAGAGGACGAAGGCGTTAAGACCTAAGAAAAAATCGTAACGGAGGATTGGTATGTGTTACTCTGTAACTTGTAATTAGTGAATTAATATTTTTAATTTGGTGTTTTCAAAATGACAAGTGAAATGTAACGTACCTAACGTCTTATTATATCATCTGAAGGAAAAGCTTAAAGCTGCAATCAAGAGACCCCCACTGGAAAGAAGGTCGTGAAAGGCTGGAAAGCACTATACCGTTTATGAGTACGGTTGTTACTTTCATCTTCCGATGACTTTGACAATCATGTTCTTCTATTAATGTTATAAAACCAGTTTTTTGTGCTTTCTATACTGTTTTATGTAGTACTATATTCTGTACAAGGTGGTTGGATGAACCCAACTTTTTACTTGTGTCATGAACAAGAATTCAGTAGTGCCATGAATCGTAGAAAATGATCTCTAATCCCAGCTATGTATGTATGTATCAAGAGGAAGACGGCTTTCTTTTGAGGAGGCGAACATGGAGGCCACCTTTCATCTTGGGAGTAAGCGATAGAGTGTACCTTGGAGGCAGCTCTTCTCCGACCTTCACCACATGGAAGAGAGAGACGACCGCCGCCGCAACAGCTTTCATCTGCAAGTAGGCCATGTCCTTCCCCAGACAGACACGTGGCCCGCCGTGAAAAACGGGGAACCGGAACTGGTCCACCGGCGCAAAAGCCCCTTCCCTCAACCACCTCTCCGGCCTGAACTCCCGGCAATCCGGGCCCCACAGACTCTCCATCCTTCCCATGGCGTACGCCGAGTAGTCCGCGAACCACCCTCTCCCCACCCGGCTTCCGTCCGGCAACACGTCGTCGGCCGCCGCCTGCCGGGAATTGTGCGGCACCGGAGGGTACAGCCGGAGCGACTCCGATATAGCCGCGTGCAAGTAGTTCATCCTTTTCATCTCTTCGTACCCCGGGATTTTACAAGTTCCATCTGAGTACCGTCGTATCTCTTCGAGTATCTGTGTTTCGCATCTCGGGTTTTCGCCGAGGAGGCAGAAGAACCAGGAGAGCGCCGTCGACGTGGAGTCTTTCCCGGCGAATACGAAGCTGAGGATGACGTCTCGCAGGAATTTTCTTCGTTTTTGACCGGAGGATGCTAATTGGCCGTCTTTAATTATATGCGACGCTTCGATGAACCTCGATAACAGGTCTGGCTTAGTCGTCGTGCCAAGTTCTTCCTCTCTAGAATCTACGATCCTCATCAAGTAATCGTCGATGGTCTTCACCGCCCGACGGAGCCGTCTCTCGGATCCGACGTTCAAAACCCTCTTCGCTTTCCATATCCCGGGCACCGGCGATAGGAATCTGTGGAAGCAGATCTCGGCCGCCTCGTCCATGGCAAGCGCGAACGGCGGAAGTGCTGCGTCGTCTTCACCAAGGCAAGCCGGGTCGTCCCCGAACGCGAGGTTGCAGATGTTATCGAGAGCGAATCGCCGGAACACGGCGTCGAGGTCGACGACGCGGCCGGATTCCGCGGCGGCGAGGAGGGTCGGGATGAGTCGGCCGGAGATCTCGGCCTCGACGGTGTCTGCGATGAAGGACTTGAGAGACCGGGTGTTGAACTCGTAGCTCGCCGTCTTCCGCTGGTGGGCCCACAGCTCGGCGTCGGCGTTGAAGATGCCGTCGCCGAGGAAGTCCTCGAGGACGGCCTTGAACCGGGGGCCTTTCACGTAGTTAGGGAAGTTGGACCGGAGAATGTGCTCCACGTTCGCGGGTTCGGCAGTGCAGACGCCGCCGCCGCCGGCGAAGAAGGGCGCCCGGACCTCGATGGTTTTCGACGGAGTGGCTCCCGATAGCAGCTCCGTTACCCAGTCGTAGAATCGATTGCGGTTGAGTAGCAGCGGCAGGAGGTGGCCGATCACCGGAAAAGTGAACGGAATAATTGGTGTATTCCGGCGACGATGTTTTTGTCCGAGGAGTGACGAGAAGGTCAAGAGAAATATCGCGAATGAGCTGACGATGAGAATCGCGTAGTTTGCAGCTTCCATGGTCACTGATCGAAAGCCTCTCGCCGGTTCTCCAGTCCCACCCTATGAGAATTCATCGGTCTCGAGTTCTTTAATTTGTTTCTAATTCACGCAATAGTTTAGTCTTCAAACGAGATTAGCGAGAACGACAGTCTGTCCTCTTGTAACATTTCACCTCTTACTGTCATAACATTGTAATATTTGAGTATGTAATACTATAATTCGAAATGTATATTTCAACTATGGTTATAACATCATACCAAACATTTTCGCATTTTTGCATTTTTAGGCTCAATTGAATCTGTTAGTAGTAACTTCGCACAACCTTCAAAACAGAAAAAGCAATTACGAAAATTCATACATGGATTAACGTAGATTAATCAATATGTTTCAATCAATATGAGAATTCTTCCTAAACTGGAGAACTAAACTAATTGTTGGGTATAACGTAGATTAAAAATTTTCTCTCCCCTAATCTAATCAACGGGCTATTCATTGACAATGAGACGAGTCAGACCAAGTTAATGAATTTGATTAAAACTTGGAATTATCTGCTTGTGGGATGTGCCTGCTCACATGGACAAAAACCCCAATTTCAAAGCCTAAGCAAGTGGGCTGGCTGAGAGGTTCCACGAGTCACATAAATCACAAACGTGACGTGTAGACGGTAGACCTTTTATTCACAGAGGCCACTGATATTTATTATTCAATCCACAGATAATATGCCGTCCAATTAAGAGGCGCCGCACAAATTCTTAGCGGGAGAAAACTCGGCGGACTTTCGGACACTTAAATCGGACCGTAGAAAATATTAAGAAAGGGAAGCGCCGTCAAAGTTCTCCAGAATTTTCTTAATTAAGTGGTTAATGCGGATGAGTGCGGTGATTTAGGGTTATATTATTTGTTTTATGCAACCGAATTTTGGGGAGTCGACGAGAAATGGAGAAGCGGACCAGTCCAGTCCTTCACCGCGGCTCGAAAGCGACTCTTCGGATCACTCCCGCCACGAACCCGAGCTCCCGCGAAAATCTGACGAAATTGCCCCAAGATGCCCCCAAATGAAACTCAAATTTAACATAAATTCGTTTTCGCCCAATAGATTTCCGGCATTAGATCGCCCATTCCGAGCCACGAATTACGATACGTATTGCCCACGTGGATCTCTGGTTGTCGCAATGAATCTATGCCTTCCACGTGTACTTATGGGGCCCATTCTCTCTCTCTCTTCTCTTTTCTCTCTCTCTCTCTCTCTCTCTCTCTCTCTCTCTCTCTCTCTCTCTCTCTCTCTCTCTCTCTCTCTCTCTCTCTCTCTCTCTCTCTCTCTCTCTCTCTCTCTCTCTCTCTCTCTCTCTCTCTCTCTCTCTCTCTCTCTCTCTCTCTCTCTCTCTCTCTCTCTCTCTCTCTCTCTCTCTCTCTCTCTCTCTCTCTCTCTCTCTCTCTCTCTCTCTCTCTCTCTCTCTCTCTCTGTTTCTCTCTCTCTCTCTCTCTCTCTCTCTCTCTCTCTCTCTCTCTCTCTCTCTCTCTCTCTCTCTCTCTCTCTCTCTCTCTCTCTCTCTCTCTCTTCATCTCTCAGCGCTCCATAAACTGTTACAGCTGCAACAACTGCATTTTTTTTCCGTTTCTTTGGAACTCTTGTTGGTTTTTGTTCTGAGAGACTGAAGCCGTTCCGCTTGATCCCATGTATCTCGATTTTGGTTGAAGACTAGAGGTGTTTCGGCGCTTTTGGAATCCGGCGATGATTCAGTTGAATTACCAGTGGTTTCGGGAAGTGGGATTCGGCGTGGAGGTCGTTTGAGATGTTTGATTGGAACGACGAAGAGGTGGATTGCTTCTGTTTATTTTATTATTGGATTTTTTGAACCATACTGAGAATACAATATTCGGAAATTAATATATTCTTTGTTCCTTCTTTTTGTAATAAAAGATTTTGTTTTCCCAGTTTCCATTGGCATGTTACTGAATTCCTTCAAGATGAACTGTTCGGATTGCTTTTCGAGGAATTTTTGTTGACAAGTTCTCTGTTTCTTGAAGTAGTTATTACTTGGTGAAAAACAAAACGGCTCATTTTTTTCAGCGAGGAAAATGCTTTTCTAGAGGTGCACAATTAAGTGGGAGGATCAGAAAATTGTAAACTAATGGTAGGTCGAGGTTGTTTTCTGTCTTTTCCTGGTTATCGTTGCCGAAAGCCAGAATTAGTATGTCTGAAGGCATTTTGGTTTGGGGGGGTGGCGGGTGGTTGTGTTGTTATTTTCTGACTGATGAAGAGTAGTTACGGGACAAGTTTGAACTACGATTCCTTGATCTTTTGCATTTACTATGATGAGAGGACATTGGACATCCTGTTCCTTGCAGGATTGAATAAATAGGCGTTAATAAAATGCAGTCTACTTCAGGAGATTGAACATTATTCTTTGTTCAAAGGCAACTGCCATGTGGCCTAGAATCATTCATACCATCTAATTTAGCGCATTGAGTGTTACTGCTCATGAATTTTTGGTTGCTGCGAGGTTCAGTTGATACGAAGTACAATATGCTACCAGTTGAAGACTACTGAATGGGTTCTAGCTTTTGGACGTAAAAGAAAGCTAATCCCAATGCATACTGACTAACTTCTGTAGTTCTTTTTTCTGCTTATCAAATTCTAGCACAATGAATATTGTTAAAATACATCCATCCCAGAACACGAGTCTGAGCTGATAACGATGATGAGGATATTCAAAACTTAAGCTTTTGCTTTGTTTCTCCACATCAGAACCCTTGTCATGGTTCTTAGAATCATTTATTGGTTATGCCCTCAATCCTCTTATGATGTATTGAATACCTTTAAATATAAAGAGATTCAATAAATTTTTCAAAAAATAAAATAAATAGATTCAATAAGAAGCTTTGTTTATTATATTAGTAATATTTCCCTATGACAATGTAGGATTGGTATTTTTAGGTCTATGATTGTTCAGTCTCTGCTAGGCAAATATTCTTACTTCCAGATCTCGCGTTTTTCAGTGTTTGTAATAGGTTTCCTTAACTATTTATTTTAAAAGCTCTCTCATTAGTGTAGTGGGCATTCTCAATGTAGCACAGCTACAAGATTTGGTCATGAATGCGCAGTTTCACATGTTTATGCCCTGAAGTTCCTTTATGATTATTTTCCACTTTAAAATGCCTTTTCTTTTGTGTACTGAGGGCATTCTTAGTTGGGCAAAGTTTTTATGTTTTGGATGTTAATCAACAATCTCTCCCTAGGCATGCCTTAAAATTTTGTTATGTACTGTGAATAGAAACAACTGTGAGATAAATTTCGATTTGTTAAAAATCAATCTTTGATTCTCGGAGTTAATAGCGTAAATTACTCTGTGATCTCATCCTCACCCCCCCTCTGAAGAGAAGGACCACCAATACTTGTGGGGCCTTAATTACCTTGGATGGCATTGAAGCTTTATTTTCACCAAGAGGCTTACTGGGTTTAATGGCTGGAGTCTTTTCATCCTGTAGTTCTTCATTATTTTCTTTAACAGATTTGGAAATGGAAACATTTGTTGGAGTCAGCTCGTCCACCAGAGAGGAGTAAAAAGGTATGTCATATTATAGGGCTGATGGAGTTTGAAGGGTGTCTCTCATTATTTGACGGCAAAGGTGCCATGGGACTGCTTTTACTGTTGTTTTCTGCATGAATTTTTCTTATCTGTATAGAGGTCATTTGTGCTATCAAACTATAAACTTAGAGAGATTCTGTGAGCATGCAGTCCGGGCTCTGGTGTCTCCTTTACCTCACTATCAAGCTTGAGAAGTGTCCTTCCTTCTCATTATGGGTGGGAGCTTTCCCTTGAGCTACTGGCATTATAAATTGAAGAACTTTTTGAGGCTCAAAAGCTTACCTGCTCGGCTAGTTTCTATGAGTGAGTCAGGACAAGGCTGTAGTATGTAGCAATCAAGAAAGTGCCAAGTGCTGTATGACTCCATATCGATCACATGTTACCTGCCAAGTCCCTTTTGAGGTTTAGGTGTCATTCAGAGATTGAGCCATCTGATGTTCTTGAATCTTTGACTAGGTCTGTGCATGGGGTCTATTGAGCAGTTGATGCCTTATACTTACTTTTTGGTTATTGAACCTCCAAGTCCCTTTGGAGGTTTAGGTGCTTTCAGAGATTTAGCCATCTGATGTTCGTGAACCTTTGACTAGGTTTATGCATGCGGTCTATTGAGCAGATGATACCTTATACTTACGTTTTGGTTCAAGCAAAATCCCTTTCTTTTGTACATTTTTTCTAGAGTCATCTTATTGACCTTTGTTTTGTGGATTGAGGATTTATGTGCCATATTGTAATTTTCCACATGCCTAGGGTGCTTTTCATATGGTTGATCTTCTCGATCTTCTCGAAAATGGGTTCATATTGAGAGAAGTTGTAAAGGGCTGGTGGCTCTATAAGTGGGCGTTTCTTTGGCATGTCCTGCGGGTGACACTTTCACAGACATGGTTGATTGATGTATTTGGTTAGCAGGTTGTTGCTTTATTGGCTATCTTTTCTTCTTTGGCAACTGTTTTTGACACTGCCTTGTGTTGGAGGGATTTCTTCTTTTTATTTCTCTTTCCTGTTTCTGAAAGAAATTCTCATCATTTAGAATAACATATTGACCCATCTTTGGCTGGTCTATGGAAAGCTAGGAAAGTAATAGCCAATGGAGATCTCCTAAATTTTGGAGTGATTCCATTCACTATAGGAATGCCTATATCTGATGTTACTACAAAATTTTGTCTCTCTTTCACAATCACCTTCCGTATTTTAGTTGCTGTCCTAGGGAAAAAATGCCTGGAGTTAGTTAATTGTCTGTGTTGAGATTATTCTTCTTCATAATGTTGATTTTAATTTGAAATTATTTAAATTTTAATATGGGTAATTGATAGGAAATGGTAATAAATGTTTTGCCCCTCCCCTCCCCTTCGCCCAAAAAAAAAAAAAAAAAATTCCTGGCTCTGCCACTGGCCATATTTTAAATTTGCGTTGTTACCTGATTCCATATTACTAATGCATTTACAATGCTTTGGATTCACTGTCCACGAAAACTGTTAGTGAGGCACCATTCTATTGTACTGTATAAGAATATCCCAACAAACTTGACTATAGTCATCAATGAATGAGACAAAATACTGAAATCCAGCACTACTAGCTATGGAGTGAAACTATCTCATGTGCTGGGTTTTCGAGTAACCTGTCTCTGTTTAATAGATTGGAAGTCTATTTTGTGCTTAGTACATCTTCCACCTTTCATGTTATTAAAGTAATTTTAATCTTTGTTTTTATTTCTCTTCTGTGTTTTATCTGACTGTTAGTACATCCTGATTTCTCTCTCCCTCTCCTTCAGGAAGCATAGATTTTCTTTCTCTCTTAACCTAACGAAGCCAACAACTTGGCTTCTGGGGGTACTTTTTCCTGAAGTTCTTAAGCAATGGTGGATTGTAATGCTCGATAATTTGTGGCTGTGGCCTTTTAAGATCATTGATTGATGAACTTTCAAAAAAAAAAAAGATCATTGATTGATGAAAGACCATTGTCTTGCTTCTTTAAGAGATTGAGGGTGATAATATTTAAATATTTTCATGAAGCTCATAGTATAATGTAAACTAGGGTTTCCTTGTTTTCACATGTATCTTAATTCTTTTTCTTACCTTTCCAGATTGCAGACATCATATGGGGTGAACCTGGTGAGAGTGATGATCACATTGTCCCACACCCCAAGGATCATAATGAGAGCACATCTTTTTCATTTGGGGATATTGGGAAGGAGCAACGTGTTCAAGACACAAATGTCATAAGTAAATCTGGTGAAGAGAAGACATTGGGAGTAAAAAATGATTTACCAGATATTAAGGTTGAAACCTCCCCTGTCAAGTCAAATGAAGAACTTTCAACTTCAGGACTGGGCTTGGATTCGTGGACGGATTTGCCTGCATCCAGTGTGGACAACGGGGGTCCTATAGAGACTGATTTGTCTAGTTTCACTGATATGACCAACTTCAACTTGGTAAAAGGTAGGTGGTTGGCAATTACATTTTTTATTCGGCTGAAATGCACTGAGAGCAAAGCTATTGGCTGACTCAATTCTTCCTAACTTGCTATCCTGGCAGGTCAAACTATTGAAATTTGCATGATATCTTAAATAAATTCAACATGCTATATCCAGTGTCAGCTGAATTGCCTGTTCCTTTTATTTTTTACATTGAATGTGAACTTCATTATTGAAACTGTTTACTGCTTAGTGGCGTTGCTCGGTGATCTGGTCTTCTCTTAGAGTCAACCAACTAATCTAGTTCCTGCTATGTTCCAGACTATGCCCAACTCAACAATCATCCATCTCCATTTCTTCTCCAATGTCTTTTGTTCATGTCTGTAGAAGCAGAGTTCTGTGATCTGAACCTTACTGATGTTCATTTTCAGGATGCAAACCCTCCCTGTAGCATCTTTGTGATTTTCCGATTTTGTCCATTTTGCATTATCTAAATTGATTATTTAACCTGTAAAAGTATTGATCTTTCTTAACTTTTGGTGCAGATGAACCTGAATTGTTTGGAAATGAAAATGAAGACAAGGAGAGTGATGGCTTCCTTGACTATAGTTGGGCTAACATTGGCAACTTTGATGACCTTGATAGAATTTTTAGGTAGTAGCTTTCTTTTTTAGATGACTATCATGGTCGGAGAATAACCTAACTACAGGGAAACCCATCTCTGTAGATTCAATTGGTTGCAGATTTATTATTTTCTCATTATGTACTTCTCTAATTCATTTTTATAAGTTCTCTGACATGCACAAGTGCTGATTTTGCAGAGATGATGACCCGGTACTTGGACGTGAAATGATTGGCAGTGGTGATGAGCTATGGACATCTTCCACTGCCGCAGACGTGATTGATAATAGCTCTGCAGAGTCTTTCTCCATGACTGCAAGCTCTCCAAGTTCAGAATTCCAACCAATCAGGAGCACCACAGAGCAGCGTAAGGGAAAAATGGAGTTTGTTCCATATAAAAACCAGTCTCCTAGCACTGAGTCAAACAGAACCCATCTCAACTCTATTGGTCCACAAAATGTGCCACAAAATAAGGTTGAAGGCGCTGAGTATCTTAACCAGGTGACTGGAGGAAAATCTTCACTGAAGGAAAAGGTATAGAACATCTATTGTTAATTCCAAGGGTGTGTGGATTCCGTCTAAGTGAACTGATGCAAAAACAATGAAACAAGATTGGTGAAAGTTTGACGTAATTGGTTATTTTGACTTTTCATCAGGTCACAAGATAATATATGAAAATGAGTCATACTTTTCACCTTCTTATTCATTATGTGCTATAAGCAAATTGTGAAGCCCGTTTAATCACATACTCACTGTAGGATCCTTTTTCTATTTTATGAGCAAGTGTCCTTTTTCTATTTTATGAGAAAGTGTAAGTAATAAAGCTGGCCCCACCAAATTTTTAGGTCTGGCTATGAATAGTCATCATAATATATGAACTATTTTCATCAGGCCACTACACAATGAAGTGAGCTTGGTGAATATTTCTTTAAGATAATTATTGTGAAAATTGTTCCTTAGATACCTTTTCTTTGCAGACAGAGGATAGCTCTGAGACGAAAGCAGAGACATCCACACCTTTACCTCAAGAAAGTCATGAAAAAAAAGTGGTTCAGAATAACATTTCTGACAAGGTACAACCCTCCCTGATCTATTTTCGTTTGAAGATACTTTAATGTTATATTGTTGAAATTTCACTATAATCAATCCTTTTATATTAATATTATTTATTTTCAGGTAAACAGGCAAAGAAAGTTTTTGAAGACTCGAAAAAAGCCAGAAGAAGTGAATGAACCAAAGCTCACTCAGAATGTCACTGGAGCGTGGTCCCCCTCTGTCAACCAACTTCAACAGTATGCTAATGCCAGAGTGCCTGTCTCTGCTCTTCAGTCTTTTTCAACTTCAGTTGTTGGTGGCTCTGATTCGTTGAGATTTATGCAAGGAACTAATCCTTATATGCATACTGGTTACGGGTACCCAGTACATCAGTTTCCTGTCATATCACAACTTCCACACATGCATTCAGATAGAGATCAGCATCAAATGATTCTCGAGAATTATAGTAAAATCTCTCCAGATTCTTTGAAGCATGGATGCTTGCAAAAGAATTCAGCTGATGTTCGAACAAGACCTTCAGTTCTGACCCCTCAGGAGAAGAGAGAAAAATTAAGGAGGCGCCAACAAATGCAAGCTATGCTTGCCATTCAACGTCAACAACAGAAGCTTGGTAATCAGATCACTGGCGTAGACCAGAAGAGCCTGAATGAATCTCGAAGTCAAGATTTAGTAGCTAATAGCATTGAAGTGGAGGAGAATGCAATAAGCACACAATCACTATCTGAAATGAAGTTGCCATTAGAAACAGATGGTTCCAAACATAACTCCATGTCTATTGATGTATTTTCACTAGCTGAATCGATATTTAACCAGCTTGAAGATGCAATTGGAAAGGTAATTTTTCTTTTCATCCATTCTGATTTGGTATTTATATATGGGTGTAATCATTTGACATGGAATTAGATAGTATTCTGTTAATATGTACTTTTAATGCTGCAGCTAGACAAAAAACCCAGGCTTTGTATTCGAGATAGTTTGTTCCGCTTGGCCAGAAGTGCAATGGTAAGGCATAACATTAGTGATACAAGCAGTTCAAACAAAGCCAGCATAGATAGGAGGGCGGTGAGATCGAATGAGGAGACAGATAACCATGGCAGGTTTGTGAAGAAAAGATGTTCTTGTCTGTTGAAAAGGCATACATAATCATTAAGCTCATTCAATTTTGTAGGTTTCCAGACTTTTGGAATAAATAGTTCAGATGCTACATGTAGATTGAGTTTTGATTTGATGGCCACATGGGAAAGTTTTTAGTGTCATGTCTTGGTGTCATGTCTCACAGGGGTTCTCCCTGGTAGAATTATTCTCCGATCAATTTCAGAATCTGTCCAGAGTTTACTACGACTTAATAGGCAACCTCTTCTCCTGGGCTTACATTTTTCAATTCTTCTAGCTCCTTCCCCTTCTAAATTTTGATCTATCACCATTGCAAAGAAAAATACGTAACCTCTTTTAAGAGATGTTGATACTCTGGTAGGTGGGACATAGGATGAATAACCAAAGATTTCGAGGGAAGAGATGGTTGAGATATTACCATAAGAATGCTCTCTATGAAAGAATGTCCGGTGCTCAGTTTGATGGCTCGCAAGATGACTCATTTTTTTTATAAATAAAATCGCCTTGAGCTGTGCACAAGCTTTTAGAAAAATGCTCAAGCTTACAGATGAGTTTGAAGCCTGAGTCTAAGACATGAAAAGAAACTAACCTTGTCTTCTTTTGGTAAATTAGAAGATTTCACTACGAGATTTGAAACACGTCTTTTACTGCATATGTCAAATATTCCATTGATTTGCTTATATTTCTTATATTTGTTCTAGTGGTAGTATTTGGAGTTGTTATTTATGTTTCATAATCAATTGTTACTCTGGAGTCAGCGCTGTCTTATCTTCTGTCGATTTCATGTTTGGGGGTAGTTATCTTTCCTTGTTCGTAATTATCTGGCTTTTTGATGTTTCTATTAGCTTTTCAAAGTGCATTTCCTTCAGAAAAGATTTTAATTCCTTTAATCATCCTTCTTTTGCAGGTCCACCCGAGTGCCTGATGCAGAAACTGATACCAATCCAATTGATCGTACCGTGGCACATCTGCTGTTTCATAGGCCGGCAGAGCCATCTGAAGGGCCATCCATTAAGGAAGGAATTCCCGGATCACCGGTATCTACAGACCCTGAGAAGCTTTCTCTAAGACCCAAAGTGGAAGTTGTGGAGCCAGGAACAGAATGCATATCTGACAGTACAATAGGCACACAGTTCCTTGAAGCTTCTGAAACTGAAAACCTCCCATCACCGGAGGAATAACTGCAGAGCCAGTCCATGAAAACTCTTAAGGTAACAATTTCATACCCTACAGTAAGTGATCATGATTTTTATATTTGAATATTACATTAATTGTGTTTCGCTTGTAGCATCTTAGCTTACTATCATTGAAAAGATTTTGATTCTCACTTCTCAGCGGATTGGGTTTTGGTACATGGAGACTGGGCGACTCTAATCTTTCTCATGATGGTCTAGCATCTCTGTGACTTTTCTACGCTGAGCTGCTGTGGTAGTGGTCTCCTTAGCCATCGTATTCCAGGTCTATTTGTTACAATACCTGGATAAAGTGTTTTAGAACCGTGTTGTATGATTTGGATTGCCCACTGAACGGAGGTGGGCTCAACAAAGGTAGAGTGAACAGTTCAAAACAATTCTGGTCCGCTGTTGAGCGTTTAGTGAACTGTTCTCTGTTGCCTGTTGTTTCAGACTTTTAGTAAATTGTCTGTCAAAGAGATTGTGATATTTTTCGTGTTGATGAAATCAGGCCAAGTAGCGCCCCTGTTGATAATAGCTATTATGGCACATTGAAATGCGAGAAATCACAACGCTTCGGTTGGTTGATCGAGCCACTGATGCTATGATAATGTTCTGTTGCTCTTTTCAAATAAGACTTCTAGCCAAAGACTCCCCACACATCTCAGCAGATTGAGTGACCCGTTCTGTTTAGGCTGATCCAAGAGTTATTGAAAGGCTAATAATTATCTGGTCTGATATGGGTTCCAGGTCGAGTTGGAAACCTCGTCAAGACTCGCGGATAGAGCTTTTCATTGCATTTGACGCCATGTAAGATGTTATTCCGAGATTTTTAAGTCTTGACTCTTGTCCAGGGGCGATGATTCATTGGGTCCAAATCAGCAAGAAATTAAACCTTTACCAGAACTTTAATTGGTAGCGTACGCATGGATGATGTACAATGGAATATAAGTCGATTTGTTTGGAATTTTGGTTAACCTATTAACAACATTTTAAGTAAAGATATATAATCTCAACAAAAGTTTTGAAATAAGTTTAGTTCTGAGATAAGATAAAGAATGAGAAAATTTCAATCTAACAGGCTCAAACAATTAAAATCCAGAGCATCTGGTGCACAGCAATAATCAAAGCCAATTAGGATTTTCAAATCACCTAGCCGGTTCTCTAAGTCTAAGGCCTTATTAAAAAAAAACACAAAAAATCGTTGCCCCTGTAAGAATCGAACCGTGATTATGAATGTTAGGACCCTACATAGGGAGGAAGATACTCCCCCCTCCATTACCTGGTTGGATTTTGTAGTATTAATATAAAGCGTTTTACATACTCATTACAAGAAACCGCAAAAACAAATATTTGAGGACCCTATTTCAGCTTTGACAAGAGCTGATATTTACACAGTCGTCTAAACATAATATTTGGCTATACATTGAAATCGATGATACTAATGCTTCTTTGTCAGAAACCACCACAGATATCAACAATCAAAAAGAAACCCCAATTTTACATGTCTTGAGACCATTACACGATACAACGATACGTAACATGTAAGCCAGCTATATCACCTTCGTATGTGATTTTCACCACTTGTCCTTTCTCAAGCCCATAGTATCTTGCTAATGCGTCGCTCTGTAACATGCATGGGAGCTGTAAAAACCCAATAACGGCTTAGCATCTAGAAAGATATAAGCAACAAGGCCGTGACAGCCACAATACATTATTATACAAAAAAAGGAGATCTAGATCATCGGTTCAAAATACCCAAGATAATCATAAAAAATAGGTTAAAACGCATAAAAATAAACTAATGAGTGAAATGAATAAGAGTCAAGCTATGTGTACCCTCATACTGTACTTCTAACTTATACGGCCTGAGATGTAGTGTGGTTTAATCAGGAGATTTCTATGGAAATACACAATCAAAGTGCACAACTCAATATTGTTCATAAAAATCTAAAAGCTCTATGCAAGTATCATACAAGCATTACATATGAGAGGGCTGTCAAAATAATATGATTAATAGTTGAGTTGAAAACATTCTCTGTCAAAATCAGCTTCGACAAACTTTGAAATTTTACACATTTACTATCTGACATGAGTTCATTATCGCAAAGGGGAAGCCTTCCCTACTTAATCCGTGTAGATGGTATACAAAACCGACCGTGTAGGGGAAGGCAGGAGTGATCAATACCAAAGAAACTTCCAATAATTATACTAGGGGGAATGTTAACAATGAGAAATCATAAAGCCAAAGTACGCAACAATTTTCACCAAATGAAACTGAAAAAAGAAAAAGTACTCCTGCCATGTTGTACAGGAAAGCTATGAGCACCAAAATTTGGCAACTAGCACAGGTCCAAAAGTAAAAATAGGTAGAACAAAGTGCAAGATTTGAGAGAGGCAACTAGATCATTGTTTGCATCAAGTACTTTGAAGAATGCATCCCAAAAGCAGCACTCCTGAGTTTTTTCATAAAACCAAACCTGTAACCCCATTATTATTTTTACATAATATGTACCAGTTCACTCCATCTAAAAAACATATGTACATGGACACCAACCTGCTTGTCTTCCAAACTGTACTTGGTTAAAAGCTTCTGTTTGTCCTCAAGGCAGAGTATATCATGCCGTGGCTTTAAGACATGCTTTGTGATATTTATAAGCAAGTCAGTAATCTGCAGAAGACCAAAGGTACAACAGGAGTCAGTGAAGTAGATTATAGGAACAGAAATAGTATAATGGGATTAGCACAATCAGTTCTGTTACAAAAATAAAATAGATCGCACATTAGAAAATTCCAGCTATTTGATCAAGGCCCAATCTGTCAACTCCACGACAAAGAAAAAGAACAGTAGAAAGACCTCCAATGAATAACCTCAATGAGTGAAACTTACTTTAAAGAGTTCAATTTTGTACTTAAACTCTACGGTGGCCTGCTTGGCTTGTGGTGTGATTTTATTTTGGAGAATAAAAATCATAGGAACATGATTTTCACTATTCGCCAAAATGGCACGTATTGCTGGTAATTTGATAACATCTGGATTGAAGAAGATTACCAAAATCTGCAAGCAATAGAGAATATTTATTTTTTCAGAAACCTGATTGTTAACTTCAAGAAAAAGAGAATCTTTATTAATTCATTATCTTCGATTGCAACTCCTTTGAAACAAGTAGAAGCAGATGATAAATATGTGATACGATCTGGAAAAAAAAAAAAGAAAGCTGTCTTTTTCTCCTCTTGAGTCACAATTGTGGTATTTTGATAGATCCTCACTCGGTAATCCATGCCCTGCTAGCATTGGGGGAATAATCAGAGATTCTTCGGGTGAATTTATTCTAACTTATTCTGGACCAATTGGTGTCAATGATTCAAATACCGCTGAAGCACTTAGTTTCTTGCAAGGTCTTAAGTGTTTTGCCGGCTTGGGATTAGGATGCAGTCTCAATGTGGAGGGGATTCCAAAGTGGTTCTCTCTTGGGGTTCCGGCGAGTCAAAACCTCCATGGCGATTTCGTTCCCTTTTTAATGAACTTTGTGCTTACACTAGCTTTATAATTTCGTAGTCTCATGTATTAAGAAGTGCAAATGGTCGCGCTGATTCTCTTGCTAAACAAGGGGTGCATCAACAAACTCTTATTGTGTCACCCTAAGCTTCTTATGTATCTGCCCGGATTGGGCTCATAATTTGTAATTCTTTCAAAATATCAATGAAAAACAACTTTCAAAAAAAAAAAAAAATACAAGACCTACGGTTCAAAGGAAAAGTAAAAAAGCTACGCATATTGCAGAAAGATATACACAGACAAAAGGAGTTGACATTTTTGAAACAATTTCAGTTGTCACTCAAGTCAAGTTCGAGCACATCTTACCATCTACAACAGTTAATAAATGATAACCCATTGTTCAAATCGATGTTAAGAATGTCTTTCTTTATGTTTTTGTTTGGTTGAAGAAGTTTATAAGAAGCAACAACTAGGGAATGGTTGAAGAAGTTTACAAGAAGTAACAACTAGGGTATGTTGCGCAAAGGGGAGTCTACAAAACAGAAAACAGGCTATCATACGAAAGAAGTAACCAACCTTCTTGGACGGGTCAGAAATTAAAGAAGTAGAAAATCGCAGTGCTTGAGGGTCGATCACTTGACCATAGCGAGCTCGGAACTGGGATAATGTTTGGTCAATTTCGGAGGCATCGACACAATAGCCTCTATCCCTCAACATCTCCATTAAAGTCCGGCGAGCTAAATAGTAGCGATGGCTCTCCACACTACCATCGTCGACGAAGTTACAGATGCAGCTTCCCGCGTCCATTTCCCGTATCTTCCTTCCCCGAGGCTCCTCTCTCCCTCGGCAGAGACTGCACTTTGCGCACACCCACGTTCCACTCAAACGCCGCAGTGGAGGGAAACGTAACCCTAATTTTCGAAAGGACCTTGTACCCACTACCAATTTACCAAATACCTTACGAGTATCCACCGAGTTGGGCCACATTGGGTCTGGTGAAGCCCGGCCCATTATCAAAATAAGATATATTATTATTGGTGATGTCACGAGCTTTTCTGTACGTGTACAAGTCGCCCGTACAAGTGACACTGCGTACACGTCGACGTGGACGACTTTAACGATAAGACGCGAGGATACGAGTATTGAGGACTAAAGATGTCCAGGCAAGTTCCTCTTTTGCTGATGTGAGTTCTATCATGGGCGCCTCCGAGCCTGAGCTTGAGGTGGACTCTAGATCCTTCTCGATGGAGAAGAGAAAGATGAGGACGTTCTCTAGTGGAAACATTAACAATCTCGATGATGGGTGCCTCATGCATATTTTCAGTTTTCTGAACCCAATTCCAGGTTCTATTCCCTCTCTATGATGGAAACCCTAACTTCATTTTTCTCGATTGAGACTGCGTAACTTGTTGGTTCCCTCCTAAAGTTTGATTCTTTTGGTCACTTTATTCATAAAAGAAGATGGGGATGTTGTAAATGTTCGTCATTTGTTATGTATGGTTGCTTGTTGCGTCGATTTTTTGTGCATGTTTTGGGGACTGGCTCCGTTCTGTCTCTTTGACTCTACTACTGCTTAAAAGCGTGTATATCGGATTTCTTTTGTCAATTGCATTGTATTTGTGACAAAATATGTACTTTCAGATGTGTGTCAGTGTGAATTATGTTACGTGTAAAGCTTAAAGCTAGCCAGTACTTTTAATCTACAAAGACGCATGAAAGCCAGCTGAGTTCGTGAACAAAGCTAGCTAGCTTGTTACAGGGAAAGGGTATATAGTTTCTGACCTCGAGGTTTTCGTGCTTATAAATAGAAGTTAAATGCATAGCTTTCAACTTTCAAAAAAAAAAAATGCATACCTTTCCCTCAACATAGTTTTAGACACTTAGGCATCATACTGGGTTGAACCTCGACTATGGAGGTGAAAAGAGGTTGACATTGGCAATGCTATTTTGAGTTATAACAGCTATTAGATGGGTACATATATATGTCTGCCTAAATATCAGGCTTAACCCTTTTTTCATTCCACAATTAAGGTTGTAATTATCAATATTGTATTTTGAACTTCAGAGCTTATTATTGAATGCTAAGGAAGGTATAAGTAGGTGGAAGCTATTATTTTCTTGGAATGAGCTGTAGGTACCCTTACTTACTTTCTCTTCTTACCTTGTTGCAATGTAAGGATATTAAACTTATTATACATTGTGTTGTATGGGGTGGCCAAATTCCGCATTGATACATGCTCTTTAATATTGACAAATTATTCTTCTGTTTTGACACATTTGTTTATCCATATAAGTTATTAAATGGCACAATATGTGTACATGTTGTATTGTCAATTCTTCTTCAGTAAATACTTAATTATCCTTTTTTAATATATTTACAATCTTTAGTTGTTCTTTATGGGATGTTGTTTAGCATTTCTTTTTCGTTGGTTCCTGGGTTTGCAGATCGGTATAACACAGCACTCGTTTGCCACAGATGGCGGTACTTGGCGTGCCATCCTCACCACTGGCTACGAGTGGATCGGTCCATCAAAGGCCTGTCTCAGCCTGGAGTTTTCCCTAGCCTTGAAACTGCAATATCTGCTGCTAGGTTAGTGATATATCTTATTAATATAAATCAGGAAGGATAAACATTGGATCTCTTAATCGAGCAATTCTTTGTCGTTTTGTTTAGACCTGGCGATACCATATTTATTGCTGCTGGAGGGAGTCATGTTGCACATAACATTCAGATAAACAAGCCTCTTTGCCTGGTATATATTTTCAAGATATCTCTAATTTATCTACCATATATTTATTACAATTTATTCGGTTGAATTTTACGAGGTCCATCTAAAGAAATCGTTTAACAATTAGATATAGTTGACTGAGGTACAGGTCTGTTAACAAGTAGTCAAAACCAATTACTGAAGTCAAGGCCCTACTGCTTGTACCTGGTCGCACTGAGTGCTGGATCCTATTCCAGCATATACATTTTGAATTAAGAAACTTTTCTGGCCATCATCTTTTTGTTCGCCCAAGCGACACTTCAAAATTCAAATGCAAAAAGTAAAACCTGATAGTACAGCCTCAACCATACACAGTTTAAACTTTGAATGATAATACTTCTTCAACTTTCAAAAAATAAATGATAATACTTCTTCTCCAGGTAGTCTTACCAGATTATGGAGTGAACAAAACATTTCAAATGAATAAATAAATAAATAAATGTTATATTTATTAATGGTGTTAATCTTTACTGGCATAGTTTATAATTCTGTTGCTTGTGGCTCAGTCGGCTTGGCCGCTACCAGGTAGGTTGTAAGCCCTATATCTGGATTGGTTTATATTTGGTTGGTTGAAACAATTTGTATTAGGATAATGTTTCTATTATTTTTTTACTTGCATTTGCAGACCAAATGAAGGAGTCAATTTTAATTTTAGATTATTAACTTTCAAAAAAAATATTAATTTTTAAAATATTGAAGTTGGCCTTTACACTGTTATTTTGAGACTTGAATTGAAAACCTCACACCTGCCGCTATTTTGATCACTTAAAATTCTGGTTTTGTAGGACTGAGTGGGATTCAAAACTTTGTTCAGTTTCCGTGTTTTCGTTTTTGTGATGCCTTATTTTGCCAAATACTGACAAGCAGTATGAAGCACAGAAATACTTTCTGGGTCCATGGTTCTTATTAGTTCTCCTGATTTACTAAGGCTTTGTTTCCGGGGGCTGGTCCTAATAGATAATATAACTTGATTCCTCTAGCTCGAGCTTAAAAACTGTGCCAGGGACCAAGTGGATTAAGACATCTTTGGAAATATGCACGATCATCATGTCCAGAGCAACACCTGGGAGTGACTAAAATCCCTCATTATTTTAATGTGATTTAAAAATCCCTTGTTATGATTTTTTTTTTCAGATGGGTGGAGGTGATCTTCCTGATGACACTCTATTCATCTGTTCACAAGGCTCAGATAGGTTTGTTTTTTTCACTCTCAGTTCTCCTTTTTCCTCATGTAAGGTACTTAAATACTTCAACCTGTAGTGCATTCGAGTTTCTATCCACTTGCAAGATTGCAAACTTGACTGTGAGGGCAGAACTGGGGTGTTGCTTGCTTCATAGGAGTGGAAGACTCTCTATTGAAAGTTGTATTCTTCAATGCGTGGAAAACCCATTGGACCATCTCTCCTACCCCATCGTCAGCACTGCTAATGAGCCCCCACCAGCGAAGGGCCGCAAGGACAGTGTGAACGTTGTAAACACTCGGATTGAAGGAGGTGCTAGGGCTGTTTCCACCGTTGGAGCCCTTGTCTTGCAGCGGGTTAGAGTAATCTGTGCTCGAACTTCTCTCTTATTTTGGTTTGATGTTGAGCACCTGGAAACAACTCAGGCGGCTTCCTGAACTGTAAATTGTATAATAATTTATCTCTTTGTTGTTAAAGCGTGATTATTGCTTCACTATGTGTGTGGTAGTCCCACCAGAGAAGATTAAAGAAGTTTGGTAGCTCATGTGTAGACTGACATTGTCACTTAATGTTGATGTGTTATTTGTTCGTGCTGCTGAAATTTATGTGCTCAATTTGTGTGTGTCTGCTATTTCATTGCCCCTGCAAGTGAGTAAAGGGTAAATTCAGCAGACCCGAGTTCTATTTGGTGGTTAAATGGTAATATATATATATATATATATATATTTCAGTGTACAGTCTAAACTGTGAAAGACTGCTAATTTATTTCTTCTTCATTGAACGGTGCTGCACAAAAGTATATGCTTATCAGAGTACATTTGGTAACAGTATAAAATTTGATCCGATGAGGGGATCGGATCTCCTCCAACCTGGTTCAACGAGCAGTAAAAACTCAGGTATACAGTATGCTTATAAGAGAGAATATTGGATATTCATCTTATTGACTTAACCTCCCTTGAGAATAGGTTAAGTAAAATATTACATACTTAGAAGATATATATTATATAATAATATTGCATACTTTGAATATAGTGAAAGAAAAATAATATCAGTAGTCATATTTTAGTTATTACATGATGTGGCTGTACTCGTGTCAACCTAGTTGGCAGTCAACGGATACACGGACTGTCAACGGAGATATCACGCAGTGAACCTTCACAGTCAGAAATCTCCAACGAGGTCCAAGAATTTGACGCAAATCGTAATACAAATAATATACATTGACATTCATATAATACAAATAGCCATGCTCTTCGTTCGCTTCTATTTTTCAATAACAATTTCTTAAAAAACTGTACACTTGGATTACTCGCTCTCAATGGTAACAGTATCTACACGTTACACTTCCTATTTTTCTCAACTCTTCGCTAAATATCTTTAGCGCCAAGAATAAAATGCTCTCCTAGGCACTTTCAGAAGAAAAAAAACAAAAAAAACAAAAAAAAAAGGAGAAGGGACGATACAACGAGCTGCCTGGCTCCACAAAACTGCAGCAAAAGATAACCGATACCTTCAAATGCCATGAGATACATATCACCACCCACACAGTTTCTCCATATCCAGAACAATTATTCTTCAATCCACCGCAAGAATGCCCATCAGAATTTAAAATGGTCTCTTCAGAATGTAGAACTCATAGTGGAGCTCCACCAGCAGTAGAGAGTCGATCCATCTTCAGCACATAAATACCAGGACCCCAGTGCTGAGAAGCAGAGCAGTCTTTCAGCATATAATGGATACAACTTAGTTCACTGATAGCTTGTGACTCCACATGCATTGTGAATGGCATCCACTCAGAATTGGAAGAGGCCAGCGCATGGCAGTAAAGAATTTTTCTAGTCTCTAGAACGAGTTTGGGCATAATCCACTATTCTCTGCTTGAGGTGCTGCAAGGACAACATTGGTCATGTAATGGCTGCGAAATGAAACCCATAACTAATTCAAAATGGGTGCAACCATGACCGAAAAGAGAAGTACTTACTCTCAATTCTTCATGTAAAACAATAAATATCTCCTTCAACTTTTTGTGTCTCTGCGGTAAGTTAGGAGAAGTATAAATTTAAAGAACAAATCAGCAAGAATATAAAACTATAAGCATAACCATTCCCAGGAATAAAAGTATATTCTACCAACAAAAATTGTAAGCCAGACTGCTGGTAATTAAATATTTTGACAAAAAGCTTTTCAAAGGATGCAAATAGTCATTGACCGTTCAATTAAGTATCGTGGTGCCCTCTATTCAGCAAAGTTGCTTGTGATAAGAGAAAGAAGATGACCGAGTTACTTACCATTCCGCAATGGCGATATGATTCCTTCACCTGCTCTAAGATTTTAAGATATCCTTCGACATCACCGTCTCTTGCAAGTTCAAGATCACGGCCAAGTTTGTTAAATTTATGCCTGCAAACAATATGCCATGCATGCAGGACAATGGAAGTGTTAAACAAGTGCAGAAACAACAAAATAAAAGATAAACAGTTTTCTTTTCTTTGCATCGACAGTTTGTTTCTTTTGTGTGATATAGATAAAGAGACAGAAAAAAATGAATACCAACCAAAATTGACCTGAACAAAGAAATAAAAACAACATGTATAAGAGGACTGGATCTTCGGCCACATGGGGATCTGTAGGGTGATATTATGGATTCAACTCATATTTTCAACATTCAATAAAGATATACCTAAAATGCAGACAAACTTATAAATGACAGACTACCTGTACTTCTCCAAGCTCCGGGTCAACGAACGGTAAAAGGTAAACTTTTCCTGATATTCTTGAACATACTCCTTGTATCTGTACGATATAAAAGATATGATGTTATAACTTATTAGATCGTCATAATTTCTACTACAGACGCAAGATAGTGCTTAATATACTTCTTTCCGGCAATACTATGAATAGATCAATTCCAGCAAATGCAGAAACAAAAAGCCTTCAGATCAAGATTGAAGGGAAAGTTCCAACCCTTAAAAGAAACATGGCTTAAAATCAGGGAGAAGAGTTAAGATTACCCACTCAAACAGGGGGCACACAGTTTCACATAGTCTGGTTTGAATACCAATAATAGA
Organism: Aristolochia contorta; assembly: GCA_022405105.1. NCBI lineage: Eukaryota > Viridiplantae > Streptophyta > Magnoliopsida > Piperales > Aristolochiaceae > Aristolochia > Aristolochia contorta. The sequence continues at coordinate 11,995,206 of CM039664.1, forward strand.
GACCTGAATCGCTAAAAATGGGACCATGTGCCATCTGCTCCTATGAACAAGTCAAGTTTTAAAGTTAAGTTAGAAGCAAAAACAGCTTACTCTTGGTAATCCTTAATTGGGCCCTTGAGTTCTGCCTCATCTTTGTCATACTGGGAGTAAAGTGAAGTTTCATCGTCTGAAGACAACTCCCTCTTTTTATCACCATTACTGTAACGATCAAGAGAAATCTTATTCTTTCGTTTATCAGACGATTCTGTCATAGCTTTTACTTTGTGCAATTTAGCTTCCTTGGAAGTGTTACCACCCATTGAAGGGCCCCCATAGTTTGGTGTGCTTCCCAGTGTCTTCTTACTACGAGCACCATGGCCTTCCAAACTAGAAAATTTACTAGCTCGTGCCTCAATCTTTCTTGCTTTATGGGTAATCTCTGTTGTCCTATCCTTATGGGATCCACCATCAGAATCTACAAGATCCATAGCTTGATGCCTCATTGAATCATCAAAATCATCCTCAGAAGACCTCTTCTTAGAAACATCTTCTTGGCTGACACCAACTTTAGGATAAGGAGATGATGCCCTTTTCAATTCTTGAACAGGCTTCGCCACCGACCTTCCTTTACCAAAATCTGAACTCAGGTTATCTGATCCACTGGATCTATTCTCTGGTGTCCTAAAAGAGTTTTTTTTCTCAAATAGTCTCTTTGTTGTTTGCACATCTTCAACAGGTGCAGATTCTCGGAATTCATTTTCAAATGATCTGAATGAATTTTTTCTCTCAAATTTCTTCTTAGACACTTGAGTTTCCTCACTAGGCATGGGCTCACGAAATTCGCCTAATTCCAAATCAGAAAGCTCTCTTCTCAGCATGCTGCTTTTTTCCCCCTGCCCACTATCTTTTAGCTTGACACTTGCTTCACTAGTTTTCCAGTAACTTGAATCAGATTGTTTTTCTCCACTCACATTTCCTTTTATATTTTTAGTTAAAGACTTCTCCCACTCATCACTATCTCCAACACGGGCTTCTTTATACAATTTTTCCTTGGCCATTGGAAGCTTATCAGTGAAGGTTGTGCTTTTCACAGCAGGAACATCCAATTCATCACGGAAAAAGGATGCAGATTCGGAATTTTTACCTCCTCGTCCCAATCTTTCAGCATATTTCCCAGGTCTTTCTACAACATCACTGGCCTTTCCACGCAAGCTAACATCACCCACTCTCTGATTAGATTGATGTAAATCTGGACCTGACAAATTATGAACGCTGGAACCAAGTTGACCCTTGTGTATATTTTCATTAGACATAGTTTTGTGAGAAAATGTTTGACCATAACCTCTTTGTGAATCAAATACATTATCAAATGCCTGCTCCTTTCGCAGTTCTGGCCCCAAGTTTCCAACTTTTAATCTTTCAACATCTTCTGCCTTCTCCTGAATGTGCATCGTATTAGAACCCTTCTTAGATTTAGGTTTGGATACTCTTTCTGCCCTTCCAGCCAGCTGATGAGCAGAAGTCCCCTTCACCACATCCCTCTTATTAGTCATGACACCCTTTTCATTGCCAAAACCTCCAATATCAGCTCCATTTTTCTTCGTTAGATGCTTATAAAAGTCAAGGCCATAGTGCATTTCATCTTCCAAAGATCCAATCTTTGATTCTCGAGGGACCAGTCTACTACTCTCACCAATATCATTTGCTTGATGTTTACTTTCAGCAATTGGAGAATCCCCGGTAACATCAATATCTACATCAATATCATCAGCATCATCCACATGTTCTTTGTTTAAACCCTTTGAACCAACCAACGGGGAAACTAGACCTTCTTCTTTACTTTCATCTATCCCAACCCGTTCATGCCCATCATCAGATGTTCCAGACTCTACTCTTGCTTCAGGAACATGCTCTCCCTTCTTATCCTCACTCGTCAAAATGTCTACCTCAACATCTGATCCCTCTTTGCTACTAGAAGAGCCATCACTCTCACTATCACTACTGCTCCCACTATCACTTCCTGCTGGACTTTTGCTTTTACTTCTACTTCTGCTTTGACTTCCACTATCGCTCCCACTATCGCTACTGTCACTGTCACTTTCACTATCACTTCCACTTTCACTAGAACTTCCTGCTTTCTCTTCACTATTATCTCCAACTTTTCTATCGCTAGAGTCAGAAGAATTTTGTCGAATATCAAGTTTTTCTGCATTATAATTTGCTTCCACTTGTAAACTTGAACTCAAGTCAGTCCTTGGCTCAAAATCTTCTGCAGTTAATTTCTCAGGAAAGGTTGATTCAGCAACTGGGGTTCCATGTTGGATAGACTCTGGAGAACTAGCAAAAACAAATACAAATTGAAAAATTAACAAAAAGAAAGAAAACTATCCATATTAGACAACAAAGTACAATTACAAAGAGTAATGAAACAGAACCATAAAGAGAGAAACACATCATAACAGAAAAAAATCAATAAAAAAATTGGAGCAGAAAAAGGGTGATGAATACCTCCCACTTTCAGATGAAGGTTTCCTGAAGCTTTCCATTTCAACTCCAGGTTTCAGTATATATCTTCCTGGGGCTTGATAAGTTGCAATCTGATGAAAAAGAAAAACATGATAGCATAAGCTCATGTGATTTGTATCCACGTCAAATAATTTTAAGTAATTACACAACTCACCTTTTTTATAATAGCCTCAATCTTCCTCCCAGAGTTGGGATATATGTCACCAACCGCTTTCTCCAACGCCTAGAAAACCACAACTATGCATAAAGAAGTCATGAAAAGAAAATAAAACATACAACTTCTGGCAATCTGCAAGTGGTCTTCTGTGTTATTTAACAGGTCAAAGATTAACTCTGTATTCAGTGACTTGGTCTTTGGCTCAATTGTCACGTGGTGGTTTCAAGTCAGGAATTTCCATTCCAGTATCACCAGGGGTAAGAGGCAAGCATGTGCAATCAACAAACGGAAGTAGTTCTATTTGAGCAGAAAATAAAACATAAACGCAAATATTAATTCTTAATATGGAGACGTAATTTCAATTGGTATGGACCACTTTCAACAAGCCAATGATGATGCCACCCACCGAAAAGCGATGTTAATTGAGATAATATAGAAAAGTTAGTACTATCAGTAGTTGTAGTCCATTTAAGGAGTATGCTGTCCATTTAAGAACACAATTTATCCTTTTACAGAAGCCTGCTTTCTGTCTAAGAAAAACATTGCTTGTTTAAGTGTACATCTTGCCCTTTTAAAAAGACCTGATCTCAAAGATGTGCCACATAAACATAAAAAAAATTCTGAGGTTATTAGTTGAGAAAAACCAAACATCACCCAATCATTTTGGTATGGACTGGTCCCCAAGTTTTAAATAACCAAAGCAAGGTGCATCTACGTTATTAAGCCCGATTTTGCCCCGTTTACTTTATGCACAATCTGCTTTCTCTGCATCTCAGGCTTGGAATATGTCTGTTTAACCTGGATGTGAGGCACAGCAATAATAGGAATAGGAAAATGACCTCTTGAAATTCTATAATCATTTTGGAGTTAACTAGAGCCCCACTTTAACAACATATGTTGAAGCTTCTTCAAATATTCTAGCTTGTGTAGAACATATATTGCATAATATCCTAGACGAGGTAACCCCACTAAGACTCCCTGATTGAGATTTCTCTCGTGAAATGATCAAAGAATATCTTATATTAGGATTAAATATAAATAAATAGCATAATTTTCAAAATATATAAATAAATAAATAGCACAAACCTTTAGGTTCATTCCCTTGGGGTTTTCCAGCAGCAAGTTAATCAAAGTGCCCTGCAAGTCCATTGCTGCGGCTCCCACTCTACCTTTATGTCCATATAATTCCCTTGCTGCTGTACCAATGCTCTTACTAGCATCTTTTTCAGTGCTGATGGGTTCTTCTTTACTAGTCAGCTGAGGGGTAGCAACAATTTCATCAATGTCAATGTTTGTCTGACCCCTTGAAGAACTTACCCTTCTGAAAGGAGACACTGAAGAAGTGCATTGTGCAGGTGGCGAGGGTTGTGGAGATATTGGAGGTTGGTTCTTTACAGTCGACGAAGGAAAACATGGTTTCGGGAGAGATTTTGGTGGCCCTGAAATTGAAACTGAAGCAGAGATAGTAAGCAACAATGGGTATAAAATGTCATTGCCATCTAGACCTTGAAAGTTTATAATCCATTTAATTCTCAGAGGTGCATCATTACCTTGATTTGATTCAACTTTCCGCTTCTTAAAGGGAGGGTCTTTCATTTTTTTGTAAGGGGTCCTCCTTGTATTCGCTGCCAACAAGATACAAGCTTTAATAACTAGCAATAAAAAGCTTATCTCCGACTTATAAGCCAGATGTTACTCACTTAAAAATAAGGTAAGTTGAACAAACTGAATAAGAGCTTTTTTCTAAAGAGAACTCAGAAAGAACTTACTGTCAACAGCAGCTGCTGCCAATGTCTTAGCTTGATTCTTCACGGACGGGTTTGCAGGATCCAACACAATAGCTCTACAGAAGCCAAAACAGAGTTCATTGGGTAACAACAGGGAACCTCCATAGATCAGATCTTCACATACATAACGAAGCCTAAAATTCAATTAATTGATCCAGAGAAAACAGAAAAAAAAACTATTTATGAAAGAGATATGCTGAAAAAAATTGGAATTTTTTTAAGTGAAAAGATTTGAAATTTTGAAGAGAGAAAATGCCAAGCCACCATCAACTTGGTAAAATCTATTTAACGTGAACTTTTGCCAGATTATAGGTAACAAAAAGCATCATTTTAATTTGTTTGCCCCCATAAAATTCTACACTAGAATAAAACAGAAAAATAAAATCTTTTGGGAACAGAACAAAGTTAAGTTATAAGTCTAGTGACATCGAAGAGATTAAAGGAATCTAAAAAGAAAAGAGGAAAGCGGAGCCCAAGTGTCTAACACTTCCAGATGAACCAAAATGAAGTGAGGAACTAAAGTAGTTGAAGCCAGCATTCAGGCCAGAGACACAGCATTCTCCATGAATAATTCAACAATCATGTTTTTTAAATATAAAGTATGATGATTGTAAGAGTAAAAAGAAACTAAACATACTTCCTAGATTTAAGTTGCCGCTCCGCCTCCTCTGACCTTTTCTTCACATGGTTCTTAGTAGATTCATCCAAAACACGCTGTACATTTAGCTTGCGCCACACAGAACCAGATTCAATAAGCAAACCATTTCCATCTTCTCCACTTTGACGTTCTTCATAAATGTCACAGTCACCAAGTTCACGAGACCATGTAAATCTAAAGTCTTTGCCCCCAACATCAATAACCTGATAATGCAAACCACCATGTACACGGTCAGATATCATTCAGTTTTCAACTCATGCTGACAGCAACACCTCTTTCTTTAAGAAATGTGTGACCCCTTTCTCAGCGTAGATTACAAGCATCAGAACCTTGATAACACAGGTAAAGGAGTTTACCATCTCGGCAAGAGGTGTTGACCTTTAGGGCCTTGTAATATGAACAAAAAAAGCTCGATATGTTAATTTTTAGACCCTGAGAAGACCAGTAACATATTCTTCACCAATTAATATGTCACCGTGCTACCCTCCTTAGGGAAATGCTTGAACTTAAAGTCAAGCTCTTTCACGTTGCGGCTGCCTAAGTTCTAATGCCTGATACGCAGGGTTTCAATTTTTATCCAAAATCAATAATTCTTAATTGCATTAACGAAAAACAGATAACTACCGGAGGAGCTTGCTCAAGTAATGGTTTTGATGCCGTAAAAGAAAAAATATTCCCTATGCTCCCTCGTCAACCAGATAAATAGGCATGAACGCATAAGATGAGGTGGGTCTAATCATACAGAAAAAAAAAATTGAAAATCTCTTAAACTGAATTGGCAATCCGCTTGTAAAAGTTACGAATTAACCCGGATAGGAAAACGATATGATTCAGAATATCTAGTCAGACGTAGGAGGAGGAATGAAGTCCAAAAGTGCTTACATTTCCCGCAGAGTCGTTAGGGTTCGCCGCAAATTTTATCCTTGGAACCCCGCCCTGCGCCTCAACACGCTTGATTTCTTCAACGAGGTCCGGAGCGAGGCGAATAATCAATCCGAAGGCGAGCGAATCCGCTGGAACGAGGCTAAAGCTCTCCTCGGGCACGGGCAGCGCGGCAGCGGGAGGTTGTCCGCCGTTGCGATGGCGGGATGTGGGAGCAGCGGCGATGGAAAGGCGAGAAGCTCCGCCCGCAGAGCGGTGGGAAGGCGGCGGAGGCATGAGGCGCTTGGCGCCTCGACCGCCGCTTCCCCTCCCAAGTTTCCCGGAGCCGCCGAACATCGGCCGATTCTACAAACCTCCGCAGCCGCGCAGGTTAACAGAGGCGCGGTACCGGAGAAGAGAAGGAGCCAGACAGTCCCGTTATTTTGAACTCATCATGATCTTTCGTTATTTTCTTCAGTGATGAGATGAGACTATGATACCGTGAAGGGGGCGTTGGAGAAAGACAGACAAGCAGGGACAACGGAGATTGGAGGGGCTCCTTCTCTCCGTTAATACACACCAAAGACCAAAGTCACCAAATTGCCAGGCTTGAGCTACTTCAGTCCTGGAATGCTTAGAATTATAAAAGTTAAAAATTAAAAATTAAAAAAAAAAAGTAAAGTTTATCGGTAATTGCTAGAATAAATAAAGTTACACATTAGAAATAAAAGTTATGGAGAATAAATTAACATACAAAACATTAGCACAAATATTAATATTTTACATATTAAATTAAAATTAATAAATAATCATAAATATATAAATATTTCCACCTATGTTCTTATCCCCCTCTTACCATGTTGTTGCCCTGCTCATGGAAGTCTCTTTTTACATGAGTATAAAATTAGAAAGGTATGTTAAAAAATAGCAATGAGGAGGTGTCAACGAATCCTTACACGATTCGACCATTTGCTGTCCCTACCTCTCGGAGCAAGAATGTAATTAAATTTGATATTACTTAGCAGAAATTATTACATGATAACATCTAACAACGTACAAGTTGTAACCTTCTTATTTTCAGCAAACAACTGCAAAACTTTAAAACATTTCCACGGCGAATCACCTAATTAGTGTGGAAATCACTAGTGTTTTATTTTTATTTTGGCCAAATCTTATATCTCAAACCGATCGACCGTTCAACTAGGTTTCATTGGGGGTTTAAAAAAGTTTGGTTTGCTCTAAAACCCAAAAAAGGTTAAAAACCAGTTGACTGGCAGATTTTAGCGGTTCAAATGTTGAACTATGAATTGGACCGGACTGGTTGAGCCGGTCTACTAAAATTTTAAATATTTTAAATATATTTTATAGTTTTTAATTTATTTATTTATATAAAAATCTGATTATAATTTTTTTAATGAGATACAATTCATAACGTTTGAACTACCAGAATCGGAAGCTCCACCAATGCAATCCCCCGTTCGATTTTTAAAACACAGCTAAAAACACATATTTTCAACTTTTTTTCTACTCGAAATAATGTTTTGATCCTAACATAACCTTTTTATTTTTCAATTCAAAAGACGTTATTTACAAAACCACCATGTTTTGGAATATCAGTGCAATTATCTAAAGACAGGGAGATCAGTACATGTAAATTGACTTGAAATCTCTCAATCTATTACCAAATTTAATATTAGGGACTTACACAAACATAAAAAATATTCCGCAATCATACACAGAATATTTTTCTACAAACACAATCATTTTCGTTTCCTCATGGAACCGCTTTCCTTTAGAAATAAAAAATAAGAAAAAGAAATAAGTGTAGGAGTTTTGTAAAGATTAAAGAGGACTGATCTTATGAATCGTTTAGTAATAAAATACAAATCATACGAATCGGTTTGCTTCTAAGTTTCTAACCACCTCTAACCGTTATCTCCTTATTTATTCCCACTAACAAGTAACAACTCGCATGCGTAAAGCGTAATTGCCGACTAATCTGGGATTCACGATTGTCGCTTGTATTGACTCGTCACTGACAACTGGGAAGATCTCACTGCGAGGTTCCTTCCTGGCTCGCTCCGGCCGCCCTCGCGCCTCGGAATTCCAATTTCGCGACTTCCTTCCCTCATTTCGAATTCAAAAGTTCCAACCAAACCAACCGTCGCTGTCCCATGAAAGAATTATATACCAGTCACGGGCCCCACGAGGTGGACGTGGGCCCCGGTATCAGCCAAGCGGTGGCGGGCCCAGGGTTACTGTGGCGGGCCCAGGGTTTCTGTGGCCGAGAGGCAGAGGCGCTTTCCCGGTTTCAGGGTCGTCGGACGCGCACGACTCGCGAAACTCAAGAATAAGGAAACGCGAAAAGGCCAAAACAGAGCCCGAGGCCTCCCCACTCCCCGGTGGCGATCCGCACCGTCTTTTTCCTCCCTCCCAAACGTCTTTAATTCGAATTCTCTCTCTCTCTCTCTCTCTCTCTCTCTCTCTCTCTCTCTCTCTCGCTCTTTACTCCTCCCTACCAGGCAGCGCTTAATCTCACCTCCGCCTTCTTCCCCCTCGCATCATTACTATTTAAACCCCGGGCAGCACGCGGCCGGAGTGTCGGAGCGTGCTTCTTTAGGGTTTTAAGTCTCTCTCCCTCTTCGTCGTCGAGGTAACGTTAGGTTGATTCTTTTTGTCTTTCCTTCTTCTTGCACTGGAGTCTCCTCATTACATCCCCTCACTACATTCTCTCACTCGAACCGCTCAATCAAACCCCTTAATCCAACGCATCACTACAACCCGTCACTGCCTTCGTCCTCGTTGTTTGGTTCGTAAATTATGGAAGAAATTGTTTTTTTTTTTGTAGGATTTGGTTTTTGGATAATTTTGATTAGTCTTTTGGTTGTCAAGGTTTTCATTGTGGGTTGTCTTGCAGTGATGTTGGGCCCTGAAGTTGATATGCGTATCTGTTAGGAGAACGGGAACGGTTTTCTATCAGAGAATCGGTTGATAAACTGATCTTTGGGGAATTACTGTAACAGGCTTTAGAACATGGAGACTGATATGGATGATGGATGCGGCTGTTCTGAGGTTATAGATCCTCCACCCAAAGAGAAAATCTTGGAAGGAGCAGAACATGTCAAGGAGTCCTCTCCTTTGGCCAGTAAAATTAACCCGTCAGTCGTCGACAATGTCCGGGAGCTTTTGGAGTGTCCGGTTTGCTTGAATGCCATGTATCCTCCTATACACCAGGTTTGATGATCGTTTCCATGTCATTCTTCTTCTTTTCTTCTTCTCTCTTTTGTTATTGTTTTTTTTTTTTTTTTGGAATTCTCCAAAGAAGTAATGCTCTTACTTAGGGCGGTGGTTATAGGATTCATATGTTTTTAGAAGCTTTTTTGCTTAATGGGAGATGGGAGGCACACCTTTATGTTATTCTCTCGGAATGATGTTTTTTTAGTTAGATAGTCACCAATTGTGAAAAAGTTCGAAAGTTGAACTGTTGATTTTATTACGTATAGCGTTTTTGAGGCGATTCAATGGTGATTTGGTGTCAGCCCACTCCATCTGTTGTCGATGTGATTATAAATACTGGAAAAATAATTTCTGAGTATCTATGGGTCCCACCTGTCCCCCACTTTAATTCCTTGATATATTAGGTGGTTTGCTGATGAAGCTCTGACTCGCGTGAAATCTCAGTCTCATACATGAAAAATGTACTACTGGCGCACGGTGTCATCGTAGGGCACAGATTTATAGGTCGTGTGAAGGAGTCTGCGGCAGTTTAAAAACAGGCAACTCCTATAAAGTAGAAATAACAGATTCCTGATTATTGCTATATTTTTGCAACTTTAATATAACATTCATGAAACTTGAGTATGACATTCAACAGCTAGATGCCCAGTCAACCTCGAAACCTCTTTGTGTTGCAATGCACGTCACAGAAAATTTCAGTGACATGAATTACCGTGTCCCACAGGCCACTTTGCTTGGCCTGAAGCTCTAATTAAAGGGTCAAAGCAGCAAATCCCAAGCCTCTTTATGAGCTGACGTATCAAAAAAATTTGCTTGTACAATTCGCCACTCTTTAACAGCTAGGGTATCATTTAATTTTCTTGTGCGAAAGACCAATCTTTAACAGCTAAGATGTCAAACATTTTCGTGCACAATCAGTCTCTTTAGCTGCTAATATGTCATACATTTTTCTTGTACAAGCAGCCACAGATTTTGTGTTCTTGTCGGCTATGCAAACTCTTGCCATGATTATTTCTCAAGGTCTTCGATGATGCAGTTACATATTATCTATTGAGGAATGTTAGAAAGCCAATACTGTACATATAGGCCATATCATCTATTGAGGAATGCTAGGAAGTCAATACTGTATATATCGGCGATCATGTATTGTGGAATGTTAGAAAGCCAAAACTGTATATATAGGCCATCATGTATTGTGGAATGTTAGAAAGCCAATATTGTATATATTGGCATGTAGATATTGGATTCGGTTTCCATCGTGAATATTGTGAGTCTTGATATTACTTATTAGCCCACCTCAAAGATATTACTCATTAGCCTTTGAGAAAAAGTTCCTTACTGATTTGGGGTTCTCAATATTTTCTGCACATGAACAACTTTTCTGCTTTCAATCTTATACGCAGTGTTCGAATGGCCATACCTTATGTTCTTTGTGCAAGCCGAGGGTGCAGAATCGTTGCCCGACCTGCAGAAATGAACTTGGCAATATAAGATGCCTGGCCTTGGAAAAAGTTGCAGCTTCTCTAACTCTGCCATGCAAATATCAGAACTTTGGGTGCATTGGTACTTATCCCTATTACAGCAAGCTGAAGCATGAAGCACAATGCAGCTTCAGACCATACAATTGTCCCTATGCTGGTTCTGAGTGCACCGTACTTGGGGATATTCCACAGCTGGTGGCCCATTTAAAGGATGACCACAAAGTTGATATGCACAATGGTAACACTTTCAACCATCGCTATGTCAAGGCTAACCCACATGAGGTTGAAAATGCGACGTGGATGTTGACAGTAAGTCTTCTAATTATACTGATTTGGTTTTATATTACTCTGTTATTTCTGATGATATTGTGGTTCACTGTACTATTTTGTATGCCACATGTCTTTTTATTACAATATTTTTGGTAATTAATGGCTAACTTGGATTTTTCCAAGTAACATCTTCCGATATCCCTTTTCTAGTTGTTGTTGAAATACTGAAGTGTTCTAACAAAAACATAAAAAGGCAAATTAGTCTACAATGAGAAGGAATAGCTCAGTATGAAGAGGCGAGAAGCTCCTTCTTTTGCTAATGGATCGGCTAATGTATTTGCTCCCCTTAATTTTTTATGCCATGAAACAGCATAGGGCCTACAAGTATCCAAAATTCTTGCTCAATGTATATGAGCCGCTGTGTTGCCAATGAAGCTCCAATTATCCATCTAACCACAATGGAAAAATCTCTTTTCACTATCTAAGGGTGGAAAGGTGGAGAATTCTGCATCAATTATAAAAGAATTGGGCTAGAGAAAACAAGGTTAATTAATAATTCACTGTCTTATATGATCCCACTAATGCCTGCCTGACCAGGATTGCAGAGGATTTCCCATTGAAATTCAACTTGAGCTGGCAAATACTTGAAAGTGTGAATCAGACACCCCAGAAAGATTATGTAGTTAAAGTCACCCTTACTTGAATGACAGTAACCACAGTTACTCTGAATTCTGAAATATCTTCAGATTAACCCTCGTAATCTCTTCTAATGTTACAGTGTCAGAACTACAGTTCAATATTTAGACCCTTTTTATTAATCTCTTTATAAGAGGCCACTTTTTGGAAAAGATACAGAGAAAGAGCACTCATTCAGCAGTTACTGATGAAGGCTTGAAGACAACCAAAGGAAACAAACATCAGACGAGGCTAATTCACAAAATTTGCTTTCATTTAGTATTTATTAGATAGTTATGGAAGCAGTCTGTTATATGATTATTTTCTGAGATAGTGAAAGAAAGATCACAATGGATCTAGTTTGAAGCTCTGATGCACTTAACCTGCTGTACTATTTAAGTCGAGTTTACTTGTTTAGGAGTTGCATGACCTTTGGTGTATGTCCTAGTACTTGATCTTGCATAATACTTAGAATCCTGTCTGTTGGTGTTGCTATTTTTCATTTATTAAACATTATTCTTTGGTTGTGTTTTGAGTTTTTGTCTGGATTTCAGTGTTGATTGATGTTCTCTAGTCAATTAATATTTGCGCTCTTTTTATTATCTTATTGTTTTTTGGGTTATGTAACAGATTGTAAGAATCCTTGTGCTGTCTCTAGGTTTTCAGTTGCTTTGGACAGTATTTCTGTCTGCATTTCGAAGCATTTCAGCTTGGGATGGCCCCAGTTTATATAGCCTTCCTGCGCTTTATGGGAGATGACAATGAAGCCAAGAACTATAGTTACAGTCTTGAAGTAGGGGGCAGTGGGAGGAAGTTGATTTGGCAAGGAGTCCCCCGAAGCATCAGAGATGGTCATCGGAAGGTTCGTGACAGTTATGACGGTCTTGTAATCCAGCGGAACATGGCTCTCTTCTTCTCCGGTGGTGATAGAAAGGAATTAAAACTAAGGGTTACTGGGAGGATTTGGAAGGAGCAGTGAGCCAGGGATGACTTCGAAATTTGGCCGCGCCCCTTTTTTTCTCGTGCACAGGTGTGTAGGTATCTGGATGATGGGTCTATTAGCCGCTGGTAATCATGGATCCGGGAAAGCATGCAATCTCTCTTTGCTTGACAGGTACGGGACAGAGAAGACACGGTTTTGGAGGTGGTACTTAAGGGGCTACGAAATAATATGTATAACTAGCCAGTGTCTTGTTAATACAGGACTCTTATGTCAAGTACTCATGCGTTGCTTTTAATGAAATGAGTACGCAAAACATTTGTTACTGGTGGAAATTGGCTTGTTCTTCTCATTCTCTTCTCTTCTCGAGAACGCGATGACCTACTTGCATGTCACTTTAAGTAGTGTCATCTGATCGGTATAAAAATTGGCTAAATTCCATCTTTTTTTTTGTTCCTGTGCATACCTGATTAAGTTTGAGAATGAATTCATTCTTTAAATATGATTCTCACACTTATTTTCAATTATATTATCTACATACAATATTTTAAATCATAAGAATATTTTTTTTTATGGTGTTGATGCATAAATCCCCTCCCTTATGCCCCTATGGAGACTTTATACTTCCCAGTGTTCCCACTATATATCCCCATGTGACCGAGCTATTACTTAGCTTAAGAAAACTATTACTCAAGTTCACACACAAGAAAACTATTACTCAAGTTCACACACAAGAAAACTGTTACTCTAAGTTCACACATAAGATGTACTTTCAGAATGACGAATTACCCAGGGCTTTAAATCAGACTTAGAGAAAAGAGGGTTTTAATCAGACACTGAGAAGCAAGGGTCTTAACGCCTGCTAGCAGATGCCTGACGGTTTACTTTTTGTTTCTTTTCTTCATCCTGAGAGCGCACTTCTCAGAATTATGGTACTGGAAACGTCATAAATTCATTGTGTACCATGATCACTTAGATCAAACATAATCAAGCTCTTAAATTAAGGTTTGATATCACTGTGTTTCTTCTTTTTTTTTTTTTCTCTAAATGGTTCCCAGAACAAGTAATACAAAAAAAGGCTGAAAACAGCTCAAACATAAAGACGATTTTGTAAATAGCAAGCGTCGAATATAACATATACATCGAGGAAAGATTGGTTTACTTCATATTCAACAATTCAAAAGACAGAGAAATCATACAAATGGGAAACGAAAAAAATCCTTTTATCATTTACTGAAAGATTCCCAAAGCATACCAAGATCAACGTTACCTCCAGAAACAATTATCCCAATGTTGTTACAATTCTTCCAACCAGGATTCTGTTGAAATCTGTCAGATAGAACAGCAGCAAGACCAATGGCCCCACTAGGTTCCACAGCCACCTTCAGAATTTCATAAAATAATTTCATGGCCTCTACAATCTCCTTATCATCCACAGTGATAACATCCTCAACTAAATCTCTCACAATAGGCCTGCATAAATGTGAAATTTCATTAACCTATTTCAGTCGGTGTAGAACTGCAGAGTGCAATTGGATAGAGAATAGCTGTGACACAGAAGAATTAAAAGTCCATTTCTACGTCTGAATGTTCAACAATCCTTATGATCCTCAAAAAGTGTTCTACTTGATAATTTTTTTATTGATTACCATATAGGCACCATGCGTACTTCTGGCATTAAATGTTTAAAAATTGTGTCAATAGTACTGTCTCCAGATTATTATGTCGAGATAAAGAAAGTAAACATAATGTGATATACCATGTCAAACTTCCTAGATGAGCTCGAAGACCATCGGCAATAGTATTTGTTTCAGGAAGTGTGACAATGGTTCCAGAAGCCTTGGATCGTGCAGCATCATCAGCCCCACATGGTTCAGCAGCCAAAACTCGAATTTCTGGGTTGATGGCCTTCGCAGCCAAAGCCACTCCAGAGATCAAACCGCCACCTGAACGGTTGAAAATAAGCATATCTACACAGACAAATTATTTCATAAAACTATTAATATGTTAATGGGAAACGAACCACTAATTGGGACAACTATGGTGTCAATTTGAGGTAATTGATCAAGAAGCTCAAGAGATATTGTCCCCTGACCACTGCAAAAGCAACAAAAAAAAAACTACTAAATTATTTATGGAATTTCATTCAAAAAAATTATCTATAAATACAGGAAAAATCAGCATAACTAGAAGTGCTCCTTCTATAGGTACCTCAAACCATTAATGTTTTCTGATCCGTGACTGAGCCAGGTCTACCTGGATTAACACAAAAGGGCCAATACAGGGGCCCGACAACCCTTCTATAATGAGCTAGTTCCCTCAGACGACACCAAGTCCTGCCCCCAAACTACTGAGTCTCAATCTGACTTGAACATTTTAACTCGAAAGGTCCCAAGACCGCTACCCCTTCTAGTGCATTACATTGAAAAGCCCAAAGTCCGAACACAAATTCCTTTCAACAAGACACTGCAGAAAGGGTCTCCAACAAAATCCAAGTCATATGACGGATTTGATTGGATGACAACAACAAGCGAGAAGTACAAAATCCCAAGAGCAAGCTAGGAACATAACTTGCTTGATATACCATACGTTGACATTGGTGATCAAGTTCACAAGATAGCTAACTGATGTAACAACTTTCGGCAACTCAATGGATGACCAACCATACAACTAGAAGTCAACACTTAAACTAACAAAACCTGATGGGCATATAGATCAGTGGGTCCAAGAAAAAAAAAGAACCAGAATAAACAAAACTTAATGACAACTCCACAAGACGACAAATTCAGGATTCAAAATACTGAAGCTAATTCAAGAGTTCAATTTTAATTTGAAACATTCCTACATGGTTCCATGGATATATTCCAGGTGTTCTGGTTTAGCCTCTATGGGGCCCTTTTTGAAAAATCTGGACTGTTTCATACCCAAACTATACATTTCAAGTTCCTTTCATGACTGTTGTTATTTTATATACTTTTTTTTGAGGGAATTATTTTATATACTTTAATCAACATTCCATTTTTTTTTCTCCAAATTTTTTTATTCAATTTGAGTGTTTGGTTTTATTCAGGAGTCGGAAAAGTGACAAAAAAACAAAACATACCTAATAATGTGCCCATCATTATATGGGTGAACCAGAACAGCACCAGTTTCTTGCTGGACTTTTTTGGCAATTTCTTCTCTAGACTGCATTGATGGTTCACTCCAAATAACTTGTCCTTCATAGCGTATTACATTTCCAACTTTACATTTTGGAGCAGTTTTTGGTATAATTATATAGGCTGGGACTCCACGTAGCTTTGCTGCCAAAGACACTGCTGCAGCATGGTTACCACTAAACACCGGGACCTTTCAGCTTTCTCATCCATTTGTACAGTGTTAGATTAACTAGAACATTACAATTAGACCTTCAGGAACAAACCTGCTGTGAGTCACTACTCCTTTAGCAGCCTGATCATCAGGAAGAGATAAGATTGCATTGCAAGCACCTCTGAATTTAAAAGCACCACTGAGAAGCCATAAAGAAAAAGAGTGTCAACAAGAAACCAACGGTATGATTAATAGCAACAACTCCAGGGATTAAATAAAAGAGTCTACGCATCAAGACTACTACACTTCTCACCCCTTTTGGAAGCATTCACACTTAAAAAATAAGCTCCTTCCGACAAATGAATTTAGAGTTTCTGATGATAGAATGGGAGTTTTATGAATGTGTGGCTTGATACGTTTATGCGCTTCCTTTATGGATGAGATATCAGCAGCATACTTGCTTTCTACTTGTGGCTTTTTCTCTTCATCCATCTACACAAGTCATAAAATGATAAGATTGCAAGGGATCTTAACAACAATTTGATGAATTATGCACAAGAAAACTCAAATCACTTTCCATAAAACAAGGTAACTTGGCATAACTTAGGCCAAACATTAATGAGATTTTAGTAAAAGCAATTTTTCAATTAAATTTTGACAAGGAAGATTAGCACACTCCGGCTGCAATTGGATACCGAAGGGAGAGGAAGCACTCACTGTACACGAAAAGATGCTGATGTAGATCGTTGCTCCAGGAACTAGGCCCTGTTAGCCACAATCATCAAAAGCTCTCGAGTGGAAGAGCCTCAGATTTCCAGCTGACGCTGTAGTGTAAAAATTAGGTGTCTCGGAGTCTTTAAGAGCCCCTATCTAATTGCAGATACTGCACGTCTGGAAAAAGCAGTCCATCCAACTCGACCGATCCGACCCGGATCCCGGGACACTAGTCCGAGTCGCAAATGGTTCAACATTCTCGCTTTACTTTGTAGATGCATCATTGCGACATCTGCCCATCATATAACATAAAGTTAATCATAATAATAAATGATTGATGGTCGGGGTTTCGGGGATCCAATTTCCACGTTGGATTGGAAGGCGACGTGGCTTGCACTACTGACGTGACGTGGACGTACGGAGAAGCCACCATGTTACTGTTTGATAAAAGTACTCGTCAAATGCATTTAATGATCCACGGAGGAGAAGGTGGAGTCGGGAGTGCATTTGTAGCCGCAGAGCCGAGGCCATGTTGGCTCCGAGTCTCCTGCTTGACCTTGCTGTCGCCCGTTGCCCGTTGCCCGTTGCCGACACCCGATTCTCGCTTTCGCTCTGCCAAATCTCTCTCTCTCTCCGGGACAACAAGGACGAAATTCTTTGGCAAGAAGAGAAGGAAAACAGAAGAGGAAGAAGATAGCGGACGTGTTCGCATTTTCGCATGATCAGTGTCTCGTACACGCGCTTGCAAAGACGATTTATTTCGCGATAAGTAAGCATTTGTCACATTTGCTTCAAATTGTTTTGGTGTCGGTTCAGAGTTTGTGAGTTGTGAACCTTTACAGGAAGCGTAATTCCCGTCTTTCTCTGTGCCGTGAGAAAATTTTTTGCCGTCTCTGCGACTACGGAAGACGACTTACTTCGTTTTAATGTATTTTTCGTGTTTTTCTTTCACAGAATCGAAGACGACGCAATTCGTCTCAGTGCATGTCTCCTGCATTTCTTTAATATAAATGGAGACAACGGTTTGATCAGTGGTGCCGCTGATCATGAGCAATTAAAGCAGGATCGATGCTCATTCTTTCATTTTAAATATTTTCAGCAACTTCAATTTTTTTCTGGTTCTCGATTGGGGGCATTCAATGAGCACTCGCCAGGAAAAAGCCAATCATGTTGGTACTCCAGGTAATCATCCTCTGTAGTCTACCGTGCAATGTTTTTTTTTTTTTCCTGGAAACTACTCACCAAGTACCACTAAAATAAATACATTGATGCCTCAGTTGAAACATGATATATTTGACATGTCAATCTCCTGTTTCTGTCTTCGTGTTTGTACGATTCCATATAAACTTTTATTGAGGATCGGTGATTAGCTAACCTCGAGGTTTATAACAAATCTGTTCAAATTCTTTCTTTTTCATTTTATTAAATTAGAGAAAATGAAGTGGACTATCCGCTCTACCTCCTATTTACACTTGGATGTCTTTCTTTCTTGTATCCGTTGGTGGTGACTGTGATAGAAATTTTTTTAAGGAGAGGAAACCTTTTGTTGATCAACCAGTAAAACAGAATTCTATTTTCTGCTTTATTTGATCCCTGGGGATGTCAATTCTAGGAAACGGTCCTGTGATGGTTGCATCCAAGCAACTCACACCTGCAATAATTAAGTTGTTGATACCACAAGCAAGTTTGGCTGCTGTCCTGAAAGCTTATTTTCTTGAGCATTCTAGATTTTTGTGTGAGAAATTGGCCGATATGGTTATCGGGTCCTTCCTTTTATAAATATATACACAATCCCTCAAAGAACCTTAGAGCTCGACTGGACTAAGAGCAAGTCATGAGACCGGCAACATATACAAGTGGAAGAGACAAGAAGCTCAACATATTCTCCCATTAACTGAAAGATTGAAGCCTGTAAAGGGGAGACTTGGTATTGTCCTCTGCTCTTTTCTGCAGGCTCCTCATACATTTGGCAAGTGGCCTACACTTGCCATTTCTATTGCAAAAGCTTCTCTAATTAGTTCTTTGAGCAGTAACAACCATTTGTATCTCTGCCTGAATTAAAAAATAATCGACTTCACAAGTTTTCATCCATGTACTGATTTCTTGTCCCCTATTACGTAGGCTTAAAGAGAAACCTTGAGTTCACATTTTAATTTCGTACATTTTGTTAAGTGGTCTCCATCATTTTGCTGCAAGCCATCAATTGATGCAATGTCTGCTTGTAATTTGCTATCTGCCATGCAGCTCTAACTGGTATCGTGTGTTAAACAGATGTAGTAAGAAGGCTAGAAGAGTTATTATGTCAATCAGGCAATGGAGTTTGTGCGGATTGTGGCTCTCCAGATCCAAAATGGGTGTATGTTTTAACATCTGTACGCACTTATGTTTTATGATAGGACAAAAGCTCCTTTTTTGGAATTTTTTGTATTATTATCATAAGTAGTAATTTTAATGCTTTTGAGTCAGATACTGCACCTGCTAGTTCAGTTTATCACATGGCATGATTACCTTACACTCAGAATTACGAATTCATTAATACCTTGTGATGTTGGAGTACAATAGACAGCTCACATTACACGAATAACTAGTCTATTTTACTCAAGATTAAAATTTCATAGTACAAGAACCATTTGTACTTCTAAAACTAGGATTGTGTATTACAAGCAACTAGATCCAAATTGTAACCTGGTAGCTCTCAAACTTGTAGCTGATATGGAATTTATTGTGCATGGAAACCAGTATTTATGATTAAAACAGTACTCCGGGAAATTTTGGCGCTAGTAGTTCCAAGTTGTACGTAAAAATGTATGGTACTTTCAATACAGTTTAAGGCCAATGAATATAACTCTCAATGTTCTGTCTTGAAGATGCCCTTTTGATCCTTTCCTCCTTCCCCCTTCTCTCTCTATTCTTTTTTTTTTTTTAATGCATCATGAGAATGAACAAATCATAGTTTTTGTGTGGTTCAGGTCATTAACTTTTGGTGTTTTTATCTGCATCAAGTGCTCTGGTGTGCATAGAAGCCTTGGAGTGCATATATCGAAGGTATTGAATCCACATTATGTCATTAAACGACCAACTGCTTGTTATCTTCATTACAAGGGCAGAATATTGGCTTTGATATATAAAATCTATCCGTCATGCTAAACTGCTTGTTACCTATTGATCGGGCACCCTCCTAATACTTTATCTCAAATTTTCATCCATATAATTTTAACCTTGCTTTTATTTCTTGTCAGTTTATTAACCAAATGCAACATTTATCTTTCTATTACTGAATTTTTGGTTTGCATGAGTGGAAACTTATGAAATAATCTTCTTTTGTGCAAATTACCACTTTTTATCTGTTTACAACATATAAAAACACCTTTACTGGTGGTGAAACATGGTGTTTTAAAAACTTCTGTAAGCTTTTTTTCTCTTAATTGAGGTCTTTCGGATTTGAAATGGCTTTTTTATAGGCTTTTGTTTTAAAATTTTTGTTCTCGAGGCTATATATTGTTTTGCACCATTATGAACCGACCTGGTGCAATACTCTCTTTCTGAGCTTCACCAATAATTGAATGTGAAACTGTCTTTTGGGTCTTGTCTCTTGTAAACAATCTGATCTGTTGATTCTGATAATGTAAAGTGATTAATGGATGATTGAGGAATTAAAGTGATGCACCTGTTGATATTTTTGAATGTGTAAATTCAACCCTTTTACTAACTTGATACACGTGTCTTTAGGTTTTGTCAGTGAAGCTAGATGAATGGACTGTGGAGCAGGTTGATTCTTTGCAAGATATGGGTGGAAATTGCACACTTAATGCAAAATATGAAGCTCTTCTGCCTGGACTTAGCAAGCCAAGACCGGATTCCCCTTTTGAAGAGCGATCTGACTTTATCAAGTACTGAATTAATCGTTCTATATATTTTAAAAAAATGGAAATTTGAGAAACTTTATTGTGAATAAAGCTCCATTTCTTGAATGTTCAGGCGAAAATATGAGCTGCTACAATTTTCAAACTGTAGTGAACACAATGCTTGTTCTCTAAATACCTGTCAGAGCTCAGCTGCTTCGTCCAGTTGTTCGGACAAGAAGAGTTATGAGAAACAGCATACAAGTAATCGTCTCCAAGTTCTTGGTCACGCTTTCAGGAACAGCTGGAGAAGAAAGGATGAGCAGAAAACAACTTCGAAAAAGACTTGTACGGTATGCATGGACAGTCTGGGAGCTACTTTTATTTTCTTAAGTTATCACATGTAATGGTAAGTTTAACATTTTTTTTTAAATGAAAAAAGTCTGAGTTAACCCGACTTTATGCAGATGGGAATGGTTGAATTTGTGGGGTTGATAAAGGTAAATGTTGTAAGAGGGACTAACCTAGCAGTTCGAGATGTGGTGACAAGTGATCCTTACGTCATCCTCACACTGGGTCATCAAGTAAGCACCCATTTTCCAGAATCTAGAAGATTTCCTTGCCATTAGAATTGAGTATTTGATGATTAGTTGTTCTTGACAAACTTTTGCAGTCTATGAAAACACGTGTTATAAAAAACAATTTAAACCCAGTGTGGAATGAAAGGATAATGCTCTCCATTCCAGATCCGGTCCCACCTCTCAAGTTGGTAAGTGAATGTCACACTGACAGTGTCATTTCATAGTTCAGTATTACTAGCACAGCAGCTGGATTTTATTCCAAATTTATTAAGTATGGAACATGGAAAACTATTTACTGTTTTTTAGAATTTGAAACTGCCATTGGTGGTGGCTCTTTGTACTCTTACAAAGAACTGACTGAATTTCCAATGCTTTGCTTGCAGTTCTGTGTAATTTAAAGTCTCATTTAATAGTTGACTAAGTTAATCCACTGAGAGAAGATCATTGACAGGATAGAGAAAAGAGGAACGAGCATCTAAGAGTCTGAGATGGCAGTTGTCATGCGGATGCAATGTGATATTCCTAGTGCATGCACGACTACATATACATTTTCTCCTGGTGCATCCATCTACTTCACGTGGTGTCCCACAACTACTTAACACAATTTTTCTTCTTGTTTTTTAATGACAGCAAGTTTGGAATTTCCCAGATTTTTAAAATAAATCCCAATAATTTCTAGTAAGTATGACCATAAATTGGTGAATGAGACATCACGAAAGGCTCTGACCTGTACGGCCCCGTCTGAATTTTTGGCATCACTAGGCAAATTTTCTGCTGTTGTCCAGGACAGATTTTGTGAAGCATTTCTGCTAACTTTCTTATCAGAGACGAGAGAAAAGTATGCTGTGATGAGGCTAAGAGAAGTTCCTCTTTTTGTGCTTCTCTCCTTGATATATGCCTGTTCCAGCCCTTCATAAGCAGCCTACTACTGAGCCGATACAGTGTAGATAGCAACTCTCTTTTGAGAAAGATAGCTATCACCTACTTCTCTATACATTTCTGAAGTGAAGATCTTTGGTTTTCATTTTTTGAATTTTTTTTTCTTTTCCAGTCAAACGACCTGCTTTTTTTTCTATATGATCAATAATTTTATAATACTGTATCAGATCAAAATGTCTTACATAATAATGTCCTTCCAGGAATACCTAGCCTCTGCTTAAGTTTCAACGATCCTCTTTCGCTAATTCAAGAGCCCGTAGTAAACCATATAGAAAAGATTCTTAAAGAATTAAATTAATCAGAAGAGTTTCCACTTGTTCCTGAACTAGATCTTGTTCATTATTTTGCTTTTTTTATAAACACATGTTAGCAGAAACGTTGTGATGGGCCTCTTTAGTGGTGTTGCTTAAGCTGATCTCCTACTAGTGACACTCAGAAAGAACCAAAAACTTGCTTCTTTTGAAGTGCTAACTATTCTTACTCGAAAGAGACAGCTTCAAAGCTTCTTGCATTTCAACTGTCTTATTTGCAGAGGGTTTATTTTACATTCTTTCATTATCTTTTTGTAGCAAGTTTGGGCTAAAGATGCACCATCCTTGGTGTTCTTAGCAGAAATGTTATCATAGAGATGCATGCTTTGTCTTGTTTACAACAAATTTATTGTAAACACACATTCTCCATTGTCTGGTTGCAGCAAGTTTATGATGAAGATAAATTTTCCGTGTCTTGTTTGCAGCAAGTTTAATAAAGATATCGCCTTTTGTCTTGTTTGCAGTATGTATATGACAAAGATACATTCACCACAGATGATCGGATGGGGGAAGCTGAAATAGACATCCAGCCCCTTATTTCTGCTGCAAAAGCTTACGAAAATTCTACCATCTCTGAGACCATGCAACTTGGAAAATGGCTGGCAAATGAAGATAATACCCTAATTAAAGACAGTCAAATATCTGTTGTGGAAGGCAAGGTTAAGCAAGAGATTACTCTGAGATTGCAAAATGTCGAACGGGGAGAGCTGGAGATTGAACTGGAATGTGTTCCTCTTATTCAATAGCCAAAAAAAAAAAAAAAAAAAAAAGAGAGACAACATTGGCAGAAACTGTAGTTTTTTCTTCGAAGCTGCAGCTGATCCAAGCTAGAAAAAAGACCTCATACTTCAAGCGTGGCTTCTTCTTCTGCTGCTGCTGCTCGATACTCTCCAGTACAAAAATTTTGAAGGCAATGTATATAACAGCCACATACGCCCAATTTTCATAAACTTCTTTATTTGCTTCTCAGGCTGCCAAAACAGAAATTGATAGATGTAGATTGTAGACACTGAGATGAACTGGTATCGTCCTAGTGCAGGACCACTTCTAGGAGAAATGAGCACTGCCCAGAGAATTAAGCTTCATTAATTTGGTTTTCGTTTTGAAAGGGTAAGGCTTGTGCCGAGGCTGCAGCTTGGATAAAGAGCCAGAAACAGTAAAACGCAAGAATGTTGTCCTGGTATATGCCAAAATGCAGAATGGGCTCCAAATGAAATAAGAAGATTTATTTCTCTCATTAGGGATGAGTTGATGAATTACAATTGCCCAGAGGATTTACAGCATAGGGAATTCAATACAAAATGTGAATAATAGAATCACGCCCACAAGACAACCCAGAATACAGGCACATCCAACAGAGAAATAATAACAATATGGGGTATCAACAGCAACAGTAGGGGCACCTCACTAAGCCATTCTCGTTGCATTCCGGACATCTCCGCAACTGCCCTTCTTCCTCAATGAAAACCTTTCGACTTCCGTTACAATTAGGGCAAGGTACAAACCTCACGTCCGCGCAGCTCTGACACGCAAACCCAGGCTGCCGCACAGGAAACCCTTGTAAAAGCTTCGCCAGTTCTCCCGTCTCGTGAAGCTGCTTCGTCTCCTCCGCCCCTCCAATGTGTTTTCCCCGGATAAAGACTTGTGGCAAGGAGACGGTTTTTTGTCCGAGGACGCCCTGCAGTTCCTTTCTGTAAGTCGAATCCATTGATATGTCCCGCTCATCGACGGGCACGCGGAAGCCGGCGAAGATTGTCCTGACGGCGCAGCAGTCCTCGTAGGTTCTTCGGATTCCGCGCAACGAGGTGAAATACAGGACGATCCTGTTCTCGGTACCTGGCAATTCGACTTTGCTTTGGAAGGGGGAAATTTTTACGATGGGGGTTGGGTTGCTCGGCTTCGACGGATTGGCCGGAGGCGAATATGAACTCATGTGCTTGCTTGGAAACGAAGAATTGTTCCGCTGCCCGGACGAAACACTTCGTCTGAAAGTCGACGCGACCGAGGGGTCCATGTCCGCGAGCAGCTTTTCCTCCGACAAATGCTTCCAGAGGGGCATAGAGTAATTAGGCAGCTGGGTTTGGGAATCGCCCAATTTCTTGAATCCTCTCAACCGCTCCGAACAACCGAGTCGATCATTACCTTTCTTGCTGAATTCCTCAGTAGAGTCGTCGGCGTTCTGGAAATCCCTCCTGGGTTGGAAGGTGAAGGATCTGTGCACGGTTTGTACCTGTTTCTTGGGGGATGAGTCGTCCAGGTCGGCCATGAGTTCCGACGCGTCGATAATGTGCGGTTCCGCGAGAGAAGCAGCTTCGGTTTGATCGAGAGCCTTTGCGAGGACCGAAGACGAATCGTCGGGAGGGTCTATATCAAGCGAGCCGTAGGTGGAGGAGGTGAGGGAAACAAGATGGTGAGAGTCGCCCCGTCGAAGCGGAAGATGGTGTACGAGTGGCGTCGGAAGAGAAAGCGCTCGAGGAATGATTCCAGCAGACGTCGTCGTTTCGATGGAGTAATCTCGCGATGCGGTGCAGCCCATCAAGATATGACGGGGGATCAAAAGACTTGGGTATCGGACAATCTGAGTCGATCGTCCCTTTTCGCTTCGATTAGAGCTTCCTACCCCTTTTTTGATTGGATGGAGTGCGTAATGGCGTTTGGCAGAAGGCGGATGGAAGGCGTAGACGCGAAGCAATGACGGTTTGTCTGTGTATGAAGGAAAGAAGATAGAAAGGGGGAAGGGGAAGAAGAAGACGACGAAAATGACCGCGTCTTGGCGGAAAATGGCGGTGGATTTTTTTCTTCGATCAACAAAGCCGACCATAAAAATCAAAAAGAGACGCGGTTCTTTTCCTCTCTCCGACTTCTTTCCAATGCTCCCTTCGTCTACCTCCTTTATGAATCTCTCTCTCTCCTTCGTCGCGCTCACGGTTCCTCGTGCATTACTTATAACGCCAGACAGGCAGATACCCAGAAAATTCTGGGCCTTCTCTTTTTTTTTTTCTCTTACAGTCAACTGTCATAGTTAATACCCACGTTCACTGAAGAAACAACAGAGCTGCCTTCAATTAGTCTAATAACTGAGCCGACTTTTGGAAAAAAAGTCATGGCAATATCAGCCATGATCAGAATTAAAAAAAGTGAAATCCTCTGTTTTTCTCTCTTTTTGTCCGAAATCAGATACAGGAAGAAAAGGAACCCATTTTGAATTTTCAGGTGGGAGTCTGTCTAAGGTTCACAATTCAACAATTTCGTTTTCCCCTGCCATTTATCCATCCATGGTGAAGACGCTTATGTCCAAATAATCGTTTGGATGTTTCAGATAAGAATTATCATTTCTTCCTGTTGTGGTATCAGGCTTTCCAGTATCCGGCATCTACCCATACCAGGTTAGAAGTCTTAACGAGTCCCGAGTGGAGAAAATATAAGATATTGATTTCCTTGCAGCTTTCAGGTTTGTCGAGATCAAGGAATTCAAGTTACGGAGGAGACCCAGCAACAACCCTGTCAAATTAGTAAAAGAAAAAGCTGCCTCTTACCAGACGAGGACCACCCGTGTCGATTTCCTTTGTACAAATGTCTCCCACTGGCCTTGGCTTTTCCGGACTCGGCAATATGAGTAGTCTGGGAAAGGCTGAAAAGCGTTCGGGAAGGCTCTGGTGCATATCGGCATCACGGAGGCCCGACCCTGCAATGAACCCACGTGATGTGCTGCCTTAGCCTGCATTACGCTGGTCCCCCTTCTTTGACGGACGTCGACCCTGGAGCGTGACCCCGAGTTCAGAAGCTGGAGTTAGTGATGTGCTACAAAGCCTGCATTGTTAGAGAAAGTTCATCTTATAGGTAATTTATAGGAAACTTATTTGAAGTTTTTCTCTAAATAAGGATATTAATCTATATACATAAATATAATGTATATATCGCGAGATCTAATTCTAATGGTTAAAATTACTTTACCTACTTTTCATTTTTTTAGTAATGCTAGTTGCACCTATACATAGTACCCATATGATATATTGGTCAATCTAAAATACTTAAAAAATAAAAAATAAAATTTATTTTATAAAATTCAAAATAGTAGAGGATAAATCTTAGATAGTCGTGTTTCTGATTGGCTGGTATATTGTATGAGTATTGCGTGTAGGTGCAACTAACATTTTCCTTTTTTATTAGTTACAAACTTATAATAGATACTTATTCACTTTTATCTTATTATATATATCAATCCTATAATTTTTATGTATAACTATAGTATGTCTATTTTCATTTGTTTAATATGGCATTTAATACTTTATTAATAATCATAAATTCAATTTAAAATTTAACAAGATAAAACTAAATGAAAAATGATATCCGTATTATCATATTTTATTGGGAGACTTTAAGGGTTTATCAATAAATTTAGAAGATAGATCTAACTTTATCTCTTATTCGAAAATGGGTTAGACTCCCATATCTGTAATACAACACCTATGCCTACATACTATTAAGATAGTTTGCTGCTTTTCGAACGCATAAATACCCCAACCTAAAACGCCACTCGTAGAGATGGGAAATTCTGGGTTTCAGGTATTACTTGAAAGATTAATACTAATGACCCCCTTTTTAGGGGTTTAGGGTTTACGAATTTCAGAACCCTCGTAATTCTCAAACGTGATAGAGGAGGACATAAAAGGCAATCATCGTCACAGCCTACATCCAATTTAAAATCTAATTGGGCCAAGCATAAGGCCCAGACAAAGGAGATTTAAATAAGAGATACTTATAAAAATTGCTAGCTGCACTTAAGTACAGTACCCTAGACGGTTGTATTTCAGATTAGCTAGTATCAGCCCAATTTAAGCCAATAAGGCCCATTAGACGCCCAAGGAGAGTTTTTACACTAACTTAAGGCTTTTGGAGATTGATTTAATTGTATTCCTACTACTTTAACCAGGAAGTTTATTATTTTGATGTATTTTTATCTATATTTATTTTATGGTTTTTTGGACGTCTAGTTAAGGGTACATTAGGTATTTTTTCACATTTTTAAGTTTTTTAATTCTTTTATTTTGTAACTCAGCTATGTAAAGGGCACGTAGAGAAAGAGTAAGAAAAAAAATAACAAGTTTTTTTCTTGAAGAAAATTTTATGAACTTATCAAGGCTTTTGTTGCATTCAACCTAATTTATTAAACAGATCACATTTATGGTATCTTTGCTATACTAAAGTTCTTACTTTGCTAACCAATGATTGCAGTTTTACATATATTTTCTATTAGTTTGAATTATTTGTTTATATTTGATTATGGGATCGCATCATATTTTATAATGAAATTTCCAAGATACCAATAGAAATAATTGTTATAAATTTGTGTAGACAATCTCTCAATGTACAACATGCTAAAAATACGTGTTAATGTCAATTTTATTGTATTTGATAAGTGGACTATGTTAAATATGTAAAAATTTTAAAATTTAAGTACACTATTAATATAAATAAAGAAGCTAAAATAATTTAAGTTCAAAACTTCAAGGTATTTGTGATTCGAACAAAATTAAAATTATTATGTTGATTTGATCAAGTGGAAAATAGATTCATTTGAATATATCGGTTTAGACCGGACACAAGGATCTTTTTGAATAATGCTATGCGTACATTACTGTTTGTACACATTTGAGTACATTTGAGCATTACTCGTTCTTTTTACGTATCGATTTTCCAATGCGGCATCGTCATTCTCTTTCGCTGCGCGCGCCCTCGGCTGTGTCCCTAGCTTTTTTAAAATTTTCAGTAGCTCACTTGCAGACAACGCTAGCTAAATTCTTTCTTCCTCTTGCTCTTCTTCCTATTTCTGCCCGGCGTTGCCCTCTTCTCCGCCTAAAACTTCCTCGAGTATTTTGCTCCTCAATGTCTTAGGGTTCTAAACGGTTGCTCTGCTGGAAATCTAGGTTTTTGCGGACGCCATAATGTACGGAGGAGACCAGCCGTCGCCGCATCCGCCCGGAGATTTTCACCGCACCGGACCTCCTCCGCTACTGCCGATGCGACAACCCTCAGCCTCCTCAACCAAT
The DNA here is from genome assembly GCA_022405105.1 of Aristolochia contorta. Classification (NCBI taxonomy): domain Eukaryota; kingdom Viridiplantae; phylum Streptophyta; class Magnoliopsida; order Piperales; family Aristolochiaceae; genus Aristolochia; species Aristolochia contorta. Next base: position 12,023,523 of record CM039664.1, read on the forward strand.
ATACCGTCTGATTTCCATTCCAGTACTGCACCCTACGACGGTATGTGATATGACCTACCCAATGAATTGCAAACTGTATTTTCGAAAACAAGTTCCATGCTTTTGTCCTTCCCGTACCGGAAGGGGTCAATTGCGAACTTCTCCTTACGCTGGAACGTACGTGATATGCAACTCTCGCCCCGCTTGCTTTTGAATAAGATTAAATCCATTGTAGTAGCATGATAGAAGGGTGTCTAACGAGGCGGGGCAGTGGTTTTGCACTACTTACTTTCTATCCTAGTGAATGATACACTGTATACTTTAATCACTGAATTTCTGAGCTCAGACTAAAATTAAGTAGTTTAGTTATGTTTTTTAAATAACTCTACCCGCTTTCTCTTTGATGTTGGATTTAATTATTCAATGTGGTGCTCCGTTTCTCCGTAGGTAGGTATATCTGGTATTGGTAAAATTTTTTGATGAACACCGCTATACCCGTGTGTTTTGCAGCTCATGGAGATGGTTTTGCTGCTAAAAGAGTTAGAAAGCTTGTTCATCGGAGAGCTGTGGACTATACCAGTACGGTTGTTAGATATATGCAGGTAAAATTATTTCTATTTGTAAAGCATCTTGCTGCTTTGTATAAATTGCACAACAGTGAAGACCGCATGGCCTTTGACGTGTGTCTATCATATTGTGGATCTTCTGTTCTGGAACAAAGGTTGAGATATAGAAGACAACAATCTTGTGGGCCATAAGTCAGTCCAAGAATTCATATGTGCCTCTGAAAGCGATGCCATGGTTTGCACTGGTTGGAGAATATCTTCAACCGAGTGCTTTTTAAAGTTTTGAATTGGCTTTAGCACTTTTACTAGTTGACGAATGGGTCACAATTTTTTACCTTCCTTCTGATTCTGCATCAAAACTGCATCTAATCCTCAAGTTTGACATGTGTCACGTATTTCTCCATGTTTTTTTTAAATTTTTAGTTTCTGTTTTTTATCTTTTGGGTGATGGGCATTCAATGACTTTCAGGTCAATGAAAGGAATTTGTGTGCTTCTTTTTAATATGTTTCTGTATGAAAAGTGCAATACTTAAGTTGTTTTAGAGATTAAAAATTTGAAAGTTTGTGTGGAAAAGCATTGCATTATGGTCATGGGAGTTGCTGACACTAGGGATGATGTTACAGTCTTTCCTTCATGACTCTTGTATTTCTAAGGGAATGCTGGAAGCTCTTTTGTGGTGGAGGTGACTCTGTTGTTGCTGCTACGTAGGGGCATAGATCTCTATAAAGGTTGTGAGATTTCTTGAAATCCAAGACTAGTTAGTGGTTTCCAAGTTTTCTAGGGTTTCTGGATCGGCCAATTGTTAGAAGGTAGTCGAGAACAAAAAAAAAAGGCAGATTATGAGGCTTCTATTCCCTAACTCTCTGTGCACTCTAATTTCTTTCAGTCTTCATACTCTTCTGCACTCTTGTGTCTTCAACTGTTTTCTAGCTTGTGATGACTGTATTATGTTATACATTCAGTAAGGATCTCCATTTTCCAAAGGAGTGCACTTTTTAATCTTTTAGGCATCTGTTCATAACTGCTTGATAAAATTGCTAATGGGGAACTTCATCTGATAAGCAATTGGATGTTAATTATGAAATGAGTCATTTAAATGATTTTTTGGTACAAGTTAAAATTTGGTTTGCCATCAGTTAAGTTCAACACAGGCATTAAATTTAAAAAAAAAAAAAAGTTCAACACAGGCATTGCGAATTCCTGAATAAATATTTTCTGAAATGAGTCATTTAATCCTACTCAATTTTTTTTTTGTTTATTATCTGCCATTCTTTAAGTGGGTGTACTTAGTTAACCTAAAAAAGAATCACTCATGAATTATGATTATGTTTCCATCGTACCCCCTTGAGGCTTCATCAATCATTGTTGTTTCCTTTTCATCTAAAACATTAATTTTAATTTTTCAGATCCGCATGTGGCAGCGGGATGTGAGGGACAGAACTGTGCTACAACCTACCCCAGCTGCGGCCATAGATGTTAGTTTCTTTTTCTTTTTTTTTTGTTCTCTCCAAAGTTGATTAACTGCTGTTTAGCAGTGAGTTTTATTAAATTTAACTCTGTAAAAGATTTTTTAAAAAAAAATATTCTGGACTGTATTTCTGTTCTTTTGTTCTCAGTCTTTCTTTTCTAGACACATGTTTCTTTAGTATAGTCACTATAGACACGAACGAGATCATTTTATGTGCAATTATAATAAAGTTTTGGACGTGTGCAGATGTTACCAACTGTGGCATATGCAGACAACCCAGCAACGAGTTTTGCAGCAAAATATGTTCATACATCTATGAACAAAAACCGTTGTTCCATTAACCGGGTCTTGGTAAGTTGCATATTGTGTGCTTGTGTGTGTAGAAACTTGTCTACTTAAGTGTTTGAAAATCTTTATGATGCTGAAGACATCTTAATTGCCGCTCAAGTTGATACACTGCATCTTGTCTGGTTGCATGCCAGATTTCTTGAGCCCCTTCTGGGACGGAGCTTAGTACAGGACAGTTTGTACCTTCTAAGTGCTTGCAGGAGTAGCGTAGTGACCCCATTCATTTGCCTAAGTTCTCCATGACTATTACACAACAGGATTCTATCGTTTACTGTTTCTATTAAATTTTTTCCTGGTTCATTATCCATCCTAACTGCCTCTCGTATTCCATCTATTCCATGCTGTGCTTTTCGAAGGCACCATTTTGCATTCATAAATCTCACCGACAAATGTTACTTTCACAATTATATGATGCTGACAATTTCCATTGATCCCAATTTATGCTTATTAGTTTGGAAGACTTTTTCCAACTTTTGCTAGTCATTTTGGGAGGTACTAACCCGACTTTGACATGATAAGAGCTGATTATGCTTGTGCTTATGCTTTTTGTAAGCCTCTGTTCTTGGTTCTGTAAGTTTGGGTGCATATATGTTCTCTTTTCTTGAGCTAGATTGGAAACTTTGGCTTGATCATGAGTAATGAGTAGAAAAGTGCACTAGTCACTAGTCTTTTGTTGCATGTGTCCTCCACATCTCAGGCTAGTCTGTGAGGGAGACTTATTGTCACTAGGAGAATAGTTTCACATTACTTCTTAATTGATAAAACTAAATACTTTTCTGTTTGAAAAAGGCCTCTTTGTTTAGGCTTTTTTTTTTTTTTTTTTTTTGGAGTGAATCTGCCCAACCTTAACAGCATTGCTACTTTATCTTTCCCTTCAAATCTGTGATTAACGCTTATCTTTGTTGAAGTGGACACCTACCGGCCGGCGCCTTATCACTGGCTCACAGAGTGGCGAGTTCACTCTATGGAATGGTCAGTCTTTTAACTTTGAGATGATTCTTCAGGTAATTGATGCATGCTTTCTATATGACCTTTGGGAAAACTTCTGCTAAAGAGGCGTCTTCCTTGATTTCTTATGTGTTATGTTCTTTTTCAGGCTCATGATCAAGCAATTAGGTCAATGGTGTGGAGTCATAATGAAAATTGGATGGTTACTGGTGATGATAGTGGTGCCATAAAGTACAGCCCTACTTATTCTCTTATTGAATCTGAATCCACGTAGTTTTATTTTGGTGGAAAATTAATGATTTGTGGACCTGTTTCTAAGGTACTGGCAGAATAATATGAATAATGTGAAGGCAAACAAATCTGCTCATAAGGAGTCTGTTCGTGACTTGAGGTGCACTTAATTCCTTTTGTTGTAATACTTGTATGCTGTGCTATACTTTGCTTAAGAGGTTCTTTAATGCAGTTTCTCAAGGACAGATTTAAAGTTCTGCTCATGCTCCGATGACACCACAGTTAAAGTTTGGGACTTTGCGCGGTGTCAGGAAGAGCGTGCATTGTCTGGTAATTATACCTTGACATATTAGATGGCTTTTAATATTACTTTGTTGTTAAAATTTGCAATTGTTAAAATTTGCCATTCCTTAAGAAAATTAATTTAACACTATATTGGAGCTGGTTGGATGAAGTAGAACATGCTAGGTCTCTTGATGTGCTTCAGGGTCAATATGTTGTTCTTTATATGCAGGTTTTATTTTTCCGTTGTGTATTTATTTGATTAAGAAAATATTGACTTTTTATGTAGACTTCAGGGAAGTCATGAAATCATCTATATGGATGGACTTTTGTTATTCATTTGTTACTTTAGTGTTTTTCGTCCAGTTAGTATGTGCCAAGTTGATTTGGTGAGCAAATTTTCACAATCCTACACATTTTGCTTTTATTAGATGCCTTAATTGTCCTCAAGTTGGCCTTTTTTCTTATGAGTGGTGATAACCGTACTGCCAAATTTTACTGTGAGGGTTTACAGTGTGACATGGCATCTTGGTTGGCAGTCCAGATAACAGATAAAATAGGAATTATCTAACCTATTCTTTAGGTAAGCCTAAACCCTAGACCTTATCTGGACTACCAACTAGGCTGCCACCAGGACAACCACATCAGGATGTAAAAACTCACAATACTGAAATCATTTTCTTTTTTTATTTATTTTTCAACCTCTGAGCATTAAGTTGTGATTGTCTTTTCTCCATTTGACGATCAATTGGTTACTCTAAATGAAATTTGTGTTTTTAGTCACGTGCTGATGTCCTAGTTTGTGGGGTCTCTCGTGGACAACTCCTACGTAATAATTTCTACTAGGGATAGTCTTCTTTTTCTCTTTTATCTGTTTGTTTTATTATCTAGTACAGTTTGTCTGATCTTTCTATTTTTACTTCTCTGTTCTTTCTGGCAGGGATTTTTTTTCACTTCCTTTACCACCTTGAAACGTTTTCCAGAATTTCCTATTCTACTAGCTGTTCTGCTTGAATGAAAGTTGTGCACATTCCAATTATCATGTGGATAGCACCTTGCTAGCTAATTGGATTGAATGTATTATGAGTTGGAAGTTGCTATGGATTTGTTTATAGCATGTAATTTATTTCGAATGTTTTGAGAAATTCATTCTTGGAGTAACCTAGGTATCTTTGTTGTGCTTTGAACTCAGACAGGCCATGGTTGGGATGTGAAGAGTGTTGACTGGCACCCATCAAAGTCTTTATTGGTGTCAGGTATGCAATTTTGTTAAATATTTCCTCTATGTACATTGGTATCTCTAAAAATAAAATTTGTTATATTTCTCAAAAAAAAAAAAAAAAATTTGTTATCTTCCTGCATTATATTGTGCTTAATGATTACAGGTGGCAAGGACAATCTTGTCAAACTCTGGGATGCCAAAACTGGAAGAGAATTGTGTTCATTGTAAGAAAATTATATTTTCGAAAATTATTGTAGGTTTGGTTTTTTTAAACACAGTGGTATTAAGATTTTTATTCATGTGTTTTTGCAGTCATGGCCACAAAAACACTGTTCTGTGTGTCAAGTGGAATCAGAATGGGAACTGGGTACTGACTGCCTCAAAGGATCAGATAATCAAGGTTATTAGTTGCCATTCTTGTTTATAGTATATCTGGGAAAGATAACTTTCTGTTGTGGCTTTAGGTTGAAGTTTCACCAGGGTAACAAGATTCAACATCCAAATATAAACCGTTAATGACTCTTTAGCATGTTCATTAATTATTCAGAGAGTATATATATCTTGTTAGCAATTAAGAGCCAAGATAAATTTATTTTGCTCCTTTGTTTCAGCTGTATGATATAAGATCCATGAAAGAGCTTGAATCATTCCGTGGGCATCGCAAAGATGTGACTGGTTAGTAACCTCACTATATGGTGCCACAATGTCATTTGTTTCATGATTTGTTTTTGTGAATAACTTAATAGCTAGGTTTTTTATGTTTTGAAATGGAACTTAGTGTAGCTAGATGAATTATCGGCATGAGTCCACAAGGGCATGCTTTCAGATGCTGTTACTATTTTCCTTAAATGAAATGTTGTTGCTTTTGCCTTTGAAAATTCTCGTGACATTGATTCTGTTTCCTTGCATGTGTAAACATCAATTTAAAAATATGAAATGATTTAAAAGTTGTAAGCTGGCTTTTTTTATGGAAGTTTACGATTAATCATCAACCAGTATGGGTCAAACCTTCATGGGAGCAAGAATAAATCTGAAACCGAAACCTTTCATAATTGTTCTGCCTACTTGGTTTTCTTGATATAATTTCCAAATTTGCCGAAAGAAGAAATTGGTTTCTGGGAACTTGAGCAGCGCCCAGTGGTTACATGGAGAAGTTTGAACTTAAGCAAACATTTATTTATTTATTTTTTAAACATGTTGATGACAGATCTCCAGACTTTGAAGTGCACATTGGAGCGTACTTTGAGCACCTATGTTTTTTTTTTAAAGAAATGTTAAAGTAAAACACAAGTATTAATACTGTCAAACCATGGACACAAAAACTTCTGTTTTTGTTATTGCTATGGCTTCCAGGTTTTTTGAGGCTATACTTCTTTCAGCAATATCTTTTCTCTCTCTCTCTCTCTCTCTCGCACGCACATCTGAAAGCACATGCATTATTTATTCTTTTTGAGATTGGCACGAAATATTATTAGAAGCTTGAAAGCAAATTATGAAGAGAAGGGGAGCTCTCTTACACGAGGATTAGGAGAAGACCTCTTTGAGTATAAAATATGCTAGATGATTAGCCCACTTGGGCACATGAGCCCAAGAGGTTACAAACAAGGATAGATCCTGAATTTCACTAAATCACGGCCAGTGCTGCCATGAAGGTATCATCTTTTATTAAAACGTGTTATGCACACATTCTTGCTCACACACTTAAAACACACTCGTTTACAGACACCTCTCTCTCTCTCTCTCAAACACACACACACATCCCTCTCTCTCTCTCTCTCGCGCACACACACGCACACACATTCACCCACATGCACACACACGCACACACATTCACCCACATGCACACACACATACACACGTACACACTCACACACACACACACACCCACGTACACACACACACACACACACACACACACACACACACACACACACACACTCACACACTCACACACACACACACACACACACACACACACACACACACACACACACACACACACACTCACACACACACACACACACACACACACACACACACACACACACACACACACACACACACACACACACACATACACACATACACGCCCACACACACACACACGCTCACACACACACACACTCATTCCCTGTCTCTCACATGTACATCACACATGCACGCATACACACACATATGCATACACATGCACACACACACGCACACGCACACACACACACACGCACACACACGCACACATGCACACACACACACACGCACCCCTCTCTCGCACACATGCACTCACACACCCCTCTCTCATACACGCGCACATACACACCCCTCTCACACACGCGCACACACCCCTCTCTCACACAAGCGCACACAGACCCCTCTCTCGCACATGCGCACACACACCCCTCTCTCGCATATGTGCACACACACAACCCAATAAAACAAACTGTGCATTCATGAACTCATACAGCCATTCACCATTGTCATTTGTCTGACTAAAAGCATAATAGAATTGAAGGAACTAAATAATTTGTACACGAGATTCAAATTAGTCTTGGCACTATTGGTAAAAGAGACTGGTGTATTCAAAACATGTCAGTCTCTGAGAACGCTATGACTTAGCACTTGCATGAAAATATGAAGTGAAGACTTTCTCATGATTGTGCTGTAAGTTAGTTGAGGTTGGCTTTTCCAAAAGATCAAGTGAAGCTTCACTAATAGTTTGTTTAGATTGTAAATTTAGAAATTGGGATAAAATCTTGAGAATGGTAATTCAACCCAAGAGAATATGCATCAAGCTACATGAATTTTGTACTAATTTGGGCATTTTTTTACTAGTGAAAAGATGGCCAGTTTGACTGGTTGGAGCATATGACTTAGTTTTGTTGAGGTGAAAAATGAATGGAAGTTAAGTGCCATCTACCTTTTCTGGCTGTCTCTAGGTTGTCCTTTAGAACTGTCTTAGTAAAACAAAAAGCTTTCTTATTGTTATATAAGTTATCTAGAAGCACTAGGTTCTATGATATCTATCAATTGGGATAAATTGTTAAAATTTTAGTAGTTTCTGCTAGTGACTTGAGGAGACTCAAGATCATTTTGAGTCATGGAAGTGGTATACCTGCCTGAGCCTTTCAATCAAATTCTGTTGATTTGTGTTTCATCATATGTCAGCATGTCAATGGATGTGTATGGCATAGGAGTCTGAGATTTGGAGTTTGTACATGCGAATTGTAGTGACTATTGCCAATGTTGTTAGAATGACAAAAAGAAGTGGATATTGACACTTGGACTCTGTTGCATGTTGTAATTTTGTGTTACCAGCTTTGGCCTGGCATCCATTCCATGAGGAGTACTTTGTGAGTGGGAGCTATGATGGATCCATCTTTCATTGGCTAGTGGGGTAAATTGCAATCTGGATCATAATTTTAGAATTGGATATTTTCCTTATGTTTGCATTTGTTTTCTTATTGAAACTTACGCCGGTAATTTACAGACATGAAACCCCTCAGATTGAAACAGTTGGTGCTCATGATAATAGTGTCTGGGATCTTGCCTGGCACCCCATTGGCTATATACTTTGCAGGTAATTTCGTTCATTTTGTCAGATATTTTGTATGACGTCATAAGCAACCGTGGTGTTGAGATATTCCTTGCTTTAAAAGTGAAGAGTCTGTACCTAAAAAAAAAGGAAAATAAAGATAGAAAACTGAAGATCCTGCTTCTCTTCTACAGTGGAAGCAATGATAATACAACAAAGTTTTGGTGTAGAAACAGGCCTGGGGACCCTTCCCGTGATAAATATAATATGGGTTACAATCAAGGTTTGGGTTTCTCTTCTCTCCCTCTCTCTCTTTTTCTCTCTCATTCTTTCTCTCCTTTTCCCTCCCTCCCTCTCTCCCTCCCTCTCTCTCATTTTTTCTCTCATTCTTTTTCTCCTTTTCCGTCCCTCCGTCCTCTCTCCTCTTTTCACGTCTGAGATTTGATATTTACAGGTTATGGCGACCAAAGTGCTCCTTTTGCTGCTCGTGGAGCAGGTGGCTTCACTTTACCAGAAAATCCACCTACCCCTGGACCTTTTGTTCCTGGTCTGACTCGAAATGAAGGAACAATACCTGGAATTGGAGTGGCAATGCCTTTGTCTCTTGATACACCTGATCAAGTGGGTGAACAGAGGCAACCTCTAATGGGAGCTCCACCTCTTCCTCCTGGTTTGCCTCCGGCTGCTCAGCAGCATGTATATCAGCAAATCACTCAGCAAGGTCCATCACAGCAGCAACAATTAGTTGCACAGCAAATGGCATCCTTACCAATGCCTCCACCAAGTAACCTGCAGCAGTTGCAACCTCCATTACATCTACCACGACCTTCTCATCCTCATTTACCACGCCCCCCTCAACCTCCTCTTGGGATGCATTCTCCAATCCCGTCTTCCCTGCCTACCCCTTCATCAACGCCAGTGACAATGGCTGGTCAGATGGTAGTGTTCACTGTTTAATCTTCATTTTGGATGCCTGAAGTTTTTAAAGAAATGAAGGTGATTGGTTCTGATTTATCTGAATGTATGCTTCAGGGAATGCAAGGTTCTGGTAGTCAAAATTTTCCTCCAATGCCTCAAGGGCACATGATTAGCATGAATCCTCCAATGCCACAAGGTCCTGTGCCTGGTAGCATGATTCCACCCAATATGGGGAGCTACACAAATGGCATTGCTAACATGCAGGTTCCAACGAGTGGAAGTGGTGGACAAACATTCCCAACGGGCGGAGTGTTCAACCAAATGCAGACTGGCCAACTGGGTCCTCCAGGTTTGAATGCTTATCAGGTACTGGAGGATCATCCTTCCTTTGTTAAACATTTAAGTAATTATTAATTCCTGTTGTTGCAATGTTGCTACTGTTCTCATCTTACCATTTGGATGGAGGAAATCTTGCCTTCGTTTAAAGTAAATCTCAGTTCTTGTTGTTGCAATAATGCCTTTGTTCCTGTTTTAACATTCAGGAATGGCTTTAAGTAAAGCAGATGTCCTTGAATGCTCAGAGTTGGAATCGTGATCATCCTCTAAATATACCACTAGATAAACAATCATGTTTATAATACTGTGATTGTTATCTATTGCTTACCCCATTCCTCACCCTTTCAAAGTTGGGTTCGTCTGCTGAAATACAGCTGTTCAGTTGTGTGTGGAACTCATGATAATCTCAAGTATTTCATCGGCACCTGTTGTTTGAGGAAGTATGCTCTTTGCTGTACTTTTTGACATTAGCTCTCCATGGGTTCTCTTATTTAAACACGATTTTTCGAAATTTAAAGCTGTAACCAGTGCTTAGTTTTGGCTTGCCTTTTACATCTTTGTTTGCCATGGTATCTTTTAATTAAGTTAAAAGTTTCTATTTCCAATATGCAATCTTGTTGTTTCCACAGTCTGGAATGGGAATGGGAGCTAATATGGGGCTTCCACCACCGCCTCCCCCTCATGGTGGAGCGTCACAGTAGATCCCGTGCTTCACGTGTGTAGACTACCACCGGAAAACTACATTTCTTCTGTTTTGTGGAAGATCAAGTGGCAATGAAGTCAAGAGTCTACCACTGCCAATGTCAGTTGTCTCACATGGTAATGCGAGTGAAGGGATTGGGTTTTTACTTTCACAACATGAGTATAAATATTTTGGGGAAAAAGAACTTCGGTACGGCATAGGTTGCAAAAAGCAATATACTGAGAATAAGTCAAATCTGCATATGGGATAGGTGAGAGGCTGGAGTTCTCACTCGGGAATTTGCTTTATCTTAATGTATTGGATTTACAAGTACGGTTATGATTAGTAACTCAGAATACTAGTTGTGTTGGAAAGTCGAAATCTATTTGTATAAATCGACACCGATCTGTTAATTAATGAATACATAACGTTGGTTTGTACATTATTCTTCAATGTACTTGTTCTTTTAAATATTTAATAGATAAATTATTAGTTCTTTTTTGCGAGTTCATCTAAGTTCAATACTATTTTATTTTCTATTATCAAGTGTATTCTGCATTTTGTGAGCACTGCCTCTGAGGTTGCTGCGGGTTGGTTCTCTCATTAAACATGTCGCGGTCGCATAGGTTACCGTGGTTATGAGTTTTTTGTTTAAATTTTATTTTTATATTTATAAAAATGGAATGATTAGCTTAATTGTAACGTAAAAGTTCAACTCCATAACCTTGTACACTCTTGTAGAGAGAATTTCAACCGCACCATTGTACGCATGTTCCCTCGCTCACACCAAGGTGATATTTGTAGATCCAAACCCATGTGGAGTATTATATGGACATCATATCAACATGTTTGTAATTCGTTATATAGCAACAAGGCTGAGTGGTCCCTCACAATTTTGATCATTAGAAATGCAAGAACTAATTTGCATCTGAATACATGAAATGTCCTTCAATCAATTTACAAGATAACATAAAACTGATAATAAACAGCTTTTGTGGTCAACGGCAACATATTTGGACATCCTACCCACCTCGGTCTGCAGCACAAATACCCTTTCAGATGAGAAATGTTCTTCAATCAACTTATTTGATAAAATTGGGACCAACAGTTTCTGTGATAGACGGCAATACTACTGGACATGCTACATTGCCACTCGCCCCTGGAGTTTGCAGCAAGGACACCTTGGTAGTAGCTGTAGATCAATTATTTTTTGTCCAATGCATGAAGCAGTTCATAACACTGCAAAAATGAAGAAGAAGTTTAGAAATTATTGTATATGAGACATGATACTATAGAAGTCTTGAGCCATCTCCTCAATCAACTCGTAAAGAAGCTAAAATGAACTAAAGAACTGCACATACAGTTTTTAATAATATATATACATTCACAGACACGCACTCAGACACAGACATGCACATTCACAGACCTGTATCACTGACCTCAATCTCAGATGCAACAAAATCAGTCATTTGCAAACAACAACAGTTAAAAATTTGAATAATTACCGAGAAATATATCTATACAGATAATCTTGGAACAATTTGCTATTGATGGAGAGTGAATCCCTTCTCGTTAAAAATTTAATCAATAAATAGGATAACTAGCATATGCATACCTTAGAATTTGAAGAACAGGAGATTCAAGAAGAGAAAACAGAAAAAAATGAGTGTTAGGAAGCCTGGAGAATTTCGGTGGTGGAAGTCCTGTTGGTTGAGGGGTCAGCCCACAAATGAGTAGGCTGGGAGAATTTCTCCGGTGAAGTCCTCAGTTGTTATCAGCCGGCCACCATTTTTTTTCTTTTTTGAATTGTCAGTCCACCGCTTTAAACTCTTTACGCTCATTGTAGTATTGCATATAATGAATTAATTGCCTTCCTTTATCATACAATAAACATTGAAACACATAAACTAGATCAAAATACAATGTCAATTTAAGAGTAAGATACCAAAGGAGAGGAGACCAAACCAACTTCGCAGTCATGAAGTAAATGGGTAAGCACATCCTTCAGTCCTAAATCTAACAGATACATCCGCCCTAAAGCAAAACAAGCAAAAGATATTCAGTTTCAACGCCAGAAAGGAGAATATTTATGTAAAGCCTATTCTACAAGGACCAAAACGAAGTGGATGGTAAGTCTATGTTCACCTAATAAAGCTAACAATATTAAAACGGAGGACTAAAATGGTAAAAGGTTGCTTCTCAGCAGACAAGGAGGTCATCCTGAAAAATGCTTCACCATTTTTTTGAAGATATGTATTTTCATTGAAAAGTCTGAAGACACAAGAAGAAAACAAGGAAGTGTACCCCTACCAATGAGGGAACTATAGATCAGCTAAACACACGTGGAGTGAAGATCTTGAGTTTCAGGGGAAAAAGTTACTAGTGGTGCCGTGGTGTCTTCTTTCCCCATCATAGTGCATTCCTTCCCCCCCCCTTTTTTTTAATTTCATCATCAATTTTCAGCCTGCCTTAAGCAGGCCAATGTTTTGAGAAAACACCTCTAAGAGAAATTTCAGATATGAGTCTCTTTCCCTACAACCACTATCAATTAAATATGTTGCCATGGTTGATTTGCACTCATAATCTAGATGAAACATATATGACTTCAACTTCAGAGAAGTACCCAATCATCTGAATAAATGCACCAGGGAGAGTTACTAAATTTAACAGAACAATAAACAAATATTTTCTCGAGAAGGCCTTGATTTTTAACAAGAAATTTTTTAAAAAACAAAAGAAAACAAAAACGGCAAAAAACAACAAAAAATGGTAGGAGATGGAGAGATTTTTTTTTGCTGTTTTTCGCTTTCTTGATCAGTAGAATTGGTAAAATGAAACAGTCCACAAACCTCAAAAAAAAAAAAAAAAAGAAATATATACAAACAAAAAGGAAGCATGGATTTTGCTCGTACATCAACTTGGCCATAGTTTAAGGGATTGCTAGCCTAATCATCCGTGGAAAGACCACAAATTTTCCTAAAGCAATAACGAGGAAACACTAAAAGAAAAACACAGAGGAATTACACAAGAATAAAAATGGAAAAGAGGAAGAAACCTTCAAACTCCACACACAGATCACCCTATGTGGAAAGGACCAATTTCACCGCTTCTTATGGAGCGAGCAATCTCATCAGCAACTATCAAACATGAAGAAACCCAGCCATTCATGACAATCCAGACCACTTTGGCGACGTAGAAAGCAAAGCTCCACGGCAACGCCATCCTCAAACCTTAGTGCTGAAAATGAAATCCAGAATCAGAGACCAAGAACACAGTATCTCATTCTGTGAATAGCTCTACTCGAAGTCGTGATGTATAAGATGATTATTAAGCAGACATGTAGCATTTCCAGAAACAAAGGAAATCCTGGAATATCTAAGCAACTAAAGAAGGTTTAGCGAACAGGATAAACAGGTAGAAATCGAAGAGGTGCAGAAGCCAGTAGCTGGGACGGTATGAAATAGATTACAAACTGGTACCACAGGTGAGATGGGGCTGATCTGGATTAAAAAGGGAAGAATTCGAATTACAAACCCAAAAATATCGCAAGGAATAGAAGTTCAACAGAGACCGAATCAAATCCGAAAGCAAATGGTAGCGCGGATACGGATACCCATCAGCAATCAACCCACAAAATCAGTGAGATTCCGTATAAAAAAGACCGAAAATCCACCCAGAATAGATTTGTTTTCGAGAGCTTTCAAAATTCAATAAAATCAACGGGTCAGAGCACTACTAGTGGGAGACGATTTTGCTTACCGGATAGAGCACAAAAAAACCCATCAATGAAAGTCGCAGACAGAAAAGAAGAGCAGATGATGCTGGATTTATTTTCAGCGGAGTCGACGCAGAGAAATGATTGACATCCTGTGTTAACAACTGGTGAGAGTACGCACCATTGTTGGCTTCACCGCGAAAATAATTGGCAACTTGTTGTGTACACGAACCGAGTCGGGCCCCGCCATGAAATTACGTCGCCATAGAGATAGATAGAGCCCTTTTCTGTGACCACTTCGTAAGCCTACCAAAGTCCAAAGTACAAAACAGGATCCGCTTGAATTCAAAGTCTCAAACTACTCAAGCTTGTCCCAAATCCGAGCTTCGACGAGCGTACGGTTGGATACGTATGCAATCGTTTTCACCAATAGTAAGTCATGATCCAAATCTTTCCCACTTGGAACGGCGATGGATTCTCCCGTCTAATCACGATGACAGTAATAAAACAAAAACCCATCAACGCCGAGGACGATTTTCCTCACCTCACCGGCTTTTCCAACCTTGCTAAATTCGTTCTTGTAGACTGTAGAACAACTTTTTTAGACAATTTATACATAAATGTCCCTTTATGTAGGATATTTTTTTTTCTTTTTAATTTGTTCTTTAGACAAAGTCACCCAAAAAATAAAGAATTATAATTCTTACAGATTAGATATCTAGGTAATTTTATTTAAAGTAATGCAAGCTGGGCAGCAGTACCTACCTGAAATAAATTTAGAATAATAAAAACATTTTTTATTTTATAAAATTCTAAATTTTAAAGGATAAATCTTAGGCAACGTGTTTCTGATTGGCTGGTAGGTACTAGGCATAGATACAGCTAGCATTTAATTTATAACATTTTAAAAATGATTTTATTAATATTGCATTAGAGGAACGTCAATGATATGCTAAGCTTTTATTGTTACGTACGAGAGATGATCCTGACTGATGATAGAAATTAAGGATCAAAGTCTGTTTCCATTCATATCTTGATCAATCAGTAGTACTAACACCGGCAAACGATGATGAGCCACTCAAATAATTAGTACATAATGAACATGGAACATATTCATAGTTATATTCATGATCATGCCTAGCTAGCGCACGTGGCCTGAACGACGAGTTTCTTAGAGACGACGGAGGTGCAGCTGCTGGCTCCCAACACACCATCGTTCACGTCGATGGAGCAGCTCGATTTCCCCACACAGGCTTCCTTCACCTTACCCAAAGCTGCGTCCGTGTCGCAGGTCCCCTTCTGGAATGAACCACACGTCCCCTTTGCGTCTCCGTAGCTCGCGAACTCGACTCCGGAGATGGTTCGAGAGCCCTGACACGAGAGCTCCATTTGTCCTCCTTCGGGCACGGAAGCGCACGCAGTTCCCACTGCAACCGTTTGGAAGTTGATCGCCGAAGGATTGCCACCCATTTCCTCGAACAAAACCAAAGTGTTTGTTCCGGTACCGGACTGCTTGAGGAACGATCTGGGGACATGGTACCATCTCTGTGTTGGGACTCCACATTGGGTTCGACACCTCTCTGGTTTGTATTCTCCTCTGTAATCGCACTCACTGCAGTCGTATTTGGCGACGAAGGAGGTCCAGTACCGTCCGATGCTTTGACCGTTGACCCACGCTTGTCCTTTTCCCATCCCTTGCAAGTCCACCACCACTGGCTCGTCCCCGTCCGGGAGACTGAAAGTGGTCTTGTACCAGACGAGCCCCTTGTTGACGCGGAGGTTGTTGTGGTTGTTGTCGCCGCCGGAGCGCCACGCGGACGCGAGCGGGGACTCCTCCTCGCCGTCGGCGGCGGCGGCGTAGATCTTCTTGTTCTCGCCGTGCATGCCGATCCTGTACGACCAGACGTAGGAGGAGAGGTCGTAGGTGACGTTCCCCTGCCCGTTCCCGTCCCCGATCAGCTGGACCGGACCGCCGATGATTCCGGTCGGCGCCAAGTCGAAGAAGGCGCCGTAGTTCTGGAGGCCAACGGTGGCGCTGAGGAGCGCGATGGTGTTCGCCTTCGGCTTCAGCGTCACCGGCAGCTCCA
The DNA here is from genome assembly GCA_022405105.1 of Aristolochia contorta. Lineage (NCBI taxonomy): Eukaryota > Viridiplantae > Streptophyta > Magnoliopsida > Piperales > Aristolochiaceae > Aristolochia > Aristolochia contorta. The sequence continues at coordinate 12,039,835 of CM039664.1, forward strand.
GCACGAACTTGTAGTTGCCGTCGGTACCGTACCGGTTTCCGACGTACTTCTTGTTGAAGAAGGCGTGGAGGACGTGTCCGGTGGTGTTGACCCGGAGCGTGAATTCCCTGTTGTGCTTGATGCTGGATTTGCTGAACGGGACCCTGGCCATGTACCACAAGTAGTCGCTCGAGTCCCCCGTCGTCATCAGCTGCTCGTTCAGGCTCTTCGTACTGAACGTGCCTTTGCCCCCGAGCACGTCCTTGGTTCTCTCCCCCCACCACTGCCACCTCAAATGCTTTGCACCTAAAATAGGCCTCTTCGCCATGATCGACGTCTGGGTCGTCACCTTCGCCGTGTTGTACGCTTCCTTCTTGCAGTCGGGGAGGAGGCTCACGGACCACCCGGGGACGACGTACTTGTTCCCCTGGAACGCGACTTCGGCGTCGCCGTTGTTTCGGTTGACCAAGAAGCACCCGGACGTTCCGTTCTGATCAGTGTACTTGGACGCCCAGACGCCGTCTTGAAAATTCGTGGTCGTGTTGGTGCCGTGGACGAGGACCTTCTCCATGGATTTGATGGCGGAGTGGAGCCGTTTCAGGTGGCCCCACTTGGGCTGCCTGAGGTTCCCGTACTCGTCCAGGGGCGCGTCGTAGTCGTACGAGGTGGTGATGTACGGTCCGCCGGTGTTCCGGCCGAAGTTGGTCCCGCCGTGGTACATGTAGTAGTTCTGGAAGGTGCCGCCGGACTCGAAGAAGCGGGCAACCGCGTACGCCACGTCCTCTGCCGGCCGTGTCGGGTTGCTGCCTCCCCACGCCTTGAACCACCCGGTCCAGTTCTCCGTCCACATCTTCGGCGTGTTCGGGTTCGTCGGGGTGAACCGGTGGCAGTAGAAGCCGTTGCATGTGTTGATCATCGGCGGCGGAGCGTCCGATTGCTGGCACATGATCCACGGTACCTTCACGTCCAGAGATTCCGCCATTTTCGCACACCACTTGATGTACTCTTTCCCTCTTGCTCCGTATTTATCCATTATATTCCCATACTCATTCTCGATCTGCATGCAAAACCATCATCTTCTTCTTCTATTAATTGATCGATCAAATCGTAAACGAAAACCCAGTACGTAGTTAATCAGTAGCAAGTCTCGAGAGAGTTACAAAGAGAAAGGATCACCTGAGTGATGATGATTGGCCCTCCTTGTGGTGCCAAAAGGTTTTCCTTCTTCACCATGTCCACAATCAACGTCGTGAAATTTTGCATCTCATTCTGTAATTCATTTAGAATTTTAACGGTGTATATATATATATATATATATATTCAGATATAATTTGAACTTAAAGCAAGAAGAAGATCCAACCTGCAGGCAAGCTAAAAACTTCAAAACAAATTAAATATACCTTATAAATTGCATTGTCAGTCCTCAGCTCGATTCCTTTCATCTGATGGAGCCAGCGAGGGAATCCTCCGTAGTTCCATTCGGCACAGACGTACGGACCAATTCGGAGCACAGCATATAATCCGGCTTCTTGGATGTTCTTCAGAAATCGGATCAGATCCAAATTTCCTTGAAAATTATACTGCCAGAGATCGATCAACGTAGAATAGAAATTGTTTAACATACATACATAAAACACATATCCTGCTCAACTACCTCATGTTTTCCTGAAGAGAAAATAACAATATGATATATAGAATTAAAAGAGTAAGTAGCTAGCAGTAGTGTATATACCTCACGGTAGCGTGGTTCATGTACGTCCCAGAAAACGTACGTCTCTATAGCATCGAGACCTCCGTCCTTTGCCTTCTGGATCAGATCAGGCCACATCTACATGCATATATACGACTTCAATCAATACATGCATATATATATATATATATATATACTACTACTACCTATCAATTCAGTAGTACTAGATCTATAAAACCAGAAAGCTAGATATATAGTCACCTCGGCGGTGCTTCGTGGATAATGAATGGAACCGGAAATAAGAGCCCGTCTTTCTCCATTTATTAAGATAGCTCTACCGTCGTACGAAACCTCCGTCGCCGACGACGGTGAGGATAAACAACAAGTACCTAAAAGTAAGAAGAGAAGGAGACCATATCGAAATTTGGTTCCCATGTATTCCTTCAGTTACCCACTCCTCTTCTTTATTCCAAAGATAAAACTAAAAAAAAAAAAAAAAAAAAAAAGGAGAGAGAGAGAGAGAGAGAGAGAGAGAGAGATCTAGAGAGATCAGGGCGGGATGAGAAACTCAATATTGTCGAGGACTGTATTTATAGACACAACTTTAGCCTGCTTCCGGATAAACCTCATCCATTGTAGCCAATCTTAGCCTCTGTTAGCTATTAATGTTAAAGATCTAGAATAGAGATTTGGTTGTGCTGTAGTGCCCAGCAAATTTCTCTTAGAGTTTGTTTACTCCAGATATTAAGTACCAAAATAGTGTAAATTCTTCTATGTTATAGAGGATAACAACCTGGTTCATTTACTGGGTCAAAAAATCCTCATCTCTAATTCCAATAAAAAAAAAAATTTACCGGTCAGAAATTTCGGACGATCTCTTCAGTAAATTCTGAAGTGAAGAGTGAACTTAAATCTATATTAACCCAAAATCTAAATATTATAATTGAAACGGTAGATAAGAATAACTCTTTGATAAGTTGAGCTTATGAGACATATATATATATTTCCGTTTAAAGGTCACTGGTTACGGTTCTTATGAACTAGACTTCTATTGGATGTAGTAGTACTTGAAAATATCGTTTCATATATCTCTTATTAGTGAAAATAACTAGTAAACATATATGTTTCTAAAAATTAATTTTTTTTTTATTTGATGCAAGTTTTCATGTTTTCTATTTTTTAATTAAATAGGTCGAGCTCCAAGGTAGACAAATTATTAATACCTTAATTTAGCTGAAACGAAATTAATCAGATGTACTATATATGCATACTAAGAGATGCATTTAGTTATATAACGTGTAATTAGATCCATAAATTAGGTTAATGATAGAGCATGCATGGCTACTTACGATATTATATCAGTTATATATGTTAGTATGTACTCAATTAATGGTAACATTAATTTTGCACAAAATTTTTGTTGTGTTCGGTAATATGCTTAGTTACGAATGAACTCTGAGTATTAAGCTTAATAATCACTAGCAATGGTTTCTAATGGGAGGAATTATGGATTTTATCCTCCTAGAATAATGAGCAAGGAGCCTTCACATGAACAAATTAACTACTTAAAAAATGCTTAATTGTCAGGATTAAGTGTGAGACCCTCTAACCCATAAGAACAATTCTAAAAATGGTCAGCCAATTGTCAACTAATGATCAGGCAATTGTCAACTAATGGTCAACCAGTGGCCATTTAATTTATAATAGCTCAATTGCACAACCATTATAATGATTGATAGTTCTTTATTAGTTAATTGAGCTGACTATTGGAAATATAGCTGGTTAAAATATAAAAGCAAAAGCAGATTATCTAATTTTATTAGTTAAATTAAGAAATAATTAACTATTAATAAAAATAAAAAAAATCTTAGAATATTGAAAATCTTCCTGGGGTTTAAGAGAACAAGGTCAGGTCAAGAGACTCAAGTGTGAGGAGTCTTGCTCGGAAAACCACGACTGTAGCCATGGTTGTCTAACTTGGCTGGATCAGTGTGACTCGGCCGTATTAATGCGATATCCGATTGTGCAAATGCAACTCTTTTGCAACTCGGACTGAGTCCAATTGAGTCCTTGTTAGTCGCAGACTCGCACAGCCATGATACAACCAAATAGTGCCTAGGCCGTAGACACTGTCGAAAATCAAACTCGAGACGTGGGAGGGCAGGCTAGCTAGATTCTATCTTCTTCGGCATTTGATGCTGTGTCCTTTTAGTAACATTATTTACGATAAAAGGTTCATACTTTATACACTCTTTTGCGGATTTTGTATATATATATATATATATATATATATATATATATATATATCTATCATTGGAATTGCGCTCTCTTATCCGCAGAAATGGCGGTCATGGTCCGTTGCTCGTGTCCGACTTCGCACCCGAAAATTGGCGATATTTCTAGGCAATATCTGTCTACTTCGGCTAAATTTCCTCAAGAATGTTACGATTTCGGTAAGATTCTTCTCTGTATGATATGTTGTTTTCGAGCTGCTCGCGAATGTGTGGACTCCCAATGCAGTTGCTGAATATTCTTCTTCGGTTAGGAATCGCTCAGTTTTAATGTTGCAACTTGTTTGAGTTTGTTATCAGAAACGCTCGTCTCTGTCGTATTAGAACCTCTGCAACTAGTTTGCTGTCCGCAATGAACTTGGCAGGGCTTGTTGTCATGCTGTACTTTCCTTGAAGAAAGTAAACTGCTGTAAAAGACAGTAATTTTTCAAGCCTGCGCCTAAGGTCTACATGATTACGTAGACAATATTGCAACTCCATATTGCTATTGGAGTGGATGCTGTCATTGTCAAGCTCAATCAGTTGATACTAACTTTTGTTAGTGCCACAATTATTCCTTGTGAACTTATCGTAGTTTCTACTTCCATTCAAAGATTGAAATACCCTCTCAAATCCTTGTTAATTGTGAAGATACGACAAAACCGTTTCTTATGAGAAAACGCCCTCTCTTTGGATAGCTGAAGACAGCAATTCCATTTACTGATCTAGTACCTGAGAACTAGAAACAACTACAAAGGATAGGTCTTGAATTTCGAGGTAGCAAGACCGGTGCAGCGGCAAAGGAGTCTACTAACCAGTACACCTAGCAATGACACACTTGGAACTGCCTTCAAGACCCTGAAAATGCCTCAATGTACGAAGTCCTTTCAGCTCAGTCAACATGGAACCAGAGGAGATCATAGGATTATTTAGCTGTGCTGCTCTTCCTATTGCTTATTTACTGCTCAATCTGAAGTTCTTGTTTTTTTTTGGTTTAGATTACTCTTTCTGTTGAAAGGCTATGGTTTTGTTCCTTCTCTACTCTCATCATGTAAATCGTATTAGAGTATGTTCTTATTTTATTATTAGTGTTAGAGGTTGAGTGATGCTAACATAATATGGAGCCTTCGTTCCAAAAAGAATGGAAGCCGGGCCCTCTGCAAAATAAGGAAATGACAACTTCAATCCTACTGTGTAGTGGGGTGGAACTCTTTACTCTCCATCTTTCTCTCCTGTAGAGGGTAGATAAAAGGACTCAACAAAGGCTGGACAGCAAAAGCTTTACTGCCAAAGAGATTGTTTTGTGAGATGCAAATTTTTTCTCCTCTTCTATCCACTTCTTCTCTCTTCCTTTCTGTACTTCCTGTCTTCCTTGACATCGTTGCTTCAGATTGTTTACACTTCTGCATTTGTTGTTCTTCTTCCTATAATGGATTGTGCTGCTCTATCATTGAACTATAATCTTAGACTAGATAACTCCTCTTCTTACTTTCCTTCTATTGTAATCTTCCAGGACAGAACCTGAAACGTCCCCAGTGTCTTAAAAATGCATATGGGTGCATTCATTTATTCGAGCAAGAAAAGTTCTCACCCGTACTATGCAAAAGAAGAACTTTCTTGACGACCTTAAGAAACTTCTCTTTGGGACCTCTGGCTAAATCTTGGCAAAGAAATAGTTTCTCTGGGGAAGGTTCTGAGATAAAGCTGAGTTGTTATACATGTAACATTATGGACCACCTTTTTGCTCATGAGGTATGATGGTGAGTCTCCTCTTATTTAATTTTGGCTTTGAGTGGTTTCTTTAATAGGTTGTCTTCTGATTACTGTATTGTTTTTTGTTTTTTTTTGAACACTAGTGCTGCCTTAGGTCATAATATATAAGACAAAAGAATAAATGCTCATGTAAAGCTGATAAATGCAAACTCTGGGGTGGCAATTCTTATATGGAAAAATCTATACCCGTATAATTTATTTATTTTTTCATTTTCAAAAAAAAAAAAACGATATGATGCAGTCTAACGTTTCTTGAATCCTTTTATTGATATATTTGATATCTCTTTAGTTGGCCAGATGACTCGGGCATTTTTACTTTGGATCAGACCATTAGTTCTCTAAAACATTGATTCACTTGATAGTCCGTTTTCCAAAATTTAAAAGTTCAAATTTCATCAGAGTAAATTTTCTGACACAGTGATCTGCAAAGCTTTGGTAATCACATCTAAAAGCCAGACGTGGTTTTTTGTTTATTTATTTGTTTGTTTTTAAATTTTTGGGGTGAGCTTTGATTACACTTGCTGGAAGCACCCGTTAGACTTGAACCCATTCAGTGACAATGTAGGAAAAGCTCAATCGTGTAGTTAGAGGGTGATATTAGCATCTCTGTCACAGTTAATCTTACCTATTCAGAAAGCTAATACAGTGGCTCAGCACAGCTAAAAATGCTAACTACAGTCAACTTTTGCAGTTCAGTAAAGCTCATTCTCACTGTTGTCTATATTTTTTTATTTTATTTGAGGACAGTGATTTTTTCAATCCAGTTTTAAATACTCCAATTCTTCATACTCCAGGAGACTCAAACTCAAGACCTCCCGTTACACAACCCTCTGTGTTACAACTGAGCTAAGCTCAGGTTCACTGTTGTTGTCTATATTTACCTAGCTGAGAAGATTATAGCATTTCACTTAATTTATTGATGCTGCAGAAGGTGTTCTTGTTCAGCTTTACCAGTGGATTAATTCTTGGGTTGCCTTTTGAAGCTTTGGCAGAAACATGTGAGGCAGACAGTTTCTCTGTACTCAACATGCCTCTGCTCTTTGCAATAGCTATGATTGGTGCTACTGTTGGAGGTAACTTAACTGTAATACTATGTTAAATAGGTCGATTTTATTCACTTTCGTGTTGGAATGTGATAAACATTGCTAACCCTGTTAACCTGTTTCTTTGTTGACAGAATATTTGTGTATGCATCACAAAACAGTTGTTTCTTTTGATATGCGTATTTTTCAATATGGTGGAATGAACAATTTGTTCATTGTGCTTGCTATACCACTAATAACATCTCCGAGTGAGTTGCCAGATGTAGCACATATTTGCAAACTGACACCACAGAGACACAATTGCTGGCATTGCAAACAATTCTAATTATTCATGTTATTAGAAGCAAGTCTATCTCGTCCTGTTACCAGGAACAGTTCCATTTCTTCTTGTTATCAGAAGCATTTCTATTTCATGTTATAATCAGATCATGTTCTTACATCACCAGGGGTTTCCAGAAGCAATTCGTTTTATCGCTTTTATGACATTTAAACTCTTCTCACTCACTTCATACAAACATCACTATATATATTAGACCACCATTGCATTAGTTGTATCCTTGTAAATTACTTGTCTGACATTGTTTTACTTTACTACGTTTTCTGGGATGAATTTTCAGTATTATGAATTGAAATTCTGAGGGTTGCATGTTCTCAAATATATGTGTTAACAATTAAGTTAAAATTGCCCACACATTTCAAATTAGTTTTATTAAACAAAAATAAATCTAAACTTGATTGTAGGGTTACTTGCAAGACAAAGAAGAGGTGAACTGGTGCGTCTGAATGATCAGCTCCGGCAAATAAATGCTGCATTAAGAAGACAAGCAAAAATAGAGTCATATGCCCCAAACTTGAGCTATGCACCTGTTGGTAGAATATCAGAAAAGCAAGTGATAGTCGACCCAAGGAAGCAGCAACTGATTGCAAATTTGAGGAGTGGGAAGAATTTCCTCAGAAACCAAGAACCTGATAAAGCATTTACAGAGTTCAAGACAGCTCTTGAGCTTGCCCAAAGCCTTAGTGATCCAGTTGAGGAGAAGAAGGCTGCTCGTGGTTTAGGTTTGCTTTCTTCCAATACTTGGACAAAATAAGCATTTCTTAGTCCATTCATCGTAATTCAATCGGCATTTAGTTTTCTGTAGTTCTTTGCTGACTTCAACGTGGTTACGTCCAGGGGCTTCTCTGCAAAGGCAGGGAAAATACCGGGAAGCAATTAAATACCACTCCATGGTGTTGAAGATATCAGAACGAACAGGAGAAGATTCGGGCAACACAGAAGCTTATGGAGCCATAGCCGACTGTTATACCGAGCTTGGGGATCTTGAACAAGCTGGAAAATTCTATGACAAGTACATTTCTAGGTTAGAAACAGACTAATTCCTGGCCCCTTCCATCCAAGCTTTATTTTTGGAGAAAGCGTCTTGTATTTTTCCCTGGGGAGTTTGATGGCTTTAGAAGAGTTCCGCTAGAAATGTTTTGTACTTGATCGGCTGATGTGAAATGGAATTCATCATTTTGAGTTGTTGGAATTTGCTTTAATATGTGAAGAGGGGTAGTCTAGACTCTAGACCCGCCAAAATTATGTTTTCTGTGTTCTTTACGCATGAACTTGATAAACTCCCGAACATCTCTCGTCGTTACATAATAATATCCGACCCACAACGGAAAAGCTAATTAGCTACTGATTCTCCCAACTACGTTATTTCGATCAACTACGCACTCCGCAATATATAAAATCTGATCAGTTGGGAGCTTGAGACCCGATTCTAGGAGTTCGAAGAGACAGTGATAACGAGATCCATTTAGAAACAGTTTGTACGTCGTTGAAATTCTGATCAAGAAACACGAATCGTGTCTCATCTATGGAAGCGCAAATTAGCAGTACTGAATGAATTTTCTTGGCCACTAAAAAAAGAACTCTAATATCATTGTCACGCAATGAAAATTTCAACAAAATTAGTTCTGGGTCATAACCCATCAAAAGAAAATGCAGGAGTGACCTACTCTTTAGCTACCAGAAGAACCTAAAATTGGGAACAGGCGCGCTAATTTGTCTATTGATGAAGACTAATTATGCGACTATATATAAGAACACTCCCTGGTGCCGAAGCTTGTCCATCTTCGTGAAAAAAAGGAGAAGTGGGGCGAAATTAAGAAAATGGGAAACCTAACTGGATATGATCATCACCTTCTCTTATTACTAGTATGTTCTTATTTTACCGCACTGTACATGTCCGTAGCAACAGATGTTTCCTCCGACGGTAAAGGCGTCATAATAAACGGAGAAAGGCGGATTCCTATCTCTGGTTCCATTCATTATCCATGAAGCACTGCCAAGGTGATCAATATGTCTTTTGTTTTAAGTACCAAAAGCTGGAACTTATGGCCAGAATCAAATAAATCAAAACAGAAACATTACAAAAATAATTCTACCAGGAATCAAACTCACAACCAACATGATCATATATGTATAATTACTTACATAAACAAGCAATAATTAACAGATCATAATCTTCATGAATTAACTACATAAATAATCAGATCATAATCAAATGAATGTAAATGAATGTATAAAGTATTAGAAAGAACTTGGCAGTTTAATTATGATATCTCTCGAGCTGTGGTTAAAGAATTGAGTTTGAAGACCACAAAACTTCCTGATGTATACAAAATCAGTTGGGTACTAAAGGGCATTGATATTTCAATCATTGAAATGTGTCAGGTTTCTTTTTCCATTGGCAAAAATTAGCTGTGTGAAATTTCGCGTGATGTGTTAGGCATTGATATTTGCCATCTTATTTGGGGTTAACCATGGCAGTTTGACATGGGTCCTTGGTACTATTGTCGGGTCAATGCTAATTTATTTGGAAAGAATGGGAAAAAGATGAGACTTCTACCTTCTCCTTTCCAATCGAGTGCCTACCCTCCAGAGAAATCTGTCATGTTTGAGGTATCTGGTTCTTCACTTCTTTTGCCATTCAAAGAAAGTCCCAAATGTTTGCCCTCTTGGTAGTTGATCAAAATCCACTTACGCCCAATAGTCTTATCTCAATCAAGATTTTGTTGGAAGACTTCAAGGACATTACCCCCATATAATTACCATCTCATCTTCCCCCTATGAGATCATTTCAGCACAAGAATAGTGTTATTCCAGGCTCAACTTTTCCCAACTTACCACATTACGGAATGAGTTCTAAGGAGCACAGATTTTGCAGGATATCATTGATAAAATTTGGGTAAACAACTTATTTGGCATAACTTAAGTCCATGTGCAATCCCAACCTTGTTAGTACCCCAAGAAAGATGGCAGCTGGAGAATATGTGGACAATCGATCCATCAATAAAATTAGTGTAAAGTACAGTTTTCCAATTCCCCCATTGGATGATATGGTGGACAAACCAAAGGAGTCTACTTTCTTGTCTAAGTTAAATTTATTATGGTGGTTATCACCTAATCCGAATTTAACCCCAACATAAATGGAATACAACATTTAGGACTCTTGAGGATTTATATGAATAGTACGGTGTCTTTTGGCTTATGTAATTCACAAGACACATTTATGTCTCATGGATAATTTATTGATGGCATTTTTGGGACTGCTTTGTATGATATACTTTGATGATATCCTTGTGTTCAATTCTACTTTGGCATTCCATCTTCAACATCTCAAATCCATCTTCACCATCCTCCGGGAAAGAAAACTATACATCAATTTGGCCAAGAGTGAGTTTGCTGCGCACATTGTCAACTTTCTTGGGTTCATCATTTGTGCATCTCGAATCTAAGTTGTCTAAAGAAGGTTGAAGCCATACAATCGTGGTTGACTCCCACATCTTTCTCCAAGGTACATAGCTTCCATGGCTGTGTTAATTTTTATTACCTTCCATGGCCGTGTTAATTTTTATTGCCGATTCATTAGAAAATTCAACGTTATTATGAGTTCATTAACAAACTATTTGACATGATTAAGTAGAAACTTTGCTCAACTTTTGTTTTTGCTCTTCCTAATTTTAAGAAACATTTTCAGGTTGAGACCGATACATTAACAACAGGAGTTGGGGCTGTTCTTATCCAAGAAGGAAAATGCCAGTTGCACCTATGTGGCTGATTGCTTGGTAAGCTGATTTTACTGTATATTCCCCGATGGTACTAGGCACCCAAACCGACTGATCACTATTTCTGTCATCAAAGTAGAAACCTGATATGAGCAAGTCGAGCTGGCTGAGTTTGCTTGCTTCAACATCCCTCAATTCCCTCCTAAAGTGCCTACTCCAGTCAATGGATCTACCCTGTCTCGTGCTTAACATTTTATAAATTGTTGTTGTTGGGTTGTTGGCAACCCTAAACAAATGTGGGAATCTTCTCTTCAAGGGTCTATTATCAATCCATAAGTCCGACTAGAATTCAATCAAAGTTCCTTTTCCAGGTAAGAATCTAAATGAGGATCTGAAGTCTTCCCATTTTTGTATAGATTTTTCAAAATTGGAGATAGGGAGTGTGAGGGGGTGCCAACCTAAGATCCGCTCATTCTATTTTACTCCTATCTTTGCTCAGACCAAAGCAACCCTTACAGGGGGATTGGGTTGGTTTAATCTCCAACACCATTTCATCAAGAGAGCTTGGTTAAAGTGTTTTATTCTTTAGATTCCAAGACCTCCTGTTGCTTTGGGTGAGCACACATCTTCCCATTTTAGTAAATGGTACTTGAACTGATTTTCAATATATCTCCAAAGAAAATTCCGCATGATCCTTTCCATTGCATTAGCCATTCCCAAGGGACATTGGAGGAAGTATAACATGTAGGATGGGCACGATTGGAGGAGTATAAGCCTCCCAACTTTCGAGAGATGTTTCCCTTTCCACATGGTAAGCCTAGCCCTTAGTTTCTCAATCATCGAGTCCCATAATTTTTTTTTTTTTTGTCTTCCATAAAACAAAGGTAGACCAGGTGGGTAAGTGATAGAGATCCAATGGAGCATCCTAGAGTGTTTGCTGCCTCCTTAAGTGCATCTTGCTGCACATGTATATATTTGCAATTGGGATCCATAAGAAAAAATGACTGTCTTTAGCAAATTGCACTATTGGACTGTTGCCTTCAGGTAGTGCATTGCTTAGCCATCTCACCTCCAAAAGTTTATTGAAGAATGATATCATTCCTTCGCCTACAATGTTGAAGAGGAGAAGAGAGAGACCTTGCCTAATCCCCCTAGACCACTTAAAATAACCAAACAGTCCCCCATTGATAGAGATTGAAAATTTTGCAGAGGAGATGCACTAGAATATCCATCTTCGCCATTTAATGTTGAAGTCCATGGCTTTCATGATTAGGTCCATATGTCTTCAGTTAACCTTATCAAAAACTTTCTCCAGGTCTAACTTGAGCATAAACTTTGGTTCCCCCTTCTTTGAGAAAAGATTCATTGCCTCATGCACCAACATTGATGAATCCAAGATTTGCCTTGATTTGATGAAAACACTCTGCTCTTTACTTATGAGTGAGGGCAACACCTTCTTGAGTCTTGCAGCTAGGATTCTTTCAATTATTTTGTATACTTTTGAAACAAGGCTAATGGACCAGTAGTTTTTTTTATCTTGTCAGCTCCTTCTTTCTTATGCACTAATGTGATAATTGAGGCTCCAATCGAACTTTGTATTAGACCATTTGGTGGAAGTCCTCAAAAAGTCTTAGGAGGTCTTCTCTCATAAATGCCCAAGCCGTTCAGGGGCTTTGTCCTTAGGCATTGTGGATACTGCATGTTTTATCTCCTCAGCTATGAAGGGGGTATCTAACTCACTTGGGCTGATGTAAGTGTATTAAATCCAGACCTTCAATACATCGTCTGCATTTCTAGTGATCTTAGTAGAGGTCCATGAAATAATGTGTGATTACTTCTGTAATGTCTTCCTTTTTGATACTAAGTCACCATTAATTTTTATTGTAGTGATCTAGTTAATTTTGAGTTAGTGTCCCCTTCCTTTAGCCCTTTGTACTTGGCTCTTTGCTTCCAAAACTGTTTTTCTGGTGTATCAGGTGTTTAAGTGTGCTGATGAAACCCCCTATCTGAAAATTCCTCAGGGGTAAGGACTCTATTCTCCTCGAGGTGAACCAGTCCATCAATGTGCAATTCAAGTAGCTTTTTTGGGGATTTTTCTGTAGTTTTTCTTTGCCTTGCCCACATGATAATTTTGCTTTTAAACTGTTTTAATTTTTTTTATGGACCATCAGTGTTTCTCTGATTGCTGGAATTTGTATGTCACTCCACCACTCCTTCATTTTCCTTTTTAAGGAGTTGTCAGGAAGCTAAACGTTTTCAAATCTGAACGGCCTTTTTCCCCATCTGTTTAAATTCATGTCTAGAATTATAGGTCAGTGGTTAGAGACCACTTTGATTAAAACCTTCTAGAGGCATCTTTATACAGGTTCATCCACTCATGGGATGCCAAAATTTTGTCTAGCTTTGATAGATTAGGCGCTGCTGCTTATTACTCCTTGTGCATTTCTTTCCCGTTGTGGAAATCTGATGTAGAATGGAATAGGGCAGAGACGAAGGGAGAGAATACGAGAGAAGAAATAGGGTGAAAGAGGAAGAAAGGAAGGGGGAAAGAGTTTCAATATTCAATCAAAAATCAAGTCATCCTGTTTTACAATATACATGGCCTATTTATAGGCTAATTAAACCCTAATAACACTTTGAATCCTACTAAAACACTGTGTCAAAGATAAATAAGAAAATACTCTCCTACTTCTACTCTGATTAGGACTGTAGAGTCCTATTTCGGCGCCTAGCATAGGTCTTAAGACCTTGTGCTACGTCATTCCCTCCCAGTGGAGAAGAACTCAACTCCGGGGAGTTAAACTGCAAATCCTCCGAATAAGGCCCAATCTGAAGGGGTACCAGACAACGTTCCGTAACAGGGGGAGAAGTTTTATCTACCCAGGCAACTCGGAAAGGATGTGGGTGGGATTCCGTATGAAGGTTGAACCGAGCTAGAGCTGTACTAGAAACTACATTCATGGTACTACCCCCATCAATAACAATTTTACATGATTTTTTTTCAGTGGAATAATAGTGTGAAAGATGCTAGTGCGCTTCCAAGTGTCAGGTGGAGCTGGGGCAGATAAGATGCATCTCATGATAGCAGAAACATGGTGTGGGTTAGTAGGAGGATCATCATCAAGTAAGTCATTGTCATAGTTGTGATCCTCCATTGGAGTAATAGCAACAATTACAGAATCGCCCTGAAGGGCAGGTTCATCAACACGTTCCATTGCTAACGTGCGATTTGGACAACGAGAAGCAAATATGACCCTTTGCATGACAATAATGATACTCTATGGCATTCCGGGGAGCAGAGTATGAATTTTGAGGAACCTTTGTTTCCCTAGGAAGCTGTGCAAAACTAGGAGTTGTGGAGGCCCGCGGGAAAGAGGACTGTGGGCGAGGGATCAACCTAGACGAAGGGGTCACCTGACCTTGACGAAGATCATTGGACGAGTAAAAAGCACGCTTTTGAGAAGGGTATTGAAGGTACTTGTCAAACTCGAGGGCTTTATGATATGCCTCCTCTAACGAGTCTGGGGCATGGATAGTAACCTCTCGTTTGATATCTGATCGTAACCCATTAACAAACCTAGACACAATGAATCTTGGATCCTCATTGATGTCACTCCTTAATAACAGTTCCTCAAATTTGGCAATGTAATTGTCTACACTAGACGATCCTTGCCTATGGTTTAATAATTGGTTGAACAACTGGTCTTTGTAGTAAGGAGGGAAATATTTTTCTTTCAACTTTTCTGTCATCTCAGCCCAAGTGGAAATGGGTGGGTGACCTCAGCAGTAGGTTGTTGGTCGGTCAAAGGTGTTGGTTGTGGCAAGATACCTGCTGTGTGTGTTCAGTTATTCTTATAGGAAGGTGACACTACAGAGATTTGACCCATAATCGGTTCTCAACTAGATTCTCTCAATAGCTGTTTTTCAGAATTTCTTTGAGTGGTCACATAATCATCAAGGAAGCGGTTAACCGAGTTGGTAAATTGGGCAACTGTTTAGGCGAGTTGATCAAGTCGGTTCTGGAGGTTGGACATATTGGCCTCACTGGTGGTCACTCTTTTTTCAAGTTTATTGTGTTTTGCTTCAAGGGTATTGTATTTGGCTTCAAGGTCTTTCACGGTCATGATGAGACGAAAAGAGAACAAGTATAACAAAGTGCTGAGAGAACTAAAATAACTAAGTAAAAATATATGTATATATATATAAAATTTCTGCTAACACATAAAGTAAGAAAAGAAATTCACAATTGGTTAGAAATCAGAGTTTTTTCCACTGAATGTGAACAACTGTACCAAAAAATTAAACTAAGAAAAATTCCCAGGTAATTGGAGGAAACACAAACGGTCTCGTTTAAGACCCAATTTCCTTAGACTCTTAAGTCTTTTTGACAGAATTTTCCTAAATAATTTAATGGACAATATATCACGTTAGCGAAATTACTTGAACAAAAGACTTCGAAGGAAGTTTTTTTTTTTTTTTTGACCGGCTCAAAATTTGTGAGGAGGTAGAAAAAAAAAGTGTTCGAATTTAGATCCAACCAAATAAAAATTTGAACCTCCTAATGAACTACCAGACTATACTCATAAGGGCAAAGATACAACGTACCGATTTACACAGAGTTCACCCGTTGAACCAACTTGAATGGAGCCGAACTGTGTTGACCCAACCCGCAATGTGATGAACCGAACTGGCTGAATTCAAGTGAACCGGCCGAGTTGAAGCGAATCGGCCGAGTTGAAGCGAACCGGCCGAGTTGAAGTGAACCGGCCGAGTTGAAGTGAACCGGCCGAGTTAAAGCGAATCGGCCTAGTTGAAGCGAACCGGCCAAGTTGAAGAGAACCGGACGAATTAAAGCGAACCGGCTGTCTTGACCGGAACAAAATTAATTCGGACTGAGCCAAAACCTAAGTCGAAGCTCTCTATTTAATCGGGAGCTAAGTCTCGATTTTCATCGTCGGGAAGGGTGGAGGAAGGAGAGGTTGAGGTCGGAGGCAGCGACGGATGTGAAGGCGACGACGGAAACGGCGGTGACGGCTCGTGATGGCTCGCGACGGTGACGGCTCGCGACGGCAGCGGGCGAGGAGGTGGCGACGGCTCGCGATGGCAGCGGGCGAGGAAGCGGAGACGGCAGTGGGCGGGCTTGCGACGACGAAGTCTTCTACAGCGAGTTCTAACTTTCTAGCTTCTTCTTCTTTTTTATTTTCGTCTCAGTTGTTGGCAAGATTGGGTATAGGTCAGAGGACATTAACCTGGCTCTGATACCAAATTGATGTAGAACGGAATAGGGCAGAGACGAAGGGAGAGAATACGAGAGAAGAAATAGGGTGAAAGAGGAAGAAAGGAAGGGGAAAGAGGTTTCAATATTCAATCAAAAATCAAGTCGTCCTGTTTTACAATATACATGGCCTATTTATAAGCTAATTAAACCCTAATAACACTTTGAATCCTACTAAAATATTGTCTCAAAGATAAATAAGAAAATACTCTCTTACTTCTACTCTGATTAGGACTGTAGAGTCATATTTCGGCGCCTAGCATAGGTCTTAAGACCTTGTGCTACGTCAAAATCTCTTCCATGTCATAACTTGCAATAAAATCATTAAATCTTTTCATAGTGCCAATGATTGATTGTACAATTGGCTTCTTGTAATTCCTAAATCTAATGGCATTGAAGTCTCCTATTAATTGCCACGGCCCATTCCATCGATTTATGAGATCACTTAGTTCTCCCTAGAATTGATCTCTTCCGAGATAAGAGCTAGGGCCATAGATTCCACCTATGTTCCAGGTTAAATTATGTGCTTTATCTTTTATTTTACGGCCTAAACAGAGTGCACCTTGTTCGGACTCCTCAACTTCAAAACCAGTTGTGTCCCAAAAAGCCAAAATGCCACCGAAAGAACCAATTGCGTTTACAGGAAACCAACTTCGTCTATAGACTAAAAGGAAAGATAGAGGATACAACTTCAGCATTCATTTATGACAACTTCGTCTCTATTAAAACAACAAAATTCACTTCATTTTCGCACAAAACTTCCTTAATTGAGGCTCTTTTTCGAGGGCAGCCTAGGCCCCTTACATTCCATGAGATTAGTTTCATTAACGACGTCCTTGTTTGGGGACTCCTCGGCAGGCTGCAGTGTCTTGACCCCTTTGCAGGGGTAGGGTGGGGAGCTCCAGCCTTGCTCGACGAACATCTTCCAGAATCTAGGCAGGCGGAGGATGATGACATAGTCTTCCTCTATGTATCCATTGTAATCCTCATCCATAGTTTCCATTTAAGTGCGCACTACGGGATCATGGGCATGCGAGCTTGAACGGATAATTTCATTTGATTGATGAGCATGCACTTGGACTCTGTGTCGGTTGAAAATGATGGGGCCCACGGACCTACGATGGGCCCACTCTTGTGGTACCTCCGCATCTTTAGCTAGGAAATCATAGAATCTTTCTCGAGCAGGGCTGACAGTGGAGGGCGGAGACGGAGGAGGGGAGGTCGGGTGAGGAGGCTGGGTGTTTTGGTTGCGCCTACCTAAAGAGGTAGTGCGCTCTCTTTCGGAAGACTATGATGGGGGATACATGTTCCTTCATTCTTGGATGCGAATGGAGTAGGTCTTGGCAAGGGGAAGGTTTAGGGTTTTCAGAGCTTGCAACTGAGAACACGGGATTATTATGTTGGCGTCGGGGCTGGACGGCTTCATCGCTCCATGTCCTGCAACTATTCAAAATTTGAAATTACCTAACCAGATTTTGGCAAACCGAGTTGGGTTGGGTTCCCACGGGAATGATTCTTTGATCCATTCGGCATAAAAGAAGTTCTGAATCATCACGTCTCCACGTGCCAAACGTAAGTTTAGGTCTCTATTGCAGTTCACTGAGTTGGCCATTGGCTTGGTCCTCTTGTCTGGTTTGACTCATTGTCATCGACTCCAGTGCTGGCTCCGACCGATTTTGCTTCGGGATGCCCAAAACAGCAAAATATTGTATGTTCCACTAGTTTTAGTTATTTATTTCTGTTGCATAGAATTAAATTTCTTATAGCTATTTGCTAGTCATAATAAATTATTTATGGACCTTCACTGTTTGAGATTGCCACAGTCTTTTGTTTGCTTTTAGTGGCTAGACATTGTTTTTGGAGAGTAGTGTATGATCTAGATTCTGATCTTCATTTGACTGCGTTAATATATTTTCGTTCTTTCATTTCGAATAAGCACTAAAATTTTTAAAGGACATAATTATCAATTTGCATTTACTTTAGAACGTAGTGAGCTTGTGTTACTAAATCCTATATTCTGAAAATTCTTTTTAGGTTAACAAAGGACTTTATGGGTGCCTACCTGGTTTTCCCAATTGTTTAAAGACCTTAGTCATAAGCAAAGATTGACTATAGAGATGTGTTCTTTCTTGATTGTCGATCCATTTTGGAATCTCTACTTTTTTGTGTTAGTGCTCTAGATTTCAGTGAAATAAATTTTGAGTGCAGGAGGCCACAGCATCAAGAGTTAAAAAGACTAGCATTTATAGCATTAAATATAAATGCTTGAATTTTATTTTCTATGCTAATTTAGTACACAACCTGTTGTGACATGGGAGACTCCTAATTTTTTAACACACTCATTTCTCCCTCTATGTACTCATAGCGGCATTTGTCTTTCTAACTATAATATGCTGCTTCTAATGAAGAGAGGACGGCAGGTTGTATACTCTAGACCTGTGGGAAGAAACTCCCGCAAAGTTGATGAATATTTTGAGGTTTGATACTTTTGTTCTTTTTTGCCTTTAGTCAATATACCAATTGGACAACTCTAATAGTTATTCGATTTTTACTTCAACAAAAAATTGAACTAGCAATTAGTAAATTGCAATTCTTGGGAGTTATTTATTTTCCTCTATAAAGGCTTTAGCATTTTTCTAATCCAAGTTATGTGATTGGAGACATCTAAATGAACATTGATTGATTACTTGTTAGATTTTCTTTTTTGTGCCAAGCTGTGAGTTTATTTTTAAAAACTTCAGTATTAATCTAAATGTAGTGCATGTTTAATTTTACTGAATGTTTAATAGTAGTGCATTATAATCTTTTGGATATATGTATTTACATCTTATTTGGTTTGTAAACAACAATTGAAATTTGAATACATATTAATAATTTTATAAAGAAAATTAATAACCGCGAGGAAAAATAGTTACTAACAAAAAAAATTCGCCGGTCAACATATAGTTACTGGTGCAAAAAATTCACCCATCAGAATATAGTTGCCAGCAATGTAAAACTGCCGGAGTGATTATACAGCCGGTAAGAGATTTTCTTCTCCAGCGGTTATTACCGCCGGATTGACATTTACCGACGCTTTCTTCACGAGTGGTTTTTAAACCGCCTGTATAGGCTATATAGGCGGTAATTTGGCCTTTATCGGGGGTTTTCAACCGCCGGTGAATTTCACTTTTTAGTAGTGTACGCCAGATAGGTACTACGGCCTAAGTGCAGCTAGCTTTACTCATCCGAGAAGGCCAGCCAATCAAAATTTTCAATGAGAAAACTAAGTGAACCCAGCTAATTATGGTCCACTTACGAGCAAAAATTGCATATAGTGGAACGTGTTCACTAGTAACGGGAACACTAATTGTTACCCAAGGAAGTATACCCCCACTATGTATAGTTCTTCAATTCCCAAAAAAACTTGAATAGAAAGAACGCGCAACTGTTAGAAAACATACGAATCATAATATTAGAAGGATGCTAGAAAAGTTAAATATAATTCAACAATGTCTATCATCAAATCGCCATAATGCGGTCCTATTATAAGAAGAACATAACCTCCAACATGAGGACATGCGCTCGTTGATAATTTGGCACACCCACGAATTAAAGAAAACAAGACAATACTTTATTAAGCATGTAGATGAGGACACCATTTTTTTTATTCTGTTTGTAAAAGTTAGAAAAGATATGAACCGTATAAGAACAATAATAACATGTGAAGGAGATATATAGAATCACAGGAGGAAATTAGAGTAGTTATGTGGTCCAACTTTAGAAAGCTTATAAAAATGACTCAAATCATTTTAACCCCATTTCTTTCAAATCACAATGTTGACTAACCACACAGTAGAAAAATAATATCTGTAAACCAATCACAAATGGGGAAGTCCAAAAAAGAACTATTTTCTATGGACCATTTTAAATCCCCAAGCCTAGATGGTTCTCATCCTTTTTTCTTTAGGAAAAACTGCAATTTGCTTAGAGATGATCTAACTCAAATACATGGCAGCTCTAATCATGTCTCGTCCCAAGGAAACCATCTTGAATAATACTTACATAACGTTAATTTCCAAAATCTCAGATTCATTGACCTTTAGAGATTTTTGATGCATAAGTTTATGTAATCTTGCCTGCCGAATATTTTAGAAAATTCTGCCAAACAGACTTAAGCAGATCATCTCCTCTATAGTAGGCCTGACTCAGATGGCCTGCATCGAAGGGCATCAAATCTCGGACAACACATTCCTAGCACATGAAATTTCAACTTCTTTTAATTTAAAACAAATTTGGATTGAAATTAGATTTACTAAAGGCTTTTGATTCAAATCTTATGGTTTTATTAAGCACACCCTTCGAAAGCTTTGATTTCCCCATACAATGGCAACACCTGTTACTGTCTTGTATTACCTCCACATATATCAAGTATATGTGAATTGTACACCCACACAAACAATTTGGCCGCAACATGAGGAAAGTCTGGGGGACCCCATTTCACCATTCATCTTTATCCTATGCAAAGAGCTACTGTCTTCAAAAATTCAGAATTTCATTACTGAAAACCAAATTACGCCTTTGGGCTACCCTCCCGGTAGGGTGCCTATCTGTAATCTCACTTTGCATATGATATGGTTCTCTTTTTCTAAAGCAGAGCCGGGCTCGGCCCACACATTTAAAGAGGTTTTGCTTGAATAGGAAAAAGCTGCTGGGGAAAAATAAACACCTCAAAGACATATCTTATATACAAAAGGGACCTCAGGAAATCACTAGAAACCTCCCATTTAATGTCACAAATTCTCTAGGAAAATAAGTAGAAATTATTGTTTCTTCGTAAAATATTTCTAGAGATACATATGAACATCTAATGTCAGCAATTAAAAATAGGTTGCAAGGATAGATGAAGAAGGCACTAACTCAAAGTGGGCTGCTCTTCATAAAATCTATCGTATCTGACCTATTGTCCATTTAATTACTTGTTTCGACCTTCCTTTAGTAAATCGTCCCAAATAGATGATACGACCCATGCAGCCAAATGAAATGGCTAGTTAAATTCTACCCAAACAAAGTAACAATATTGAAACTCGTGTCCATTGCCTCTGGCCAACGGACGTAGCAAACTTAATTGTCCAGGTATCTAGGATAAGGTTGGTCTCAGACATTCCAATATGGACTTTAAGCGTAGATGGGAATTTTTCAAATTACGCAACATGCCAACAATATACTTGGACCTATAATATGTGCAAGTTGGACCCTATTAATCACTTATGGGGAAAGATATGGTCTCACCCTACCTCCACATAAAAATTCCTAAAAGCAAATTTTGATGGGTCCAATTTTTTAGAGAAAATGCAGCATGTGGGGTGGTAATTAATTATTCATAGTTGTTAACGCCTCCCCCTCCTAATATCAACCTGACATACTTGCAAAAGAGGGATATTGAAGGCTAGTGGACCGGGGGATTTTAGTATGTGGATTTGGAGGAATACAAAACACTCTTTTTTGACAAATCTCTTAGTAGATGATTGCATAAAAACGGGGTCAGCCCAATGGCTAGTAGCATTTTCCAATAACCGTACTACTATAAACAGCCTAAATAATATCGCTCATATATGAAGTGCAGTCATTTTTTTTATCAAAAAAAAACATTTCTTTTGGCAATTAATATGAGAACAAAACGGTGGTGTTTGTAGATTCTACTATTGCTTTCTGTCTCAAGCCGCCCCCCCTGATGTCCCTTAATTTGCTGGATAACACACGTACAAATCTCATCTCTCGTGATGACGAGAGGGATCAAGCATGGTCGTCCTAACTGCAGATGCCGAAAATGGCCTCCCCTGATCACTGCCGTTGCTACCATATCCAGCAATATCCCCAGCAGAATGGCCGGTGGAGACGGTCTGCACCAAATCCCATTATATATGCACGAAAAAAAATAACAAAACAAAAAAGTTATATATATCACATTAATGCATGCATGGAAGTTTAATTAATTTCAGGGTCGAATTAATTACCTGGCGATTCCTTGGGTTTGCATTTTGGAAGTGCCTCCTAGTAGTACGAGTACTCGACGGCGAATCGGCGGCGAGTGCCCTGAAACGATTGAGTTCCGGCAGCACCACGGTCCCCAAATCGGGGCGGTCCCTACGGCGTAGCTCGGCGCACCTCAAGGACAGCTTCGCGAACTGAAGCACCTCCAGGATGGGCCAATCCGGGACGGAGGGGTCCAACATATACTCGAACCGGTCCGTCTCGATCGCATCCTCCATGTTCTTCGCCAGACCCATCGGCGGCTTGCCGGAGATGAGCTGAAGGAGTATGATCCCGAGTGCGTAGATGTCGGACTTGATCCCGAGCATGCCCGTCATCTGGTACTCCGGGTCGATGTAGCAGAAGGTTCCGGCGGCGGCGGTCATGCGGTACTGAGTCACGGAATCGGCGACGGAGGGTGGGATCAACCGGGCGAGGCCGACGTCGGCGATCTTGCTGACGAAGTTGTTGTCGAGGAGGATGTTGCCGGGCTTGAGGTCGCGGTGGACGAGGGGTTCGGGCTTGTTTTGGTGGAGGAAGAGGAGGCCCGTGGCGATCTCCGCCGCGATCCTGAAACGGAACCTCCATGGGAGAGGAGGGGTGTTTCCACGGCAGAAGAGACGGTCTTCCAGGCTTCCGTTCGACATGAACTCGTACACCAGGGCTCCGATATCGGGACAAGCACCCATTAGGAGCACCATGTTAGGGTGGCGAATGGAGCTCAGCACTTCCACCTCCTGTTGGAACTGCCTCATTCCTTGAACCACATCAGAGTTGAGAATCTTGATTGCCACGAGGGTGTGATCGAGAGTGGATTTGAATACGGGACCGTATCCGCCTTCCCCGATTTTGAGGGCTTCAGAGAAGTTGCTCGTTGCCTCCTCGATCTCTTCCATACTATATCTCCGGTATCTCACACCGGCGGTGACACCGTCATATATTGATGTCTGTTGCTGCATGTTCCCGGCGCGTGACTGCATATTAGCGGCTGTGTTATTTGATCCTGATGATCTACTACTATTCCTCGTTGACATCATCTCCGACTTTTGCTTACTACTATGGTCAGGAGCTGCTTGAAGCGCTTCCCTCATGTTTGATCTGCCCATAACTAATTGTTCACTTTTTGATCCACGAGAAAACCTTATTCGCTCGGCCTCAGCCTCCTGTGAAGCAAATTCAACCGACTGGCACGGGAAGAGAAACAGAGAGGAGAAAAATGTCATGATATTAACGTAGTACTTAATTAATGTTTGAATCAATTATGTATAGACTTAATTGTCTTGCTCTACTCTTCCCCTGGGGAGGAAACAATTTACAAAATGTTGGAATGGCAATATTACCTTCTTTTTCACATCCACGGCGTCTATTCCGGCGTTATCATACGTTTCTTTCGTCAATTGCTGTATCTTAAGCCTTATCATCTTCATCTCGGCATTCATTTCTTCCTGAAAATTTGAATTAGGAAGTGAAAAAGAAGAGGGCGAGTACAGATCAACAGATCAACAGAGCAGATGAGAGAGAGAGAGCAAATGAGAGAGAGAGAGCAAATGAGAGAGAGAGAGAGAGAGCAAATGAGAGAGAGAGAGAGAGAGAGAGCAAATGAGAGAGAGAGAGAGAGAGAGAGAGAGAGAGCAAATGAGAGAGAGAGAGAGAGAGAGAGAGTAAATGAGAGAGAGAGAGAGAGAGAGCAAATGAGAGAGAGAGAGAGAGAGAGAGAGAGAGCAAATGAGAGAGAGAGAGAGAGAGAAGATTGAGAGAGAGAGAGAGAGAGAGAGAGAGAGAGCAAATGAGAGAGAGAGAGAGAGAGAGAGAGAGAGCAAATGAGAGAGAGAGAGAGAGAGAGAGAAGAGCAATTGAGAGAGAGAGCAAATGAGAGAGAGAGAGAGAGAGGGCGAGAGCAAATGAGAGAAATCTAGAGAGGGAGAGAGAGAAACCAAATAAGAGAAATCTTGAGAGAGAGCAAATTAATGAGAGAAATCTTGAGAGAGTGAGCAAATGAGAGAAATCTAGAGAGAGAGAGCAAATAAGAGATATCTAGAGAGAGAGAGAGAGGGAGCAGACCGCATTGTTTGAACCCCTTGAAGAACCATTCCCATTAGATCCCCTTGAATAGCGAGGGGAATAGCCATTCCCATAAGAGTTCTGGGAAACCGGAGGTGAATAGCTGCCAAAAGAGTGCTGGGAAACTGGAGGTGAATGGCCGCCAAAAGATTGCTTCGAGACAGGTGGTGAATAGCCGCCATAAGATTGCTTCGAGACTGGAGGTGAATAGCTGCTAAAAAATTCCTGCGAAGCTGGAGGTGAGTAACCAGTAGTACTACTCCCATAAGATTGCGGTAGGGAAGGTGCGCCACGAGCATAGGACGACTCATTAATACTAGAACTGGAACCAGAAGTACTGCTCGACCAGCTGTTACTACCCTGTACAGGTGCTCTATTCCACTGATCATTAATGGCGCTCCTCTCTTCATATTGACCTTCGTACCTCATCTGCTGCTCTCCCAGCTGCCCATTTGGCGGCATCATCCGTAGACCACCCGACGCACCAATCTCCCCACCTCGTGCATCTTTCACACTTATATTATTAGCATTATTGAAAGGCCGATATTCGAAGCTGCTCCGGGTTGGACTCGGACAGGAACTCACGCTCTTGTATAACACATCGTGACTATACGTCCCTTGACCATCCTGCTGGTTGATTCTCGCGTTCAGCCGTCCATCTGCCAATATTCCATTATAAGCCGTTGGAACTGCACCAGATCCCTTGCCCGGTCCCATACGATGTTGCTCTCTGATCACACGAGTCAGAAATTAATTAACGTTCCTGCAGAAGAGAAATGTTGGTAATAGTAGTAGTAGTGTTTATATATGTATGTAGCTTACCTTGTCAGCTCGACTGGCTCCGGCAGTCGCGGAACTGGTTCACCTGGAAAGGGGTAAAAGAACTCAACTGATCATCATCATCGTAATTATTAATTATATGATTAATAAGTACTCGTGGGTAGCGAACTAGGAACCAACTTTTAGCAGATATATATTGATTTCCTGTTGCTTCGTATTTCTGACTTGTTTGGTTGGGAGGGGGACGCTTGCTGGGGCTTGGGGCTGGCCGAATAGATGATATCTTTCCTTTGTTTATAACGTAAATGGAAACAAACTCTGGTGCAAGCTTCGAAACAGATGTTGGTACATCCGCCTGTTTGAAAGTCCTGTTTGAAACTCAAGATTAATTTAGAGGAATGTAGAGAGATATCAATGTCAACATCTAATTAACATGAAATCTTCAAAACATACGTTTGAAGTATTGATTATATATATACTTAAATAACCCATATATAAACTGAAGCCGCCATACTGCAGTTTATACCTCGTGAAAGCGTTTCTACTTGATGCTCCTAGGACAAGTTTGTCGACAGATTGATCCACCACAAAATCGATTATTGCTTTTGGTACTTCCGTATCTTCCAAAACTACCTCTTTGGGGATTACCTTCATTAATGTAAAGTAAGCAAAATTAATCAGAAAATCTTAGAAAGTATATATAGAGGCAGCTGCATTTAATTGGGAATATCAGAAAGATGAAAAGCATAATAAGCATGCAATTATATAATATTTGAGTGGTATATAAGTACTGTGACTTTTTACATTCAAGACTTTACATCCTTATGTGGCGTCCACATTGCAATCCAGGTAAGAGATAAACTCGGTGATAAAATCTGCAAGATTTTATTTTTTTAATAAAATATTATCTACCTGTGTAACCCTAAACCCTAGATTTTCTCTTACCTTAGACCGCCCAAGTGAAATCAAGAAGTACAGATATTATTTTTCATTATATTTTCTTCTTCCTAATTAGTAAGTATATCCACTACAAATTGTACATCTCCATAATAAATTTCAGGTTCTGTCTGATCTGGTTTCGCCGGGAACAATTGAGGCAAGTGATTCGTTAACTTCAACGAAAGGATGCCAAAAAATAAGGCTATATAATATAATCAGGAACAGTGCGCCTCGAAATGTTTGAACAAAAAGCTAACGTACCAGTCGTCTGCCGCAGAAAACTAGGAAAGGAGCAAATAGTTCTTCCATCTGCCTCTCTCGCTGTTGCAAGAAAAGATCCATATTTTCCTCATTTACGCTATCAATTTGTAGCTGCTGACCCGCTGCGCGTAATTAAGGAAATCAACGGAACAATCAGAGCATGCGTATAATTAGATTTGATACTACTTCATGTACAGATGGTCGACCCACAAAGAAGGAAAAGACATGGGATTCAGGACTGATCAAGTATTTAATCTAATTAACCAACTGATCATATTTTTATAGTCCTCAACTTACTTGGGGTTGAGATGGTGGTCACTTTTTTCCGAACGTGAAGAAGAAAAAAGGATTGGCCTTTGGCTAACAGATGATCGGCCGCCCACTTTAGAGCACTTTGACTGGTTTTATCATCGTTTATTGCAACAGCAACAGTACTGCCGTCGTCCTTCTTCAACTTTGAAGAACGGGACGTATGAGCTTTCCACATTACGTCGTAAATGTCGATATACGCAATGTATACGTAAAAAGTATCCTAACGTGCTTCCTTGTTCTCTTCAACTAGCAAAGGTTACTTACATGGATCGATCTCACCTCGCCTTCTGGACCATCAAAACCTCTTAATATCTCCAAGCAGCTGGTTAAGGAGAATCAAAACATGCCGGCCAGGGAACGAAGAAATGACAAAAAAAATTTGTCAAAAAAGAGATGACGACCTCCTTGAATAGTTAAATCTCGTAAACTTGCAGATAAAAATGCGAGCTTCAGCCTAATTTAGGTTCGTTAATTTCCAACCTCACGGAGCCATATCCATGCAGCTGCTTGTGTCGTAGAAAAGAGGAAATGTTGAGAAGCGTTTCGAATCAGAATATTACAGAAGCGTACGTCTTCCAAAAGTCCATCCATTTTGTTCACGAGTTCCATCGGCTTGCTTAAATTAGCCAGGATTTTCGGTTGCGTCGTCCCTCGCATATAGGAGGAGGGTGGCAGAATCTAAAAACTGCTTGAAACTGAACAACAAACACGATCTGTCTTCGTCATGTATTAGGAACTAGCCCACAACGGCACGCGTTTTCTTGACGGCTTAGGACTCCATGAATCAGAAAAACTCCACTTGTGTTCACATATGCATGAGACGATCGACATGCACCATAGCTCCTTACTGTATGTCCAGTATCATTTCAACTAATTTATTTAACCTCAGAGCTATATATATACATACATCTGCTACTTCTCCGGACACCTTTCATCGTCTTTCATGCAAATTATTGTTGACTTATGGTTCTCGTGTTTATTTGAATTTCTTACTTTGTCGACGTGTTCTCTACTGTTTTATTTTTCTGTCTTACTTCCTTTAAGTGAATACGATTAAAATCTTAATACTTTTTTGTATATATTTCATTTTACACGCTCTTAATCTTTTGCATTTATTACTCTATAATTGTGGACATGGGTATGCTTACCATTTTTTATTATCTTGTGTGATTGCAAACATAATAAGCTAAATTTCATTTTCTCATTTAATTACTCTATTACAGATATAATTGGAGGTTCTAGTTTGCTTCAGTGCAGGGAAATTGGGTAGGATCTTCCAAATGAAATACGATATTGGATCGTGAACCTTTCATTAAAGTTTCTGAAGTTAATGAAACAGAACTAAAGGTAATTCTACAATGGGTGCAAAGCTGTATAAGAATCTGGCGTGGTCAGATGTTATACCTCTCTATTCTGGATCTCTCTGCTCAGTTTACCATAGGCTGGATCCATATATATATACTTTTAGATTGACTTATAGTAGTGCAGACTATTTAGCTACGTGCCTCTTTTTTGGTGCCCTTTTTCTGAGTTCTCTTTATAAATTTTTTCATAATGTATATGGGACAACCGTGCTCGTCACATTATAAAGCTGATTTCATGTTTGAATGTTGAGGTTTCTGTTTCCAATGGGTTTAGATCATATACTAGCTCCTTAATAGACTTCAGTATCTGTGTTAGAATCTCTATAATTCCATCTCAGTCTGCAAGCCTTGTTGGTGGTGGTCAATTTTGTAGTATCAAATAGGGCAAGTGCTGCAGAGAAATTCTTTTAAAGAGTTGAAGCTCTAAATCTTTTATCTGATCATTGGACGTTAAGTTGTAACTAATTGAAGTAAGACATTTAGGTCTTCGATTAGAGTGTCTTGGAGTTTTTTGGGCTTGAGGTGATTATTTGTGTAATAGTTTTCTTTGTTTCCAACTGCAATGTCGAGTGTTTAGTTAAGCTCGTGCTGCTGGATTAAATTCTATTTTCCAATTAAGTTTGTATGTTATACTTCGTGGTTGCTGTTGATATGAGCATCTGCTTGGAGCTGCTCTAGTCATTCTAGCTAGGTAGAACGTTTCTAACTGACTCCTGTCTGTATCGATGTGTCTAATCATTTTACTTCGCTCTCCTTGTTATAAATGTTCTTCTATGTACCAATGTATCTTTTGAGACACCTATATGATGGATTTTCATTTAAGTAATTTTATTCCAGAAATAACGTATCAATCAGACATAAAACAGTTTTATCTTTTCGAGCACCTATGTCATGGAAGTAGCATCGGGAGCCTGGGTAAGAAACCTAATGAAGCCGGTGCATGTTCGGGGTGTCAATGTGCCCAACTGCATCTTCACCAACACAGACAGTGGAGTTCGTAGCAAAATATGGCCCGACAAGCCTCCTTGGAACTGTCTCTAATATCACCTTCGACGACATGATTGCAATGAATAATGTTCATAATCCCATGGCCACCGATCTAGTACTGTCCCATGACCAGTGCAATCTCAAGGTCGATAGCTTCTTATAAAATTCAGCTTTTTTTCTTTTATTTCGGAAAACCCCATTCCCGAAAGAATCATACAAATATTTCAGCCCTAGACTATAATCTAGTAACTAGTAAAGTTGGTAGACGATTGGGGATGACGAGCGAGCTTTGCTCGCACGTCCGTCACAAATTTTGTTTGTATAACCTGCCTACAACATTATTACACAATATTATAATACAATATAATTTGTCAATAAATAAGTTATATAATCAAAGAAATAAATGTTTCAAATATAAATTTCAACCGAAAACTTCTTCGTAAATCTAATAAATCTATATTTTGCGTATGAAACAATTTTGTTTTCAGCTATTTGTAATAAAAAATTATTTGAAATAACATGTTTTATTTAAAAATAATTATTTTTACATTATTAATAATAATAAATAAATAAATATTTTCTATCTAATATTAATAAATTTTAAAAAACTTTTAGTTCTAAAATTATTATTAACATTTTTATTAAATATAATATATGTCCTTTATTTAATTAATAAATTAATAAATTATATGTAAAGGTATTATGGGCAATACACATTTAAAATAGTTTTAGGAGAAAAGTAATGTGGCCAGGATGAGGATGCCACCTTTTTTTTTCTTATTTCATAAAAATAAGGAACAAGATCATAACTGTGAATATGTTAGAAAAAAAATGTAGATATAAATCCGATTATTAGAGTATCAGTAGCTTAATAAATAATATTAATTACCATGAAAAAAGGAAAAATATAAAATCTATAAAAACAATAAATATATTGAGAAACACTAGTTGCTCAATGTTAATTTTGTTCATTTAGTTTTTTAAATAAATTATTTTATTTATTTAACAACTAATTTCATTTACAAGGGTATTATGGTAAATATACATCTTCAAGCCGCTTTTGTATTTTTACTGCCAAACATAATTTACGGTTTTTCTACTTACTAAAGTTATTTTCAATAAATATAACCAAACATCATTTTCTTTTCTAAAGAGTTCTTCTCGAAGATCCAATTACCAAAAGCTCTATATCAAAGAGCGTTCCCAAACGCTGCCTTTATCTTCAAAATGTCTATATCAAAAAGCTCTATTTCAAAGCGCATACCCAAATGCTGCGATAAATTTGTTCGAAATAAAATAATTACCTAGCCACCTGGTGATTTGTTTTTAAAAGTTCTTAAATTACAAAATTAGTAAATTTTTGTAGGAAATTTAATGATATTGCTTAGCAAGAGAAAATCCCCACACTTAAGACTGTTTTTAAAAATATTACTGGTTAGGAGATCAAATATTTGTAGGTCTCCAAGCTGATGACTAGTTATTATAGAATCGTATGGGTTAAAGTCTTTAATATGGTGATGAGTATCTGCTCCAATATGAGTAATGCTATGTGTACTGCAGCAGTACGCATAAATTGCGTACTGCTTACGTGGATGGCTTACGTGCCCGTCCACGTAAGCGCTGAGTCGACATCTAAAAAAACGGGGTCTGGTTCGACCCCGTTTTTCCTTTTTCTCTCTCTCGCTTCCTCTCTCCCCCGTATCGCTCTCCCTCTCCCCCGTATCGCTCTCCCTCTCCCCCAAATCGCTCTCCCTCGCCTCGCCCTCGCCTCAGCCTCCCGCCGGCGGGGCCGCCGAGGGAGAAGAGAAGCCGACGAAATTCACCTCTGCTTTTAACACATCTATAATTTTCTTCTCTGCTTACCTTCTTTAAACAGTGTAGAAAGGACTTAACAGTATCACCAAACAACGAACTCACGGAAGAATAGCAGAGCTGCAGAAAGCAGCTTTATTTTGTGCTTATGTTTTTTGAAGCATGCGTCCATGGAATTTTTTGTTGCCTATATGTGTATTTTGCGAACTCTGAATTTGTTCTGATGTGGTGTTTGTGGGGGAGGGTTCTTCACTTTTCCTCCTCTCGTTACCCTTTTTCTAGCCGGGGAGAGCAGAAATGGGGAAGGAGCGAAGACAAGCTCGGAACGGAGTCGCGAGTGATGGCCTGTAAAAAGAAACTGGGCAATCATGGCGACTTAACGAACTGGAGAAACAACCGGCCTGAATTCTGAATTCTGAAATCGGCGGCCCCGCCCTGGCCTCAGCCTCCCGAGAAGCCTCAGCCTCCCAAGAAGCCTCAGCCTCCATGCTGGGCGGGACTGCCCAGGAGGCCGAGGCGAGGGCGAGGGCCGCCGCGGAGGCTGAGGCGAGGGCGGGCCGCCGCAGAAGGCTGAGGCGAGGGCGGGGCCGCAGAAGGCTGAGGCGAGGGCGGGCCGCCGCAGAAGGCTGAGGCGGGCGGGGCCGCATGAAGGCTGAGGCGAGGGCGGGCCGCCGTGGGAGGCTGTGGGGAGGGGGCGAGGGCGGCGCAAGGGGGCAGAGGTGAGGGCAAGAGAGATTTGGGGGAGAGGGAGAGCGATTTTGGGGAGAGGGAGAGCGATTTTGGGGAGAGGGAGAGCGATTTGGGGAGAGGGAGAGCGATTTTGGGAGAGGGAGAGTGATACGGGGAGAGGAAGCGAGAGAGAGAAAAAAGAAAAACGGGTCGAACCAAACCCCGTTTTTTTAGATGTCGACTCAGCGGCTTACGTGGACGGGCACGTAAGCCATCCACGTGATCAGTACGCATAGCTTTACTCGCTCCAATATAGGTATCAGGAGCTTCCCTAATGCTATGTCCACGCCGTGCGTGTGTATTTTTTGTGTACGTCGAGTATTATTTTAATGCCTTTAATTTTCGTATTAAAATAATAAGTGTGAGGAGCCGTCCGTAAAAAAATCTTCAGGGCCGCCGTGGGCATAGTATTATTCATTAAAAATTGGGAGCCTTAATGCACGTTAATCATGGGATAGTGCATAAGTGTTATTATTCCATTCATGCATATATAATAATTGTCATAACCTAATTTTGTCTTGGATTGTGTAGATAAAAGTACCCCTAACAGATTTGTCTTGCTCTAGGCAGGTTAGTCGTCAGATCAGCTGGTTTCCATCAGCTCAATTAATTAAAATTGATTTTGCTAGTGTTTTAATTATGCTAGCTATCGAACCATGGATATTCTATCTTAATTCTGGTATTGCAGTGCGTTCCACTACTTCCGAGCCTGAGCTTAAAAAAATATTAAAAATAAAATATATATAAAAAACTGAGAGGGTACAACGGCTGTGACATGTTGGAAAACAGTTTACCGTTACTGTTCTAAGAGAGGCGAAAGGCAAAGATTCTAAGATTTATACTCGTCACGTCATTATCAATCAAGGGCGAGAATGACGACAAAACCGTTTGCGATATCGGAGGATGAATTGATTAAGATGAAGATAAAAATGTAAGAGACACGTGCATGGAGGCCCATTCTTAAGCATGCCTTATTTAAGTAATGAAAAAGTACACGCGGTGGCGACTGGCCTTGACGCGGTCGCCTTCCCCCGTTTCCCTCATGTCACTCCTCACTTCCTGGATCCTTCCCACACGACGGCGCCGGCGTATCCATTACCCAATAATCCAATCCTCATACATTTCCGGGCGTTGAAAACGTGAATTATATATATTAGTATCTAAATGATGTCGTCAATCCTATGTGGAAGTGTTGATTCATCAAAAAGAAAAAGGGGAAAGGGACTTATCATCCGCGTCCTGACGTGCTCTTTTTAATAAGTCCCTATTTGGTCGTCTTTCTGAATTAAAGAAGAGAAATTTACGACTTTATTAATTATATATAGTATGCCTACGGAGGTCGTGTGTATGTTTTGCGTAGAGCGGTGTTATTTTAATGAAAAAATTAAGGGCATTAAAATAATGGGGTCGTGCGTAAAAATTGCACACGGCCGGCCGCCGTGGACATAGCGCGCCATGACGGACTGATGATCAGTGTGATCAGAGAAAAGGGAATTTAATTAAAACGAAGCAAAATGCAACTCATGTGCAGCAGCTGGTATTCGATTCGGAGAGGGGAAGTTCTGTTCTACTATTGGCCTACGTAGACACTAAGGAGAGGTCGGAACTTCAGTCAAAGCCAAGACAAGTGGCTTTTTTTATTATTATTATTTTGAGTCAGAAGCTCCAAAGTCCCGACTGCTGATACAAATCGCCGCCGTCGCAGGGATCCTCTTGTTCTTCCTCCTCCTCCTCCGTTCCGGTGAAATAGCACCCGAGAGGGGACGCGCCGCACTCCGACGCAAAAAACATCATATCCAACGGCCCCTTCGCGGACGAACCCACCTCCGGCGCCCATGTCCTACCGATCTCTAATTCCGTCGTGTTCTCCCTGGAGGCTGCACTCTGCGGATTCGTCTCGCTCGCCGGCTCCGCCGGCGCCGAGTCCTCCTCGTGCGCGAACCTCGCCGCCACGGCTTGGATCTGCGAGGGAGTGAGGTTCGCCGCGTCCGGGATGCGAGGCGGGTTGTCGGGGAAGTTGAACGACGCGCCGGGGCCGCGGAGGCAGAACACCGCCGCGTCGTAGGCCCGCGCCGCCTTCTTGGAGGTGTCGTACGATCCCAACCAGATCCTGTCCCGGCTGTTCGGAAGACGGACCTCGGCCACCCATTTCCCCCATTTCCTCATCCGAACGCCTTTGAACTTACCGCCGCCATTACTACTACTAGAGGCGCCGCCGCCGCCGTTGGTCTCCGCTCTCGGCTGCTTCTCCGACGACGACGAAGGTGATCTCATTGCTAATCTCTCCGTTTTATCTTATAAAATGTGGGTTTCTTAAGAAGAGGAAAAGAGAAAGGAACGAGAGAGAATCTCAGGATTCAGGACCCATGATGATTCAGGCAAGGCGTTCCGGAGGAAATTAATGACAATCTTTATAGTGAAGCGCGGTGGGGGAGAGAGGGCTCTCCGAGAAAGGAAGTCAATGACACGTGGATGCCACATAAACAAAATTGTCGAAAATGGTCAGGGGCGTACGCGTCCGTAGCCTAGCTTGACTACGTGGTCAAATATCTGGAATCTGAGCTGCACTTGAAGTGACAAGTGGGACTGCCTGGGCCGTCTCACATCTACATCGGCGCCTCAGGTGTGCGACGTGGCAGCACCTTATCCAATCTGGAACTCGGCCCCCGTGCTTAAGCGGCTGCTTACACAGTGAAGAAGCTTCTACGCTTTTTCTTCTTGTTAATTCTAGAAGGGACTCCCCCGTCGCTTTCTCGTCTCCTGTCGTCGCATTTCGGACACGTGGGACTCGGTCTGGTTTCCGGTCTAATTTACGTGTGCCCCTTCTTTGGGTCTAATCACCAATCGCGAGGCCAATCGCGGTCGGGTTTTGGGACGACGTCACTACCACCAAGGGCCCACCCGCCTAAGCAGTTCCCGCGGATTCCGCACTGCAGAAGAAAAATAAAGAGTCAAGATAACGAGTTTCAATCCGGGTTTTCAAAATCAACTCGCCAAGTCTAGTAAGCTATTTATCCTGTGCATTAGTTATTGAAAAATAATATCAATACTTCTTAATTTTACTTTGAGGTTTTACATCCTAAAGTGGCTAAGGTTTATCTAGGAGAAAAAAAACTAAAATCTTACAGATTTTACCTCCAAATTTATCTCTTACTAAGCTGCAATATAGACGTGGGGGTGAGGGGTGGGGGTGGTGGGGTGATGTTTTATCCTTTCTTTTTACTGAAATAGGTAATTTTCTTTGGTCAATTGTTAAGGTGTTCTATCATTATAAAGGTTGAACTAAAAACTTACCAAAGATAAACACAAAATTTAAAAAAAAAAAACTAAAACGAGTGGATATCAATGTATAAAAAAACCAGAATAACCTTGTTGTTTATTTGGTTTTGGTTGAACCGGGTTAAACCGGGTTGGACCAATGATTTACCTGTTTTATGATGCTAGAAGTTATTGAGTTGTGTTAATTAAATGATTTTACGGGAAAATAGATGGTTGTGGGTTCAAACCTTGCCTCTTTTATTATCAATTTAAACGATGAACCTAATTGGTTTTGGTCTCAATGAGAACAAGAAAAGCTTCAGTTTCTGATTCAATCACGTTGAACCGGCAGGTCCGATTTGGTTTCTAAAACACTAGTGGATATTATATACTGAAGGTGGTTGACTATTAGATGTTTTATATGTGGCATTTAAAATATTAAAATGGATGCTTTAATTAATAAATGTAGTAGCTCCTTCTCTAATATCTTATTCCACAATGTATTTATATATTTATTTACTTATTATTTATTTATTTATTTGTTCATGTTCTCTATTGATTTGTGCCTATTGGATCTCTTTTTTCACATTTTCATACGGCCAGATCAGAGAACAACACCTTCATTTATCAATCTAAGTAACGAGATAAGTACAATTGGATATCAAATTAATTAGGGCATTATATATGCGAATGAAGACATGATGTTAATTTTAAAATTAAGGCGGTAAAACAGTGTCGTTGCTTGATTTTACAAATTTTCACTTGTTTTCCGAAAACATAGGCTCAAAAAATTTTGTATTTTTTGCATGGATAAGACAGTGTGAGATAATTATATGGAAAAGATCAGTAAAAGACAAATAGACATAATAACCCTGATCCGTATTCTTATTCTAGTATAACCGGAGGGACAGTTTATTATCCTCTTCCCCGGTAAAAAAAAAAAAAACAACAGAGGATCGTACGCCTTTAAAAAAAAAAAAAAAAAAAAAAAAAAAATTGGGGCAGACTAGACTAGACTAGAGAGTAGAGACATATATGATCCTACAGAAAGGGATCGCGGGAATAAGCCTCAAAACGGCCTTTTGGTGATCGATTCACAGAGTAAACGAAAAATGTACTCTCGAAAGGGGAAAGAAACTATATGGAGAAGTCGCCGACGGGAAAATTTCGGCCGGCCTCTGTTCTCTTCTCCAGGGAAATCGGCAGCTATTCCGGCTACTAAAAATCGCCAGAGTACCGATTCCTCGTAGAGGATTTAAAAATTCCAGAGAAAAGATTGTTGAGGGCAACCGGCGTCGGCCCCAAAATCCGCCTCAGCCGGCGGCAAGAAGAGGTCTCCCGGCAAATAATCCAAATCACCCGGAAAAGCCCCAAATTCGGAACCGCTCGTGCCGGCCTGAGCGTGATCCAGTGGAGCCAACGAGTCCAAGAAGGAGGACCAGTCGAGGGTGGGGTCGCTGTCGGCCTGAAAGTAGCCGGCCTCCGACCCGGAGGAGGGCGACATGGAGTCGAAAGTGGTGGTGTCTTTCTCGGCGGCGGCGGCGGCGGCGGCGGCTGCGGCGGGAGGCGCGCCCTCGTTGGCGAACCTGGCGGCGACGGCCTGAATTTCCGGCGGGGTGAGTGTCTGCGCCCCGGCGATCTCCGGCGGGTTGTCGGGGAAGTTGAAGTCGGCGTTTTTGCCGCGGAGGCAGAACATGGCGGCGTCGAAGGCGCGGGCGGCCTTCTCGGCGGTGTCGTAGGAGCCGAGCCAGATCCGCTCGCGGCTGTTGGGTAACCGAATCTCCGACACGTATTTCCCCCATTTCCTCTTCCTCACCCCCTTGAATCGGAGATCGCTCTTCCCGGACTGCTTATCCACGGCAGGCTTCATTCCACGTTTTACTTCTTCTTCTCCGGCTTTACTTCTCTGAAATTACTACTCCTCACTGCTTCGTGGGAGTGTCGAGTTCAGTCGAAAGAAAGAAGGAGACTGTCGCTTCGCTTTGCTGCGGCTCTGCTGCTCTGCTGCTCTGCTTTGCTGCTCTGGCGAATGGCGGCTCTGCTTCCGCCTTTTATGCAGGCCCTGCCGTTTGGACCGGAAACCAGGGGCGAATGCGTGTTGATTCTGACCCGGAGCCAAAAAGAGCTTACGAGTTACACGTGTCCTTCTCCGGTTACCGGTGATGTGGCGTACGCGGGTGTCAAAACTCTTTCACGTGCGCGTTAGAAACGCCCATTTCCACCACGTTGTTGTCATGCGCGGCCTTTTTACTCTCTTCGGGTACGTTTTCTGAAGTTTCCTCCAGGGATGCCAGTGTTCGTGGGGCCTCGACCAGGGCTTATTGCGACATCGGAATCAACAGGGGGCCCAGGGCTGGGCTTACCGCGATTCGGCCTCGAATTATTTATATCAACCTCCAACAAATTGTTTTGAGTTTTCTGTACGGTTTATTACTAAACCAAAGTCAAACCTCAAATTTTTGACGATTTGACTCATGCGAAGCAAATCCTACCTCTATAAAATGATCCAGAAAGACCGCAGAAACATCGGAGGAAAAAAAAAAAAAAAAAAACCCACTTTTAAACGTCCTCTTCTAACTTCCGTGGCGTCTGGCCGCACAGCGAGTCAGTTGCTCGACTCCGCCGCGTAGTTACTAGTAAGGACCAAGACTGAAATTAAAACATTTCTTTGACCTTGATCGTTCTCTTTCAGGTGGGTCAGATTTCCAAATTTGGACAAATAGCAGTACTCTTGCTTACAACACCAGTGACGCAAGCCTGGTGAGTGATCCATGAGAGAGAGAGCTGAAAAGAGAGTTTTCAGCTGCACGTTGACCATCATTTTCATTTTAATTTGATGTTCTTCTTCCAATTCCCTGTGTATCTAGATTCTGAATCAAACGCACGCCAAGGTGAGACAGTCAAATTCTCTTTTGCCGTGTCTGCTGCGGTCTCTCTCTCGTCTCCGATCAGTCTTCCCCCATTTGGCCAGAAATCAAATGGGTTTTCTTCTTCGCTCTATTTGTGAGTTATTCATTTATAAACAATTTACAGACGGCACTGGACGACGACAACACGGTACCATATATCTTTTCAGATACTGATCAACTCCGAAGTCAGTTTAGTCTGCTCTAAATTTCAGTCAGCTACACTAAAAAATCATACAACAGGGAGCCACAGTACTACTCCTGATCAACAATTGAAAATCAACGTCAAAACTGGACTTCCCTCTCACACGTTTACAGCAAATTATATGAATATTTTTTTGGGTTAAAAGCGGTTTACATGACGAAACCGAATAATTAATACTCTTGAAAGTCTGAAGCACCCGCCACTAAGGGTGTAAACGGAACGGTAACGAAAATGGTATTTTCGTTTACGGTTTCCATTTACGGCATCTTATACCGTTACCCTTTTTGCCTGATTATTTTTACTATTTTATTTTCATTTACGTTCAGATTAGTTACGCCTATTTATTTTCGTTCCATTTTTGCCCTGTTACTTTGGTTCCGCTTCGCCGGATTATTTCATTACTGTTTTTGATTATTTTCGATTAATTCAGATAATAATTGAAAATAATTAATAAAAGCAAAAATTACATAAATAGTTAAAAATGATATAGATCGAGAAAAATTAAAAAATAAATAAATGAAAAATTATTAAAATAAAATGAAACACACTAAAAAATTCATACGTATCACATTCCATGAAAAGGTAAAAGCTTCAAACCTTTTGAATGCAAAAGGATTGCCTATCAAGCGTCAGTCTTGTCTACCTGAAAAAACTCAAGTAATTTCATGGAGTGCTTAATAGGCAGAGGGCAAAACAAACAAACATGCACATATACAACCTAAAAATAAGTGATACTAGATGTGAAAATACCAGAAAAATTGTAGCATAAAAAGAGTTGTATTACTGTAAATAAGTAGTTCATTTGAGAAGCATATATATGTCATTCAACATAAAACAAGTACCTAAATAAAGGTTACACCAATTTAGTTACAATGGGTCGAATGCACTAAATTAAAATGAGTTATTTTTCTTTATTTCTCATGAATGCTTAAAAACTTAACCATGTAAACTAACTCTCAAAAGAGTATCTACAAAGAAAATTAATATACAGTAAACATTATTTTCCTATAAAGTATATGATCAATATAAACTTTACAAGCATGCAAACACATACTACTTATCTGCCTTTTCCAACTAGGAAATTTCTTGATACATCCGGCTGTACCATTTCTTGGATTTCTTGGTACCAGTTGTCCAGACAAACCCGTTCTATTTTGATTAACAGGCTGAGATTAACCATTAGAACACAAAGATCAATTTGATACTAAAAAATATATTCATAGAATAATAAACTTAAATAGAAGAATGGAGAGTCATTTGTGCTTTCATCCAAGGGTTTCATTGACTGACCGAGTGACTGAGTGATTGAGTGACTCAGTGAATAGTTACTATTTTAATTTTTACACTAGACATTACATATTTACAATATCATTTAGGTCTTTACCTTTTAAAATATCACAATCGAACTTTTATAATGCAATCTATTAACTAACGTTAATTTTAGATAAATGTTTTTAAAATCAAAATACAATGAAATTGGTCATATTGTTCTTTTCGATTTAACCTGGTTAAATCAGATTCTACTAATAGATAACCTAAATGTGTTACTTTCATAAGTCTTATGTATCTTCATATTTTCTTGTGATTTAATAATATAAAGAATCAAGATGTATAAATATAAGGCAGCCCACAGAAAAATGGAAACTATCTTAATCCTATTAAGGTTTATAATTTGATGCATTAGTTTAAAACAAAGAGATGTAAGCAATTACGTCATATTTTAGAGATGATCGGCATGGAATTAATCCTAGGTGATATAACATATATATACATATAATATGTAGAATTTAGGCTTTTAGAATATGTCAAAATTTAGGACTTTGCCTTTTATAAAACTCTAAAGTCTCTACTCTCTAAGCCAATGAGTCATTAAGATATAACTCATAATAAATTCAGACTCTAAGCTAATGAGTCATTATACTCAATAACGTAACATCGTAACTTATATGAGATATAGCACTCTAACCTTGTTATGTATAAAAATCTGAGGCAATTAGTCATTATAGTCAATTTTAATTTGTTGTGACAAAAGATTATAAATTTTTAATAATTATACAAATAACTTAGGAGATGGAATAAAATTTTAAACTTTTAGATAATCATTATTAAACATTTTTATTATTTTTACCAATTTAATTATCAAAACAAATAACTTATTATTTTTTTCTATAATATTTATATAATATCTCATTATGTGGAAAGTATACTTGGAAAATTAATCATTATACTCAATTTTTATGATAAAATATTATAAATTTTAAAATAATTCTACAAATATAATAGGAGGGGGAATAATTTTTTAAACTTTTATACAATCGTAATTAAATATTCTTTATTAATTTTACTAATTTAATTTATAAAAACAAATAAATAAGTAAAGTATTATTTTTTGCTATAATATTTATATGATATCTCATTGTGTGAAAAGTATACTTGGGAAAATAATTAATTAATAAAAAAAAATTTAAACATAAAAAAGATTGATAAATTTACCATACTACCTTATTTAAACGGTAGAACGGTAGAACAAATATGGAAGAGCTATTTCCGTTTCCATTTCATTTATTAAATGGTAGAACGGTAATTGGTAGAATAGTAATCAATAGAACAGTAATCGGTAAAACAGTAAACAAATAATATTATTTTATTTTTGGAGACAGTAGAACGGTAATCGATCGAACTGTAAAGCAGATAAATGGTATCCGTTTACACCCCTACCGGCCACCGGTGATTTTCCGCTTCTTCAAGTCTATTGTTCAGCCTCCCGCTACTTCCTTACTTTGATAGTACTTCATGTTATTTCCGGGAGCCCCCTTATCATACCTCCGCGTTTGGACTAACTGAACTCCGCTCCACTCCTGATTCAAGCAGGTCATATTGGACTTCATCAAGTCCTCTTGACTCCCATGATTAATTAAAACCCTTTAGCTTGATTTAGCTACTGTTGGTGATTACGTTAATCAGTGTAATCAAATGGGAACGTAACTGAAGGTTGTACAGAACTTATTCTTTTAGGGTTTTTTGTGATTAGATAAGCGAATCGGTGAAAGAAGAATGTACACGGTCACATACAGATATGTTGCCTATGAAGCTTAATTATTTGTGAGTGGTGCGTGGGTGGAAGTACTGGAACGAGTGTCAAATTCGTCAGCACCACAAACCAAAAGAGTGCATGCTTATTAGATATGGCTAAAGTAACCGACAAATATGCGAAGTTGACGCTGACCCAAATATCAAAGTCAAATGCCCGGGGTGTAGTGGACAGTACTGGAGGTGAGGAAAAAAAAACAAGTCAACCTTACTTGACAAAAGCATAAGTCAACCTTATAGAAAAAACACAAGTTAACCTTACTAGAAAAACACAGGTGAACCTTACAAGAATACCTTACTAGAACATGAGGAGGAGAGACCCATATAAGTTACATCACGCGTTGTCTTTATCCTCATGCCGAACTCTCTGTCTAGCCTCAGATTAATTTGTTGCTCACTGGGACTGCGACATGATTCGTCGACACCCACGAGTAGATCAGGACGGTGTGTTTGTTTTAAGTCATCAACAGTCACCGGGGATAACCTGCTCGTCCCCTTCTTCCGCAGCTGCGATGAAAGATGCTCCTTTCAGGTGCCGAACACTTGGGAGGAGCAGCACAAGAAGCGAGCCACCTTCTCCTCTCCATCCATCTCATCACCATGTATTCTTGTTTGAGTCTTGTAGATGAGCCGTGGGGCGGCTCATTCGTGCTCGATTTTTGTTTTACTCCATGGAGATTCTGCTCAATCCTCGAAAAAGGTTATAGATTTCTCACTTCTTGCAGGCCTTCTTTCTTACCTGTTATTGTTTTTGGATTTGGCAATCTTCTTCGACAGTTACAAGTGAACTTGCATATAAGAGAAAGAAGAACCATCTTTGTTACAAGTTTAT
The DNA here is from genome assembly GCA_022405105.1 of Aristolochia contorta. Classification (NCBI taxonomy): domain Eukaryota; kingdom Viridiplantae; phylum Streptophyta; class Magnoliopsida; order Piperales; family Aristolochiaceae; genus Aristolochia; species Aristolochia contorta. The sequence goes on from CM039664.1 coordinate 12,081,469, forward strand.
ATCAGATGAGAAAATTAAGGAGCCAGTTGAAACGGATTTTCTTGGTGAATCGAAGAGTGCAGCCGTTGATTACAGAGATAAATTACCCTCTTCGATTTGTCACTGATTCCCTCCTCTATTTTTTTGTTTTTGTTTGTTAGAGATCAGTGCAACCTTATAAAAAGTTAATAAATTGGACTACATAATAGGTTACGTAATAGGGTAGCCACTGCTTGGCTTGTAGCTAAAGAGTCTCTTGATACCCCTGCTTTCGTTAGCATATCAGCCACAGCATTAGTAGGAACAGAGATTTTTTCCCACTCAATTGCAGCTTCCTCTGTTATATTATGGGTTTAGATCCTACGGTGCTGTTCCTTCTGATATCAATGGGCTCCTCTTGATGCTTTCTCTGATCCAGTGGATCCCACTGTATTTTCTTAGATATGGGCCGAGTGCAGGATATCCATCCCATGTAGTGGATTCTCTCATTTTTGTAAAGAGCACTATGTGGGAGTCTCAATCAAACAGCACCATTTTAATCCAAAAGCTCTCTCTTTCATCCAAAACTGAACATTTTTTGCAATCAGGAAAGACACCCTGACTGTACGTACACATAAATATACATGGAAGGATCAGAGGAACAAGTCATAAAAGTGCCAGGCAGAAAATTTAAGTGGGTGTCCTTTCAGGCCATGTGCAACCACGCGTGATTTCAATCCCAATTACCATGGCTAGACGATTGCAGGATATCCAGCCTTTGAAAAGACCAAGACTGTTGTATTCACCCAACGAATTAAAACGATGATATTTTCGGGGGTGAAAGCGATTTGAATGAGGCAGGGGGACTCCGGCATCTCCAGTCTGCGGATGGGGCCTGGTCTCTCCCCTTCTGTGCGTCCCTGGGTTCTTTTCAAAATTCTAAATGCAAGGATGGTCTAAATGCAAGGATGGTGCTGTACTACTACTTCTGTTTCTCCTGCCATTTAGTTTTCTCTGTCCCACTCTGCGGAAAGTTACTTTGTTCGATGATCTGAATTCCGAGTGGGGATTTTTCTTTCCTTCAGGTTCATGTCAACTCGGCCGATAAGTTAGTCTAGATGGGAGGAGGTAGAGAGCAAGCCCTTCGATAATTTGAGGAGAAAAATTGCTGGGAAAATTTTTTAGGGAAAACACCTAAAACCACCCAAATCTCTTCAATTTTTTTAAACCTACTGACTAATTTTCATTTCAAATAACCAGACTAAAAAACAGAGGTGTATCGGTAAAGTCCAAAAGAGACGGTTTCTTTGAACTTCACTTTAAAAAATAGAGCATTTCCAAAGTACCCTGCTCATGCCTCTCAAGAGTTAAAAGCCTCATTTTGTTATATTGCACCAGCTGCTTAGAGATATAGATGGATGGATGGATGGATGGATGGATGGATGGATGGAGATGGAGAGAGAGAGAGAGAGAGTGAGATAGATAGATAGAGAATAGATAGAGAGATTTTAGATAGAGATAGATAGAGAGATTTTAGGATAGATAGATAGATTTTAGGATAGATAGATAGAGATAGATAGAGATAGATGGATAGAAAGATAGAAAGATAGAGTTTAGGATAGATAGATAGAGATAGATAGAGATCCATAGAAATATAGAGTTTAGGATAGATAGAGATAGATAGATAGATAGAGAGAGAGAGAGAGAGAGAGAGAGAGAGAGAGAGAGAGCATATGAGAGAGAGAGCATATGAGTGAGAGAGAGCATATGAGAGAGAGAGAGAGAGCAGCATGAGAGAGAGAGAGCATGTGAGAGAGAGAGAGAGAGCATGTGAGAGAGAGAGAGAGAGAGCATGAGAGAGAGAGAGAGAGAGAGAGAGAGAGAGAGAGAGAGAGAGAGAGAGAGAGAGAGAGAGAGAGAGCTTACGAGAGAGAGAGAGAGAGCATGAGAGAGAGAGAGAGAGCATAAGAGAGAGAGAGAGAGTGAGAGAGAGCATATGAGAGAGAGAGAGAGAGCATGAGAGAGAGAGAGAGAGAGAGAGAGAGATAGAGAGAGAGAGAGAGAGAGAGAGAGAGAGAGAGAGAGAGAGAGAGAGAGAGAGAGAGAGAGAGAGAGAGAGAGAGAGAGAGAGAGAGAAAGAGAGAGAGAGAGAGAGAGCATATGAGAGATAGAGTGACAGAGTGAAAAATGAGAGAGGGAGAGAGAGAGAGAGTGAGCAAATTAGAGAGAGGGTGAGCATATGAGAGAGAGAGAGAGAGAGAGAGAGAGAGAGAGAGAGCATATGAGAGAGAGAGCATATGAGAGAGAGTGCATATGAGAGAGAGTGCATATGAGAGAGAGTGAGAGAGAGAGAGAGAGCATGAGAGAGAGAGAGAGAGAGAGAGAGAGAGCATGCATGAGAGAGAGTGCATATGAGAGAGAGTGCATATGAGAGAGAGAGAGAGAGCATATGAGAGAGAGTGCATGAGAGAGAGAGAGCATATGAGAGAGAGAGTGCATATGAGAGAGAGAGAGAGCATATGAGAAAGAGAGAGTGCATAAGAGAGGGAGAGAGAGAGAGAGAGAGAGAGAGAGAGAGAGAGAGAGAGAGAGAGAGAGAGAGAGAGAGAGAGAGAGAGAGAGAGTGAGAGAGAGTGAGATGAGAGAGAGAGGATATGAGAGAGTGCATATGAGAGAGTGAGTGCATATGAGAGAGTGAGTGCATATGAGAGAGAGTGCATATGAGAGAGAGTGCATATGAGAGAGAGTGCATATGAGAGAGAGTGCATATGAGAGAGAGTGCATATGAGAGAGTGAGAGTGAGAGAGAGTGAGAGTGCATATGAGAGAGAGTGGGAGAGTGCATATGAGAGAGTGGGAGAGTGCATATGAGAGAGTGAGAAGTGCATATGTGAGAGAGTGAGAGAGTGCATATGAGAGAGAAAAACTTCGAGGGTTTGGCTAGCTACAATGTATCTGTTATTCTGATGCGATAAATAGAACCCTAAAGCGATCCCTCTCCATGTGCAAGTTGGAAGCTTATCTATCTGTTCTGGTCGATCGGTAGTAATTAATACCTTCGCTCAGCCTTTTGTTTTTATGTTTCTTTGTTTTCTTTCGGGCCATTTTTCGGAGGGTTTCAAAACCTGAACTCATGCTGCTGACCCAATTAATGCTGTATTTATAATGGCCTTACTTTTTCCATACGGGGCCTTTGACTAATCCGATATTAAATCAAGAAGGCTACTCCTTTAGTTACTGCACATAACCATTATTTGACTTTGCCTCCAACTGATCAGACTTTCTATTAAATTCATTAAGAAAGCAATCCAATATAGTCCATAACTTGTTCCCTTACTCAACCTCGCTACCAATTCCTTTACTACTAAATCTTATTCTCAGAGAGAATTAACAAGAACATTATGCGCCTAGAAGTTAAATAATTAAGCGACAGAGCAGTATATTATTGTGTATGATGTTCGCTTCTATTCTCCCAGAGACACCAAACGACATATGCAGTATGCGCGTGCCCCCACCCGGAAGAAGCCTGCGCGTTGGTGTCTACACCTCTGCCATGCAAATTGATCTGTAGATACTAATTAATAAAGCATATGTATATGGAGAAGGATCTAGAGTACTATCCGGCCTTCCGCATGTCTGAAATGCTCTAACAAGTCTCAAATAAAATGAATAATGCTATGAGTACCGAGGCTGTACTCACTTTGAGGCCTCCTCACTGTAGCAGTGGGTATTAAAATATTTCTGAAGGATGCTCAAAAACAAGTCTCATTACTCAAATAAAATAAGAGGAAGAAGAAAAGAGGAGAGAGAAAGAATCATTGAATGAGGGGCGGGTATTGCTAGCTAGGCCATTCAAAGACGGCTTCTATACTTCTGCAGCTGAGCTATGAGACACGGGTGTTTGATTAAGTCATTAAACTGCCAACGCCCCATTAATTTATCCAATATCCTTCTCTTTCTCTTCCCTTTCTCTTCTCTTTCTCGTAACGTTGATGTCTTAGTTCCCAACATTCAACAGTATCTACAGTGACGTCCCATTATTAGTGTAAATCCAATTTTTCTCGATTATGTATGATGGGATGAAATTTAATGTAAATTAATTAAGCATGCACGAAATTCTGACCATTGAGCTTTTAAACTACTCAATTAACAAACAAAAAAGTTGATTCAAAAAATATTTTCCGCTTCTTTGGCCAGCACTCCACTTCTGCACTTACGTATTTTGGGACAAGAAGTTAAATAGTGAGAACTCAAAATTTAGTATATAAACAACTGGCTCCAGCAACAAGAAATCCGTATCACTTCAGATTTGATTCTACCAATATATATATATATATATATATATATATATATATGCGCTGTTTTAGTTCTGTCAGAAAAGTACTAGGGGACACAAAGACACGGGTCTGAAGTCTCTGCAGTTATTTTATCTATTTATCATTTCACAATGTCACAAGGTGTAAAGTTCCATTACCCAGCACAGAAGATATATTTAATTAGGAAGCAGTAATATCTGAGAAGTCAACCAGAGGAAAAACTTTCACATTACGTATCCTTTAAATAGAATTGAAGGAGAGTCATGTGCCAACAACCGACTCTTCATAAATATTAGTACAACACCCCACAACTCTCTCTTGATTCTTAGTTGTTCAGCGGAGGACTTTAGTTTAAGATATATATTCCCAAGCTCCAGTGCTTCAACGTCAGCTTATGGGAAGATTAATTGTAAAACTAATTACAACTACTCATTTTTTACTGATGACTGACATCTTTTGGGTCATGTAATAAGGCATATATCCAGCCAGCTTAATTATGAGTAGAATTGTAAAACTTAGAATTTCACATCTTTTACAATTAGTCCTAAAAAATTAATTTGCATGAAATATTTTCTGTTTTCCATAGGTTTTAGAGAAATACCCTATTCCAAATCCTTCATGTGGCACAAAATTATCAGACTAGTTATATCACAAAACAAGAAAACGTGCATTTGTCTTTTAATAGAATTGTCATTAGCCAGCCCTCCACTTGCGTACATCCATATTTCATGACAGAAATTTACAATGGGGGAACAGATCAGACACACGTCCGAAGTCTCTGTGCAGTAATTTTATCTAGGAGAAGTCAACCAGCTGAGTGAAAATTTTACGAGACAACCTTTAAATAGCAAGATACTGACAACAGCCGACTCTTTATAAATATTATAAATCCGCTTAGTATTAAAATAATACATTTTACGAAATCCAAAAAATGTATTATCATTGTTAGAGCAGCTGTGCCCGACTCGAACACCGTAGTGCCCAACTCGGACACCGTCGTGCCCGAATCATTATTCTAAGTGTTTTAGAGTGGTGATTGGGGTCGGGCACAATGTATTAAAATGATATATTTTACAAAATCCGAAAAATATATTAAGATATGCCCCAGGACTACGGCATTTTTCACTGTAAGCTGGTGAGAATTAATCGGCTTATGAGAAGATTCATCAAACTTGGACGAGTTTTTCATTTCTTACTTTTAATGGCTGAAACATTTGGGTGTTATTAGGCAAGAAGCCAACTTATGAGAAGAATTGTCAAACTTTTTACTAATTAGGCCGAAACCTTTGGGAAGATAGATATTGTTCCCAACAAAATATCGCGGGTCATAAATTGGATAGTCCCAGTCTGCACGCTACAGTATATCTGACATGTCATCTTTGAGTCCTTGACTGTATTAAAGTTGAGGTTTATCTTTCCTTATGGTTTAATCTGCGATAAATGAGAGTGTTAGGAACAGTTGTTTGGTAACCAAGATTAATGCAGAAACTTTACCCATTTACGTTTAAATTAATAGAAGGTACGTACGTTGGTAATCCTGTAATTCCTCCAGATCCTTAAGCATATAAAAAGTACTTTTAACTGGTTTACTATAGATACACAAACTAGTATACAAAATGACAAATTATTAGATAGAATTGAAATTTCTATTCCCACACTCTTTAAATTATAAAGTCATATATAAGTTGATGCAAAATTAAAAAGAAAAGAAAATAATGTACTGTTTCATATTCGGTCATCCCGATTAGGATTTAATTATCATGTGGGTTTTATTTTTAAGAAACTATGTATGCTACTTAGTGTGCACCGTTGGTGCTTTTTGGCAGGAAGTACTTGAAAGTAAAGGTGAGAGAAGTACAAGCTAGGAGGAGTAAGAAGACGAAAATGAATCCGATCCGGAGCCAGCGTCGTCGTCCCAGTCCCACGCAGCATTCAATAACCCCATTCATGGCGGTTCCAACCACAAACTGCAGTTGGGTGCACATATTAACTCTCCTCCAACCACCCTGCTTATAAGTCCCTTTCTTCCTCTCTCTCTCTCTCCCCACCCAGGATCCTCGCCCCTTGTATCTCTCTCTCTCTCTCTCTTTTCTCTCTCATTCTCCCCGTGCATCTTTCTGATATCAATATGGCCGCCGGCGAACACCCTCTTCTGTCGACGGAGATCGTCAACCGGGGCATCGAGTCGACCGGACCGGACGCCGGATCCCTGACGTTCTCGGTACGGGTGCGGCGGCGTCTCCCGGACTTTCTCCAGTCGGTGAACCTCAAGTACGTGAGGCTGGGCTACCACTACCTGATCAACCACGGCGTTTACTTGGCGACGGTGCCGCTTCTCTTGGTCGTGTTCAGCGCGGAGGTGGGCAGCCTGAGCAGGGAGGAGCTGTGGAGTAAGCTCTGGGACGAAACGAGCTACGACCTCGCTTCGGTGCTCGCCGCCTTCGGCGTCCTTATCTTCACCGCCTGCGTCTACTTCGTATCCCGCCCTCGCCCCGTTTTCCTCCTCGACTTCGCATGCTATCGACCCTCCGACGAGCTCAAGGTACGTACCTATGTATAATTAATTAATTAATGAGCTAGCTAGATATTTATATACGAAGGAGTTGCAGAGTTGCAGGTCACGGTCCACCATTGTAATTAATTAATGGAACCTCGATGGGCGTCACCGTTGGCCGAACGTTCTCAGCTTTTAGTGTAAACGTAGTAGGACCCCCTAGATAATATAATTCCTCGCTCGATCCTTTGGAGCAAAAATATCAACATTCTTTCCTGCAGTAGTGTTCTAAACAACGAAAAAACAAAGTTCATGAAGATGGAAAACATTTGATTGTGATCCGGGTTCCCCTCATCTTTTTATTAAGAATCACATACACCTTAAATTGATTAAATGTGGGCTATATTATCTAAAAATTGGATCCAATAACATTGTTAATTAAAGTACACGTTCTATTGTTTGAACTTTGGTAAATATTGAATATCATCAGGTGTCAAAGGCGGAATTCATCGAGCAAGCTCGGAAATCCGGGAAATTCGACGAAGCAAGCCTGGAGTTCCAGAGCCGGATCCTGAAATCGTCGGGGTTGGGGGAGGAGACGTACATACCCAAGGCGGTGATGTCGACGGAGAACTGCGCGACGATGAAAGAAGGGCGGGCGGAGGCGGCGACGGTGATCTTCGGCGCCCTGGACGAACTGTTCGAGAAAAGCCGGGTACGGCCCAAAGACGTGGGCATCCTGGTGGTGAACTGCAGCCTCTTCAACCCCACCCCGTCTCTCTCCGCCATGGTCATCAACCACTACAAGATGAGGGGCAACATCCTGAGCTTCAACCTCGGCGGCATGGGCTGCAGCGCCGGCGTCATCGCCCTCGACCTCGCCCAAGACATGCTCCAGGCCAACCCCAACAACTACGCCGTCGTCGTCAGCGCCGAGATGGTCACTTTCAGCTGGTACCCCGGCCGCAACCGCTCCATGCTCATCCCCAATTGCTTCTTTCGCATGGGTTCCTCCGCCGTCCTCCTCTCCAACCGTCGACGCGACTTCCATTGCGCCAAGTACAGACTCGAACACATCGTTCGCACCCACAAAGGCTCCGACACCCGCAGCTTCAGGTAAATTGTTCTGAAAAAAAAATAAATAAATAACAAAGTCTTATTAATAAATTAATATCTTTTCTACTACGTGTGTGTTTTTCGTATGTGGGACTTAACTAAAATTACGTACATACAGGGCGGTGTACCAAGAGGAAGACGAGGAGCGGGTGAAGGGTTTGGCGATCAGTCGGGATTTGATGGAAGTTGGGGCCACGCCCTGAAGGCGAACATAACGACGCTGGGGCCACTGGCTCTGCCATTGTCGGAGCAGCTGACCTTCTTCGCGACGCTCATCGCGCGCCACCTCTTTGGGGGGAAGGAGTCGAGGAAGCCGTACATCCCCGACTACAAGCTGGCGTTCGAGCACTTCTGCGTGCACGCGGCGAGCAAGAACGTCCTCGACGAGCTGCAGAAGAACCTGGAGCTCAGCGACGCGAACATGGAGCCGTCGAGGATGGCGCTCCACCGATTCGGCAACACCTCCAGCAGCAGCATATGGTACCAGCTCGCGTACCTGGAGGCCAAGGAGAAGGTCCGCCGCGGCGACCGCATCTGGCAGATCGCTTTCGGTTCCGGATTCAAGTGTAACAGTGCCGTTTGGCGATCCATGGGCCGCGTCAAGAGGCCTACTGCCAACCCTTGGCTCCATTGCCTCCACCGCTACCCAGTCTCTTCCTAGCTCCTCTACCGATCTAGATCCACCCTCTCTGCATTAATTCTTCTCGGTAAAACATATAGGGGAACCACTTCTTCTTCCTGTATCATTTTTCAAGTTTCAATAGTTAAATCAAACAATTACTGCTAGCGATTCACAATATTCCAAAAGGTAACAATTGTACTGTTGAATATTGTTTATCTTGGTACGTCCTCATGGATGGAATATTTCTCTCTTGTATTAATAATGGGTCTCAAATGACAAATTCTACTTCTACCATCCCAACTCGCTCTGTTCAAGAATTGTTGAGACGCGCGTTCTAATTATTTGTTGAGAAGCAGCGAGCGCTAAAATTACAAAAGCCAAAACCCGGGAATTGGCGGCTGGGTTAAGGACTGAAAACTGAAAATAGACTGGTGAATGCCTTCCCTCTTGGGTTGGTCAAATCTGCAGGATGAATTTTGTTGGTTTGTTTCATGAATTTCATTAGCCTAAACAGGGAGAGTTTTAAATTTTATATTTGAAAACTAGCTTATAAACCAGTCCAATGCAAGATAAACATGCGGTTTAAAAGGAAATTTCCTAAAGTCTTTTTTAAAATTTTCAAAAAGAATTCTAAAATTAAATTTTATATAAACTCAACTTGTTATCTCCCCACACCATCTTGGAGCAACGAAAAGAAGATCTAAATACAAAAAATAAATTAACCACGTAAACCATTTTTTTAACAAAGTAGCAATTCAATAAATTTATGGCTAAGTAAGACACAATAACTAGATAATAACAATAGATGAAAGAATAACTTAAAATTTTAAGTAGACTTCGAAGAAATTTAAGGAAATTATCTCCCCAAGAATTACATAAATATCTTAAAATTAAATTAAAATTGGGAAAAACCTTTGACTATAAAACTTCAACTTATATAAAACCCAGATTTATTATCACGCTACCCTATTTAGCTATCCTTATTTCATCTATTTACCTACTTTCTTCTCCGCTCCATGCGCAACTATACTAACCCCATTTGTCATCTTGTTCTAGTCGCTGACCCTATTCTACTCTTTGTGATCTATTTCCCTAAACCCCTCGCTCACCACAAGCCAATCGCCATCCTCTTGTCAAACCATCCGCTTATCCCTACGTCGGTATTGGAATTATTTAAGATTCTAATCATTTTTTATTTTAGAAAAATACTATCTATTGTAATACTAAAAACAACTCTTGTAATTTCTCAAAATTACCTATTGACCATTTAGGCTAAATCAAGCTCCCATTTTTGTGAAAACGATGAGACTTAGGTTAATGCCCATTGTGTGGGGCAAACTGGATACCATTTCCATAGCATCCCTCCCTCCAATTAGCGTTTGAAGAAAAAAAAATTCAAGTAAAAACTCGAGTTTTCGGTGTATGAGAAATCGTGACTGGAACGGCCTTTCCTCGATGCTGTCGGAAGCCCTTTTTTCCTCAAAGCTTTCCAAACACTGAACTAGTGTCGGCGTTCCCAATAAATGAAAGACAAACAAATACAGAAGCATGGGGTCTACAGCTGCCAAAGCATAATGCAGTCGTATTCACGCGGGCATGGACACTTTTTATGCGTTACAAAAAACTTCGAACCTCCGCCTGCTTAACATGGCAGCTTATGCTTGCGCTTGAACCCATACGTATGAGGCTTGTTGCCTCCCCACCATATCCTGTACCTGATTGACCCCAGCCACGTCTCTTTTCAGAGAACCCGTGATCGATCACCTTCTTGCACTGGATTTCTTCTTGCGCGAGCGCTTTCGGGTAGAAAGCACCAGAAGGGCTAGGAAGTCTAGGGGATTTTGCACATGAATACTCCTGATCGCCTTTCAAGTTACGTTCCTTTCCTGGCTGTTGTGATCCAGAAACCGAACTGCTTCCATCATATCAATACGACTCTGCTCATTTCTTCTGCTTCACCGATCAAATGAAGCAGCGGAATTATCATCGTAATGGCCTCTCCACGCATTTCCGCTGTCAGATGCGCTGCATGCTTGATTCTGCCCGCCCATATTAACCAAATCACCATCTAAGCTCATCTGCTGAACTTCTGCGGACGACAGTATCTTGATACTCTGAACACAGCTGACAAATTCCCTGCAGTTGGATCAAAAGAAAGGATAATAAAAGTATTAAAATCATTGCCAAATATAAAGCAATGGAATCCAAATCTCATAGCTGACGTCCGGAATTGAGCTCCACTTACTCCCACGGATCATCTCCCACAAGTAAGATATCGTTCTCGTGATCCACGTAGACCAACTTCCAGTCAGTCCTGTGCGGATCCTCCAGCTGCCCCTCGATCCCAAACATGCATGCAAGATCCTGTCTAAGATCATCGTAACCCCTGTACCGAGTTACATCTATTGATCTTCCAACTGAACCACGCTTGTGAACCTTCAATATCCAAAAAATTGCTCAGTACACTAGAACACATAAATCGACATAAAAGAAAAAGAACAAATTACTGAGAGAACATCTAATCTCCAAAACAAACCATTCAAGTGCTCAGAGAATTCATTTTAACATAATTTAGTCATTTTTCTGGTGCATGAAATGCAAATACTATGAGAGGTGACTTTTTTTTTGGCAATGAAAAGGATTAAATACACAATTTCATGGGCATATGCACAAGCAAGGTATAATCTTTCGTTTCAGAAAAGAAATGTCACGTAAAACAGTTCACGTGGGGAAGAGGGGAGCATTTTAAGAAACTCATTGGATATAATGATAATAATAACAACATACTGGGATACTAAATTTTAGGATTTTCTAAGAAACATCCGATAATAATGAAAACTATTGCAACTCTAGAAAAATGCAAAAAATAATATGCATACAATAATATTTTGATTACATTAATTCATCAAAAAACAACAACTGGCAAAATTACAATTGAACTAACTTCTGTAGACACAATATTTGAGCCAAATGCCTATACAAATTTGCATTATTAAGTTTTCATTTCGAGGAAACATAAATATATGCTTTTGTAGGAAAAGTGGTTCAAACGATGCCGAGCTATGTTTACTCGAGCACTTTAAAGAGTATTCAAGTATCGAAAGGAAAAGGAAACCGCGGCTCTTAGAAGTTAGGATAATTCATTCTGCTCAAACAAGTTGAGATGGCTAGTTTTCTGGTTCATGAGGAAACAAGGCTTTGATTGTAAAACACTGTACTATCCAATTAGAATATGGCCAAAGGAAGGGGAAGCATACCTTAGTAAACGTCCTCATCCTCTGAGGCTGTTGACTGGTCCATGCCCCTCTGTTAAGGACCCCATTTTCATTGACTACAGGATCACTTGAACAGCTCGGTTTAAATGACATGTCCGCCACCCCAAATGACTGAGAACTGATTCCCGCAGTAGATAATTCTGTCTCTATGTCTTTCGGATTGTTGTAAGTGGCAAGTAAATTCTGAAGATCCTTCCCTGAACCAAAACCCCTAGATAACAGAGTATCAGGGGTAAAACCGTCGATATTAACACCAAAGAGAAGGTTATTCCGAGGATCCACTTGAACTTCTCCATCCAAACCAAATGAAGGCAGGTTAAAATTTTGCTGAATGCTTCCATCCATACCAAATGAGGTTGCTGATGAAGAAGCATCCAAATGATCAGTAACAGCACTCCCACGACATGCTAGTTGATCTGATTTCTTTGAAGTGGGCAACTCATTTTTTACCCGAATCTCGGACTTAATTTGCATGTCTTGTACCAGATCACTGGCGGGTCCATGTCGAATCACCATATCCTCCAAAAGTGGTGGCCCTTGCTGGGTCCTGTTTGACATACTCGTTGAGGACACATGACAGTTATTTGTCGAAGGTGAGGTTGAACATGAAGGAGCATCTGCTGCATCTGTAAGAGTAGAATGGCCTCTACCAAGCAAAGGACATTTGACTTGACTCAGAATGTGATTAGATGAAATATGCTGTGATTGTTGATGGGACGAAATCTGCTGTGATTGTTGATGGGATGAAATCTGCTGTGATTGCTGATGGGACGAAATCTGCTGTGATTGTTGATGGGATGAAATCAGCTGTGGTTGGTGATGGGATGAAATCTGCTGTGGTTGGTGATGGGATGAGAATTGCTGTGTCTGAGGATTGGAGGATGTTTGCTGTGTTTGGTGAACTGACGATATTTGCAGTGATTGGGTCAGTAGAGGGGAAGAAAATTGAGTTCCACTGAGCTGCTGCTGAGGATGCTGATGTTGTTGAATTTGTGGATTTTGATGCTGCTGTTGTTGCACCGGAGATGGAAACTGAGGGCTTGTCTGAGAAAGCAACTGCTGCTGCTGCTGCTGCTGCTGCAATTTCTGTAGTAACTGAAGCTGAAGTTGATGCTGCGATAATGGCTGCTGTTGCAATTGTTGCTGCTGTGGCCTCTGTCCGAGATTCTGTGGTTGTTGGTCAACTTGTGACTGAAATTGAAAACTTTGGGATTGGACTGAAACGTCACTAGGTATATGAGAATTTTGTTGGGATTGCGAGTTTGGTCCCACAAACTTCTGCTGCTGGAGTTGAGAGTGTTGTGGATTTTGCAGTGAAACCTGATTCTGAACCTGAGTCTGTGGAAGTGTTTGGCTAATGAAAGACAACTGTTGCTTTCGCTGAGACTGTTCAGCAACACTGGGACTAATAAGGTGGGGTCTTTGGTGTTGTTGATGTGGCTGTTGTAGTAGCTGTTGTTGTTGCTGCTGCTGCTGCAGTGGAGACAGCTGTTGTTGTTGCGGCACCAATGGTGTTGATGGATTAATGATAGTTGGCCGTTGTTGTGTTTGTTGAAGCTGGTGAGGCCATGTCATGGGGGCTTGTGAAAGTTGTTCCGGTTGAGTGACAGGTTGATTTGATTTTGGAATACTGAATTGTGAATTGGATAAATGCAAGGATGCTTGGGATTGAAAATTCAGAATTTTTGATGGATCATCTGCATTTGAGTTGGTGGGCAAAGCAGTTGTAAGCATAGATGGGAAGTATCCAGATTGAGTTGTGTGGTTCATTAGAGGGTTCTGCTGCTGCTGCATGCTCATCCACTGGACCAGACTTAAGCCAGGAAAGATAGAATTTTGAGCATCCTTCATGCCCATGTCATCTGCCAACCATGGCATAGCCCTTTTAAAAGCGTTCTCTATCTCTGCCTCCTCATCTGCAAGTTACTCCTATCAACCTTTGATAAGATACTCTAATTTCCAGTTGTATAATCCCAACACTTGTAGGAAGCTACTACAGCATATACCAATTCAACAATAAACTTATTTAATATTAAAAGTGGCTTACCAGGCATTCCTGGCTGCCTAGGGAACTTGGGCCTGAAAAAGGGTGGAGGGCAAATGTAGAAAGGGGTGGCAACAGGCTCAACCTCCCAAATTGAAACCCGGTTCCGTCTTTCACCAGCAGTAGATTCATCCCAGTTAACCTATCGCATATAAAAATCGTCAGTGACAACTACGGGAAAATAAAGATAACGATGACCCTTGAAAGAAACAAGTATTTCACGTGCTGATTATTTAATATCAATTTGTTAGAGATCAGAGGTACTTCAGTAATTTCGGATTGAGAGTACGTCTGTAATTTCTGTCTTAATTTCTGTTAGTGGTAACTTGTTGAAGAGTGGCGTAGGATTAGTTGCTCTTATTTTCTTCATTAGTAGCCTACTAACCATTAAGGGCATAATTGTGATGTCATAAGTGCATCTAACATACTAATGGATTGGGAGACGAGATAAATCAAGACCTCTAGATTCAATGTCTTCTCTCTTCTTTTCTTTCAATCTCCCTGTCTCTTACAATTTCTCACACAATTCAATAATTAACTCCATGGATAACATGAAAACTCTAGCTAACTCTGCATGGGTACCATTCATACCATTAAATAAATGATATCAGTCACAAATCTAACTGGGATTTAACTCTAACCTGAAGATTGCGCCACTGGGAACCTTTCCATCGTGAGGAATCCAGATCACTGATGCCTGTAATTGTCCCCATATATCTTCTTACTCCCGATTCTTCAGTCTCAAACATCATCCTGAATCGCATGCCAAGTGAAACTTGGGTATACAGTGCTTTCTGATATTTTGCTAAGGGAATGACAAATTCTGAAGGGCTTGCTCTGTTAACCAGGAAACAAAAAGAAAATCATGCCTTGTGATTAGAGAAGGAAAGCATATCGAAGGCATCGCGACATAATCACAATAATGGAACCCTATTTGCATTAGTTTCCTGCCTTGGACAGATACTGCATCTTCAAATCACATGCACAAATGTATTAGGCCTCAAAGAACTACCAGCCATTACTTTGACATAGCACAAAATTATCTTCGCCATATTTGGATGGACTTCTAATAATATCAAGAATATTTATTTGGACACGAAATCACAGCAGGTTACTTCGATGTCACCACCTTGATTGGGAACCTTGGTTGCTCTGCCCACTTTCCTGTAATTTTTTGAGGAAAACTCTTTTTTTTTCAATCCAATTTCCATACCCCTGAGGAGAATCGAACACAAGACCTCCCATTACACAACTCTCCATGTGACCACTGAGCTATGCCCAGTTCACCCTACTTTCCTGTAATAAAAACATAGATGCAAGACAATACCTTGGATTGTAAAAAATGGTGAATGGACTATTACCTGCCGCTGCATGAGCTGCAGCAGCAAGAATTCCAATGTGCATACTGTCACTAGATAAGACTGATGATGAGAGAGTTGGTTGTTGTCTGCCAGCACGCCTTATACCCAATAAGAGCTGTGATTTCTCATCCCTACATGAGCAGATGTCCAAATAATTCAGTGTTTAATCATAAAAATGTCATTTACTGATCCTCTCACGAACACCTTAGTGGGGATCACCTTATAAAAAGGACCGAGTCCCCCGCACAAAGTCTTTTTGTACTAACAAAAACGCTCCAACCTGTAGTCAGAAGATGCCTTTTTGGTTGACCTGAAAATTTAGTCGATCATGAACCTTCAGGAATAATAGACCCTTTGAAGGAAACATAGAAGGAGAAGAAAAAAGAACATTAATTACAATCCTACAACTTGAAAATAATTAGGAAACCTAAAATGAAGTGGTGTTTTGTTAATGTTCAAGAATTTCACTTACATGTCAATCCTTTACCAAGAGAGAAACTGACACGAAGTTACCAAAAGACCAACATAAACATATTTACTGGCATAGAAAAAGTGAGCATTTTGAGACAGTAAAGGATCCAATCATATCCTTGTCATGAAAGAAAGACAGCTTACAGAAGAATAGGATATTTAAGAAAGAGAAACAGATTATAAGTACGAAAGTCCAGAACAAGAAAATACCACGATAGATATGTCGAAACGTCCAAGCAACATCATGCAAATCTCTGGCCGTTAGCTCTTGAGCTGGTGGTTGCATTGAATAATCCTACCAACATGTTACCACTTAAGCACTAGAGAAGAAAAAGTAGTACATAAGACTTCTTCATGTACATCTAAAATCAGGAGGTATCATACATACAAGAGGAGGGAAGATCTTTTCAGCTGCACGACGTGGAACAGAAAATCCACCATGGGTGCTTGTATCACTAGCAGTGAGTGTTTTACAGAAGAATTCAGTTGGTTGTTTGTTTTGCTTAAGGCCCATGTCAGAAGCTAGCAAGGCATCTTTATCGTACTAGCAGAAATCAATAGAGAAGAAGCACATCAGAGAAATAAGGTAAATATTAGCAAAAAAATTCAGAATTCTAAAAACATGATGAAATTAATACAGCAATGAAGTACTACAGTGAGTGACCTCTATCAAATGTAAAACAAATTGATTGAGGGCCCACTAGTATTTCCAGAGAGAGGAAAAAGTTTCATCCTATATGTACACCAACATTCCAGGAACAAGCAAGCATTCATCAGAATTTTAGATTACAACAACAAAGAGGTACCTCCACCTACTTTATTCACAGGTTGAAGAGTCATCTGTGCATAAACCTCATCTGTTTCAGCATCAGCCTGACAAAATGTGGGAGTTTAGTAAACCAGACAAAAGATTATATTTCAAGAAAAAGTGTGAGATGAAGGCTTACATGAAGAGTGACATTATGGAGCACACATATCAACTTAGACGGAAGTGATGGATAATTTGGGATACCATCTGTCTCCTTTTGCATTGAAGCTGCAACCTGATACAGATGCGAATAAAACAAATTGGAAGCATTATATATATATATATATATATATATATATATATATATGTTTTCTCCAATAGAAAAGCTTACATAAACGTGTATGCCTTAAGAATTAGTAGATATGTTAGTTCTTTACAAGCGAAAAAGAACTCTACCTGTTCACTGTGGCCTTGAGGAAAGTAGACAACTAGACTCCCCACAGGAGGAAGTGACACGAGTGGGCCTGCACACGCATGCCATAGTTCTGAATTTATGCTCCTTTTCTCCCCTGATACACCAAGTTTAACATAGTAGTCATCAAATCAGCAAGGAATAGCAGTGGTATCTAAAACAGAAACGGTGTGGACATTATCATAGAGAAAGTATAGGTTATTATGCCATATATTAGATGGATTGAAATTCAACAACGCACCAATTTTGACTCCACAGCTCACAACTAAGACGTAAATTTCATATCCTGTGATGTCAACTGAGCTGGTTTCCGTTGTTAGGCTAGAATTTTGAAAAGAATCTCGGTATCAACGTAGGACACGCAAAGCAACTGAAATAACTCGCAATGCCAAATTTTGGATTTTAAAATTAGTTCTTTGGAGGATTTTAGGTGACTAACGTGTTTTCAAGGGATGTAAAGATTTTTTTGTTGCAGAAGCAGAGATAGCTCACCATCTTTTAGAAAAGAAATGGGAAAAGCATGACAAAAAGAAAGAAAGAAAGAAAGAAAGAAAAAAGGGCTGCACAAGAAAACACTTCGTCTTTTCAATGTTATTAGAAAAATATTCAAACTTGAATAAAACTAGCAAACCCGTGAAAATATTAAAGAGCAGAATTGTCCAAATTTAGCTGAAGCTAAAAGTTCCAGAGCTGTACCATCTGAATTTGTCGAATATCCATTTGACGGTGCCTTCATGTTGGCAGATGCCGCAGGAGAAGTCTAAAAATGCTTCTGAAATTTACTAAAGAATAAGCCTCGGCCAATCCTTTCTGGTGTGAGAAATCTTGGAAAACTTCCGATCCGTGTCAGCAACAACTTCTTCCATTAAAGTACTAGACGAGATTCCATTACTATATATTTCTACTTCTACAGGAACTAGTTTCTTCCTTCATACCAAAGAAGCGGGATTTTCAGTAAACCAATTCACGAGCTCGGAAGGCCTCTAACTTTTACCAGTGCAGAATTTGCTCCCTTCTGTATATGACCCACGTGAGACATGTAATTACGATACTACCTTCACCAGAATTTCAACAACTGCGTTTTTTGGTACATCCGCAACGGCTGTCGCGAAAACAATAAAGATTTTTATACCCAACTTCTCTGGGTTGCTCAGAAATGCTTTAACTGCACATTTCTATGGCGAAACTCCCAACTTCCTCAATTTCATTGTTGAGATAACAGTCCAGAAAGAACCGTGTCGCTTTCTTCTATGAAAACTGCGCCTCCACGACGAATACAGGAATCTGTAACTTAAGCGTTGAGTTGGCTGAATTTGCTCAATTAACTGCTCGGGGCACGAAATTTTGGAAAGGCGAAAGTTTTAAAAACAACAACAATCGCCAAGGCTGTTCTAAAGCTGAAGTTGCCACGAAACGACGACCAAAACGGGTTCTATGCAAAATTTGGTCGAATTAGTCCAGAGTTTCGGGGACAAGAGTGAAAGACAGAGCGTTCGGAATCAGAGGGAAAAGACAGTGCTCGGAATAACTAATAAGTATACTAGACATTAGTGAATGAAGGATAAGGACTCGCCGAACTTCCTCCAGTAAAACATGACAGTCTTTCGTGGCTAATAAATTGATGAAGTCCTACTATCGAAGTAGCTGTATAATTCATCGGAGAACCGTAGCAGCTCATTGAAGTAATCCTCCTCGGATTAATTTGCAGCTCTTAGCAGCTGGAACAAGGGAAAACAATAATTACCTTGAAGGAAGAAGACTCGGTAGAAGTCCCGGAAAAAGGGGAGCCAACGGTATGTAAAAAAATCCTAAGCTTAACGTCTTACGGCGAGACTGTAGGTTTCAGCGCAGAACTTCCTTGTCGAACTTTAATAAATTTACAGTAAGCTTCTGCACGGAAGAAGCTTGATGCATGAGTTCCAAACAGGTTGAAAAACACCGGTATGTAGCTTCTGAATTAGCGTGTGCCGAGAACGGAAAAGCCGACGGATTAGACTCGCCGGAGACAGGGGAGATTACCGGTGGGTAATGACCAAGGAGGCGTCCAGAATAAGCTCGGTGTGGTGTCCCTAGCCGACACGAAAAGGACGCGAGCAGGTTAAAAAAGGATAGGCTGCCCCTCCCTTCTCAGACAAACCATCGCTCAAATTCTCCACAAATTCTTCTCAAATTCCTCGCAAATTCACATCTCCTCGCCATTAGTTTATTCTTTGTTCCATTAAACAACACGCGAGGGCCGCAATTATTCTGCCGTAAAAACGGGGAACTCTCACATGCGAATTTCTTCATCAAATGTTACACGGCAATCACCATAATACCCTCAACCACAGGATCAAAAGACGAAAACACCACGCCTCCCGCATAAAGACCTAGAGCGAGGCATAATCTGGTCTGATGCGCACGTCCCGTCCGTCGTCCGTAGTGGCGCGTGAAAAAATTTGAGGAGAAAAAAAGGGAATTTATCGCGGTCAGGGGGGGTTCGACACTGCCCATGTGGACGCGGCAGCTTTTGTCGGGGCAACGACCGTTCGCCAAACAGAGCAATTAAATGCAGCCATCCTTTTTCAGTGATTGGACGAAGTAGAGGACGCATCGGTAATTACGTCCCCTGTGCGAGGACCTTTTCGTACAAAAAAAAAAAAAAAAAAAGAAAGAAAGAGCTACTGTTGGCGGCGCTCCGTGTCCGGCCGTGCTCGTGATCGATGTCCTTGTGTTACCCTCCGATCGACCCGGGAAGGTGCTCGAAGCCGGGAGCTGTCAGACGTGACGGTGCCATCCGACGGTCCGAAATCCAGATTGGAGGAAACGGATCGATCATCGATCACGTTAGTGTGGGCCCAAACCACCCCACTCCAGGTCGACCGAGCGACGTCGAGGAACAGAAGATTGATTGAAAGGATTCGTATTGTCCCGAAACGTGGACTCTGGAATTTAATGAAGGATTCGTATTGTCCCTAAACGTGGACTCTGAATCGATCTAATGTGGAATCTAGCGATGAGCTAGCGATGAGCTAGCGAGTAGCGCGGCCTGTGTTTCTGTCAACTGCCGCCGCTTGCGCTTTGCCAGGCGTATCGTATCGGCATTGGCGTGTGAACCGTGGACTGGAAAGTACCAGATTCCGATCCCACCTGATAGTGGGAGCTTATCTTTTTTTCTTTTCTAAAAGATTTCACAGCCTTTACGAAAGTTTTCGGCTTTGAAACGACTTCGTGTTGGACTTAATAACTAATGACGTTTTCCTCGAAGTTTTTACACCCTTTTCCGCTCCTGGATGTTTATCCCGCGGTTAAACTATAAACTCACTGAATCGTATTCGTGAATGGACTGTAACAAGTTATCATGGATTCCATTCAGCAATGTAGTGATTAGTGGAAGCAAATTTCTTCGTTGACTCGGCGTGCGCTTCTCCAAAGTCCAAAGATTGAAGTCCAAGGAAGAGATTGGAATGACGGGATCGGCCCCGAATCATTACGATGCCATGCACTACCATCCTTTGAAACCTCACCTTGAGCAATCATGACGGAGCATCATACATGGCAGATGGATGCGGTACACACCGCCGGGTCGGCGGCAGGCGGGCCGCCATCTTTTTTTGTCACCCTGTAAAGCCTATAAAAGCCTGAAGCTGCCTCCTTCAAACAAAAAAACGAACCACTTCGTAGCCTTTTCCATGAATTATTATATGGTTTTAAAATAATTTTTTTTACAATATTCTTGCATTAGTTTTTTTTAATAACTCCTTTTATTATTCTCAAAAGCAAGTAGAATGCCAGTAGCTTACATTCTATTATAATTATCAAGATTTTATATGATTCATATAATAACCCTGCACGGGGATTATGATGACGATGGCTTTATCTTTTACCATGCGTATTCTCTAATGAGCTGCGTGACGTTTGAATCCATAAGCGAGTTATTATATAAGTTTTAGGGCCTTCTAAGTTGGGACCCATTGCATTATACATCGGGATATACCTCTACCATTCAATCAATGTAACTCAGTGTAATACTAATACCCCCTGAAAAAGTCGCAGTTCCATTATTGAGAAGTCGTTCGAGATTATCTTCCATAGATAAAGATGATCGATTGGAACTTCGAGCTTCCAATATGGTCAAGTTGTTGGGATGAGCGTGACACTCGATTCTTACTTGTGGGAGCTAGGAACTGGGATGATTTCTATGCCTTCGATTTAGGCGACGGACGAGTCCTAGCGTAGAGGCAAATTAGGGGAATGTGTCGTCGGCATATATTCCAAAGATTCACAACGTTTGGCACACTCGTCTTTTACAGCTAGTTCAACCTTGCAAAAAAAGCTGTTCCATTCTGCTGCTGTCGGAGTCAAGATGCCGATCTTCTAATTAGCCCGAGATGCCGAGCGTCTCGACGACGGAAGCTGGATGCACCATGGTCCGAGTTTCCTATAGACATGACACCACTTTACGGGTTCGTGGAGGGGATTGGACTTTTAGATGTGGCAGCGGAGGGAAATATCTGGAGCACGAGTTTATTCAATTAATGGCGTTAGTGGCGGTGATATGAATGGGGTGCATGAATGCACAGTTGACGGGGTGTCACTTAGTGACAGCTATGCGTACATTAAGACAGAGATGTGACACCACTGAGCCATATCCGACGTCCTTATCATCCAGGGTGAACCAAATCCATGAATCAGGAATTTGATAGCCCCTCCTCTCATTTTTTTTTATCTTGAATGTCAAAAGAAAACGAAAAGCAACGCTCCTTGGTCTTTTAGTCCTTATCTAAAGCTGTAAGAGACGGGTCCCCTCTCCCCGTGGGATATTGACGATGGAGATGAAAATGTTGAATACTGCCACCCACCTTTTGTCAAAGATCCTGAAGAGCCAAGCAGGAAGGAGGGAGTGAGCCGACTGACGTCGAGAGTGGCAGAGGAAGCTCTCATGCGTTATGAGTAATCTGAGAGATGCTCGCGATCATAAAGAACGCACATACGGGGGACAGGGGAGGCCACAACACAAGCAGAGTACACTCAATGGTCATCGTGGCAAATTAGGAAAAGCGAGCTTCTTCGTTATTATTCTTTCTGGGCTGCTCAGCCTTTTATCTGCCTTTCGCGTTTCAGGCAGGCAGACCATATAAAGGAGCATGAGGGACCCCAAAGCAAAGGCAAAGACTGTAGACTAACGTCGTGAGCTGCTTTTTTTACAAGGATTTGTCACCGTTCAGATTTAAGTCGATTCGTCAGTTGCTGCAAACTAGCCAAAGTACTGAAAGCCGCATTCCTGAACTTGGGTGGGTTCATCGCATATGATCTCGCCGGCAAAGATCAAAATCCCGGCCACAGCTAATCAAAACCTCCATAAATTATGTTGGGTGAATTGAATGGAGTCGATGATAAGTCGACAGCACGCAGCGTCCGGTGGGTCCTGTCGCCCTGGACAATGCAACAGTGAGCACCCAGCGAATGTCGCCATTATCGAAAGACGGTGAGCTCTCTTGGAGATCTCCATACGCGTTATTAACATATTATTCCACCGTGCCCAGGTCAAAACTCCAATCTTGCCCGCGGAACCAATCCTCTGGTCTATATATAAATCACCTGAAACCCCTAAAATATATATATGCCCGTACCGGAGAGAAACCCGACTCGTGATTCCCCGAAAAAATAATTCTGAGGCTCTGAAACCAACCAAAATCTACCGACGGCGACACAACAGCGTGGCGTTTCCATAACCGGAATCCATAAACCTTGATCATAATCCAAGCAAATGTAAGTTACAGAAAACGAAGACAATGCCCGGGAGCTGCGGAGGAGGAGGAGCACTTTGGGGAACCGGGCCTGTGCTGAGTTTAAGGAAATCGTGGGCATGATTGCTCGATTGCTTGTCCCCTACACACTTCTGCATCGCTGCACAGCGACAATACCCAAAAATATAGGGAATAGTCGGCCAAAGTTTTTTCCCCCTGTTTCCATACAGAGCTCCTGCGAATAAAAATGGCGGAACACACGTGGGTTGGGTCCATCATCGCTCTTATTATTATGTGCTAGTGACAATGAATTGTTCTCATCATGGAAGCAGGAAGATGCTTCTGAGCGGCCCCCATATGGAATTTGATTGCAAAACACCGTTCCCCATGGAACTGCTCCTGTGCTTGCGTTGCATTCGGACTTACTTTTCGTCGGAGAGATACAGCTGTTGGGGGGTGTGTTCTAATGGCAACTTGTTTACTCAATTTGACACAAAAGAAGAATGCATTTCATATCGAGATAATTATGTCATCGAGAGTGTTTAATCGTTTACATTCATATGCACAATTCAAGATCGGGATAAGCCCATTTCTAGTGCAATCTTCATAAACTTCAATTTTCAAAAAAGGCTATAGACCATTTTCCCATGGCATAATGTCATAATCTCCATTTTTAGCTTTCAATGAGTCTTCCTTTCCCCGTCTGCCTGCCACATTGTTTGCCTCCTGGAACGCATGTTGGAGTTGGTAACTGGGGTGCTTCAACGATAGGTTGTGAGAATACTCCACTAATAGGTTTAGTCGCCAATGCCCTACTGCCTTATGCTCTGTTGCCATAACCTGATGAGGAGGAAAGAAACCATATAGTGTAAGAATTAACAGGGCATGTGATTCCGCCTCGTTATTTGTCTTCGGTGGGAAGGGCCCAAAAGCAGCAAAGAGGGGAGCGTCCTGTGCATCCCGAATTATTATCCCACCTCCAGCTACTTTTTTCTCAATAAAATAGGAATTTGGAACATTCCTTTCTTTTGCAATTTCCTCTTCTGTGCATATGGCCTTTTTATATAGATTTTATGGAGTTGAAGTAGTGTTGCTGAATCTCTAATGATTTATCTCGCACCACAATTCCCAGAGAGTTACTACAATGAGTAATTGGGTTTTTGGGACACCTCCACGTCAGCTCTACAGCAGCAAACGGACGTTCCGGTTTTCACAACACACCGAAAAAATTAAAACATATTTTTTTATGTTTTTCTTTTTCGTCTCCCAACTGATCTTCCTTTCTCCCGCTCCGTTCTCCCCCTCTCCCGCTCCGTTCTCCCCCTCTCCCGCTCCGTTCTCCCCCTCTCCCGCTCCGTTCTCCCTCTCCCGCTCCGTTCTCCCTCTCCGTTCTCCCCCTCTCCCGCTCCGTTCTCCCTCTCCGTTCTCCCCCTCTCCCGCTCCGTTCTCCCTCTCCGTTCTCCCCCTCCGTTCTCCCTCTCCGTTCTCCCCCTCTCCGTTCTCCCCTCCGTCTCTCCTCTCCGTTCTCCCCTCTCCCTCTCCGTTCCCCTCTCCCTCTCTCCCTCTCCGTTCTCCCCCTCTCCCTCTCTCCCTCTCCGTTCTCCCCCTCTCCCTCTCTCCCTCTCCGTTCTCCCCCTCTCCCTCTCCGTTCTCCCCCTCTCCCTCTCCGTTCTCCCCCTCTCCCTCTCTGTTCTCCCTCTCTCCCTCTCTTCTTCTCCGTTCTCCCTCTCTTCTTCTCCGTTCTCCCTCTCTTCCTCTCAGTTCTCCCCCGCGGCAATTCCGGCTTTAATCAATTTAACCTTTCGAACAATGGAGAGAGGGAGAACAACGGAGAGAGAGGGGGAGAGAGGGAGAGAGGGAGAACGGAGAGGAGAAAAAAATGGGAGAAAAAGTGGGAGACAAGGAGACAAAATAAAAAGTAAAATATAAACAATTATTTCTATGTCTTTTGGGTTATGTGCAAACCGGGATATCCGGTTTGCAACTAAACTCTGGGAGCCTGACGTGGATGCCACCTAAGCATCCACGTAAGAGTAAGGCCCAAATACTTTCAACAAATGGGAAATGAAGAAAGAGATGTTCAGAGGTTTCGGCGGTGGCTTGGCACAAAGAGCAACCATCAGTGATTCTTATACCTCTTATGATTAATTACATATTTGTTGGGAGAAGTTAAGAGCTTCCAAAGGAAGACCCTATGTTTATGGAAGAAGTGTTGGGACCAAATTTTGCATCATAAGCAGTCCATTGGTCCTAGTTTAAATGCGATTTAGGCCAATTTTAATCATGTATTCATCAAGTGGTAAGTAACTTTAATGGAGAAAGACCTGTCAGCACCGAGGGTCCAGAGTGGTTTATCCTGACTTGCCCTGATTTTAATTGCATGTATTATACGGTTTGCAATGTCCGGAGACCAACAACTTCAGATACAAAATTCATTCCGCCCATTTTCACCTTGTTTGAGTGTTGAAACCTTATCACATGGTTGTAAGGGGACAACAAAGATTTGTGTTGTATCTGCCAATGCTTCCTCTAAATCAGGGTCCCAAGTGTCAAACCAAAGCGACACTTGGTTGCCATTCCCAATCTGGTACTTGATACTTTCGTGTGGAAAAATTCCATATTTTGAGTGAATGCATTATTTGTGACCATAAGGAATTCTAGTCACAGGCATTATTTGTGCCCATATGAAATTCTGATTTGTGACCATTCTCCATAGAAGTTTTAAGTCTATAAGCTTTACAACGTTCAAACTTCTGATTCCAAACCCACCTTGATTTGTAGCCTTAGAGATTTCATTCCTATTTAATAGATGCCTTTTAATAGAGATTTCAAAACATGTGATGTGGTGCTCCACGAGACTAGCAAGTACATATTTAATCAATGTTAATCTCCCCGAAAAGGAAAAGTATTTTTTTATCCATCCCTGAAGGTGTTTTTTAGCTGCCATGATAGGGGGTCATAAATCTCTCTTGAAATTTTTGTAGAAGGGATTATAATCCCCAAATACTTCCCCAACGATTCTAAATAGTTATATGGGAGAATCGATAATATATGTTCTTTAAAGTTTGGAGAGGTCTCTTTGGAAAAAAAAAATATTACGTTTTTTGGATTTATTCTCTGCCCAACCACCTTTTTCATACGAATTAAGTGCCTCCCTAAGTAAATGGGTTGTTTGGGCCTCACTTGTAGCAAGTATTAGTGTATCATGCATAGTGCAGATTATAAACTTTGGATCCATATGTTGCATGGGCTAAGGGTGTAATTTTTCTTACTAACACAAGTTGTTGACTTTTTTTTAGGATAAACTATGTTTTAAATCGAAGTCAACTGGTTCAACTGGTTCAATCGGCTTAAACCGGTGGTTCAACCGGTATGAGTTGTTGTATCTCATGAAAAAAAATTCATGATAAGATTTTTATTTACAAAAAACAAGTTTAAAAATACAAAAATTATTAAAAGTGCTAAAACGGTAATTAGACCAGTTAAATTGGTCCGATCCATTTTATGGTTCAGTAGTTGAACTGTAAAAATCAGTCAGTTAATCGGTTTTTGACTTTTTTTGGGTTTTAAAGCAAACAGAACCGCTCGAAGTCCCGGTTGAACCTGATCGAACCGGCTGGGTCGGTTCGGTTTTTAAAACACTGAAGATAACAATTCCTTGCACATTATAAAGATGAATAGAGAGATAGAGTCTCCCTACCTAACCCAATACCGGAGCCAAAATGGTACTAGATGGTACTCTATTTATGAGTACTTTGATAGGAAGGAGATGTGATCATGCAATGCTCATAGAATCGATAGTTTTTTAGCTCACCAAATATGACCGTGTAGATTTAGCTATAATTGATAGTTAGTTAAAGTATGGACTTTGGTCAACAATTTTAATCAAATTTGACTATAGGTAATGACTGAGTAAGGAGTACAATCGATCAACTATTAGCCTATTATTAGGGGTTTTATGAAAATTGAAATTTGCCTATTCCATTGATTTCATGATCTTGATGGTCCACCAAGGCCACTGTTCAAGTTATTTAAACCAAGCTTAAAATTTGATTAAAAGGACTTCACTTATAAGTAATTTCAAGTTAAGTTAAAAAAACACATTCATACAAAGCGCTCTTAACTATATTTCAATATGGCAAATTTCTTATAGGTTGGCTAATCAATGTATTAGTTTTAAGTACCATGGACCGGAGAAAAAGGGAGGGGGGGAACCTCTGTATCGTCCTACATGGACAGGTTTTCTAAGTTATTAAGGAAACTTGTCCTCCAACATATCTCTAAAGAGTAATGCTATGAGTACCGAGGCTGAGTACAGCCTCCCTCACTGTAGCTGTGGGACCCACAAAGGAAATATTTTAATACCCACTGCTACAGTGAGGGAGGCTGTACTCAAAAGTGAGTACAGCCTCGGTACTCATAGCATTATTCATCTCTAAAAGTTCGAATAGTTTGAAATACAAGTTTTGAAAATTTGTGAATCACAAATTCGTAAATCGAGATCCCAATATTTTATATGGGTTTGTGAAATTGGGGGCAACGTGCCCCATTTGTTTTTTTTTTTTAGCGGAATCCGTCCCGTCCAGCTTTGACACTCTAGGTGGAACCATCACTAGTAGTTGGTTGACTATCCCACGGTTGCAAGGGTTGCCAAAATATAGGCGAAGAGAAACTAGGGTTTTTCTACAGCCGATGGTAGGAGGTTATAGAGACCACCAATGTCCCAGTCCCGCTTTGTGAACCAGGCCGGTTTGGTCCAATTCGGTGGTGGTTCAATAAAAATGGATTTTCCACCGAATTAAAGGCCTAGTAAATTTGGTTCTGGATGAATTTTGGACCATTATGCATCATAAAATATTTGATATTTTATTATATAATTTTCAGAATTTTTATATTTTGTCTAATCTTCAATTAATGTAGTATAGTTTATTGATGTGTTTGGTTTAACACATTTACATTTTATTTGGGATTATTTAGTGAAGAACAAAGAGAAATGGGAAAAAAAATAAGGGGCTATCCTAAGTAGTAAATTTTGAGGATACTAATCCTATTACATGTGATGAGTGATGTTGGTGTAAGAATAATATTTTAACCATACACGAGACTGTGGTGCAAGAGAGAGACTAGGTGTTGGCATTTTAGGCAGTTGTATAGTTTTTTTTTTCAAATACTTGTATCTATAAGAACATAACATTTTTATATTAATAACATTGATGAATATTTATATTTTTCCATAATTTTAAAATGTTTTCCACTATATCCTTATTTATCACATGGGTATCTTAGCGTGTCATTGCATATCCGTGATATGAATCAGTTTTCTTAATGCTCGATACTTTCCATATCTCCAATAGTGCAAACCATGCATCCAACTGCTAAATCTCACCCATTGTCCTACTTGCGAGCCTTTTCGTTTGGCTTGGCAGAGATTTCTTCATATTCAAGGCTCTATATATAATATGGGCTCAAAGTTGATGGGAGGCTCCAATTCACAATGAATATAGAGTGTCGCTTGTATTTTATATTTTAATATTTAGTAACTTTTTGTGTGATAAAAATTGAGTTGTTAATTTTATATTAGAATTTTAGATAGTTTTTTAATAACTCAATTATAACATTTGATAAGTGTTATTTATTTTCTTTAAATTTTAAAAAATGTTCAACTCTCGTAGTATTACTTCAAGCATGAGAAAAAAGGAAACATGGACAAGAGTCCAATGATAGTTGGTTGGACGCTTTTCATTGTAACATTAACTTGAATATTTTAAAAGTGTTTTATTCAGTGTTTTAAAAACCGAACCGGTGATCGTACCGATTGAACATCCGATTCAAGTTCAACTTGTTGAACCGGGTATGAGTTGTTAGTCATTAAAAAAATGAAACACCTATTAACTATAAGCCTATTTATTACCTATATTTACAAAACAATTTTAAAATACAGAAACCATTAAAAATTCTAAAATCATAAAAAATAGTTGTTAAAACTTTAAAATCAAATATAATTAAATTATAAAAATAAAATATCATTTCCAAAATACAAAATTATTCTAAAAAGTAAAAAAAATTATTTTCTTTAGAATCCAACTACATCTTTTTCCACGTCTTCACCTATATTAACGATCTTTTTATCCTTCTTTTCATCCATAATAGCTGCGAATATAAAAATAATCAATTTAGTTTCATGGTTAGAGTTTTATTTTAAATGGTTTGGGTCAACAGTAACTAGACCAGTTCAACCGGTTTCGGCTGTTCAGTAAAACCGGCCAAGTCATCCTATTTTCTACCTCTTACCGGTTTGAGATCAAACCGAACCGCAAGAAGCACCGTTTCCAGTTGAACCCGGTCGAATGGCCGGATCGGTCCGGTTTTTAAAACATTTGTTTTATTATAGTTGTTCAATATTAAATTATTACTGAATCTTAATATTTTAGTATTGATAGTTTTATTATTAACATTATTCAAAATAGCCTCCAAATATTTTTTTATAATAAAAAATATTGTATAAAAAAGGTTGGCCCAGATAATCATTGATGATATTGAAAAAATTCCTTTTCAATGTATTAATGCCTCATAAGTTTTCATTATCTTAAATTAATAGAACAATTGAAATTCTTAATGTCAAGTTCTACCACTAACAAGATTATGAAATCGTTCATATTCCAGGGACCTCATTGTATAAGACATTAAGTTCATCGTGACATTGATTTCTCCACGGACTAATTTTCTTAAGATTCTTAAAACTATATGATCCGGAAATGAAGAAGAAATATTCTATTCTGGTTTAATTTTTTTTTATTTAATTCTAGTTTAACACGTTTGAACCGGCTGGTGTGATCCGGTCCAGATAACACCGTACAATATTAAAGATAAATCTATTGCTCCAAGAATGTCAATTATTTTTCTTTCGACTCTATTTCATACAATCTGCCTCCGGCGCTACAAAATGGGTGTCTTGCGTTCCGATTCTGTCCGACTCCAGAGTCCGGATTTGAGTATTTAGTCTATTGACTAGGAGCGCGGTAGGTTGGGGGTGGTTCGAGCTCGAAGTTAGGGTTTAAAACATCATTCCCGCGCTTGAAACCACTCACTACCTGGCGCGAAGAACTGAAGTGTCCCCGCTGGACCGTGGACAGTGCCACTTGCTAGTGGCCTGTGTTTGGGAGGAGGGAGTAGAACTTGCGGCGAAAAGAAGCTGGCGAACTGTTTCATGTTCTAAGCCATCATTTTTGCTCGGGCGTCATTTCTCGTAGGGATGGATGCTGATATGGATACTTCTCCGAGCTATTTCAATCCGGAAAACCTCAGCAGCAGGGAGAAATATCGTCGCTACGGGTATGCTCTTTCACTTTTTATTGCGTTTGATCCATATCTGGTCAGAAGAACGGGACTGTTATCGGCCCTGCTATCAACTTCTGTATTTTTGACAAATTGGGGACAAAACGGTTTAAAATTTCACTTATATTCTTGAACGAGAGGTATAAATTATGCTCGAGAAAGTACTTTATACATCTGAGACATGCAAAATGGAAATGGATCCCTGAATATAAATGGCACGGAAATTTTATGTGGACACTGTATTGCTTCAGTACTGGAGCCCGAGTCACAGATGTAATGTACATAATAGAATTTGAACGTTCCTCTTCACCCCCTTCTTGCGTTCCACCTTTTCACCTTCTCGTGGAGTCCTCATCTAGATATCTTAAATTCTTCATTGATGCTTAGTGTCTGACTATTGAGTAGAGCTCGATGGTTTGGAGAATCAGGTTGCTTGGGCCGTCTTTTGTACAGATTTTCTGAGCATGAGCGCTATCCACGGTGAAGTTACTGGTCTCCTCACTGATGCTTGTGACAGTGTTCAGGCCACAAATTTCTCTAATTGGAGCTTTTATAAACGTACTAGCCTTTGGATTTTTGTGTGTAATGCGACTGAAATCATATTATGTCTACAGGACAAGGCAATCTCCAAATTTTTTTCTTTTTCAAGAAACTTCTCCTTCCAAGCTTGCTGAAGCAAGCATACCCTCTGATGGCATTAGTGGTCCAAGTCGGCATAATTCTGCACTTCTCCTTGAAGAAATTAAACAAGAAGTTGAAAATGTTGAAGGTTATGGCTTCGAAGGACTCCTGCCTAAGTTATCCTCTTCGGTCAAAAGAAGGCCCTCTTTAGATAGTCAAATGGGGAGTCCTTCACTATTATCCTGCAAGCAGGAAGATGAGGTTTTGTCTGACCCTGGAGATACAATTTTTACGCTGTTTTCATCTCTACTTGACAGTGCACTTCAAGGTACCGGAGCTTCCATACTACCTTAATTATTTCCTCAAATCGTTATTTCTTGGGTTACCAAATCTTGATTACTTCTTAAATTATCTTATTTTATGTAAATTGATAATGATATCCACCTTTAAGTGCTCAGTCGATTTGAAAGTGTATGTTTTCAGGATTAATGTCCTTCTCCGATCTGATTCTACAGTTTGAAAACACTTGTCGAAATGTGTCCGAATTACTCAGGTACTGCTTTTTACTTTTGACTGCAAAACATTTTTTTTAGTTTTCAGCTGGTTGAATTCGTGTATCTTGAATTGTGTGCTCCTCGAAAGATGTATTTCTTGATGTTGAGCAATTCCTCTCAAAGTGTCTGGATGATAAAGAGAAAATTTTCCATATGGTAAGTCTAGAACCCTCCAAGCGCATAAAGTATCTTGAGAGCTTCTTATTGGGGTTGGGTGACCAAGTGAAAGGAAGGGAAGACAATTTGGGCATTGAATTGTAGTCTTCAGTGTATTGTCTTGGATGGAATCATATAAATTCATTACTACCTTTTCAGTGATCAGTTTATCCCTAATTTGGTGAGAATTAACTTGAAAAGATTGACAATAGTTGGATGAAATTTTTTCATATAAAAATGGTGTGGTGAGAGGTGATATTGGGGGAGGAGACCCCTTCGTCGGGATGGCATCACATGATGCGAGCAAGATGATATCGACTGATGGGAGCAAGACAGACATGCCTCTCCAAAAGGTGAGTGGAGGGTTGTGGAACCTAGAAGACGACGCCCTGGCGGAGGGTGAGATCTTTGGTAAATGTAGGTTTGAAGATTCTGTTCTCGTTTTTGAGGAGATGGGGAATGCGTCGCTCGAATCTCTGTTGAGGGCTTGATGTAGAGGAGAATGCTTGAAAAATGGTAGCAAAGGAAAGTGGAACTAAATTTGGTGTTATTGTGGAGATTGATTTGGAAATTAGCAAGGCTGAAGAGCTGGAACAATGGATTCGTAACCAGTGGAGCTTCGAACACACGCCTCCAGTTTCTTACTTGAGGGAGGGGGATTGGCTGATCAAGGCTCTAAATGAGAGGAGGGCAATATCTTGCTTTTATGGGATGACACAGAGCATATCCTGTGCTGGGAAGCTTGGAAATGGGAGTAAGCGGCTGGAATTGGGCCACTGGCTGTATGGCTACAGATTCAGGGTATGCTGCTAGAGCTATGAGCGAAAGAAAATCTTGAGATGTTGGCAGGAATTGTTGGCTTTTTCGTAAATTTGGATGAAGCTGCTTCGATTGGTAGAAGTATGGGATATGCTTGTGCCTTGATCCGGCCATGATGATGACCGTACTTGAGGAGCAATGGGCAGAGCTGCAGCTCGGGGGAAACGTTATGCTATCCTCCTCAAACCGGAGTCTTTCATGCCTCTGTTTTGCGTGATTTGCTGGCGGCGTGAGGAAGCAGAGGATGAGTCGACCAACGAGTTGGGCGAGTTCTCAAGGACTCGAATGATCTCGGGCACTGAGTAAGTCGACTTACCCTCACTTGGCCAATGGAGGGAAATTCAAGTTCCAGCTCAAGCTTTGGAGGGTCAACTAATCCCCTTGCAGCCATTTTAGCAGCCTGCAGAATCTAGTCCCCAAGCCAACTCTGTAGCCTCCGCAATTAGCCCCTCGAAAAGACCTGGTGCCCCTGACCCGCCTCCCCTATTGACCATTCAAATCGATCCCTCAATTAACCCAGACCCTCTTGTTTCCACTGGTGACAAGCCACCCATCCATATTGTTGTTTGACCCCTTTGCTATATGTAACTTTGTTTGTTGTATTTTTTCTTAGCCCATTGGGCTACAATAAATAAAATCACAACTTTCAAAAGAAAAAGCCACCCACTCAATTACATGAAGTCCCACCACCTGCTACAAATGGCGAGTTCTGTTCGCAAATCACCGAACCAGCACGTGGAACTTGCTCAACCACCCTCTTCTTCTTCTTCTACTCCTTTCCCCCTGCCGCACCCCTTTCAAGCTCATGCCGGTCTGGCCCTGGCCTAGTGTACTCCGACTACCAACATCCAAGACAATTTCGTAGTTACTCCATCCATCATGAGACCACCCCCCTTCACAGTATTCCCCTTTCAACAACTTAATTTCCTCACCACTGTCTATGGAAGGCGGCAAACTTTGTTCCCCTCCAATCAGCCTTGGGTTTGACAGACTTTTTTTGCCTAATTCCATTAATGCTTGCTGTGTTCGAGAGATGGAGTCTTGTAGTGGCGAATCATCCACCTTCCAAGATAGTGAGGACTACCTGGAGGAGTTGAAATCTCGTTTTGCCGAGCTTAATTAGAGGAATAAAGGACTTGACGACTCTGGGAGCCAGGAAGGCGAATTGATTGATGAAAAGTGGCGCGAAGAATGGGGTAGGGACGTTTGGTACAAGTTTACTGTGTGAGATTGTGGGTGGACAAAAGGAAGATGTCTAGGGAGGACTATTGGACTATGTTGCCGATCGTGACGAGGCTAAATGAGATTGTGGGTGAAACCTGTGCAAAGGATGCTGCTTGGGAGGAGAAGCGGAAGTCCAAAAACAATGGGAAGGAGGCCACTCAATCATCAAAGGGGAGAAAATAATTGTACTGTCCTAGAATGTGCGAGGAGTCTGAAGTATGAGGAAAATAACTGTTATTAGATGTATGATTCATAAGAATCAAGCCTAGTAAATCTTGTTTCAGGAAATTAAATTTGAATAGGTGTTGGATTATGTATTCAAAGAGCACTTTTGTAGACCTCGTTTGCATGCAAAGAGAGCGATTGGTACAGTTGGGGGTATTCTGCATGTGTGGGATCCCCCCTTTTTTGACGTTCAAAATGTAAATATTGGTGCTTTTAGTGTCACAATGAATGTAACAGATCTTACAAGAGTAGCTAAGGGGTCCAAATAACGACGTGTTGTTTAGAAACCCCTTGCTTTGCAAGAGCATAAGCTCTACCATTAGCACTCCTAAGTACATGACTCCAACAAATAACAACATGAGACAAATCATGAATTTCATTGACAATTGACCGGCTCCTCCATGGCGGTGTAAGGTCTTTCTTACACCATGGAATGATGACTTGTGAATCCCCTTCAACATAGAGTGGCCCAGGAAAATGGTAATTCAAAAAACACTTCAATCGTTGCAGTAGATTTCTGGCTTCAGCAGTGGTGGAGTCGGCATGACCAATTGGTTCAGCATAAGTAAGGAGAATATCACCCAAGTGGTTCCCAATTAGTCCTCCGAATCCTCCCGGTCTAGGGTTCCCAATGGAGGACCCATCAAAGTTCGATTTATAAGAGAGAGGGGGTGGAGGAGTCCAAGGCTGAGACCTTTTTTGACTCCCATCACCTACACGAGAATAGACATACCATGAGTTCCATATCAGAACGAGGATTGAAAAGTCACCCCTAGCCAAATTTCTTATTGCCACAATGAGGGGCTTTGCTGATTTTATAGGTGTTGCAGATTTAGTCGATCTCCCTGCTTTTGAAAAAACTTTAACTTGGAGGAATGGCAGAAATATCCCAACCCTCTCCCAATTGGATAGATTTCCATGCACTGTAGAGTGGTTTGATATATACCCAAACATGGTGTATAAGGTTCCGTGCAAAATAATCTTTGAAACACTGGCCCTTTTTATTAGATTTGAATTTTGAGAATTGGGGTGGCATTTTTTTTTCAGATTTAAGAATCATTGGTTGGAAGATGAAGACTTCATACCTCGGGTTGAGGGTGGGTGGAATTAGCTAAATGATGATGGGCCCATGGATGGTAGATTATTTAGGAAGTTAATATTGATAAAGGGACAAGAGCATATAAGCAACTCAATCAACAAGGATGGAGGCCTTAAGCTCTCAGATTGTTGCTTTGGATCAATTAGAGGAGACTAAAGCTCTAGATGACAATGAGATTGCTGTTAGACTCTTGGCCGTTGTTGTGTTTAATGGTATTCTTCGGATGGAATCCATACTTTGGAAACAAAGAGCTAGGCACAAATGGCTACTGGAGGTAGATAGTTACACTCGGTGTTTTCATGCTATCTCATCAAACAGGAGTACTAATTAGATCTGCTCTTACTATCAATGGGGAAGTGATCTTCGAGAAATGAACTATTATTAGTAATTTATCAGCTTTTTCACTTGTCTTGACACCGAGAAATGCTCTGTTTGACCACAACTTCTTGGCATCACTTATCAGTAGTTGAACCCTGATTGTCCCTGAGGAGCTAGATCAACCTTTTTCTTTAGAGGAAATTGTTCCTGCTGGTCAAACCATGGCAAAGGCAAGGCCCACTTCCAGTGATTCAAGCAGCAATATGGAAAGTGACGTCAGCAGCAGTAGTATGAATCTTTTGATTCATCAGTATAGACCATTAGCCTTTTGGCGATGGCAGAAGAAAGAGAAAAGAGAAGCTTTTGAATTTGCCTAGCACGAGAAATTTGTTCCAAACTCCCTGAAGAACAATTAGAGTTTGTAGAGAGAGAGAGAGAGAGAGAGAGAGAGAGAGAGAGAGAGAGAGAGAGAGAGAGAGAGTATGGATTAAGTCTGGAATAAAGTTTCCTTCTCTGATACCATGTGAAAATTGAAGAAAAGATTAAAGGAGAAGGACGAGGGAAGAGACAATGGAGAGAGAGAAGATGTGAGAATGGAGGGTCTAAGAGTCGTTAAGCATGATGTTAGATTTAGTGAAGGGAGATAGAAGATGAGAGAAAAGTGAAAAGATAGGAAGAAGAGAAAGAGAGAAGGAGAGAAAGAGGTTGTAAGGTCTTCATGACCTACAACCCTAAAACATGTATTAATAGAATCCGAAAACACAAAATTACAATGATGCCATTCATGGCTTGAGGAGCAAGTAAACTAAATAATAAACAAACAATAACTAATTAAAGTTTAGTAAAATTACTAAACTACCCCTAACTCTTAACACATGACTCGAGACCCTAATTCATTAATAAAGGAAATACTGTTACAGAAATACAATAATGCCACTAAATGCCCCACTAAACCAGAAACAATCCATAATAACTCACATGTGTACGACTTATACATAAAAAATAAACACTCACATTCTACAAGTAGTAATATCTCAACTTTCAAAAAAAAAAAAAAGTAGTAATACGAAAAATTAGTTGATGAAACAGAAAAATTAAGGGAATGGGTTCAAAATCGTTGGGACCTCCCATACAGACCCATGATTTCCTTTATGGGACAGGGAGATTGGCTGATTCGAGCAAGAGATGAATAAGCGAAGAAGAAAATTCTTTGCTGGAAGCACACAGAGGACATACCTAGCTGGGGCACCTGATGCTGGGAGGAGACAAAGGAGACTGGCCCATCATCAGTCTGGCCGCAAATTTGGGGTATCCCGGTGGATTATGGGGAGACGAAGTGATAAAAATGCTTGCTGAACAGATGGGCACAGTCGTAGCTATCGATGAGGACACCTCCAACGGAAAGAACATGGCTTACAGGCGAGTGTTGGTAAAACCAAGCAAATAGCCACTTGAGGAGATTTGGACGAAGCTGATTCTGGAGGAGAAATGCTTTGCCATACTCCTGAAACCTGAAAAGTTTGTTCCGCCGTTTCGTATCATCTGTAAAATGGCTGAGGTTGAAGATGATGAGTCAACTCGGTCCGACTCAGAGACTGAGCAAGGGGAAAATGCAGAGGCAGCGACTCAACACAACTCAGGTGGTCGCACCGCTACCCTAGGCTTGCAAGAAAACCTGGAAGGATCTTCCT
Organism: Aristolochia contorta; assembly: GCA_022405105.1. Taxonomy (NCBI): domain Eukaryota; kingdom Viridiplantae; phylum Streptophyta; class Magnoliopsida; order Piperales; family Aristolochiaceae; genus Aristolochia; species Aristolochia contorta. The sequence goes on from CM039664.1 coordinate 12,118,116, forward strand.
CAGAGATGAGTGGATGACTCTGTAGGGGCGACTCAGCCGGAGTCAACTCGGACGAGTTGAACCGAGTTGACCCGGATGAGTCAAACCGAACTCGGCCAATCCAGAATGCTGAAGTTGAAATATCTCTTGGATGATGGGGGGATGGTCAGATCCATAGTCTCAAAATCAGAATATGGACCAGGATTTGGTTCCCTTAATTCTTGTCCCACAGCCTGAATTGATCGATCAAGAACCTCTTCTGTCAACTGGAGTTATGCCTTTTCACCTGCCCACTGTTGCCCCCTAGCTTTCAAACCCGAGTCCTACCTCTATTTGCAAACCAGCAAACGAAGTATTTGAAACCAACAAAACTCCTACCCTTCTAGCACCCAACCTCACACCTCCACTTCAAATTTCAAAGACTACACTAGCTAGTAGCTGCCATGACAATTTCCACCTTCCGACTTTTAATCCAAAACCTGCACCCTTTACTCCAGTCCGTATTCTGAATACTCCCACTAGTTGCTACTCCAGGAAGAAGACCCCCTCTCCTTCTCCAAGACTTCTTCTCTCTGTTGAGAAATCTCCCAATTCAGTGAATGGTCATTGTAATCATGCTCTACCTACTGTTGGATTTGATGATGGCCAGAATGTTGATGATCATTGTGAACAAAATGGTGAAGAGGGCAATCTTGACGAGGATGACACGGTGGAAGTTATGATAGAAGAGGAATGCTGTAAGGATTGGGAGGATGTGTGAAAGTTCTGGAAAAGCTAAGAAAAATGATAAATCCTCGTGGATTGCTCAATTCAGGGGGACGAAGAAACACATGACCAAAAAAGAAATTCAGGAGATGACACCATATATCTCAAAAATGGAGCAGGTTGAAGTAAGAGCAAAGGAAGCAACACAAAAGGGAAAGAGGAAAGTAAGAGGAAGAGGAAAAAGTAAAGGAGTGGACAAAACAAATGATGAATGATCATTCTATCTTGGAATGTCAGAGGAGTAAGAAGTGCTAGTAAGCAAGCAGTAATTCGGGATTTAGTCAATAAAAATTGTGCTCATTTGGTTGTATTTCAGGAAACCAAGATGGGGCAAATGTCTTAATGCACGGTAAGGGAGTTAGTACAATTCCACAGGCCAGGATGGGTTGCCAAAAATGCTGAGGGTGCTGCAGGGGGCCTTCTATGCGTATGGGACCCTCGTTATGTTGCTGTACAAAATGTGTGCATGGGTGATTATTGTATTGTGATGAGTGTGACTGATCTCTCTAGCATTAAGTCGTGGTACCTTGGGGCTATATATGGTCCTACAGTATATAGAAATAGAGCAGTTTTTTGGGAGGAGCTAATACAAATGATAAATCAGCGGCAGGGTCCTTGGTTGCTTGGTGGGGACTTTAATGCCATTCGAGCAAGAGATGAAAAATCCCCTCCAGCCAGATCTATTACAGCCACTATAAGGGGATTTAATGACTTCATTGGGGCCACCGAATTAATTGATCTTCCTGCATCGGGAAAATCTTTCACCTGGAGTAATTGTAGAAGTGCTCCAACTATGTCTAGATTGGACAGATTTTTATGTTCCACGGACTAGCTAGATTACTACTTGACTGCATGTAAGGTGCTGGGAAAAACGGTATCGGACTATTGGTCTATTTTGTTAGACACGAAATTTGAAAATTGGGGAGGCTTTCCTTTCAGGTTTGAAAATCATTGGTTGGAGAATGACAGCTTTGTCTCGCAAGTTGATGGATGGTGGAGAGAAATTGATGATGATGGACCAATGGGGGGCAGGTTTTTTAGGAAGCTGAAAACTCTAAAAAAGAAATTGCAAAGCTGGTCAAAAGCACATAGATCAGCTCAGCGCACTCACAGAGTTTCTCTTGCCAATCGAATCAATGAACTTGATTCTTTGGAGGAGACGAGAATGTTACATGCCAATGAAGCAATTGATAGGTTGTCGGCTGTTGTAGAATTTAACAACATCATTCGCTGTGAGAACATCCAGTGGAAATAGAGAGTAAGACATAAATGGTTGCAGGATGGTGATGCAAACACAAAATATTTTCATGCAGTGGCCTCGGGAAGAAGGCGAACTAATTGTATCAGCACCCTCAATATCAATGGGGAAGTGACCGCTGAGAGATCTGTAATTATTAGCAATATTATTAAACATTTCACCACCCTTTATACAGAAGAGTATTCCTCAAGGCCTAAACTCTTTGGTGTCAATTGCCAATGGTTGACATCAGAACGTGCTGCTGAATTTGAAAAACCTTCACTATGGAAGAAATTGATGCTGCTGGCCTTCATATGCCTAAAAACATGGCCCCGGGACCGGATGGTTTTAATGGGGAGTTCTACAACTCATGTTGGGGGATCATCAAGGTGGAAGCCATACAATTCCTAAATCATTTCTATCAGTTTGGTTTGACAAATAAAGCAGTAGGGGCCACATTCATTGCTTTGGTGCTAAAAAAACAATGTGTTGAGTTTATATCTGATTTCAGACCTATTAGTCTAGCAAGCAACTCCTATAAACTGATTGCTCGACTACTTGCTGGGCGTCTACAAAAGTGCATGGGGCACATTATCAGCCCTGAACAGCATGCCTTCACCAAGGGGAGAAACATTTTGGATGCTGCAATGTGCACTCATGAAGTCCTTCATATTTGCCAGCATAGCAATGAGCCCAGAATTGTTTTAAAGCTAGATTTTGAGAAAGCTTTTGAGAGTCTCTTGGGAATACCTCAGATCCATGTTGCAACAGCTTGGTTTTGGGAAGAGATGGAGGAGGTGGATAATGACTTGCATCACTTCGGCAAGATATTCAATTTTTGTTAATGGAGGCACTCATGGTTTTATCAAACCATCTAGGGGCCTTAGGCAGGGACGCCCGCTCTCTCCTATGCTATTCAATATTGCTGGGGAAGGACTGAGATACTTATTAAACTTGGCCGTAGATGAGGGGTGGATAGAGCCTATTATTGAGAGGAATTGTCTGCAAGCGCCTCTAGTTCAATTTGCAGATGATACTATTCTATTTTGTAAGGGTACTGAAGAACAACTAAAGAGTATTAAATTGCATCCTTATTTTGTTTGAAATGACTTCAGGCCTGAGGATTAATTGGGGTAAGTCTACTATTATGGGATTTAATATCAGTCATGATACGCTCCACGAAATGGCAGGCATGCTAGGATGTGGGATTGGGTCACTTCTAGCCACATACCTCGGTCTTCCTCTCTTTGCTAGTAGAAATTCAAAACAACTTTGGGATCCGGTTGTCGAGAAGTTGAATAGAAGATTGAGCACGTGGCAAGGGAAGTTTCTATCGAAGGCAAGTAGACTTACTCTCATCAAAGCCTGTCTTATTGGGATCCCAACTTATTATTTATCATTCCTTCACTGCCCCATAGCAATAGCAAATAAGATTGAAAAGATCATGAGAAATTTCCTATGGTCTGGTACTTCTGAAAAATCGAAGCTCCATCTACTAAATTGGGAAGAGGTATGCAAGACAAGGGAGGAGGGTGGCTTGGGGATTAGACAAATCAAGCACATAAATGCTGCACTCCTCTTGAAATGGTTGTGGAAACTCAATACTATGAACAATGTTGTTTGGAAAAGGTTGGTGACTCAGAAATTGGACAGCAGGCCACGACATTGGTGGATCAATGATACAAGAATTAGGGGTTTGTCACCAATCTGGAAGAGAATTATCAATTATCTTCCTTTCTTCCGCCAAAGAATCTCCCTCCAACCTGGACGTGGGAACAACGTCCATTTTTGGACTGATAAATGATTGGAGACCTCTTTAGCTGATAGATTCCCGAGGCTATACCTCATAGCAAGAAACCGAGATAGCTTTATTTCTGATATGGCCCCCATGGGACAGCTACAAAACATAAATTGGGAGTTGATTCTAAGAAGACACCTGATCAGGAAGCTCTGGAAATCACTGAACTTATGGAGACTATGAATATAGTCTTCTTAAATAGAAACAGTCATGATGAGTTAGTTTGGCGCCCAAATCCCAATGGTATGTACACGGCTAGCTCAGGGTACAAGTGCCTTGCAAATAGTGGGCACTCAAGACATTTAGCTGCAATTGCTTGTTCTATTTCTTGTCCACGAAAGCAGGCTTTCTTTGGGTGGTGCTGCTTAAGGGGACGACTCCCTACTCAGGATATGTTAATGCGAAGGGGCCTCCAAATTCCTTCAAACATGTGCCCCCTATGTGGTGCTGAGATTAAAACAGTAAATCACCTTTTGCTCCATTGCAATTATAGCTGGAATGTATGGTCCTTCTTCCTTGGTATGTTTAAGATTGACTATGTTATCCCTCACGACCTTGTTACCCTGTCTCAAATGGCGAACTACTTTGGGAAGGGATCGAAAGGGAGGCAAATGTTTAAATGTTGTATGGGATACATTCCGTGGGTGCTATGGAAGGAAAGAAACGTCGGGTCTTTCAAAATTTGGCAAAACCGTGGAGGGAGATCAGATATTTCATTCTACAACAAGTCGTTGGATGGTTAAAATTCCAAAAAGATTTCTATGGTGTGCAAGCTGGGGTAGTATGAAGATCTTGGGCAGAAATTGCAAGAGAATCTAGAAGCAAAACTGCATCAGTCAAAGCATGGGTTCCCCCACCCGAGGCAGCATACAAGTTGAACTTTGATGGATCCTCTAAGGGCAATCCTGGCCTTGCAGGTATTGGTGGACTTGTTCGTGACTCAAGAGGTGATGTAGTTCTTACTTATTCTGGGCCAATTGGCATAACTGACTCCACCACTGCTGAAGCATTGAGCCTCTTACAAGGTTTGAAATGCTTTACTGAGTCTCACCTAACTGATCCACTCCATGTGGAGGGTGACTCAAAGGTCATTATCTCATGGTGCCAAGGAGACTGCAGGCCACCTTGGAGGCATAGGTTTATTTTTAATGAAGTTTGTGAGTTAGCTCATATTGTAGTTAAATGGGAGCATGTACTGAGAGGCTCCAATGGAAGGGCAGATGAATTAGCTAAGCTAGGAGTCCAAAGGCAGCAGCTGGTTGTTTGGACTCTCTAAGTCTACCAATGTAATCAGCTATGTTGTTTTTGTAATTCTTTTGATGAATCAATAAAATCACAATTTTCAAAAAAAAAAAAATAGGCCATAGATTTTTGACACCATTTTTTTTCATGACTGAGAAAAAACATTTTTTTTTAAATAGACAGAAAAAATCTTATATTATGCTATTTATAGGCTTCAGCTTGAGGGAGAGTGTTGGGAGGTATTTTAGTTTATTTTGTATAAAAGTTGTTTCCTGTAGAATGTAGTTTCTTAGAATTATGGTTATTAGGTACATCAATGTGATTCTTGACATTGTTTAAATTATAAAATAGTATAGTGGTTTTTCTTCAGAAAAAGGGAAGTGCATCTTCCTCACACTCCTCTTTTCTTGTTGCAATGTAGTAAAGAGATTTCATGACACCTTTTTTCTTGAGAAGGATTTCATGACACCTTTGATCCCTATGAAGATCAAATTTCTCTTATATGTTTTTTTCACTGGTCACTGCTTTTAAATTAGAAACCTTAGTAATTTACCTAATTCTTTCTGTGTTCTTTGTGGCCTTTTTCATTCTAGTAGGTGTCATTGGTTCAAATGATTAATTGTTAGTGACATTTGTCTTTACCTGAAGGGATGGGGCCGTTGGACGACATCGTGTTGTTGAGGATAAGTTAATGAAGCAAAGGGCTCAACTATTGCGCGATGAGGCAGCTTCCTGGTCGCTTCTTTGGTATCTATTTGGGAAAGGTGATAGAATATGTAAACAGAGATGCTGTTACTTGAATAAGCTATTTCATTTGGTCAATGTTTTTGTAGTTGTTCCTGAAATTTTTTTTTAGTGAGCTTGAGATGAAGATCATAGTCCTGGTGAAAGCAAATCCTTCCAACTGAACATCTTTTATTACCATGGGAGATTAACAACAGCGAGAAAACTAAATGTAGGAAGATACACTTTACTAGAGCTACTAGAGCCAGTAAATAAATTCTCAAGCCTATGATCTGTCTTTATATTTTATTTAATTTTGTTATCAGCCTTTAAAGACCTGAAAAGATGACTATTTTTGTTTTTGAGGATGAGCTTGTCCTCATCCAAGTAAAGTGTTTGTTTTTTTTATTTTTTTTGAAAAATTCATTAAGAAAATGTCTGATGTGATACAATTAGGGGCTGTCTCCCTTACAAGTAAAGAAATCTAGGAGCTAAATAAAAAAAGAAACAAAAAAATACAACGGCGCAAGAGAAATCTAAGTGAGTAGAGAGCAGAGCTGTCCAAGGGGAAGGGAGGAGCCGATAATAAGGTGTTGTCGAGTCACCCCTTCTCTAGCAAGTGCGTCCCCTACATTATTTGCTTCTTTGCTCGTGTTGTGTCAATTGATACATCTTGAGCTGATAATGTCCTCGATCTTATCAAATAATGCCAAATGCTGCCCTGGTGGTACCTTCCTCCCCGAAGCCCATGAGATAATCACTACATAGTCTCCTTCTACATCTAAGGGTGAGGAGAAACTTGGAAAGTACACTTTGATCCCCTAAAAGAGAGCCCTAAGTTCAGGTATCATAGCATCACAATGATAAAAAAGGTGCAGGGTACACGAGTGTTGTTCCTACACGGTCTCGCATTACTCCACTTCTCCCTGCAGGGCCTGGGTTTCCCTAAGGGCTGCGATCAAAATTTAGCTTATCCAATTCTCCGGAGGAGGCAGCCATCCCACTTGTTGTTGCATAGCGTGAAGATCCAGTCGGATGGCATCTCTTGCTTCTTCTAATGATCAAGCTCTCTGTGTGCACTTCAGGTTGCTTGTTCAAAAAAGTATGTCATAGATTATGAACTCTATTAGGCCACCCAGGGAGACTGATTTCCTTTCAAAGACCCTCCAATTTCTCTCGATCCATATATGCCATATGACTGCCACCATGGTGATGTCCCTAAAGGTTTTTCCTATTATTTTTCCATGGGACTTGTCCGAGTGAAGTGGTTATTCATAATTTCATAACCTGTGATTATTACCTCCCCTACTGAGTTGATCTCCAATCTCCTTCCTCAGGGAACAAGCTCATCTATGATGGATGTTTGTGCTGAGACCTTTGTGAGCTGGGTTTGTTGTGGTTGGTGGAGATTGTGGAGGAGGATTGCTCCTTTCTATTTGACTTTCTAGACGTTTTCATCTCTATGGTGGCCTGGCTGAAGACTTTCCTATGGGATCATGATTTGCAAGAAATTGTCAGCTAGTTATGTCCCCTAAAAATTAGTAATTTGCTGGTAAATGTGAATTATTAAATGTTTTGAATGTGTCCTCTATTTTGTTGTGTCAATGTGTACTATTACTCTGTCTTGGAAACGTGTTTCTGCTCTCCCAACTGTTCATAGACTCCTTTCATAAGAGAGGAGGCAGACTGCGATAGCTTTCTTACTTTAACTTTCTATGTTATGATCTTGTCTGTTCCTCTCTTATATTGATGCCTACACCATGCTTCATGGTTTTATTGTTGGATGGTGCTTTATATGTATCTTTGTTCTTTGCACCCCTTCCTTTTGTTTTAAATGATGAGATTTAGTAGCTTTTAAAAAAAATAATGAGATTTTATTAACACGAAAAAGTTATGTCAAAGCGGGAGAGAGCCTCAAGAGCCAAAGAGGACAGAGTGCATTAGAAAAAAACAACTTTGGGACAACAGATTTTGCTAGAGTACCAGCTAAAGATTTTGCAGAACATGGAACGTGATGCCAAGAAACTTGAAAGTCAGCCAATTAGTATCGAATCTCATCATAATAATGCTGCTGTGATCATCCTGTAACAGAAGAGCCTCTGAGCCAGGATATAACAACAGATGATTCAGCTTATCCTAACAGAGGAGCTCTAAATGTTGAACATATAGTTTAATGCCTTAAAGAAAGGCAGAAATGTGAGCTGTAAGAGCATCAGACTTACCAACCGACCTGGGAAAACCAATTTAATGACTCCATTTTATTTTTGACAACCCTACTAATACCTGCTAGTCCAAGGTTACCTAGTGAGGCTCCATCAACGATCATATTCTTGTGGCCATCTGGTGGAGGAAACCGTGATATTAATGCTATTGGAGAAGAGCCATGAGAGGTAGCTTACCTCATACTACGGTTATGCTCGAAAAAGCCTAAAGTGAAGCATCTCAAAAATACAAGGTGGACTATATGCTCAATAACCTTCTAGTTGAATGCTGATGGCCTACAATAGTTTGGAGCTATGCTTGTTCTACATTCTCCACCAGGCAGCTACTCTGGAAGCTGCCAGATTTTTTTTTATTGAAATGATGAGTCTTGCTCTTTTATTTCTAATCATTTATCATACAAATCAAGTGATACAATGTGGGAAATAGATACAATCTTGATTTGAATGATAAGGTTAAAAAAACTGATTATAGGCATTACATTTTAAAGCTGCCAGAATTGACCTTCCTTTCGAAAAGATGCTGCACACAATTGCAAAATGAAATATGCGACAGAAAAGGAGATCATGGTGAAACACCGAGCTTTGTGCAGAGCAGGACAGGATTCAGAGATTTTCAACTATGCCATGAGTTTGAGGAAGTTATTGATAAATTTCTCTTTTCCAACTCATCACAGGTCAAGGTTTTTCCATGAGTTGCAAACCAGCTAAAGTAAATACCTTTGGTGGAGCCTTTATCTTCCAGACATATGAAACGTTTAGAATCTGCTGCCACTACTGCACTTAGGAAGTTATTGAAAGAAAATGTAGATAATATATTCAAGGATTCCAAACTTTAAATTGGCATGTCGGATTCAGTCCCAGTAATAAAAAGAGCTTTGAGATGTTGCTAAAGCTGATGGGGTTTGATATCCCCATCACTGATCCATGGTCTGATATTTCCTTACCTTGCATGAGATTATAAACCGAGGGATTTTGGAGCTAAAGAAGACCTCCAAGTTTCTAATCAAAATTTAACCACTACTCCACTGTAAATGTGCTGCTGGAAAGTTCCATGGCACCTCTAGTTAGAAAGGAATAATAAAACATTCACTCGCAAGGCTTCAATAATAGGAGGAATTATTGAGGCAGCAATCCCAAGTGCTCTCTCATGGTTTCAACGTATACAAGGCCTCCCACCTTTTCCTGCAGTAATGATCAGGAAATTTTGGAGAATTGCAGTAATGATTGATGCTCCTAAGCCTCCCAATGTGGAAGACGGGTTCCACCCAGTCCCCTCTCCTCAAAGTACACTTTGATGAAGCTTCAATGGACAATCCTGGACAATGAGGGGTAGGAGGTACGATATGGAATAGTAAGGGAGGAGTCCTCCTTGCATATTCAGGCCCAACGGATACCTGTTGCTCTAATGATGCAGAGGCCTGGGCACTTTGTGCTGGAATTAAATTTTTGAAGTCAGGTCACTGAGGTTTCTTTTTGATGAGGTTGTTGATCTAACTATTGAATGAAGAATTGCCTAAGT